>CM053783.1:621367238-622077238 GCA_028749045.1 Cupressus sempervirens
AAGAAAGAATTATTTTGTGACTAATCAAAAAGATGAGAATCACCTAGATAAAGATAAAGAAGATGAATTGATGATCCTGCAAAATTGATCCGGTGAGATGTCAAATGGGGGTGGGGGAATGGATACCGGCAGGAGCAACCAAGAATCAATTAGGGAGAATATTTTAGTTCGTTATACGAATTTTGATGCATACAATTTGTACTAGAAGAAACAAAGAGAAAAGAAATTATAGTGAGAGCACACTTTGACCTGTAAGACCTAGCGAAAGAGAAATCTCTTTCGCTGCTCTCCAAGGGACTTCAAAAATTAATATATTTTAACTTCTTTCCAATCCTCAAAAGCTAAACCTGAAAGTCAATTCCCAATTCCACCTATCTAGATGGAAGTGTGGTAACCTCATTTTCGGGTAAAATTAGAATTCTAAAATTGTAATTCCACTTTATCTTTTTACACACAAACAACAAATTTGACAAAACTAGGTTACCAGTATCCCAATTCCGATCCAATTCCATAAAATAAATGGGCCCTAGATGCGGTTCTTAATCCTTACTATGATCTTATTTGTTTGTGAATATAAAAATCACATGTTTGTGAATTCAAGGAAATCTATTGGATTGACTTTAGCTGATTATTTATTGATGGGAGGTTGGTTCTTCGAAATCTGGTATCTTTAAAAATAAAATAAAAATATGGTTCATATTTATTGAGGGAAAGCAACCCATGGAGATTATATAAGGGAATTTTAAAAAGGGACAAGCTAATCTCCACACAAAATGTACTAAAGACAAAACAAAGTCAAAATTTTTTTTTCCACATTCACAAAAATGTTTTTCTCAAATTTTTTTGTTGTTTTTGACTACAAACTATGCAAATCATAAAGATCAAATGCTGAAATTTTCATAAATATCCATGATGTTTTCAATTTTTTGAAAATTGGTCAACTATACAGCTTGTAGCTATAGAGAGGATAGTCGTGTCCGTTTCAAAATAGAAGAGTCATTATGAATTCAGTCTATATAATAAACTAATATACAAATATTGTGAAATGGAGTAGCTTAGTCGAGGAATTAAAAGGATATTGTTTGATAGAGTGAAAACTTTATACGGATAATGAACAACACAATTATTTGTTCAATGGCCAAAATCATTGATTCAAATATATTTTCGTTATTAATTTTAATAATTTTTCATTTTAAAATTAATTAGAATTACTTAAAATGCATATTTTTCCTGTTAAGGGAGAGAGATTAATAAGCGATTATTTTTCCTGTTAAGGGAGAGAGATTAATAAGTGATTGAGGTGTCAAGAAAAAGTATAGTAGGTGGACAAAATAAATCTTATAGTTGCAGACTTAAACCAAGGGAGCAAGTACCAGAGTTCCTATCTTTTATTGTGGCAGGTTAATTGATTGTGAGATTGAAATAGAGTGGCAAATGCATCGGTTAACATTTAATTTGTGGAGGTATATTGCACATTTAAAGCACTTATGAGCTTAATTGTTTGATTGATTTGAGAAGCGTCGGGCTTGTAGGGATACGATATGGTGATTTTTGACAATGTTAAATGCATGTAAATTTTAAATAATTGTAAAGAAATTCATAAAGCATAATTGAATGCAAGATAGTATGTCACGGTGATTTACGAGAATGTTATTTTTCATGCGTGTACATTTTAAACAATTGTAAAGAAATTCAAAAAGCTTAATTGAATGCAACATACTATGGCATGATAATAAACATATAATTAATTGACCAATTATATAGTTGAATTGATCAAATCAATCAGACAAGTTCAATTTAGTTAAACAATGTTGAATAAAACAATAGAAAGTCAAAATAAAAGAAATTCTACAAATATTTTTAAAATTTAATTCCATAATTGTATCTACTATTTATCAACGTCACATAATTTTGTTAGATCATACACTTTGAATGTGCTAAGATAAAGCTGATATAATCTAGCATTCTCTATGTAATTAAATGGCCTCCTAATTTTGCAATAGTAAAATATTAACTTATATTTATGTATTTTATCCCCAATAATGTAATTTTCATTCCACTAACTTATCTATAGTTATTGTAAGCTTCTCATACTCTTTGAACCCCTTTTACTCTTTGTTTGTTCTTTGAAGCTTCATAGCTTTGACATGGAAAGTTTAATGAAATCCTTTGTTAATATCTTTCACACTCCAGGTTTTGGAACTCCATTCACAAAAGCCACCTATTTAACTTTCTTGTAGGGTACAACCTACAAAGAAAAATAACTATTTAGAATTTTATCACAGGTATAGAGTTTATAGAGTTTGAATGTAAGATTGAATTTTCAAATGCATAAAACAAATAATGTATTAAGAGAAAAAGTATTCAAGTCAATTACAATAGTTTCAAAGAGCATGTTGTCCTATTTTTTTCTATAGCTGAACCAACAACTATTGGATTGATGAAGTAGCCTGCCATTTCATGGCATGAATTATTATTATTATTTTTTTATATTGACAATGCGACGTTTGAACTAATGACCTCCCCGAAGGAAGCCATGCTAATTCACTGATGTACTGTGGGTGACTCTCATGGTATTAAATATTATCATAGTGATTGAAAATGTAGTTCTCAATATCAAGTTAAGTTTTTCCCATTATGTACAAATATTTGAACATCTACGCTTTTTCTTTTTTGTTGACTCTTAGCTTTGAATATGAATATGTTATGTTTTTATAATCTAAAGGATACAAAGCTTGCAAACCCGACCATTGAGTCTTGAAAAAAAATATTAGAAAGACAAGTTAAATGGCCAAAGGGAACCAAACCATTTTAGTGCTTAAATTGACATAGTAACATTTTCGTAATCACAGTGATGTTGGTAAAATACCAAGATGGTGTCGCTAAGATCCATATGAGTCTTGCCTCAAAATTAAGATTCCACAACTAAGAGTAGTTCTCCCTAAATCTAGATTCCATATCTAAAAGTCATTGGACTTGTTTATATTTGAGTGTGAAAATATTTGGAAAACAGTGAAATTTTATGCTTTCTTTAACAAATTGCAACATAATATATAGAAATTAAAAGATGATTAAGCATAATAAGTGGAAACTAATTAATGATAAACTAAAATGATAAATGAAGACATATACAAACATAACATTACATTTCTAAAGATAGATTAGGAACTATAATCATAATAACTATAAAAATGATTATTTGACTATTGAAAAAATTAAAAGAAATCATATTGGTGAACAGTCGCCTCTCTCTTGCTGCAATCTATTCATTCATGTATCAAATCTCATTGTTTCCAAATATTTAGACACTCAAATTAAACAAGTCCTTTGAATTGAAAACATATTTAAAACAATTTAATGTGAATGGCATTGAAGAAAAGGGTTTTAGAGAAGAAAGTAAATGCAGCCACCTTTTTCCTTTCTAAGAGGAAAACAAAATTGCCTGAAAAAATTAAACAACTCCAAATTTGACATTCTTTCATTTGCCAATAAAATTAGAATTAAACACCAAAGAAAGCTTCACCAACAAAAATAATTAACTAGAAAAAATGATAAAAAAATAGAAACTCTACTTCATTTTTTTTTCTTTATGGTCCAAAATTTGTAGACAAATGAAGACAATTAGAACTTAATGTTTGACTATAAAAATTTTCTATGGCTATCTCTCATTGGATGATACAACGCCATTGTACCTCCTAATGTAGAAGAAGATATGTATAGACATATGGTAGGGTTCCTAAAAAGGGTCTTGGGGATATCTAGAAACTTATAAGCATATGCACCTAGCATGCCCAAGGAAAAATTCTATCAATTGGCTTCGAAAACTGGGACCATAGGAAAAATGGGGTAGAGTGATGCAGAAACAACTTGGGTTAATGAGCAATCTTGCATCACCCATAAACATTTCTTAGTTTTTGTACCTATTTATTTTTTGCAATGTAGCCATTGCTACCTTGAATTTTGTGCAATGTGTAGTTGGTATGTTATTGAGGACCTATTTACAGTCCTTATTCTAAGAGTGCAAATTTTGATGTATCATATTTCTCAATTTTGATGTCATTCTTTTCAATCTCTATTTCCTATTGTTTGCATCCTACGAAGCATGTTACTTATTTTAGCATAATTTTCCATGATGACATGGCACCTTGCATAGTTGGGAGGTGACTCCTAATGTGTGACCTATACTTAAGTGTGCATGAACAATTGATTTAAATTGCATGGGTTATGGTTTACATCTCTAAGACTGGACCTATATTGTAATTAAATGCCTGACTGACCAACTTATGGTCTAGCTGGCTATATAAACACTTAGATTTTCTATAGGAAAGAAAGTGGGGATGAAGGTAGAGCAGTAGTATGAGCTATACGAATTGTGCATTTAGAATTTGATGTTGTAATTCATTGGATAAAGATGCAACCCGAAAGGCCTCACAATCGAGCATGTTGGTTATTGCTATCTTATCAAATCAATTAGTAAATATATGAATTCTATGGTCTCCTTGTTGTAATTCTATATTTAGCTTATGTGTGTGCTCCAAGCAATGTGTTAGTAGGTTTAAGTTGAGTTTATTCCTATTGGACCTACTAGCTCTCCCCTGTTACAAGCTAGAGTTGTTCTTGCACCAAAGATTGACCTGGTAATGCTCGATAAAACCACTAGACTTATAGAGCACAAGAGGTAGTTAAGCCATGTCAAAAATCTCCAAGAGGAACATTAGCAATCAATCGACCAATCCCTCCCTCAGCGTTACCTGAGGAGATTCAAACCTGTGACCAAACTCTGATACCACTTGTTAAAAGCTAGAGTTGTCGTTGCACAAAAAGATCAACCTGTTAATGCCCAATACAACCACTAGACTTATAGAACACAAGAGGTGATTAATCCATGTCACAAATCTTGAAGTAGAATGTAGACAGTTAGTCCAACATCTTGAAAATCAGGTGGTATCAAAGTTGAGTTATTTCTGGTGAATTGGATTGTGGAGAATCTTAATTGCATTGGTTGTAGGGTTACAGCTCTGAAATCTAACCTATAACTTGTAGAAGGTCATGATCTTATAGGAATAATTGTCAAAATGGGTTGAGGTAGAGGAAATTTAGACAATTCTATAATGGACATGTTGAGGCACATTGTATTGAGACTTGAAGCTATTGAGAGAGCCTAGAGAAGATGTGCACATCTTGAGGATGTTAGTGATGATGAAGAAGAAACACACAATCTTAACCATAAACCTAAGGTGGAACAAGATGTGGAAAGACTTCTTAGAGTCTTTTCTTGGGAAAATTCTAGACCCATTGTTGAAGTTTCTTGTTATGATGGAAGACTAGAGACTAATGCAGTATTGGATTAGGTCTTTATGATGGACAAGTACTTTAAGTATGAAAGCACTCATGATAACAACAAGGTAGAAATGACAGTCACAAAGTTGAAGGGTCATGCTTTACTTTGGTAGGATCACTTGCAGACTGAAAGACAAAAAAATGAAATGGAAAGATCAAGACATGAATGGAGATGATTGGAAAAATGGAGAAGTTCCTTCTTGCAGATTACCAAGTTAACCTATTGAGAAGAATACAAAATCTAGGACAAAAGGACATAAGTTTGAAGGAATATACAAATGGAATTTTACAAAAATATATAAGGATCTAGACATGTGGATGATGAAGTTAAAAAGGTGGCTAGATACCTAAATGGTTTGAGGACATCTATTCAAGGTGAGATTAGTTATGTTAAGATGGATAGTGTGGAGGAAGCATATCAATATGCCTTGAAATTTGAAACATAATAGAAACATAATCAAAGAAAAAGAGGTAGAGGTGGTATATTTCAAAGAAGCAAAGGAAGAGCCTATGGAGAAGGTGCATATCTGATAATGCAATGCATGATAAAGGAAAGACAAAATGCAAAGAACTTGCTAGAAAAAGAGGTAATTACACTAGTGGCATCTATATTGGTTACTCTAGGAATAATAGTGATGGTAAGAGAGATATCTTGGTTTAAGGGAACTTGTTTAAAATGTGGAGAAGAAGGACATAAAGGTTTTGAATGTAGTAATTATGGAAAGAAGATCAAAGGAAGTGGTAGAAATACTCTATCTTGTGAGGAAGTAGCTGAAAAACCTAATGAACGTGAGCATGGTGAGAACCTGATGATAAGAAGAGTTTTGTGGAATAAGGAAGTTGATCAAGAACCTATTCTAAGAAGGAGTTTGAAGGAGTTTGTTAAAGACCAAATGTAGGATCGTAGAAAGTGTTGCAAAGAAATTATTCATAGTGGAAGTTGCAATAATTTGGCATTCAAGAAGCTAGATAACAAGTTACAGTTGCATATATTGAGACATCCTAAATGCTACCATGTTTGTTGGATCCAAAAGGAGCATAAATTACTTTTAAGTGAGCAATGCATTGTTAAGTTAAAAACTAGGAATTATCATTATGAAGTCTTGTGTGATATTATGCCTATGGATTGTTGTCATGTTCTATTGGGTAGAACATGGAAATATGATAGACAAGATTTGTGTGATGGTAGATTGAATTAGTATCCTATTTGGGTTGATGGGAAGAAACACATTTTGTTTCTTTTAGCAGAAAATCATTGTACCACAATTATAGTATGTTTGCTTGAAGGAAAATAGTTTGCTAAAGATGTGAAAGAACATAATGTTTGTTTTTTTTTAATTCCTAGAAAGACTGAGAAACAAGATGAATTGGAACATGCACCTAAGATTGAATCTTTGTTGGAAAAGTTTCAAGATATTATTTTTGATAATGTACCTAATGGATTACTCCAATGAGAATTATTAGTCACTATCTGGGTTTGATACTTGGAGCTCATTTTCCTAATAAAGCACTACACACATTGACACTTGCTAAAAATGTTGAGATGAATAGACAAGTACAATAATTTCTTGAGAAGGGTTTTATTAGAGAAAGTTTGAATCCTTGTGATGTACCTATTGTATTAGCATCTAAGAAGAATGGGGAATGAAGAATGTGCACTGATTTTAGAACTATTAACAAAATCACAGTGAAGTACATGCTTCCCTTACCTAAGATGGATGACATAATGGATTATTTGAGTGAAGCAACAAATTTCACAAAGATTGACTTGAAATGTGGATATCATAATATCAAACTTAGAGAAGGAGATGAATGAAAAGTTGCCTTTATGACTAATGGTGGTCTATATGAATGGTTGGTTATGCCTATTGGTTTAGATAACACACCTAGTACTTTCATGAGGCTCATGAATGAAGTTTTGAAGAATTTTTTGGGTGAATTTCTGATTATTTATTTTGATGACTTTTTGATATTCATTAACACTAAGGAAGAGTACCTTGAGCATATTAGACAAGTGTTATAGAGATTGAAGTAGGATAAGTTATTAATTAACTTGAAGAAATGTTCTTTCATGAAGGCGGAGATTTTGTATCTTGGTTTTTTTATTTCAGCTAATGGTTTGAAGATGGATCTTGAAAAAGTAAAAGCTATTCTTGCTTGGCCTACACCTGAAAATGTTGGAGAAGTTAGATCATTTCATGGATTGGAAAACTTCTATAGTAAGTTTATAGGGAATTTCACTTTAGTATGTAATGCTAGGAGACGAACAATAAGAGGTCATAAAATGGATTTCAATTTGACACATGGAGCACATAGGAGCTTCGAAACACTAAAATAAAGAGTAGAAGAATTGCATACAATTGCATTGTTTTGAGTCAAGAAGGAAGACTTGTAGATTTTTATAGTGAGAATTTGAATGATGCTAAGAAAATCTATTCAGTTTATGATCATGATTTTTATGTTATTGTTCAATCTTTGAAGAAATGGAGACATTATTCGATGCCTAAAGATTTTTTTATTGTCCACTGACCATAAATATTTTCTGTATGAAAGAGACATGAAGTGGGTTGAGTACTTGTAGAATCTTTCCTTTATGTTGAAACATAAAAGTGGACAACCAAATAAGGTTGTTGATGTTTTGAGAGGAACAAGAAATTTTTTGATAGAAATGAGGGTTAAGGTACTTGGTTTTGATGATTTAAAAAATTTGTATGAAAGTGATCCTAATTTTTCACAACCTCAAAAAGCCTGTAAGGACCAGTTGATGAGTGAGAATAAGTGGACTAATTATTTCTTTTGAGAAGACATGTTGTTCAAAGGAACTCAATTATGCATACCTAGAGGAATTATGATAGATAACATCATGAAGGAGAAACATAGTGGTGGAGTTGTCAAATATTTTGGAATTAATAGGATAGTGAAGTGTATTTATGATAGGTATTTTTGGCCTTAGATCTATAAGGGTTTATAGAGGATGGTTAAAAGTTGTAGAATTTGTCAAACAACAAAAGGAATTAGTCAAAATTTGGGATTATATTCACCATTGTCTATACCTACTAAGCCTTGGGAAGATATTAGTATGGATGTTGTTCTTAGTTTTCCTAGAACTCAGAGAGCTAATGATTCTATTTTGGTAGTAATGAACACATTTGCAAAAATGAATCATTTCATATCTTGTAAGAAGAAAAATATGGTACAATATATGGGGCTGAATTATTCTTCAAGGAGATAGTGAGATTACATGGGTTGTCTAAGATTATTGTTTCAAACAGAGATAACAAGTTTACTAGTCATTTTTATAGAACACTTTGGAGGAAATGGATATATGGTTGAAGTTAAGTTCTACATTTCATCGGTAGAAAAATGGACATACTAAGGTTGTGAATATAATTTTGGGAAACTTGTTGAGATGTTTCATTGGAAATAAGTTTGGTAATATAAATCCAATTCTAGCACAAACAGAGTTCACATATAACAATTTAGTGAATAGAAGCACTGGAGACATTGTTGTCACAAAAGCCTGCACCCTTGCCTAAAGTTTTTACCTAAAGGAAACCTTGTGAAACATGGAAACAACCTTTGAGTTGTGGGACTTGAACAATGAGGTTGAGTCTTTGGAGAATGCCAACTTCCTTTTCTATCAGGGTGCACTTAAACTACACTTTTGAGAGGAAAAGGGAGAAAGAATGCATGAAAGTAAAACTACCTAATCTAATATAAGGAGCTGATGCACCAAAATACTTTGTTCAAACCAATCTCCACCCATATATGCATAGTTAAACTATCACGACATAAAAAATATACAGATTCAGGCTTGTTTTAATCCAATAACCACATGTAGATCAAATAACCAAATGAGTGACATAAGGAAGAGTGTTTCACTATATATCATTCATAGGCCAAAAGGAGATAATATCATGCAGATTATAGATATCCACAATACATTGATGAGAGGCAAATGAGTCTTACATAGAACATCAATGGTTGAAAGGGATAGGGCAGAATATCATGAAGATTAGAGGCATAGGGAATTTATAATAAGCATGCCAGAGTGATGCTAAGGAAAACATAGAAGAGTTGACCAGACCCTAAAAAGGATTACAAAATTTTCTTTTATAGTTCAAGCATAACTGAGATGGCTTCAACTAAAAGTTACTGATCCAACCACTATCATTAAGTCCTCCAAGAACGATCAAGGGTGATCTAAGCAAAAGATTTGATTCGGTACACTTGCAAAGGCATGAAAATCATAAAACCCTAACATGAAGAAACCTTGAAGTGATAGAAATGATTCCATTTAATACTTAATTAGGAAAATGGATAATATAGATGGTGGAGAGATGTCCTTTGCATCATTTCTAGCCCTACATTCATTCGGGGTTGGTTGAAATCGATCATGGGGATTAGATTGTGCATAAAAAGACACTTTTCTTTCTTTCTAGCTTGACAAATCAGATAAGTCAGCAAGTCCATTGGGTCAAGCAACTAGAGAGCACTACGTGGACCAACCATGTTATTTATTTTTTCCACCTCACGTGATCTTCACAAGTTGACCACCATATCATATAACTCTCACCACCTTCTTTCTCTGGTTAACTTTTATATTCACCATGGCCGAAAAACACTTAACTGTCACCGTTGACACCTTTCTACCTGGGCCCATCAGATACATGTGTCAACCTTTTTCTTTATTAGATGAATTAAAGATTGAGCAACTCTAAAAATGGATAGTCATGGATCTACCTCCATTTGATGGTCCCAAAACTGCATCAAACCTATCAATACTTTGACCAATGAGAACATTGCCCTTTGCCAATTTGTTTGACATCTTGTCCCACATCCATGTGTCACGTCCTCGCCATCTTGCATGAAATAAAATTTGTGCATCTTTTCAAAGTGACAAAGTGACAACTGTGGATGATCTTTGATCTGACGGTCGGTAAAATACACTAAAGAAACTGGCCCACCCTTGTAAGGCAGAAATGAAATCCTATCAGCTATAACATCTCTAACAACTTGAGTAGTCACAAAGAGAGGGAAGCCCACCTAGTACACATGGTGTGTTGTCACTTTCTCACAAAGAATAAGGTTTGTGCTTTTGGAAAAACAAGATTGCAACAACCGTAGATTTGGGAAGATTAGACGATGGAAGAGATGCAGACCCGTAAAATATTAAATCATGCAATCACTTAGGAAATAAGACACAACCTAAGGTTTTAAAGATTTATTTTGCGTGCCCTAATATTTGAAGTATTCAAATATATGTGACCATTAACTGTGTTTAAATTCAAATCCTTCAGTTTTGGCATGAAGGTAAAAACAACTAACATATACCTTTTGAGATTATTGATGGATTGAATTCTAAAACAACTACTTAATTAAGAGATTTGACTATCAAGATGAAGAGAAGTGCTGAAGCAGAAGAATTTGTAGATTTTATGAAGGCTATGCATAATCAAGTGAGAAAGAATTTGGAGAACACTAACCTTGGATATAAATAGAGAGAAAATAAAGGAAGAAGACATAAATCTTTTGAGGTTGAAGATAAAGGGATGGTTCTTTAAAGGAGAACATATTTCCAATTGGAACTTATAGTAAGCTAAAGAGAAGGAAATTTGGTCCTTGTAAGACTCTAAGGAATTTTGACAATGGAAATGCTTTTGAAGTTGAATTATCTAGAGACATGGATATTTCACCCATATTCAACATTGCAGACATCTTTCAGTACTTTGATGGAGATGAGGAATTAAAAGATAACCTGGATTATCCTAAGAAGAAGCTACATCTTGGAGGTTTTGGATAGAAGAATAAGAAAGGGTACTAGCGAAAAAAAACTACATGTGAAATGCCCTATTTAGTGGAAGGAAAAACTAGATGAAGATAGTTTAGGGATAATAAAAATTGAGTTGGATCTTTATGACTCGAGTAAGGGTACTAGGGATGCTTGATGTAGACATTAGTTCTTTACTTACTCCATGTGTCTAATGTAAGAGCTTCTTGGGTCAAAAAGCAATCTTGCATCACTCAAAAACCTTTTTTTTTGTACCTATTTGTTGTTCACAGTGCAGCCATTACTACCTTGAGTTTTGTGCTATACACAGTTGGCATGTTGTTAAGGACCTATTTACAATCCTTACCCTAAGAGAACGAATTATGATGTGTCATATTTCTCAAGTTTTGTACCTTTCTTTTTAGTCTCTACTTTTCCAACATAAGAGACTTAAATAGGTCCAATGGAGATTTTACTACTATTTATTTTGACATGCGAGTTTCAAAGACCAGAGTATCTTTATTTGTCCAAAAAGACCTAGTTGCTTGCCTTCATACTATTAGATCAGAAGTGTTTTCTTAGTTATCATTTTAATGCCCTAGCTTACTGTGGGATCAAAAGTTAGTAATTTTTTTTCTATTTACAACTATGCTTGGTTGCTCTCATATTTTGTTGTTCTTAATTTTGCCACATCTATCCTTCTCTCCTCTTGATACTTACTATAAGAACTAAATATTCATCTAGAATAATGTGCAAGCCCTTCAAAAACTTTTCTTGAATGGTTTTACTTCTTAAAAATCATTTGCATAGGCCTAACCCTCTGTTCATATTTTTTTCCCATGCTCTTTTACTTGAAAGATATTTTTTCTTACCAACACAAATTCCAACTATAAAAAATAGGTCATTATCATTCATATATAAATAAAACACAATTGAAAAATAATAATCTTAAGAGATTGTGTTCTAGTTTGGGTTGAAGAAGAATAAGGGGTTGTAAAAAGAAAACCCTTTTTAAAAAGATTGATAGATAGATAGATAGTTTTTAATGTTCATGAAGATAAACCCTGTCAACTTAAGCTAACTTTATTAACTTGGTTCTTTTCTTGTGCAAGTTGATGATCAACACACCCAACTTGTCAATGCATTCCTCACTAAATATGTTATGCCAAGAGCAATCCGATATAATATCCACAAATTTGACCTTGTTATCTTTGTATGCATCACATTCCAAAATAAAGTGTTGTTTGGTTTCCACATTCCTAGAATTGCAAAATGTCCAAACTTTCTCTTCCCAAGCCTCTTTTGGCCTCTTCCAATGTCCAGTCTCACAAAAAATTTGATGAGAATTGATTCTAAATTGGTAGTAAAAAAATCTAGCTCTCCCAAAAATGTTAGCCCCTATGCACACTTTTTAGAATTGATCACATATGGATTGAACTCATTGATATAATAAATTCCTTCCAAGCTCATTTCACCAATTTGTCTTGTAAAATTTCTCCATAACTAAAACCTTTAGAAAGCATAGTTTTAATTTAGTTGTTTAAAAACCCACTGGAAATGAATTATTTATATAGACAAGGAACTAATGTTTTCATTAGACCCCATCAATTAATTTTAGTTCTTACATAATTTTGATATTCTAATGTTTTAGAATGTTATATTTTTAAAATATATTGTTGTATGATAATTTCTAATTCCTTATTGGTAGGTATCAATTTTGGTAGGGGTAAATTTGTTTTTTATAAATTAAAAAAATAGAATTCTAATATCTTCCACAAAGTTCTATTTGTTATCCAACTTCTATCTCTACGGAGAGAGAATCACTCACAAACCTTAAACTGCTTCAATGGTAGAAGCACAAAAATTATAATAGGGCAACCTTTTGAAGTACTTGAACAAATTTAAAAAAATTTAATGGGCATGATAACAAAAGCTTGTGCTAGACAGAGGCAAAAAACTAATTATTAATTAAAAACCTTATAAAAGTGGTATGGTGGCTCTAGTGATAATACAAAAAACCTTCTGTAATGACCCTTTTTTAGGTCATTCATTTTTTTTGGCTTTCTCTTTGACTATGACTCCTCTGTTATTCGGTGCCTCCTCTCCTTGCATGTATGTTTCCTTTCTTGGTGTGTGTGGGTTTCTTTCACATCTCTGCATTGAGTATGTTGGCATCCATATATGTACACGATCAACCAACTGTACGTTTATATGATATGCCCATCCTTGGACTTCTCCAATCTTATTTTTTCTTATCCACATTATAAGGTAGTTTGGGTACTAACACAACTCCTTGCCAGAGTCTTTTTGTAATGATTTAGTTTATTTTAATTCTCTTGTTTGCTTTGATTTCTTTATTTGAGTATGTATGCATTTATGGATTTGATTGGCAGTGGTGGAAACATCCACGAAATCCTCACAACTGACAATATTTTTGCCATTGTTAAGTATGTTCTTTCTCCATTGTTGATTGGTGTCCCGTTAGTTTCTATTATGTTCTTTGTCCTCCATATTTTGTCCATGTATCTTCATTGTTATTGCTTCAGTAATTTGTCAGAGATGTAATCAATTCCATCTCTTTCTTATTCGCCATGCCCATATAACATTTGATTGGATTTCTTTATACATGTTGGTCAGTATTGGCCAACAGTCACATCCTTAGGTGTTAACTAATTCATAGTTATGTTAAAATATATATATTTATATGTTATTTAAATATGATGGTTATCATATATATTTACTTATATTATATGTTATTATAACATATTTGATTGTATTATCATTTATATTAACTATTGTATCATTAATTTATATAATATTATATTGATTATTTTATTAACCAATTAATATTATATATTCAAATGTGATAATATCTAGATATGTTATTATTTCATTGTTTATAATGTAATTGTAACATTTATTTATTCTTATATCTTAATCTTATTATTATGAATAATAATAATTTATATTATTACTATGAATAATACAAATGATTAAGTAAAATAAATAGATCATAAGTATTTATCAATATTATTTCTTTTGTGAACAATCGATAATAGCGTATGAACTATTATTATATTTTATCCAATTATAAGATTCCCTCTTAAAGTATGATATAAGAATAGGGTAATATATATGTATTAAGGTACATATATACAAAGGCATGATATTAATACATTTGATATAATTACATAATATTGAAGAATCATTCTAATCAATGAAATGTCGACTTGTTTGATTTTGAATATCAACTCATTTAATATTAGAATAGAGGTCGATGAATAATAATCTACAAATGATGTGATAGATATCCTTTCTCTTGGAGACAAGGACATATTAATATGTTAATGAAAAATTATATCATTATTATTAATAATTAATTTATCATTAAATCTTATAAATATGGGGACATGACACCTTCCCTGCCTAAAAATGGGATGTGGCTTTTGACCATGATGGTATCAACATAAGACAAAATTTACTCGATGCTTTTGAAGGTAGACATTATGGCAATTTCTGTCAAATTTATGGCACCATGGGTTGGGTTGGGTTGGATTGGAATGACTGTAATTGAAGAGCACATAAGACACTCATTTTTTTTGCACGAGGGGAACATGTTTACTAACAATTATTTTATCTTATTGAGAATCTAGAAATTTCATAGTAGCCTTCATTATATGGTATGATAGATTTATGAGGATTAACCCATATTTTTGGAGAATTTCTAAATCTAGAATTTGTTAGATTTTATTATTACATTCAATTTTTATGTTGTTAATTTTATGTGGAATTATTCCTTTATAACAAAAGCAGGAAAAAATTATTTTAAAGATTTTAATAATGATTTTCTTAAATTCATTTAATTTATGAAATAATTAGTTTAAGTAACTTTATTTATTTGTCCAATATATATTTTTAAATCAATGTGTTTTTGGACTTAAAATATACTTTTGATCAAATAATTGCAATTTTGGAGCAAAAATAGAGTTTCAACGCACAAAAAAATGGAAGGTAGAGCAGATTTTATGGGCTATGCAACATTTGCAAAATAACAATAAAAAACGAACTGGACAACCCTAGATATTCAAGAAATCAACACATATAGTCACTAGACCAAAATAGATACCTTAGGCAATTAATAAACATCTAGTGCATCAACCAAGAACATCACCATGAAGATCTAGTAGAGAAGCAAATAATGTTGGATTTATGCCATAAACCTCCCCATTTTAATTTCTCTCCTTCGGTAGATCTTTGATTTGCGATAAAAACATTGAATCCATTTGTAGCCCTTACTGGGTATGATGATTTCAAGCAAAATATTATACTGAAGGAAAATTACAATCATCATATCAGTACTAAAAATGCAGACGCATCCACTCAAAAGCTACCAGTGAAATCTACAAAAAGATTAGGGTTTCAGCCAGCAACAAAAGTTAATAAGAACAACAAACTGGGATCCAAATCATAATAGAGCTAGGCCAATACACTCCAAATCATTATAAGGCTAGTCAAATTTTGGTTCCTCTTTAAATTATTATAGGAGATGATCCCTCCAAATTAGGAAACACATTAACTCGAGAAGGCTTTTTCCCTAATATCATTTTCTCCATTGCAAGCTTGGACAAACAAAATTTCTTCCTTAACCATACCAAATATACAGTACAAAATAGATTATCTCTGTATTCCCAGCAGAAAGGATTTCTATCTAAACCTAATCCTAGGATCCAAGAAGCCGCTCTTTAGAAGATAAAATATCCTAAACCTAAATCACATCTTAATCCTGCATATATCCCTCCACATCATAGGAATGTGTCCCCCAACTTTCCATGCCATTCCCCCATTTAAACTGATGCGGGAACATCTTGACCCTTCATACATTATGATGAATATCATAATATTGTAATATTTAAGTCATTTAGAATTTCCTATAACCATGTTGAAGAAATGGTTAAAATGCTTAACTTTTCATTGTGATGTATTAAAAAATAGAAAAAATTACATTTGCATTGTAATGGGAGTGCTTAAAGAAGCATTGAAAAATGTAAAAGGGTTAAAAGAATGTATTGGGTTGGTTTAAAAGGTGGTTGGGAAGTTTTAAACCATCATAACAACTTTAAAATAATTGTATTGGTAATTCCAAATAGAAAGGAATGAATGAGAAGAAGAAGAGATCATTTTTGAAACATTTGGTTTCTTAAGAATTTGTCATTTAGATTTGAGTTTTAACTATTTTAGTGTTGGTTCCAAGTATTGTATGGCCATGTACAGCCTGGAACCCTTGTATTTTCTATACATTTGAAGATTAGGATGAATAATATTATTTCTCTTTTTGGTTTGGAGTAATTTTGTTAAGTTTTGAAGAAGTTATGCTAGTTTTGGAAAAAGTGGTTATTTTCAGATTTGAGGATGCCCAACTACAGTCAGATTTAAATGTTTGTTATGGACGCATTTGGATGAAAGAAAAACTCTAGTTATATTAATTGGAAGGGTATACAAACCAGCTTTGATTTATAATTGGTTTGAGTTATTTTTATTTTGATAGGTGTTAGTTATGTTCATTTTAATGAAGACTAATTTTTAAGGATCTCTGTTGAAGTTGAAGGCAATGATTTGTGCTTGTAGAACGATTTATGAATTGAAAAAATTAATGGGTTATAGATTCAGAAACTAGACTCATATAGGATTGATTTAATTTTTTTTGGGTTTCATTTGGAGTCATTTTGAGGAAGTTATTAGATACCCTAGTAAGGGTTACTGGTTTTACTTTTGATTTATGACAGAGAAAATGGGTCTATATGTAGAGACTATAATGTGTAATGGAATGATTATTTTTAGCTAATATTTGGATATGTTTTATTATTCCTAATTTAGAAAAAATTCTCTAGAGGTTTTTGAAATAAAATTTTAGGATTAAAATTTGTGAGTAATGTACTTGGGTATAGAAGCTAGACCATGTGAACGGTGAAGTATTGTAAACTAGGATTTGAAAGAGTTTTTTTCTGCCTCATGAGATGTCTTTAAAAATGGAATTTATTTCATGAATTTTGAAGGATAAGCATGTATCCCAACATTTTTTTTACTCCATTGATGATTTTTACATCAAATTGGTATAAGAGTCAGCAGAAGATTTGGTGTTTTTATGGGTAGATATATAACTGGTGGTATGTGGATCCATCATAGCTACAAGAAGGACACAGTTGCGATTGCGTATGTGAAGATCTCAAGCTGGGATCTTGGTATTGTCTCCATGAAGATACGGCTAGGTAGAAGGTGAAAGAGAGCAACCACTAAGTGAAGGGTGGTTCACATCTTCCAGGATCTTAGGTGGGTAAGATGGCAATAAGGTGGTATGAAGAAGCAACATGAAGTGTGATGACTAGCAACCAGTCTTTACTCCATTGATCGGAGTCATTTGAAAAAGATAGAGTACATAGTAGAAGCATGGATCCAGTGATAAAGACAAGCAAGTGAAAGATTTATTTGCAAAACTCTCCACTGCACATTTCCATGGGACATGGAAATCTTTTAAGCCTGGGAGTATGATGCGGGAGCATCTTGACCCTTCATACATTATGAAGAATAATATTGTAATATTTAAGTCATTTAGAATTTCCTATAACCATGTTGAAGAAATGGTCAAAATTCTTAACTTTGCATTCTGATGTATTAAAAACTAGAAAAAAAATACAGTTGCATTGTAATGGGAGTGCTTAAAGAAGCATTGAAAAATGTACAAGGGTTAAAAGAATGTATTGGGTTGGTTTAAAAGGTGGTTGGGAATTTTAAAACCACCAAAATAACTTTAAAATCATTATATTGGTCATTCCAAATAGAAAGGAATGAATGAGAAGAAGAAGAGATCATTTTAGAAACATTTGGTTGCTTAAGAAGTTGTCATTTTGATTGGTTTTAACTATTTTAGTGTTGGTTGTAGGTCATGTATGGCCATGTATAACTTGGAAATATTTTATTTTATATACATTTTAAGATTGGGATGAATAATCTTCATTCTCTTTTTGGTTTGGAGCAATTTTGTTATGTTTTGAAGAAGTTATGCTAGTTTTGGAAAAAGTGGCTATTTTCAGATTTGAGGATGCCCAACTATAGTCAGATTTAAATGTTTGGTATAGACACATTTTGATGAAACAAAAAATATAGTTATATTCATTGCAAGGGTATTCAAACCAGCTTTTATTTCCAATTGGTTTGAGTCATTTTAATTTTGATATGTGTCAGTTATGTTCATTTTAATGAAGTTTGGTTTTTAAGGATCTCTGTTGAAGTTATAGGAAATTATTTGTGCTTGTAGAATGATTTATGAATTGGAAAAAATTAATGGATTATAGATTTATAACCTAGACTCATATAGAGTTGATTTGAAATTGGTTTGGTTTCATTTGGAGTCGTTTTGAGGAAGTTATTAGATGCCCTAGGAAGGGTTACTAGTTTTACTTCTGATTTATGACAGAGAAAATGGGTCTACATGTAGAGACTATAATGTGTAATGGATTGCTTATTTTTAACTAATATTTGGATATGTTTTATTATTCCTAATTTGGAACAAATCCTCCAAATTTTTTTGAAAGAAAATATCAAGATTGAAATTTATGATTATTGTACTCAAGTATAGACGTTAGACCATGTGAACGGTGAAGTATTGTAAACTAGTGTTGGAAATAGTTTTGTTTTGCCTCATGAGATGTCTTTAAAAATGGAATTTATTTCATGGATTTTTAATGAATAAGCATGTATCCCAACATTTGGTTTATTCCATTGATGCTTTTTACATCACAAACCCTTACAACTTCATGAACCTCTAATGATAAAGCTGCAGAACATATCCTAATTATAAGCAATCAGGTCAGTATCAATCACTGATAGGAATGTCAAAATATTGGCATATTTTCATTTTGGAATGGGCCAAGATAAGAAATGACCAATCTCATTAGCTAGTTTAAATTATTTAGTAAAAATTGGATAAGTATTTCTCACCTTTCTGATAGATTGATATATATTCAGTATAGTAATGAATATGTGAATTTTTTTTTTCCTCTTTGTCTCCAATTGCTATTTTAAAGGATATGTTGTTAAATTCATTGAATGGATTCTAGATTGTCAGGAAGAACAGTTGAACTTCTCCATGCCAACTTGGATGTCCATCCTTGCCTCCTGAACTAATGCATTTAGCTATTCTTAGGAAAATTGGTCGCTCAATTGGTAATTTGATAGGAATAGATGCTTCTTATAAATATTGCAATACTATTAAATTCTTGATTAGTGATAAGAATAAAAATTTGGAACAAAATACGATTAAGTTAATTTCAAAGAACTCTATATACAAATTGAAATTTTATAGATTTGAAGGCAAAATATCATAAATAATTAGATTAGATAATGAGAGAAAGGTATTATTTAAAACTTTTCAACCTATGTTGAATCTTAAAGATACCTTCCGTATGATGAACATTAGAAATAAAATAGAAAAATAGGGGAAGATCATAAACGAGATAGCTTATTTGGAATCTAGTAAGGTTATAAAAAGGAAAGTAGATACAAAATTGGAGGATGGTGAAATTAGATTAGAAAAAATAATGTCAACAACTACAACTATAGGTAGGGGAAACAGTTTCATACCAACTCCCAAGGAAGATCTAAAGATAGAAATGGAAACACTACAAGAGCCAAAAGGAATAGATTTTCAAAGCTTAGAAAATGAAAAGGTTTTAACTCCAAAAAATAATAAAGAAAGTATTCAATTGTTAGATTTGGAAGAGGGTAAAGACACTACTCCATAGATGACTTTAGATATACATATGAAGATCAAAACTATAAAGAAATCAATAGGAGAAAATAAGAGATAACAAAAGATAATATTTATAAAATAAAGAAGTTAAGGACAATCAACAGTAGCAAAAGATTAAGCAAGAAAAAGAGGAAAACACAAAAAACTAAGGCTATAAGTGGGAATAGGAAATTGTCAGGAAAGAAAGAGTGATTCCAGGAAGAAAGATCTTGGAGAATAACAATAAGATTCTTGAAGAAATAGAAAATGAACTTCTTTTTTCTAAAGAAGCTCTAGAACAAAAAAAAATGCTAAATGCTTAAAAGGAATAATGGAAGCTTCACAGTAAAAAATGGAAGAGTTGTTGAAAGAGAACACATACACTAAAAAAGAGGCAATAAAGCTATGCACCAAATTTTGGCAGACATCAACCACAACTCAAGAATCACCTTTTTATAAGATGAGTGAGCACAATACAAAGGAAAAGGTTCAAAGTAAGGCAAAAGGAACTATAATACAAGATTTCCATGACTTTATAGATAATGATGCACCAAAGAATGAAGATATGGAAATGATAATGTCATATGAGACAGAGAAAGAGAACCTAGAATGGTAAACAGATGAATTAATCCAAATTTTTAACTTTAACAATGTTGATAATGGCAGTGACTTACACAAAGAAGATTTAATACAACAAGTATTAAAAATAGGAGGAGATAACTACACATTTGAAGGTTTCAAAAGAGATATGCTACTAATTAAGGATGAAGGTAAGAGAAATAAAGATTTACAAATAACCAAAATTGGAACAATAATAGATCAAGGAGATGATATGGAGCTAGATAAAACATGTTGTAGTGCAGATTTAGAAGATGAGAATACATATAGGTAAATAGATAAGACTTGTAGAACAAATAATTAAAGAATTAGAAAACAAAGAAGAATGTGAGAAAGAGAGAAAGCAATCTAAAAGTGCTTTCAATATATAGGAGAACATAAAGCAACTGGAGATTTTGATGAATCAAGAAGGGATAAATTCTCCTAAATATGGTAGAGTGAAAGCTAAAAGAGGAAGGAAGTTGCTTAAAGAACTCAAAGAAGCGGATGGGTAGGGAAAAGAACAACAAAAGATTAGTTAGTTACTTAACACAGGGAAGGGGAAGATCCTTCCCAAGGCAGCATGAAGATCACTACATGGAATGTTAGGAGCTTAAATGCACCTAGCAAGAAATGATTACTAAAACCTAATTTAAAACAATTTGATTATGAAATTATAATGATACAAGAAACAAAATTAAATAAGGAAGATGGAATTAAAGCTAGAAACAATTTTAGATAATTGGAACATTAACTTACATGAATCAAGAGGAGCTTCAGGGGGATTAGGAATGATTTGGAATCCTAGGAATGTAATTCTAAATGTAGTTCATTCTAATAGCTCTTGGATGAGTAGTAGAATTAAAAGCATAAATACTAACTTACAACTAATTTTAATAAACATATATGGACCAATCTAGAACATAGATTAAAAAAATGCTATGGGAAGAAATAAGTATATTTATAAAAAACCATAGGAATGAACACATTCTTATAGATGGAGATTTTAATACTATCATAAATTTAGATGAAAAATTTGGAGGCATTTAGCAAAGTTCCCAAGCATCAATGGAATTTAAAAAATGGATAGACATTAATAATCTGATTGATATTCCTATTAACAACAGTAAATACACTTGGAATAATAGAAGGAAAGACTTTGCATTTATAGTTGAGAAACTAGACAGATTCTTTTTCAAAGGTGAATTAAGTGAATTAGATTTAGCTTTTCAAGCATTAATAATTCCTATATCAAGATCTAATCATTTTCCTATTAGAATTGAATTTAATGAACCTACTAAACCTGTTAGAAATCCTTTTAAATGCGAAAAATGTGGTTTTTAGACGAAATTTTTATGGAACTCATAAGAAAATGGTGGAATCAAGACAATTTTAAAGGATCCAAAATGTACATATTTTTTTCTAAGATGACGACGATTAAAGAAAACATACTTAAGTGGAATAAAGAACAAATTTAACAATATATTTAAAGAAAAAACAAACATTGAAGAAAGTCTAAAAAAATTAAACACAAAAGTAATTAAAAAAGGTATGAATAATGAGTCCTTTGTCTTAGAAAAAGAACTACTAGCAACATAAAGAAGTATTTTGGAGGCAAAAAATTGTAATGTCCCCGATTAGGACATGAGATTTTTAAACTCGACTTGGCATATATTTTCCAATTCTTCTCTCTGATTTGATTTTCCCATTGTTCCCCTTATTCCTTTCTTATTTTTCTTCATATTTTTTATGATCCTCTCTCAATGTAAGAATTCTATATATATAGTTTTCATTGTAAGAGTCACGTCTTTTCATTTATTATATAATTATATTATATTGATATTATAATTACATTAATGATTAGATTATATCATATATTGTATTAATAATATATCAACTTTATTTCTTATATTAATATTAATACCATTACATATAATACATTAGTTTATGTATTATTAATCTAAATTTTATATTTTATTGCCTAGTATAACATTTAAATTTCATATTAATATATCATGTACTATTATAATATGATAATAAATTATACTATATTAATATTATATTGATTATGATTTAATGTTTAATATCATACTTATCAATAATAGTAATAAGTTATTTAAATAAAGTGTATGTATGTATTAAATATATATTTGTATTGTTCATGCCAATTAGGGCTCATGACAAGTCCAACCTTCTCAAATTTGCTTGTTCTCAAGCAACTAATGGGGTTCATAGGTCAGAGTCATTCTTTTCCTTGCATATGTATTAAACACTTGCAAATTTCACATGTTAGTAACCAATGAAAGAACATATGAATGAAGACACAAAGTAGACACATTAATGCATGAAGAAGTGATGCAAACACAATGTAGACACATGAATGCAGGAAGACATGAAGAAGACATGAAGCAAACACATTGATGCATGAAGACACAATGTAGACACATAGTATACATGTTAGAACCTTGCTTATAAACTGAAATAAGAAAAGGTAAGGAAATGTTTTACCACTTTGATCATGAATGTCGTTCTCCTTTCTCCTATCTTAAAATCCAAAGCTCTTGAAGATGCATATTTTAAACAAATTTTCTATAGCTACTACTATAATAGGGTGTATCATTCCATAGTGGATGGTAGATTTACTGTTGCTCGAGGTTGGACACACTCATATTGGGACTCCCTCATATTTTTAATCCATATTGGGATTCTCGCATCCCAACGCAATCGATTTACTCCTCCCCTATGCACACTCCCTACCCACTAGGAATATGCTTAATTTTGATGTGGATGGCATATTTACTGCTTTTCAAGATTGAACACACTCAGCTTGGGGCTCCCTTAGATCTTTAATCCATATTGGGATTCTCATGCCCCAACGTGACCAATTTACTCCTCCCCCTGTGCATACTCCCTACCCACTATGTACATGTTTAATTTCATTATGGATGGAAGGTTTACTACTGCTTGAGTTTGGACATGCTCAACTTGGGGCTCCCTCAGATCTTAAAATCCACATTGGGATTCCTAGGCCCCAATGCGACCGATTTACTCCTCCCCCCATGCACACTCCCTATCCATTATGTGATGCAACATAAAGGGATACATATCCAACTAGTAATATTAAAACATTAATATTCTTTGTCCCTTAAGTTTACTTATATTGATATATTACTTCTATTTTCAATAATAATTCCCCCATAATATGATTCCATAAATTGAATAGCTATCACATGTATTCAATATGTGTATATTTAGATTTATGCTTATATATTTTATCCTAACCAATTTCTAATCAATATTTACTTAAATAACATATTCATTAAATACTTATATGAATCTATAATCATAAAGATTTCAAATGTCCTTTTTAAAACATTAATAATTTTTTCTTGTTTATGATATCTATCCAACGACTATGCTATATCCACTTGTACCTTATACAAACATAACTTATAAGGTACTTATTGCTTTCATATATTATCTTTCTATTCAAGATTTTATATTTAAAAGTTTAATAAATAATAAAACATTATAATGTACCTCAATGGAATCCACATTATGTATTAATCACTCTTGTCCTTGGCTAGATCACCTTTATTTAACTTAATATAAAAATATCTTTTGCATGAGGCCACTAATTAATTATGTGGCGGGATACATTATGAATAGGGTTTTTAATTCAACCCACACTACATGAACATTCCTATGAATCCAACAACTAATTGCTTCACTCTCCACACATGTATTTGTTGATGGTATTCTTAAAATAATATGAATTGGAACCATTGTTCTTTGAGCCATAATTATTAGTTCCTGCGGAATACTAATGCATTCATGTAAGTGCTTTTAGTTTCATTAATCTGACCAATGAGATTAGAATATTTTAGCACATGTCTAATCTATTTTAATGTTCTTTAAAAAAAAACTATTTTCCAAATATATAAAATACTGTTTATTTCACATTCCATTGGCTATGGTCCATTTAGGCAAGGAGTAAAATATTTTCTCCCAAAGAAAATAGGACAAAAGCAAAAGCGCTATAATTATTGATAGCTATGAACAAATAAATACTCCTGACACTCCTGACATAGTATGTCTGTGCCAGTTGAATCTTTGCATTTGTCTTTAGTTGTTGGGAATTAATTAATAGTCATTGATGCTTGGAGTCAGTTGGCATTTACCTACGTATGACATATTAAATTTAAAACATCATGGTTCACCGAAATCATATTTATTATCAGTAAATATATTCTTGCGTTCCGAATATCTAATCAAAGTGCTAGAAAAACAACAGAATACTTCCAGTAAACCCTAATCAAAAGGACATTCGACAAAACCCTCAAATTATCTCCAAGCAATTTTCCTCAGGAAGAGAGCAAAATACAAACAGGGGGAAGTGGAAGCTCCGTTCTTTATACTGAAATTTTGTAGCATTTCCAGAGTTGTTTCAGTTCAGGTATCCTCTCTTCCATGCTTGAATGCATTTTATGATTTTTTTCTTAGTAGGTTTAAGTAAGTTGGGCTCTGTATTTATTTAGCTTTTTTTTTCAGTACATTTTTTTCCCTATGATTAATATGCATAGATATTGAGACCAAATGATGGGTCTTAATGGCCAACCATGATGTGGACTTTGTGAAAAATCAACTATTGCAGTCACTGATTATTAATCTCCTATCATAAACGATTATTAAACTACTGAAAAAAAATTCCCAGCTAATATTGAAAAATAACACAACTACAACTTCACTTATATAATACGGAAAGAAATGTGCAACACAATAAACACAATATTTTCAGACAAATTGTCCCTGGAAAAACCCCTAAGGGAAAACCAGTTCTACAGATGAGGAATTATATTAAACTTCAGCAAATCAAGAGATACAAGATTCCTTGCCTCTTACTGGCAGAACTCTGACAACCTCCTAATTTCTCCCGTTGATATTCCCCACTGCTATCCCCATGCTAACACTGCGCCCTTGCTAACACTACAAGACAATTTGCTATCACTACAAAATGCTTCTCCAAAACTTGTATTTCCAAATGACCCAATGACCCCTTTTTATACTACCCTATTGGAAAAACCAACGATCGAGATTAAATCAAACCAACAGCTAAGATCAAGACAACTTGACAGCCAATAATAGAATTGGTTGCAAGGTGTCCAAAAGGGAATCACTAAAATTAGTAAATAACTATCCTTGCAATAACCATTTACTAATTCTCAGCAAGTGGACAAATAGCTGTCCAAACTACCCATAACTAATGCTACTATACATAGATAAGGACAAACAGCTGTCCAAGTTACCCATAAATACTACTGCTATTTTCGGGTCAGAAATAACAACTGTCCAACTAACAATAATTAACAGACTTAATATTTTCAACTTGCAGATTGCAGATTCAATGTTGTCTGATGGTCTTAGTATACATTGAAAAATTGTGGTTTCTTTTTTCTCCTTTTTCTTGCTGTTTTTAGGGTTTTCTAATTACAATATAGAATAGATTTGTAGATTATGTCTCTTTTGTTAGAAATTCCCATCCTATTTTGGAAGTATATCTGAAGTCTCTATGCTGTGCAATAATTGGTTAAGGGCTCGGCCTCTAAATTATTATACTATAAAGCTTGTAATTGGCTTTACTTATTGTCTTACTATTATTTCAATAGTGAATGTATGAATTGGTATGCTTTGTTTAATTTTTAGTTTTCTCTTTGTGGGCAATCATCTCTGAATTTGCTGATCTCCAGATTTTCCATAAACATTATATTTGATGGAAATAATATCTTAAAAATAAAAAGATATATGCCTCAAATTTATATAGATCTTTGCTAATTCCTCTTTGATATGCATGTTATTGGTTTGCTAATTTCAGGGGCTTGACTTCTAGTTTTTTTATAATTGGAGCAAAGGCTGAAATAACTTTTTTAGGAATGAGTTGATCAAATCAAAATTGAGAGAGTGTTGAATACAAATCAGGGAGTTAAGAATTTCTTATACTCCTAGAAAAAGTAGATGTATTGATTTATAACTAGAAACAACAAATCCATGTCCACACTTGAGTGATTACCTCTAATATAAATCCATTTAGTAACGTAGAGAAATCCAACACCCCAACAAAATAACTAAACAGTTTGGACAATATCCAACATTGGTTCCATAAGGTTGAATAACATGTCGATACATTGTTTTTCAAGATGTTTGATTTTGTTTAGCTTAAAATTTGGAAATGCGGTGAAATTTGAATGCCGTAAAGTGTTTTCTATTCAAAAGTTTGGTTTTTTTTGTAGTGATCAAGTGGCATTTTTCTCATATTTGGAGGAACATTTAAGCACTTCAAAGTTTAAGAGCACTGTATTTGTTTACCAGTTTAGTCCTCTTTAAAATCTTCTTTTTTGAGTGCTGAAGAGGCTTCTTTCTCTTACGTTTGGATGAACGTTTATGTGCTTTAAATCTTAGACTAGTGCATTCGTTCTTCTGTAAAATAAAATTGGATTGGGTGGGCGGCTACCATTGACTCCACTGACCAAATCACTAAAGTGGACCAGATGAGGGGAAACAAATAGATGCTGGAGATGGCCCATAGAATGGTAGGGCACACCAAAGAGTTATTAGTGAGTCCTTGACCCATCAGTCTGTAGTATCATGTATACAACAGATAGATGGATGATGTTATGTAGTGCTCATCCCCATATAGAGAGAGGGCTAGTGCCAACTAGATAGCCACCCTCAACCCAGTTCTATAGAGTAGACCGTCGCTCTCTATATCCTTCCCCTGGGAGGCCTGACCCGACATAGCTATAGCCGCCCCCCATGGATATAGAGAGTAAAGGGCTCCGCTATATTCTGTAAAGCTTATTCCCATAACTTGTATGATTTGAAGTTTGATAGAATTCTATTAACAAAAATTAACTTCTACTATTTTGTATGATATATTTTTTCTCATGAAGCTGTTTTCATTACTGTTCCTCATTAGCTAGTTCATTAGTTTTAACTCCTACTTAACTCCTACTTAAATGTTGACTTGTCATGCTTGATTCCTTTATCATTTTTTTGTTAGTTACAGTTATGCTTTTCAATTATCTATATTTGTTTTGAATATGAGTTTTGTTCATATCATAACATAACTGCTAGGTTGGACATTTGTAAATTTAAACATAAAATATAAATAATTGGTTATAATGTAATGGCTAAGAAAGAAAAATTACTGCTTGATGTAATGAGAAAATGTAATTTCTTTAGTAGTTGGTATGAAGCAGCATTTAATTTAAAAACATTTGGTTATTTAGAAAGGAAAATCTATTGTTAAGAAATTTAGAAACTAGCTATAGGCATACAAGTTTAGGGAGCTTAATGGTCTCTCTCTGTCTCTTTCTTTCTTTCTCATTCTAGCGTAAATGACTATTGTTAAAGCTGATCAAAAGTGTTAGATGAAATCACCTAAAAGATTGATACTTAAATTGCTAGAGCATCAATGTTAATGTTGACAGTAATTATAGCATGCTATTATTCTAATTGAACTTAGTAATGTCTTTGTCATAATGGTAACATGGTAAATGAAAATAGTATTGTTGTTGTCACCTTATTTTGTTTCGAAGCATATGCATCATTTTCAGCACAACCTGCATATAATGACCGACATATGTCACTATTCAATATCTACACATATTTGCCTAAAGGTATGAACAAGAAGAATTTCTTAATTTCAATTTTCCATGTTGTTCTGCAATTTTATTGCTCTTATTATTGTCATTGTCTTTGTTGCTATTCACATGCATTTCTACTTATTCTTTAAAGCACAAATTTTGCAATTTTTCTATTCTAATATGTGCTTGCTTTTGTGAATGTGGTTCCCACTTTAGAAAATGGAAAAGCAATGCAAATTTTGCATTATGAAAATGCACAGAAATATGAACATCATTTTGATTTTTCCACGATAAACTCAATCAGTTAGTTAATATATGTTGTATGCACTTTTACTATTATGTCCACTGAATATTGTTCTACAACCCTCTTTAAGTTTTTTTGCTAATTTTTTTGTTAGTTACTTTCATAATTTTATGGCATATTCCAAGGTAACATAAATTCCCATCTAACTAATAAAACTCTATTCCAAGCTCCTTTATAGCATATGGAAGGAACTGTGACGCATCACGTCCCTTGTTGAAATGTGGTATCACAATTCTTCTCATTATTTCCCATGTTTGGTCTCCAATAAATGGCATCACGATTCTTCCCCCTTTTTATGTATATTTACATTTACAATAGAGATGCAAAATGATTTTTCTAGTGAACAATGAAGCAAATCGCGTAAACAATAAATGTAGGATTTAAAGAATAACAGCAACACGATAAAAATAATACTCAAAACAGGGGTGCTCTATTTTCAAGAGAGACAACACAGATTTTATTCACAGCTAATCAAAACATTACAAAATGGAAGCTTATTTAATAGTCTACAATCACCGTAGACTTCAGCTCTAATTCCTAAGAAAACTAAAACAAAACCAAACCAAACTAACTCATGCACATCATAATATATGCAAGGATAGCATGATTTATTACAAAATAATAAACTATGGTAGTTCAAACTGTTGAACACTATTATCCCAGGAAAGTAAAATATTCATCAAAAACTATAATCTAATGCATGCCATATGGAAAGCACACATCTTGCTTAAACACTAAATTAAACTACTCCTGAGCTAAGGTAAACTAGAAATCATTTGTGAAACGGTGGAGATGAAGCGGTGGAGCTAGAGTTTGAAGCGGAGTCAATCAATGCTGAAGCTACATGCTTATTTTAGTTTTCTTTCTTCATCGGACAACAACATTAATCTTCATACTCCCCCTTGATGCTGAGAGGACTAATAATTCAATCTTTGAGTACCAAAAATTGATCTTTTGCAACTACCTTTGTGAAGATGTCTGCGATTTGCTCCTTTGTGCTGATGTACTTCAACTCAACCGCTTTATTTTGTACCAAATCTCTGATAAAATGTTGTTTAAGATCAAAATGCTTAGACCTATTGTGATGAACCGAATTCTTGGCCAATTTAATGGCACTTATATTGTCACAAAATATCATAGTAGGCTGAACTTGTATCTCTCCAATTTCTTCAAGAAGCTTTCTAAACCATAAAGCTTGTGTACCAGCTAAAGTAATGGCAACATACTCTGCTTCTGTAGAAGAAAGAGCAAACATACTTTTCTTCTTTGAACTCCATGTGATTAAACCAAAACCCAAAGAAAAAAAATTACCAGATGTAGATTTTTGGTCATCCAAGCTACCTCCCCAATCTGAATCACTGAAGCCAACAAGCTCAAACTTATTAGAAGAATAGTGAATGCCAAAATCTACTGTGCTTTTCACATACCTCAAAATTCTCTTAGCTGCCTTCATATGTTCCTCTGATGGATTTTTCATATACCTTGAAATCAATGAAACTGAATAAGCAATATCAGACCTTGTGTGAGTTAAAAACATCAAACTTCCCACAATTCTCCTGTATAATGTCTCATCAACAATTTCAGCACCATCATCTCTACATAATGTAACTCCATGAGCAATTGGAGTGGAAAGAGGTTTACAATTAGCCATATCAAATTTCTTCAACATATCTTTTGCATACTTTTCTTGACAAAAAAAAATTTCATCTTTACCTTGATAAACCTTCATGCCAAGAAAGTACTTCATGAGACCTAAATCTTTCATCTCAAACTCATTCATCATAGCAACTTTAAATTCATCTTTCATCTTTGAACTACTACCCATATATAAAAAATCATCAACATACAATCTCACAATGAGAATATCATTACCTTCTTGTTTGTAGTAAAGGGTAGGTTCACTCTTACTTCTTTGAAAGCCATTCTGCTGAAAATATCCATCAATTATTGCATACCATGCACGTGGTGCTTTCTTGAGGCCATACAAAGCCTTCTTCAACTTGTAGACATAATCTTCTTTGCCTTGAATCTCAAAACCTTGTGGCTGTCCCACATATACCTCTTCTTCTAAGTACCCATTCAAGAAGGCACTTTTCACATCCATGTGATGAATACTCCATTTCTTTTGAGCTGCAAGAGAGATTAGCATCCTAATAATTTCTTGTCTTGCTACTAGTGCAAAAGTTTCTTCATAATCAATGCCATACCTTTGAGTGAAACCGTTAGCTACCAATCTTGCCTTGTGTCTTTCAACACTCCCATCACTATTATACTTGGTCTTATAGGCCCATTTTGTGCCAATCTTTTTCTTCTCATGTGGAAGATCTACAAGCTCCCATGTCTCATTCCTATGAATGAAATCCATCTCTTCATTCATTGCTTGCATCCAAACTTCATTAGCACACGCATCTTCAAAACATGATGGCTCAAAATTAGCTTTAGCAAGTAATGCAAAATTTACTGTCTCACCTCTTGGATCTTCTTCATGTGCTTGATTTTGACACCTCTCATAGATATCACTCAATCTTCTTACCTTTCTTGGAGGACTTGAGGATGGACTTGCTCTTGGGATTGGTGAGGGGTTTCTTGGTGGGCTTGCTGGTCTTGAAATAGAACCATTAGTTGGCTACTCATTATCATTATCAGCAATATCACCATCATCCAAAATTGATTTTGGCTTTCCAACATGTTTTTGATGACCATAAACTCCCCCTTCATCAAAAATCACATCTCTTGAAACAACAATCTTATTAGTAATAGGATTGAATAATCTATAAGCTTTGCTTTCCTCACTATAGCCCACAAAAATACATGATTCACTTTTAGCATCTAGCTTTTGCCTATTTTGATCAGGGATGCGAACGTAAGCCAAATAACCAAAAATTTTAAAATGATTTACGTTAGGCTTTTTCTCATACCATGCTTTGTATGGAGTCATCTTGTGTAGGGCACTTGTAGGACTCCTATTGGGAATATATACGGCTTTAGCAACTGAATCAGCCCAATAAGAATTGTTCAAACCCTTGGTTTGTAACATGCTCCTTGCCATTTCTACCATAGTACAGTTCTTCCTTTCAGCCATTCCATTTTGTTGGGGTGTGTATGCAGTTGTGAGTTGTCTTTTGATGCCATTCATCTCACAAAAATTTTGAAAATCGTTTGAGCAAAACTCTCCTCCTCAATCTATTCTCAAACATCTGATTGTGTTCCCTTTCTCATTCTCTACATGAGCTTTAAACCTCTTGAATGTACCAAAGGCTTCATCCTTAGTCTTCAAAAAATATACCCAACACATGTGTGAGTAATCATCAATAAAAGTGATGAAATATGATGACTTACCCAAGCTTTGTGTTTGCATTGGACCACAAATATCTGAATGAATAAGCTGAAGTGGGTATTGGGCCCTCCATGCATTGCCTTTTGGAAATGATTCCCTTGAATGTTTCCCTTTTGCACACCCTTCACAAATCTGTTTATGCTCTTCAACCTTAAGCAATCCATGAACTAATGCATTTGATGTTAGATTCTTCAAACTATTGAAATTCAAATGGCCATACCTGAGATGCCACAACCAACTTTTATCCTCATAAGCCATATTGATAAGCTGATTATCATTTTGACCAAACTTCAAACGAAACATCCTATTCTTTGTCATAGGAACAACTGTAATCACTTTATTTTTTTGATTTTTATCATAGATAGTACAGTGCATGTTCTCAAATACCACTCTATAATTCTTCTCACATAGTTGCCCAACACTCAATAAATTATGCTTCAACTTGGGTGTATAATAAATATCTTGAACACTTTTCATACCTTCCTTTATCTGAACATCCATGGCTCCTTTGGCCGCAACATCCATAGTATTGTTATTACCAAGGGTAATATTGGATTTGTAACTATCATCAAGCTTTGAAAATATTTCTCTGTTACCAGACATATGGTTAGAGCATCCAGAATCCAAATACCAAACATCATTCACATTACTTTCACCTTTCCCATAACACAAAAATAAATTACCCAAGGAAGGATCCTCATCTTGTTGGGCATAATTTGCATTATTGTTACCTGATTTCAGTCTATACTCTCTCTCAAAATGTCCATACTTATTGCAATGATAGCATTAGATGTTCCTTTTATCAAATCTTCCTCTACCTCTTCCTCCTTGAGCACCTTCTCTTCCTCTAGATCCTCTTGACAAATTCTGATTTTGGCCCCTTCCCGAGCCTTTGATGTTGTTACTATTGCTGCTAGCACCATCGTTCTTTGAAATTTGCAATTAGGAAGCAAAATCCTTCTCATTAACACTGGTAGATGTGTCCCTTATTCTATCCTCATGTGATATAAGAGATCCAACCAATTCATCATACTCCATGGTAGCTAATTTTTTGCTTTCCTCTATGAAAATTGCTACAATATTCCATCTTGGGGTTAGAGATCTCAATACCTTTTGTATTATTTGCTCTTGAGCAATAGATTCACCCAAAGTGGCCATTTTATGAGTCACATCTTTCACTCTCACACAGAAATCTCCCACACTCTCTGTCTCCTTCATCTTCAAGTTCTCATATTCTCTTTTCAAGGATTGTAGCTTCACAACCTTGATCTGTTCATTGCCATGGTAAGCATCTTTTAGAGTCTTCCAAGCCTCTTTTGCTGTCTGTGCATCAACAATTTGAGGAAACAAGCTCTTATCAAGAGCCATCTGAATGTGAAACAATGTCATTGCATTCTTCTTCTTAGCTTCTTTCTTCAATCTCCTATCATTAGGTTGGAGAGTATTCCAATCTACAGGCTCTTCATATCCGGATTCAATGATCTCCCAAAAATCTTTCCCAATCAAAAAAGTCTTCATCTTGATTGACCAATATTGGTAATCAACTCCATCAAACTCTAGAATTTGCAAATTATCTGCCATGTTGCTATCTTCCAAGCACCTTCTGCTCTGATACCAAATGTAGGATTTAAAGAACAGCAACAACACAATAAAAATAATACTCAAAATAGGGGTGCTCTATTTTTAGGAGAGACAACATAGATTTTATTCACAACTAATCAAAAAATTACAAAATGGAAGCTTATTTACTAGTCTACAATCACTGTAGACTTTAGCTCTAATTCCTAAGAAAATTAAAACAAAACCAAACCAAACTAACTCATGCACAGCATAATATATGCAAGGATAGCATGATTTATTACAAAATAATAGACTATGGTAGTTCAAACTACTGAACACTATTATCCCAGGAAAGTAAACTATCCATCAAAAACTATAATCTAATGCATGCCATATGGAAAGCATGCATCTTTCTTAAACACTAAATTAAACTACTCCTGAACTAAGGTAAACTAGGAATCATTTGTGAAACGGTGGAGATGAAGTAGTGGAGCTGGAGTTTGAAGTGGAGTCAATCAATGCTAAAGTTGCATGCTTATTTTAGTTTTCTTTCTTCACCGAACAACAACATTAATCTTCAATAAACATAATCTTGTTGCCAAATGGATTTCTCGATGGAAATAACCTTCTACAATGTTCTACTCTAAAAATGGTGGTAATTAAATCTAGTCATTCAGACACCTTTATAACTATACCTGAGTTCAGCTCAATGCTGTAGTGATTACTAGCCCAACTTGAAGAGCCTGGACATATGATCGCTTTCTCAACATGGTGTTTACGGTCTCAAAATTGAATTGAAATTCTCTCCACTTGATTTGCTATATATACACTCTTTAAAGTTGTTTAATCTCAATATGGCATTTTGCACTCAATTCTCTTGTTGCACGATGGAGAGTGGAAGATATCAAAGTAATGGTAGTCAGTCACTTCATGTCTTAATGTTCCCTTGGTTAGCCCACAGTCACATTTGTGCTTATGCAGAGCTCTCCAATAGTCTCTCACAGAAAGGCATTCAAGATTCATTCTTTTCAACTCTACTAAATATAGCCGAGATCAAACCTCTCTTTGCAAGCCACCACGTCCCACAAGTTTAGCTTTTGGAGCTGCCGCTACCAAAAGTAGCAGGGCTTCCACCAGAAATAAAGAGCACCACAGATCTCCCTATGCATTTGACCCCACTGTTTAACATAGCAGTAAATGAATTACGTTTCACCTTCATATGCAGATCTGAATATGATGATTGGAAGTCAAGAAGGTGTAATAACAGGGAAGCATTTTTTTTTTCATTACCTCAATAAATATATTCTTATGCCCGTACTTCACAAAATATAATTTGTCCACTGACTTGGAGGTTGAATAGAGTGGCTATCGACAGTTGCAAATAACTAATGTTTCAACTTACTTTTCTGGTCTTGTATACGAATAATTTTTCATAGTATATCATGATTATCACTAGCACAGGATTTTAATTAGACTTTGCTACAGATCAGTGCTTATATGGTAACCAGAATTCCCCCATAATGTGTTGAAAAATGTTTTTCTTCTACATTATTTTGTGAATTAATTCTTGTTGGAACAATACTATACATGCAGATTGATCTCTGAGTCAAACCATACTCTTAAATTCTTAATTTGTTGATGTTCTTCCCATTAGGATGGCAAGAACATACTCTGATACCACTGTAATGTCTCCAATTAGGACATGAGATTTTTAAACCCGATTTGGCATATATTTTCCAATTCTTCTCTCTGATTTGATTTGCCCATTGTTTGCCTTATTCCTTTCTTATTTTTCTTCATATTTTTTATGATCATCTCTCAACATAGGAATTCTATATATATAGTTTTCATTGTAAGGGTTGCGTATTTTCATTTATTATATAATTATATTATATTGATATTATAATTACATTAATGATTAGATTATAACATATATTATATTAATAATATATCAATTATATTTCTTCTATTAATATTAATACCATTACATATAATACATTAGTTTATGTATTATTAATCTAAATTTTATATTTTATTGCCTAGTATAACATTTAACTCTCATATTAATATATCATGCACTATTATAATATGATAATAAATTATACTATATTAATATTATATTGATTGTGATTTAATGTTTAATATCATACTTATCAATAATAGATTTAATGTTTAGTATCATACTTATCAATAATAGTAATAAGTTATTTAAATGAAGTGTATGTATTTATTAAATATATATATTTGTATTGTTCATGCCAATTAGGGCTCATGACAAAAATCAAGAGAAAGATGGGTAGAAGAAATAGACCAAATAAAAAATATTTCCATAACAACACTATGTACAATAGAGTTAAAAGTAAAATTATAAAAATTAAAGACATGTCAGGGTTTATCAATGAAAATCTGGAGAATATTATAGCAAAGATATCTGTAGATCATTTCAATAAGCTATTAAATAATTTTGATAGTTTGAACATGCTAACTCAAGCAAAAATGCTTGGAAAAATTCCAAAAGTGGTTTCTATAAAAAAAAATAAAGCATTAAATACACCCATATCCTTGGAAGAAGTATGATCTGTGTTATTCAACATGAATCCTGATAGTTCTCTAGGTCCAGATGAAATGTAGGCATTCTTCTACCAAAAATGTTGGGATATTATTGCAACTGATCTTTGGAAAGCCATTGAAGCTTCAAGAAATGGTGGATCTTTACTTTTAGAAATTAATAATACCTTCCTCACCTTAATACCGAATGATCTTGAAAAACCAAGGGATTTCAGACCTATAGGTCTCTATAACACCACTTATAAAATCATATCCAAAATTTTAGCAAATCGAATGAAACCTATTTTACATAAGATAATATCATAAGAACAAACCAGTTTTGTTCTAGGAAGATCAATTCTAGATGAGATACTCATTATACAAGAAGCATTACACATAGCCAATAAGAATAAAATGAAAAGCATGTTCATGAAATCAAATATTTAGAAAGCTTATGCTATGGTTGATTGGAGGTTCTTATGCAAAATACTAGAAGCCTTCAGATTCTCACACCAATGGATTAATCTTATATACTAATGCATCTCAACAAGTAAAATTTCAATTCTTATTAATGGAATAGTTGAAGGCTTCTTTGATACATCAAGAGGTATAAGGCAAGGAGATCCCCTATCTCCATTCCTATACATCATCATGGCAAAAACTTTTGGTAGAGCAATATCTAAAGCCCACATGGATGGTAAAATTAGTGGTATTTTAGTAACTGAGAATGTTCCTAATATAACACATCAACAATATGCAGATGATACCATACTACTAGGAATAAGTACAATAAAAGAGGCCCTAAACTTCAAATCAATCATTCAACAGTATATGGAAGCATCAGGGTAAAGAGTAGATGCTGAAAAATTAATTTTTTTTCATTAATACGAAACCTGAAAGAGAAAAATATATCTATAATATTTTGAGATATAAAAGAGGAACATTCTTCTGTAAATACTTCGGAATAGAGATAGAAAAATATAGTAAAACTAATAAGGGATGGCAAAATATTCTTGATAGAATGGATAAGAAGATAGGTGGCTAGAAAGATAAATGGTTAACAAAAATTGGTAAAGTTATAAAGATAAAAGCTGATTGGCCCTTCCAACCTACCCTCTTTCTTGCTTACCTCTATCTAAAAGTCTAAATAAGAAGATTGGGGCAAAACTCAAAAATTTCTTCTAGAATGACACAGAAGAACAAAAAATTGGCTCTTATAAAATGAGAGAAATTATGTAAACCAAAGGAACTAGGAGGTCTTGGTATCAAAAACTTAAGCTAGAAAAATGAAGCATCGAGGGCCAAACTAAGATGGAGATATTCATAGAAAGAAACCAAAAATGGGAAAGAATTCTATATAACAAATACCTAAATGCAACCGATCCTCACTCCTTGTTTAGAATGAGGATCCTTGGACTAAAGGATCTGAGAGTTGGAATTCTATAGTTAAAAGCAAATCTATAATTAGTAAATATCTCACTTGGGGTTTTGGTAATGGGGAGGAAGCTCTCTTCTGGGAGGACGATTGGGATGGGCAACCCCCATTAGATAAAATGAGTAATCCAGCTGGTCTTAAAGAACAATTAGTCAAAATTTGGGGGTGTAAGGTCAGCAATTATAAAATCAAAAAATATATTAATGGCAGTATAAGATGGGAATGAAAAACTTTAGATAATATTGACTTAGAACCAGTAGTTAAAAAAGTGTATGAAAACATCATTAGTAAGAGGAAAATAAAACAATTAGTGAGAAATGACAAACTTATAGGGGCAACATCAAAAGATGGGAGGTATAATGTTAAAAATGGATATAAAGCAATCACACAGTCTCAAAGATGGGAAAAAGTTAATACTCCCTAAACTTTGTTGGGATTCCTCCTATCTACCAAAGACATGCTTCTTTTTGTGGACTGCTTCTCAACATAGGATTTCTAACTGCTAACAGACTTAGAAAGATGGGTATTGAGGGGCCTTCTAGATGTGTGCTATGTAAGAATGATAATGAAGATACCAATCATCTATTATTTAAGTGTTCATATACAAAAAAGTGTTGGGAATGGCTCTAACATATGTTGGGATGGATTGCACCTTTGCCTGAAATCCTGAACAATCTACTTAAGGGTTAGCCCACTGATAGTAGTAGTTGTATCTATGGTAATCTCTAGAATATTTGTCCTTCTATCCTTGTTTGGGAAATATGGAAAGAAATGAATAGAAGAATATTTCACGATCAAAATATATCAGTTTGTGAGATTACTAATAAAATTGAAGCCTGTATAGTTGAAACATTAAACTCTCACCTTTGGAAAATTCTGAAAGAGGAAGGATCATTTTTAGAATGGGATAGTCTTATGAAAAAAAGTTGAAAAAACCTAATTAACCCCATGCTTATGTATAAAAAATAGAATAAAGAGGAAAGGAACAAATGTAGGTGGAAGCTACCCCCGATAGGATGGACCCAAAAAAAATTTGATGGAGCCTCGAGAGGTAATCCTGGTACTGTTGGGATAGTATGCATCATTAACAATGACTCTGGCAATTGGATAACTAAAAGGGCTAAATATATAGGATCAACCACTAACCTCGCTAAATTAGAAGCCCTTCAAGAAGGTATCCAAATCTGCTTGGATCTAAGTATAACAAAACTTATTATTCAAGAAGATTCACAGATTGTCCTAAATGCCATCAAGATAAGAGTGACACCAAATTGGGTTCTTAAATCCAAATTAATAGAAGTTCTAAAACTCCTGGACCTTTTTGAAGATATTTAGATTTTGCATATTTTTCAGGAAGGTAATAAAAAAGCAGACCAATTAGCGAATAAGGGAGCTGATGGTGAAAACTCCTTAATATTTAATTGTAAGTAAACTAATAAAATAGTAGTTTTAAACAAAAATGGATAATGTAACTTTCGGTCTTATTAGGTAAAATAGCCTTGATGGATAATGTAGATAATAAGAATACAAGTTCAAATATAATATCTACATAACTATTAAATATATATATGCATACATTCATTTCTTAGTATATAAATACATAAAAAACTATAGATATATATGAATATCGACATGTATAAACGTGAAAGCATTGACTCCTTGCAAAAAACAAAGGGGAAGATGGAGAAAATAGTAAGGATTTCTCAAAACGTTGACAGACTTAAAATTATAATTTAAAAATAATAATAATTTTTTTAAAATTTAAAATAACAAGAGATAAGACAATAGGACTTTGAATATGAAAGGAATTCAGTAGGCCTTTATGGGAACACATTTTTGAATACTATTAGAGTCTTTAGCCCTAGATCTAATCGTTCTCTAGGCTGAGTTTTTATAATTGTATTTCAAACATCTGTAACCTCTTTATTTTATTAAAATTTTTTTCCATCATTTCGTGACACTAGGCATCATCATATATCAATATGATGCAGTTGCATGAAGGTGGCATCAGTAGATGACATCAAGTATTTGAGGATCTTCTATTTCCTTTAGTTGAGAATGTTAGTTCTCTATTTATAATCAACTTGGTTTTTGATGCTTTTTATTCCCTTCTTTGTTTCAGCCTGATTTAGCTACAATCTTAGGATGGAAACCAATGTCATTTTATTTCATGCTTCAGAGGTGCTAACCATGGCATTTAGAGGTAACATGAAACCAGAAAGATGGAATTGACTTTTAAATTTGGTGGATGACATGACTAGGGTTGTTGTGAGTTATGTCTTAGGGGAAGGTATTTTAAATTATGATTTCTCTTGAAGAACCAACAATGACATTGTAGGTTCTTTTATAGATTGTCTGGCTAGAGCCAAAGTAGAGAGGTGGGCAATGATTAGGCTTTGATACAATGTTTTCAACCCTATTTGGTGTGTAGGGCTTGAAGAAGTTGTTCTGAGTAGAGATGAGCAACTTAGGATCCCTCTTCTAGAGCTTTACATGGCGCATCCACTTGGGAGCTTTGAGTTGGCCATTGTTCCTAGGCACCCCTCTTAGAAGATCAAAGCAAAGTCTAGCTGAGGGATCATCTCTGCATCTTCAATTCCTATATTCAACTAGGAGTGGAGCTAGATAATCTAGAAGCATTGAAAATCTGTATCCTGAATATGGAAAAATCCAACAGGGAGAAAAGCGCATTCAAATTCCCGCCAAACTTTCAAACTGAGAACCCTAAGGACATTACTAAAATCATCATGGTTTACTGAAAATAGGTACTACTATTTATTGGGATCCCCTGCATGTTGGTTTTGTTTGAATGTCAAATTGTGATGGTATTAGATGTTAGTTGGAGGTGTTCTCTCCTTGTTTATCCCTTCTTATCTTCAGCATATATGTAATTTGGTTTGTCATATTTAGGTTTCTTTGTCTCCTCCTATGTAGCTTTTTGGGTTTTGATTATGTGCTAGGGTCTTGCTTATCCTTCTTTCTACTGATCTCTTAGTCTGATAGGTTTTGTTTTCTCTGGGCAATTACTATGACTGTAACCAATGTTGATCCAATTTCAGAATGGAAATATACTTTTTGTTAATCTAATGTGTTGAGTTCTTGCAATTTATGTAAGATGATTTTAGGCTTTGTAAATAGAACGTATTATAAATGTATGAATAATACTAGAATATGGGTACTAATTTCAAAATTGGTCTATAAGCTTACTTTCCATTCATTTAAATTCATTAAGATCAAAATGTGAAAGAAACAAATAAAGAAACAAATCAATCAAATATAGTAAGCAATAGAAAAAGGCAATGAAAGAATATAACGGCAAAGGTATACCACCCCTAATCTCTCCTAATATACTATAGATTAACATGCATGGGCTATTTACTAATGTGGATACTACAAGCATGTATAAACATTAAAAGGACTAGTACATTGAAAATTGATAAATTAGAAGGTAGTCTACCAACGCATAATAAAATACATATAGCTAAGGAGAGAAACATGATAAATATGTTTTAGAAAAGGTATTATCAAATCTTGTTGAATTGCTTCATATATTCTGGATGGACTAACACTACTAATACTTGTGGAAAGAAAGACATCTTTGATTACAGGCTAATAGAAGGATTATCTCAAAAAATATAAGAAGTTGCGATTAGCATCCTAAGTTTGATTGTGGAAGACAAGCCGAATATTGCAAGGACATCATTATTGTAAATATTTGATTTAATTTTTGGACAATGTAAGATATCACTAATTAGGAATATATTGGGGAATGCCCCTTTTAAACGATGCATAATATAGGACCTAGGTCCTAGGCTAGACTAGAGGTTTTCTTACTTCATTCTTTCCTACTAGTGTCCGTTTGAACGAAGAACATTGTAACTGTTTCATATATAGCATAAAGGCTTTGGCCGTTTATCGATTAAAAAATAAAAATAAAATAAATTTTATATATATATAATTTTGATTAATGTAAAGATATACATATCTTCTAAAAAAACACATCTAGGAAAAAATTTAACATTTTCTAGAGTACAAAAAATATATCTTAAAAGTTAGATAGTTGAAGTCATTACAATCATATATGTCATTAAATTAAACAAAACTCAACATGAAATTAAAAATTAAATATAAAATTAATTTGTTAAACAGAAACATCTTAGTAATAAGTATTAGAAAATTCGTCTTACTATTATTTTGTTTTTACAAATATAAAAGTTCCATCCTTAAATAAATCTTAATTAATTGTTAAATTATAAATAATAAATAAATAAAATGTATTAAGAGGTAAATGGGTAAGTGCACAACGTTGTGGTGCCAAAAGGGGGGTATAAGTGGACACCTTTTTCCTAAAATCTGCAAATTTTGAACTTCAACAAGAATTTGAAGATAGTTACGCTCAAAATTTTCAGATATGACAAAAAAAAAAAGTCGTAGTCCTTTGAATCTAGTTTCTAAACTAGTAATTTTTTTTCAAAATGGTTTAGTTTTAGGTCCTCAAAAAAGGGGACCACAAAAAGTGGTACTGTTTATTCCAAAAAAAATAGCACAATACAAAGTGTGGCCCCCCTAAAATTTTAACTTTTTTTTTGAAATTTTTTAATCGCTCTGGTCAAAAGTTACTTAACGCTATGTAGTTTATCCCAGATTTTTTGAGTAATTTTATAATGTCTATTTTTTTTTTTAACGAATTTTTTAACTAGACACATCCCAAAAACGTGAAATATCTGTGTGCTCCCCCTAGAAATAATTGAAAACTAATCTAAAATCAAATTATTATTTTTTCAAAGTGTGTAGAATGGAGTCTAGTTTCTAAAAAACTAAGTTGTTACAAAATTCGATGAACGAGCTAAAATCTATAGCCCAATTAGTATGTGGTGGTTTTTGAGAAAAAATGAACATACATTCAAAAGAAATTATAGATGAAAGGCTTGAAATAGTTCAAATTAAAAATAAATTATATGGTTAGATAGCTAACATAGAGACCTATAATGCTATGTAACCTGATCTTATCGATACCCAACCATGAGAAATCTTGAAGGGGAGCACAAAAGAAAAAATAATCATTTTTTGTATGTTTGCTGGAAAACACGTCTCAGACATGTTCATCAAATCCAAACCTTTGGGTTGGATCTCCAAGGCAAAACCAAGCCTTAGGCTTGGATTTGATTAAGGTTTAAGTAGCGTGTGTGCCATATAGCATGCACGCACTATAGCGTGCACGCGCTATTTAAACCTTAGCTCTAAATACCATGCGTGCGCTATAGGGCACAAGCACTATAGTGCGCACAGACTATTAAGATGTAAGTTGCAAAAGAGAACTAGGTGGGGGGGATAGGGGAATGGTTATGTGTGTGTATGAAAGAGATAGAGAGAAAGTAGGGGATAGGAGAGGGGAGAGAGTACAGGATGGGAGAGAGAAAGTGAGAAAGAGTAGGGGTGGCAAAGAGAGTATAGGATGAGAGAGAGAGAGTAGGGATGGCAAAGAGAGGAAGTGTGAGAGAGAGTACAGGTGGAAAAGAGAGAGTGCGGGATGGGAGAAAGAGATTTAAAGTAGAGGATGAGAGAGAGAGAGCAAGTGTGAGAGAGAGTATAGGTTGGGAGAGAGAGATTAAGAGTAGGGGATGGAGGAGAGAGAGAGTAGGTGATGGGAGACAGAGTGGGAGAGGAAGAACTTGAGAGAGAGGCGGATGGGAGTGCATGTGTGTGAAAGAGAGAGAGTATGGAATGGGAGAGGGGGAAGACAAAGTAGCTCAAGAGAGAGTAGGGGATGGAAGAGAGAGTAGGCGATGGGAGAGGGAGTGGGAGAGGGGGAGACAGGGGGGAATAGAAATGTGTGTGAGAGAGAGAGAGAGAGAGAGAGAGAGAGAGAGAGAGAGAGAGAGAGAGGAGGGGATAGGAGAGAGTGTGAAAATTTAAGAGAGACTAGAGGGTAGGAGAGAGAGAGAGTGGAGAGGGAGAGAGTAAGAGTGAGAGTGAGAGAGAGAGTAGGCAGTGGGAGAGGGAGTGGGAGAGGGAGAGCAAGTGAGAGAAAAAGTAGGGGATGGAAGAGGAGAGAGGGGGGATGGGTGTGTGTGTGTCAAAGAGAGAGAGAGTCAAGAATGAGAGAGGGGAGAGAGAGATAGAGAGAGTAGGCAATGGTAGAGGGATGGGAGAGAGAGGGAGAGAGTGTGTGAGAGAGAGAGATAGTAGGCGGTGGGAGAGGGAGTGGAAGGGAGAGAGAGGTGGAATGGAAGCATTTAAGAGAGATAGAGTAGGTGATGGAAGAGAGTAGGCAGTGGGACAAGGACTGCGAGAGAGAGAGAGGGGGGAATGGGAATGTGTATTTATTTATAAGAGAGATAGAGTAAAGGATGGGAGAGAGTGTGAGAGTTTGAGAGAAAGTAGTAGGGGATGGGAGAGAGAGTGAGAGTAAGGGATGAGAGAGAGAGAGAGAGAGAGAGAGAGAGAGAGAGAGAGAGAGAGAGAGAGAGAGAGAGAGAGAGAGAGAACTTGAGAGAGATAGATAGTAGGCAGTAGGAGAGGGAGTGGGAGAGGGAGAGGGAGAGGGAGAGGGAGAGAAATAGGGGGGATGGGAGTGTGTGTGACAGATGTAGAGAGTAGGGGATGGGAGAGAAGAAGAGTGGGGGGATAAGAGTGTGTGTATCTATGAAAGTGAGAGATTAGGGGATGGGAGAGAGTGTGAAAGTAGGGGGTGGTAGAGAGAGAGTACGATGATGGGGGAGAGAAAGTAGGCAATGGGAGAGGAAAAGAGAGAGGGGTGATGGGAGTGTGTGTGTGTAAGAGAGATAGAGCAGGGGATGGGATAGAGTGTGAGAGTGTGAGAGTAGGGGGTGGATGAGAGAGAGAGTATGACGATGGGGGAGAGAAAGTAGGCGGTGGGAGAGGGAAAGAGAGAGGGGGGATGGGGGTGTATGTGTAAGAGAGATAGAGTAGGGGATGAGAGAGGAGAGAGAGAGAGTAGGGGATGGGGGAGAGTGTGAGAGTGTGAGAGAGTAGGGGATGGGAGACAAGAGAGAGAGCAAGGGATGGGGGAGAGAAAGTAGGCGGTGGGAGAGAGAGTGGGAGAGGCAGAGAGAGCTTGTACAAGATGGGAGAGAGAGAGAGAGTAGAGAGGGAGAGAGAGAACTTGAGAGAGAGAGAGATAGTAGGTAGTAGTAGTGTGAGTGAGAGAGAGAGTAGGAGGTGGTAGAGAGAGTACGACGATGGGGGAGAGAAAGTAGGCAGTGGGAGAGGGAGAGAGAGGGGGAATGGGAATGTGTGTAAGAGTGACAAATTAGGGGATGGAAGAGAAGAGAGAGAGTAGGGGATGGGGGAGAGAAATTAGGTGGTAGGAGAGGGAGAGAGATAGGGGGGATAAGAGTGTTTGTGAGAGATCTAAAGAGCCGGGTATGGGAGAGGAGAGGGGGTGAGAGAGGTAGAGAGAGTAGGTGGTGGGAGAGGGAGAGTGAGAGAGAGTAAAGGATGGGAGAGAGTAGGAAGAGAGAGGGAGGGGATGGGAGAGAGAGTAGGGAGGATAGAGAGTAGGGAGGATGGGGAGTGATGTGTTTTGAGAAAGTAGGGGGTGGCAGAGAGAAAGACGACGGGGGAGAGAAGGTAGGTGGTGGGAGAGGAAAAGAGAGAGGGGGGATGGGAGTGTGTGTGTAAGAGAGACAGAGTAGGGGATGGGACAGAGTGTGAGAGTGTGAGAGTAGGGGGTGGCAGAGAGAGAGAGAGTACGACGATGGGGGAGAGAAAGTAGGCGATGGGAGAGAGAAAGAGAGAGGGGGGATGGGGGTGTATGTGTAAGAGAGATAGAGTAGGGGATGGGAGAGAGTGAGAGTGTGAGAGAGTAGGGGATGGGAGAGAAGAGAGAGAGTAGGGGATGGGGGAGAGTGTGAGAGTGTGAGAGAGTAGGGGATGGGAGACGAGAGAGAGAGCAAGGGATGGGGGAGAAAAAGTAGGCGATGGGAGAGAGAGTGGGAGAGGCAGAAGGCAGAGAGAGCTTGTACAAGATGGGGGAGAGAGAGTAGAGAGGGAGAGAGAGAACTTTAAAGAGAGATATAGTAGGTAGTAGTAGTGTGAGGGTGAGAGAGAGTAGGGGGTGGTAGAGAGAGTACGACGATGGGGGAGAGAAAGTAGGCGGCGGGAGAGGGAGAGAGAGCGGGAATGGGAATGTGTGTAAGAGAGACAAAGTAGGGGATGGGAGAGAAGAGAGAGAGTAGGGGATGGGGGAGAGAAATTAGGTGGTAGGAGAGGGAGAGGGAGAGAGATAGGGGGGATAAGAGTGTGTGTGAGAGATCTAAAGAGTCGGGGATAGGAGAGGAGAGGGGGTGAGAGAGGTAGAGAGAGTAGGTGGTGGGAGAGGGAGGGTGAGAGAGAGTAAAGGATGGGAGAGAGTAGGAAGAGAGAGAGGGAGGGGATGGGAGAGAGAGTCGGGAGGATAGAGAGTAGGGAGGATGGGGAGTGATGTGTTTTGAGATAGTGCGTACGCGCTTTATAGTGCGTATGCGCTATAGTGTGTACGCACTATCTCAAATCACCAAAAAATGGTCAAAAACCAACCTTGGGGCCCATTTCATCCATTTTTAACTTTTGGTCTGTTATGCTCTCTGTTATTTCGACAGAAAACACGGGTTTCAACATCTAGCAAACACTATTTCAACACTTTTGGAAGCTAGCAAACACCAAATTCAATCATTGGATATGTGATTTGAAGAATATTTGAATATTCTTTTAATAGAAAAGGTTAGTGCAATCCATTTTAAATATTGTTTGTCGATATATAGATACAAATTTGATTATAATTTGATATGTTATGTAATATATAGTGAATTCATTAAAAATTGTATGTTTGAATGAAATGTTATTTCAAAATGGTTAGAAATTTGACAAGTCATTTGATATATATTGTGTATTCATTCAAATAATTATAATTTTTATATGTAATTGAATAATTTGTAATTTACACATTTTAAGTAATTCGAATGTTTGAATAATTTGACATGTAGAAATCATCATCATGCCAAGGAAGAAACCAAAGATTCAAACAAATGCAGATAGGGAGAGAGATTTGACAATTAAAAGAGATAAAATGAAATTACTACGTGAACAAAGAAAATTGCAAAGAAATGATGAAGAATTAACTTTCGAAGAGGATCAAGAACCACCAGTACAAAGAAACAAGGAGGAAGAATTAGAAAGACAAAGAAAACGAATGAGATTGTTACGCTCAAGAAGACAATTGAATTGTGAAGCTACACCATCTTCCAATGTTGGAGTCATATCGTCTGCTACACCATCTTCGAATGTTGGAGTCATATCATCCACTACACCATCTTCAATTGTTGAAGTCATATCATTCTCTCATGTTGAAGAGACACTGATTTATAGATCCGACGATATACACACTCCATCATGTCATGTTGAAAGCACAAGATCAACACATCAAGTAGGTGATATTCCATCTTTTACATCTTATTGCCAAGGCACATCATCTTCAGTTCAAGGTATGCAATACACTCAACCTTATATTGATGTTCAAAATGTTGAGAGAATTGAAGAGATTAGAACACCTTCTAGAATTCATTTTAGAAAACTAAAATATTTGATTGATATTGATACTAACATTTTGAAATCAATGCCTGACAAGATTAGCAAGCGTACTTGTCAAAGAAAAGTTAATCATATGTGGAGATTATTTTTTGAAGAATTAAATATTACAGGTCAATGCCAATTATTTGTTAAAATGATGAGGAATTTGAAATTTATGCCTATCATGAAGATTCTTGGGCTAAGAACGATGGATGATTCAAATGAAAGAAATATTTTAAAGAATCTAATGAGTGCTTATGAAAAAGTGGGTTCTAAATCACGCACCAAAGATAGTAATATCACAAGACGAGTACTCACATCGACAATAGTAAGTAGCCAAATGAAGAAAGCTCGACTCATGAGAAAGACAAACAAAACATTAAAAATTGGTAGAGGTACCTTAAGGAGAGCCATGCTAAGGCGTGAGAGATTAGAAGATCCAACAAAAAATGAGTTATGGACATTTACCGGTAGACTACCGCGAAAGGATAAAGAAATTAGTGAAGCCTTGAAATCATTGATCAAAGATTTTTGGAAAAATAACACACATGTTTCTCCTAATCAAAGAGATGTTGTAAGAAGGAGGATTGGTAGCCAAAATCGCGAGCCACATGCGAAACATTTTTTTGACTCAACTCAGACATAATTTTTTGCAAAATTTATTGGTATGTATCATCAAATTCGAATAAGTCAAAGATTTTTTGAGATGGGTAAACCTTTTTATGTGAAAATAAATCACACACGCACAACTTGTTGTTGTAGGATACATATTGAATTTTTTAACCATTTTGATGTTTTTAGGCACATATGCGTAGTTTTGCATTCTCAGTTTGTTTTGTAGGATTGTGACATAAAAGAGCCACCAAGATCTTCAAGGGAATTCATATCCAACATTTTATGTGAAATAGGGGACGGCCAACAATTTTACAAGACATCATGCTTGGATGGTATGTGCTTATTTTGTGGTTCTTTGCAACTTTTATCAACTTGTCAACATATGGATAGTACACATGCAATTGAAAATGAAATAGTAGATTACGGAAAATTCAAGACAGTGACATATGCTCTAAAAGATGAGAAACATGGTAAAAGATGTGATCTAGTTATTGAAAAGATTCCAGTGTATGAGTTCATGAAGATTTTTTGTGAAAAGATTATGTACGAGTATGCAAAGCATACCCATAGAGCTTGATGGTTGGATTTGCAATTCAAGTTGTGCAAAGATATGTTTCCATTGTGTTAGTACCCAAGGTGGTCACCATTTTAAAACTTTGAGTGCAGAGTTTTTGAACCACTTCAAACTGAAGTTCGAAGTAGTTCAAAGTGGTTCAAAGCAATCTAAATCGCTCATGCAGGTCTGATGATCTATTCTGAAAGGTTCGTTCAAAGGTTCGATCATTCAAATTGATCAACATGAAGGTTCAAAATGGAAGTACAATAGTTTGAAGGTCAAAAGTTCAAGGTTCAAATCCTGTGTTGTAGATTTAAGATGTCAAGTTTCAGATTAAGACTTAAGTCCCCGACATGCAGATTTGGGTATCATTATTTTCATAAGCGGGAGGGTTCAAATTCATGTTTGCTCATATCTCTGACTTCACCAAAACAAAGCATTCATGATTCTATGTTTGGTTCAGCACCATTCAAATAGAAGAAATAATGATGTAGAGGTCACGAATTTGAGAAAGGAAAAATAATGGATGTCATCTGCACATGGTATCAAGCATGTAGCAATCCTATTCTGCTCATCATAATTCCATAATCTTCCACCGCTGTACATGAAATGTTTGATGAAATGCCTATGATCGAAAAGTGAGTGGTTACATGGCAAAAGCATCGGGTCTAAAACCTATGCCCAGATTTTTCTATGAAGATGCCGCAGAATGAATGGACCTTGACACTAAAACTGGTCATGAGCAGACGCAATGGGAAGAAGGATGTGTTCCCATGAGATACACGAGCAATTCTCAGACACATATATCTTGCGAACCGAGTGACATCATCATTACCATAATTGTGGGTTCAAAAGATTCAGTTGGTCTCAATAGAGTGATTTCCCTTTCTCGATGTGCTTCTGGTCAAATGGGCATTGCATGTTGTATGTGGCTCTTTTCACTCAGAGTCTTCTCCGATTTCAGAGCTTGCAGATCATTATCAAGGCCAACGTTTCACGTTAATAGACATGCTCTTTGCGTAAGCATAAAGTAATGCTTTGAGTATTCTCGGCCAGCGCAGAGGTCTCTTCGTGAGGAACATGAACTAGCACATAGAAGGAGGATGGCCAATGGTTTGATTGGGCCCTCGACAATAGCTTTATATAACACAGAATCTGCTGATGCTCACCCATCTAATTGGATCAGTCTTTCAAAACTGGTTGTCGTGGGCAAGAGATAAAACAAAATTTGATAGCAAATAACCTAGTGCAGTGCTCAAATATATAACATGTTGAGATATATTTAGAAATCTTGTTTGACAACGAAAGCATCTTAAGAACCAAAAGTTGGGTTTTAATTCAATTCATTCCTTGCAGACATGGAAGGCCGGTTGTAAACTATTTCTTATGATGTCAGTGCTACATTTAAAACATAGGATTGCAGAGCTGATAACATGTATTCAAGCTCAGCCTTGATGAAGAACAACGCAATATGATCATGGATGAAGATTTTTCAAACAAAGTTGCAGACAATAACATTAATACCCGAGCCTATCTCTCCAAGTAAATAACAAGCAGCGATGACCAATGTTTCATTCTAGCAGCTAAGTAAAGGTGAACTTTCGAGCAATATTAGAGGCCAAGCTCGATTTCCTTCTCATATATGAATACTCTACGTCTTGGAAGCAAAGCTTCATGTTTCTATTAAGATAACCACATGGCAACATAAAATTTGGAAAACTCTTTATGTAGAGCCGTATGGTCCAAAGTAATGAAGACAGCTAGAAATTCTCATGAACCCGCAACATTCAGATTTAAGGCCACGACTTTAGTTATGGAGACACTTTTAATGATTTAATTATTAAAACAAAGGTCTCAAGTACCTGACAGCAAGGAGCCTACAGTTAATTTGAGATGACTAAAGAAAACAATGATTCATTCACTAACATGTGGCCGAACAAAATTAGATCAATGTTTCTCAAGAAAAGCGTGGTCTATCATAATCTAATACGAATGCTAAAGGGATTTGATAGAAGTGTTTTATTATAAATTAAACCTTATGCACGTATGAAAGGGTAACGAAAAGAAAAGAGGAAGAGAAGATCAAACGACAGTTCCAAGAATCAGTTATAGAAGCTGAACAGTTGCCTGCAAATTCTATAAGTGATGAAAGCATTAAACAAGACAAGGGGGGTTCCACTTTTTCTTTCGGCAGATATAGACTATGTGCTATCAGCAGGGGGAGATTTTTTGAGGGAAGGAATACAGACTTTGAAGCTGTAGCAGAACAGAGCTTCACTTGCTAAACTTTGTGTTAGTGATCAAAGAGGAATTTGATTTTGAAATGTAATGTAGGGGAGATGGTTTTCATTTTCTGATGCGTGTGTAATAGGATCTTTGTAGTCTTTTACATCTTAAAGAGGGGAGGTTTGAAAGATATCTGCAAATTGGAACTTTGAGTCTATGTAGTTTTCTTTCCACTGATGGTTATGTTGCTGTAACTTTCAGTTTTCTTTAAGTGCATCAGGTGTGTTATTTTCTGTATGCATTTGATATCAAGATCTTTTGGAAGCTTTGATTCGTCTTTCCTCAAGAGAATGGAAATTGTTCTTTGACTTTTATCCTTTGTAATGTAGTGTACAGCATGTTAACTTTGTGTAATCTGTTTTATTCTATTTCCTTTCTTTTTAGTTCTTAGATTTCGCGTCTATTCTGTGTTTACGGATAGATGCTTGGTATCCTTTCGTGCTTTTTGGTTAAAAGTACCTATAATCAATTCATTGTAAATCTTGCACGGGGAGCTGTACCCGATAAAATTCAGAGGAAGGTTATTAATCTAATAATAACCTATCCAACTGTTGGTGTCGATTTGTCCTTTCACTTGGGCATTTAGGGTCAGATTTGCATACATTTTCTCGAAGGACAATCTGTTCACTAACACATTGGATACCATTGTTTCGGTTGTAGATTTTGCAGAGAACTACACACTACAACCACAAAATGAGGTGCAAGCAAAGTATTAGACATCTCAATAGGTTTCTATGTTTGTTCACATAACATTCATGCATTCACCTACAAGTACAGAGGATGACAAAAATATTTTGAGGAAGTACCATTTTTACATCAGCGATGATCGATCACATTCTACGGAGTTTGTACATGGTTGTTTTCAACTATTTTATGGAGATTTGGCTAACAGGGGCATATCATATCGTCAACACATTATTTGGTCATACAATTGTGCATCTCAATTCAAGAATGCACAGATGTTCTATTGGTTGAGCAGGATGCACAGGTTGTGTAGAATTCAATATATGTGGAATTTCACAGAGGCTGATCATGGTAAGGGAGAGCACGATGGTGCAGGCGCATGCATTAAAAGAGCCTTGGCTTGTGAAGAACTAAAGTACAAAGATGGAGCAATATTGATAGATGCAAAATCCATCGTCCAATGGTGTAATGCTACAATGGGTCTAAGTAAGGAAGGTGAGTCTACAGTTCGTAGATTTTTTTGGTTGATAGATAATACTAACATTGCACCATATCAAGATTGTTGCACACTAACAGGATCTAGTGAGTTACACTCTTTTAGAAGCTCTGATGCAGGTTCATGGAGTATCCACACATGAAAAATGGCATGCTATTGTACATCATGTGCAGAGGAAAATTGGGATGACTGTGAGTCAACTGAATGGGTGGACAAATGGGATATACGGGTTTTGAACCCAATTGACACCTATCGTCCCCCACAAGCACTGGAAATGGTAGAGATGGATTCATCTATTGACTTTGATCGCTTGTCAGATTTAGTGCAACCTAGTAATATATATATATATATATCTTTTTAATTTCAATATGTAACTTTATAACTTTTACCCAAGTATTTTCTGAATTAATGACTGCATTTTGTACATTTGTCACTGCAGGCCATGTTTTTGTTGTTATTGCACCTGAAGACAATGAAGAAGGGACAGATTATTATTTGTGTCATTGTGTTGAAGCCAAACAAAAATTGGATCATTCGGTTATAGATGGTAAAGGTTTAGAGTACCATGTCGGTGTGGTGGTTGTAATAGGCACATGGCTTAGACGATATCCTATGAAGAATCCTAACTTGTGGTTATTCGAGGATTGGCAAACAGAGAGGAAGATTCTTCATTATTCAAACTTTGTTGTCACATCAAATGTCCACTTGATAAAATACCTTGGAAAACCACATAATAAGATTCTTTGGAAAGTTTGCGAGTCAGACCATGAGGCAATACTTGAGACATTAAAATGTCGAGCAGATCCAGTTGGCTCATTAGATTGAATTGGGAGAGAGAGAAAAAGTGATCAATTGGATCCAAATACAATGTTACAACCTCTTCCCCAAGACTATCACATGACTAAGGTGGACCATATTGTTATGATGTGTAAGTGATGAGATTTACTTTTGATTTGTTTAGAATATAGATACATTATTTGAATTTATATTAGATTCTTTAATAGGATCCATTTTTTTAATCTTATCTTAGATTTGTTACTATGCTAATTCTTCATTTGTAGGTCACCAAAGAAGAGGGCTAATAAAGTTGACACACAAGTGATAAAGGGTGAGATGCCAAAATCATCTACGAAATGGTATTATCAATTCACATCCTCAATATTTATTAGTGTTCTTTGTTCAAGTACCATTGTATGATAATCATCTTATGCCTGGAATTGCAGAGGTTAAATTATGTCAATACTAAGGTTTGTAGCATCAATACTAAGGTTTTTAGCATCAATTGGTCACGCTAAGTATAGTAGTTGTACCATGAATCCTTCTGAACCAATATGACTAAGATTCTCGGAAGAAGACTAAACCATATCATCTGTCTACTCCCTCTTTATATAAGAGTTTGTCAAACAATGAGAATTAAATATTGATTATTACTCCCCCCTCAATGTAAAATTCTCATTGATTGCACTTTGTAAAGTTTTAAGTCACTATCAACCTCTATATCATTGTATTCTTCTTATCATCAAATTACACAACAATGAGAATATGAACGATGACTTCTTCACATGAACCTGACAATTATAAATGCTACACCTTAATAAATGTTTGGGCTTGGTCTTTACCATTCGAGCTTATAATACAATACATTGGCTTCATTTTTATTTGGAAGTATTTATTATGTTTGTTCCAAAAGTCATTCTTCATTTGCCAATATGAAAATGCGACTATCATGAAAGGCATAGTCTTACAATTTGTAATTTGTATAATGGTATAAAAGCTTGGTTGTGGGTTTGAATCCATTGCCCCCATGACCCTCCTTCTCATGCATTTATTCTATTTATTCTTCTACCTCCTCCTCCGCTTGGCCATTTTGCAACACCATCTGGATGGAACTCTAGCCTTCCTCAAAACCATTATACATGACCTCTCCTTCTTCAAGATATTCTATAAAAAGTTCCTCAACCCTTGAACCTTTCAAAACCCCAATCTTAATGGAAGGCTTCTAGACCAAAGAAACTAGTAGATCTGGTTCTTTAAGAGAAAGAGACAACAAATCCAATTTTCTAGTGACTAGATGGAAAATTGGGGAAATCATTTCAATTAGTTGTAAATCAAAAGGAATTATAAGTAAACTATATCAATATAATAAGTAACTTAGTAATTAGATCAATATAATTTAATTACTAAGGAAATGAATTTATTACTCTAACATATAGTACATTATTTTCCAGACAAAGGTGTTGAATTTGATGCTTAACAGATTTACATACATGTGTAATAAATAATAAGTGTTGTAGCTTTGGGATCAACACTATAAAATGAAGGATGCCATACTACATTCACAGAGATACCAAAATATTTTATTTGATATGGAGACAAAAGAAAATGTGTATTCTTCATAACTGCATTTGAGTCTCATGTATTATCATTTTCAGCTATTGACATCAAAGATACCTTTACATCTTCATCATTGTATTGATCAATGAGTCCTTATTGCACTCACTAGTTCTAAGCCAATGACTAAGGTATGAAAGAGTTTACATTAAAATTTCATTAGTACTAAAATTCAATATAAAATTCATAGGCACAATCGAGTGGTAACTTTGATAGTTTTTGTAGGGTCTTATTATTCCTAATCATCAGTGTATCCCTGAGGTGTATATACAAAGGAATTATCAGCTAGCTGTAAGAAAATATTAAGTTTTATGTGTAAATATATTTTATTTTTTTATATAAAATAGTTATTTATTCATATATAATTTTGATTGTAACATGTCGAGTTACAGAAGATTCTAGACTAATGGACTAGTGAGCATGTTAGGAAGACCTCGTTATATACACTGGTCATCTCCCACTTGTTGGCAATTAAAGACAATTAGGGATTTATTTTGTTCATCTAGTTGGAAAGAGTATATATCTAATGATGTACATTTTACACCTATATGGCATTATTGGGCATATGTTTTGTATAATTTTTTCTATGTATGTCATTTTTTACATATATTTCATGTATGACATTATTAGACATATGCTTATGATGTTTCAAATTATTGATAAATGAATTATATGATATTGTCAGACCTTATGGAATCAACTTTGATTTTTTGTTATCACATTGGTTTGATGCTTGTATTCAATCAATCAACATATTTTCCTTTTAATTCTTCCACATTTGGCATATCCATCTAACAATGAACTTATGATACTCCCATCAAGAAGTGCATGATTGCATGGTTTTATGGTGGATGTCCCTCTCTTTTTTAAATTCCAATTTTATTCATCTACATGAGTAAGGGAGATCAATTCCATTTCTTTCAATTGTATTTAAAGGTCATTAAAGTTTTTTCAAACAATGTGATTAAATAAATATTATTCAGCATTTACCTCTATCATCAAGGTTGATTCATTCCTCCTCTTATTTTACCAAATAATTTGGATGAATCACCCATGGCTCCTTACATTTCTTGAAGAAAATTTTCAAAGACTTTGCAACATGTCTTCTCCTCTTCCATATAGTTCATGTTCATTGAAGACATTTGGTCAAACAATATATATGCTTTGTATATTCTCACAACACCAATAGTCATGGTACAATGCTTACAAGATCCATAGTTGAAGAGAAGCTATGTGAAGCTTCTAGAACCATGGACCTATACTTAATTTAGTATTATTGCATCCATGTTACTTATGAAAGTGGAACTTTCACATAGATAAGTAGGGAAACCAAAATTGAAAGCCAAACTTAACATAGAAAAGTAAAGCAAGCCTCAACTATATTCTCATTAAACACTGTGAATTCAAATATCTTTGGCAGAGCATATCTCAGAGCTCGTGCAAGATATGGATGAGGTTCTAGTTCCTACAGGACCGTGTTGTAGAGACCTACAATAACCTCTCTCGCTTTTTGGAGATTGCATTCCATTTTCATTCTACAACGCCATCTCGGGTGATGTTGAAACTTGCAGTGTTGGCAAGTACAAAGTTGCCAACTGCCAAATCTCTCTCATCTTTCATCGTGGGATCAAACTGTCTACTCCATTAGCTCTGGGTGGTCGGGTAAACCCTATCCCCAACCTCGTCTTGTCTCCTTCAGTGCTCGAACGTTCTCAGGCATGCTGAACCGAAATGTCCCTAAGGGTCACTAAATGCCATAGGGCTGCAATCTTTGATGGGGCATATCTCGAAGCTCGTGTGAGATATGGATGAGATTCTAGTTCCTATAGGACTGTGTTATAGAGACCTACAATAACCTCTCTCACTTTTTGGAGATCGCATTCCGTTTTCATTCTACAACGCCATCTCAGGTGATGCTGAAACTTGCAGTGTTGGCTAGTACAAAGTTGCCAATTGCCAAATCTCTCTCATCTTTCGTCGTGGGATCAAACTATCTGCTCCATTAGCTCCGAGTGGCTGAGTAAACCCTATTCCCAACCTCGTCTTGTCCCCTTCAGTGCTCGAACGTTTTCAGGCACGCTGAACCAGAATGTCCCTAAGGGTCACTAAATCCCACAGGGCTGCAATCTTTGATGGGGTATATCTCAGAGCTCGTGCGAGATATGGATGAGATTCCAATTCCTATAGGACCGTGTTGCATAGACCTCGAATAACCTCTCTCACTTTTTGGAGATCGCATTCCGTTTTCATTCTACAACGCCATCTTGAGTGACGTTGAAACTTGCAGTGTTGGCCAGTACAAAGTTGCCTATTGCCAAATCTCTCTCATCTTTCGTCGTGGGATCAAATTGTCTGCACCATTAGCTTCGAGTGGCCGGGTAAACCCTATCCCCAACCTCGTCTTGTCCCCTTCAGTGCTCAAACGTTCTCAGGCACGCTGAACCGGAATGTCCCTAAGGGTCACTAAATGCCACAGGGCTGCAATCTTTGACAGGGCATATCTCGGAGCTCGTGCGAGATATGGATGAGATTCCAGTTCCTACAAGACCATGTTGCAGAGACCTACAATAACCTCTCTCACTTTTTGGAGATCGCTTTCCATTTTCATTCTACAACACCATCTCGGGTGATGTTGAAACTTGCAGTGTTGGCCAGTACAAAGTTGCCAATTGCCAAATCTCTCTCATCTTTCGTCATGGGATCAAACTATCTGCTCCATTAGCTCTGGGTGGCCGGGTAAATCCTATCCCCAACCTTGTCTTGTCTCCTTCAGTGCTTGAACGTTCTCAGGCACACTGAACTGGAATGTCCCTAAGGGTCACTAAATGCCACAGGGCTGCAATCTTTGACGGGGCATATCTTGGAGCTCGTGTGAGATATGGATGAGATTCCAGTTCCTACAAGACTGTGTTGCAGAGACCTACAATAACCTCTCTCACTTTTTGGAGATCGCATTTGGTTTTCATTCTACAATGCCATCTCGGGTGATGTTGAAACTTGCAGTGTTGGCCAGTACAAAGTTGCCAACTGCCAAATCTCTCTCATCTTTCGTCGTGGGATCAAACTGTCTGCTCCATTAGCTCTGGGTGGCCGGGTAAACCCTATTCCCAACCTCGTCTTGTCCCCTTCAGTGCTCGAACATTCTTAGGCACGCTCAACCAGAATGTCCCTAAGGGTCACTAAATGCCACAGGGTTGCAATCTTTGACGGGGCATATCTCGGAGCTCGTTGGAGATATGGATGAGATTCCAGTTCCTACAGGACCGTGTTGTAGAGACCAGAGATCAACCAAGGATAAGGATAACATAGTAAGAAAATGATTATTTATTTGGTGGATATAAGTCTTTTATATAACAAATCATTTATATGCATAGTAAAAGAACTGAATATAGATTTGAGACATATTGATCACCTGCAGTCTGATCATGTTCACAAGTATGCAACTGTTGTTTCACTATTTCATGCGGGTTTATTGAACTTTCTTTATGAGGTCATTTACAGATGAGATGTTCAAAGGTTGAGTTCCTATGGGTTGTCAATACTTTGACTATACTTTAAGTCAACGATTATCAATATGGGAAAAAATGGAACTCATTGTATTTTGAAGTACTGAGAAGATGGCCTTGCCCTTCCCCAGGAGTTTCAGAAATGGGAGACATTAGGTAAGAGAGTGAAAATGTTACTATCGCTTCAACGCACATGACACAATTGGAAATGCAAATTTTGATGGTAATCATTTTGTGATAAGGGAGAGACTAGGGATGATCGTTGTTACTATCTCTTTAGTAGTGGATTTTTGTTTTCTCTTGAATTTGGTGGTGGGGGATCAGTGGTAATTCTCCTTAGATATTCCTTCTTATGATGTTAGTGACAAGTGTTGCTCTTTGAAAACACTTGTACAATCTTTTTTAAATTATTAGATAAAAACAAAGAATTGTAAGTATTAAACATGATTAGCCTTTAGTTCCTAGAAGATCTTTATTTCCCCATCAATGCATTTAGAAAGTTAAGTTTTAAGAAGATCATAAATAGAAAAAATTAGAGAAGAGATTTAAACATTTATATTGATTGGAAACATGTGAGTCTTGAGTTTCCTCTGCCTTTTAAAGAACGTTCCTTAGCTAGCATACCTAATTCCACATTCCATAAGAGTGTCATTGCACTAAAGATTTAGGAAACCAACTGCTCTAAGATAAAGCTTCCCGGTCAATAATAATCTAGCCTATTGAGGTACATAATACTTCTCAATTAAACTTGTGTTAATTCAGTATTAATTTTGTAATTAACTACAATTTCAGTATCTGTGTACAGGGGGTGACTGAGAAAACTATTTGAAGTCCAATTTAAAAATATATTTGTAAGGATCTCGACCAAGGTTCACAACTTCGATGGTTAATACATTCATTCAGGCTAGAACCTCACTACAAAAAAATTATATATAAAAAAGGTAGTGAATAACGTCATGTCTAGACCCAAATCAACCAATGAAAGTCAAATCAACATAATGTGGAACAACAATATATGCATTGAGTGGGTTGTCATAGAAAAGCTTCAGAATAAAATTCATGTCTAGAATTAAAAGACCTTAAAGAAAATTTATGCTTGTAACACAAATGGCCATTCAAAATTGAATATGATTACAATATGTGAAATAGCATTACGAGAACTTGTAATGCTCTTGTGAACATCGTGTTAATTCTTGTAAGAATCCCTAAGATGCTTGTTATACTCAAAATTTTGTTGAAATTGAATTGATTTTTATCCTGTCAGTTAATTGGCTTAGGGTGATATATGCTTCTTGGATGGAATAATGAGTTCGTGATTAACTCTGTATTAAGATTCATAGCATCTTCTAGTTATTTGCAAAGGAAATTTATAAATTAAGCTAATGTCATATGGCTTGCTTGGGAAAGATGTCCATGTTCTTATTGATGGGTACTAATGACTGTCCACATTTAGTTCTTCAATATCCTATTTGACAAGCTTTCCATAGACATTTCTTTGCCATACTAAGTATTTTTGAAAACATATTTGAGTAGAAGCACTATAGTAGATACTACATGATGTTTTAACAAATAAAGTAATGGGTTAAAGACTATTATTTCCAAGGTATTATGTCATAGTATTTTAATTGTAATGATCTTAGACTAATGATATTCTTGAAGGTAACTTTGACATGCAGCAAGAAAGACAACCTACAGCCAAGGCTATATTGTGCCTACAACCAAAGCCATAAATGCTCACAGCCAAAGCCACTAGTGCACATAGCCAAAGCCATGGATGCTTATAGCCAAAGTTACAAGTGTTCGCAGCCAAAGCCATGAGTACATGAAGTCGATTATCACAATTGTTTACAACTATTCACTAGAAACAACTTCTTTGCAGTTTTTGAGAAATACTAATAAAGCAAAAAATAACATCTACTAGTTGGTAGACATAATGACAACTCTCTAGCAATTGAATTTAATTTCATACATGCACATATCTAATTTAATGTCATACATGAACATATCTAATTTAACGTCATACATGAACAACCATATAATATAAAATGATAACCAATAATGTAATATACATTAACAAACACATAATATATTATGATAACCAATAATGTCGTATATGAACAAACATATCATATATTAACCAATAATGTCATACATCAAATAAATGTCATACATCAAATATAGAATGTCATATGTACATCAAATGTATGTCAAATATGTCTCTCTGATGCCTATATATATACATGGGGAAGGAAACAAGTCTCTCTCTATATATATGTATCGAATATCTCAACTACATCTTTTCTTTCCCACGAGGGGAAGGAAACAAGTCTCTCGACGTCCTCTGCCATCATGTGGAGGGAGACAGTGGAGATGACGAGGCCCTCCTGACACGCTCACTTGACCTCTTGTTGAGGCTCTTCTCCAGGTCCAACTGATACACAGAAAGTAGATATGAATCAATATTTATTATACGTTGAAATCAAATATATGTACACACAAAATCAATTATTTTCTTACCGCCAACAAATAGTCACTCTGTAAGTCCACCTCAAATGCTCGTGGACAATCAGGCGTGACAAGACCCTACAACAATTCAATAAATATAATCACTTATAAATAACATTAGAAAATTTGAGATTAACTATTATAAACAACAACTAAAACGAAGAAAATTCTTTCATACCTCTGTCAGTGGCTGTGAGCTAGCCATAGCTGCGGCCACTCCACTATCAACAAACTGTCGCAGATGAGGAGGTGTGTCCGACATCATGAGCTGCATGTCATACAATACGCATTATATCTAACATGAAACATGGAATAAATATAATCAAATGAATTAAATTAACATGAAACAACTGTACCTGTGTGAAGCTCGTATGATGTCTCTGCTCTGTGTCTGTGGTAAAGGTTGAGGGTCATGTGGAGAACTGATGCACATGCATAATTTTTTTCGTCAATCCTTAATATGATTACGTAATAAATATATGTATTAATTAAAATGATTAAATTGATACATACCTCAGGACTCGTCGAAGGGACAAAAAATGGGCCTGGAGGATCACTGCTAGGCCCAGCAACACTTTGACCCTAAATTTTGAACAATGTCAATAAATGCTAATTAATTAATATTTCACTATACATATGAAATGTGATGAAATTAGTAATTTACCTGTGTGTTAATGCCAAATGTCTCGTTCAGGAACTCATCGGTGACAAGCCCATCATCCGCAGCATCTTCGGCATGAGTGCCAAATGTGCATAGGGATCCGCATGAAGTGCACATGTGACCACAACGCATAGAAGGCTCCCCCTCAACTAATGGGCTCGTGGAATGGATGAGGATCTACGTCAAAGCATTAATGGTCCCTAGAGTGCTGGCCTCTACATGTTCCTTCACAACTAAAGGAATAATCACACGCTTGTGCTGTGGATGGACCATAGGTGCCCTAACTACATTAGGGTCACGACGTGCTCCTGGCCTCTCAAATGATGACCCCCCACCTCTACCCTGGGAGTCTAACATATCAAAATAATTGGGGATCTCCCCAAGGACAAACTCACAATATAATTTCTTCAAAAAATACATGGGGACCTTGTGATTGTTGCAAGGAGGGGTATCAAAAACCATCCACCATCTATCCCAAAAATTATTTCTAATAGCATCGTGTATACACCAATGGATGGGGAATCGTTTAGTACCCTCTCTAACAGTATTTGGCTCACCGGATTTTCTAAATAATGCACATATACTACCTTTTGATATTTCTTTTTTTTTAACATCTTCATATGACAATTTATTTGCATAAAATCTTTTTTGTTCATCCCTCTTAGCCCGCCAAATATCTAACTGACCACTAACTGAGGCTATCTGAGTGTTAATGGATTCGAGGGATGATGCCAATTGAGCCCTCATTGTATTGGTTGTCCGGATTCTTTCAACCAAGCAATGAGTCTTTCTAATTCAGTTTTGCCTCTTTGTATTTCATTTCTTATATTTTCTTGTGTGCCTGGCAGAGGTCTTGCAATTGGTTCGGGTTGTGAAATTTGTTGTTCTTCTTGAGGAGGGTTTTGATTTTGAGGTTCTTGAGGGTTTTGTGGATTTTCCGATTGATTATGGACATTTCCTGATAAAAAATCAATTGAAATCCAACTAAATAAACAAATCTAAATGAAATTTGTAAAAACCCTACAAAAGAATATCAAAAACCAATAAAACAATATGGAAAACATATTAAACAATGCAAAGTTAAGTTTATATCACTTACCTCATCGTCGTCGGTGTGCTCGTTGTCTTGGATCTCGTCGGTGAGGAGGCATTTTGGCAAATGGTAGTGAATTTTTGCTATCAAACCCGCGTACGCGCTGTTGGAGAGCCAAAAAACAAAATGAAAATGATGGACCGCATGTCTATAGCCCATCATATAACTTTTTGAATATCAGAATAATGCGTACACGCTATAGCGCGTACGTACTATTGAAAATTAGAAAAAAAAAGAAAAACCTTGTTATCTTTTTGGCACCACAACTCGGTGCATATGCCCAAATCATAATTGTAAATTTAGGCTATTTGTAGGAATAGTTGTTAGTACAGATGAAAAATAGATTGCAACCATCTTGATTTATTTACCAATTTATTATATTGTATGCACAAGTTAGATTATTGGATTGAGTTTTCTAATTTTCTCAATTCTTAAAAGCTAACTTTACTGGTGAGATGCAAGATTTGTTTTTATGTTTGATTTGGGATATATGTTGGTGTCTCTAGCCATCTTCTCCTCAAAGGAGAATGTAAGATGGATTGGTGTGTCATTAAAACTAACTAAGAAACTCTTGTTGTGTTCTTTCTCAAAGGTTTTGGCAAATTAAACAAATTTCAAAGAACCTTGTAGTATTGGAAACACTTAGCATACCATTTATCATTGTGTTTTTGCAAAATGAAATGAGAACTATTTTTGCATTTTCTACAATCAAGATGTGTGTTGGATTAATGTTAATTGCTCTATCATACTATTAATTTGAGATTATATTTTCTATCATGTAATATTTTATTATATAATTTTTATTCTTGTTCATTTAGGATTTTTGAAATTCAAAGCATTATATTTTATATCATATGCTGGAATGGAAGTAAAATCTATGAAGTCTATTCCTTGATCAAAATCTAATTGATAATTATGTCCACTTTTTGTCCCTATACTCTATACTCTTATGGACTTATGTTGCCTGCACAAAAACATGCAACTTCTAGTAAATACAAATGCTGAATTATAGTTATCTTCAAGATTTTAAAAATGATTTTCCTAAATAACTTCATTTGTTCAATCTATTTTTGTGACATTAAATTAATTTTGATTAGTATAAAGATATCTTCTTTAAAAATATATAGTAGAATTAGTAAGTATATTTAATATTCTTTGAATAATTTTAAATAATTCTTTTTATTTTATTTTTATAAACTTAAATATATGAATATATACAAATAGGTGACATAAATCACATCTATTAATTAAAGCAAGAAAATAGTGGTCAGAAAATACAGCCAAAATTAAATTATTAGAGATTCAAAGTGTTGGTTGAGCAATATCCATTAGTTTACCGAAAGGAAAAAAAAAGTTTTCCATTACTAAATTGGACAAGGCAGGGAGTCAGTTTTGAGTTTAGTTTTGGCTGGAGAAGATCAATGTAGGAATGATGTTGGTCCGTGTTTGCAGCTGCAAGTGTTTCAGTATTTCTTTAGGTAACTTGAAGGGACCACGTTTCATGCTTTCGACAACGCCATTTTCGAAATCTTATCCAGTTCTGATGGCTATGCCAACAAGCCAGGTCTCTCCCTACAACACAATGTTTCTAATTGTGCGAATATTATCATGTGCTGTCATTTACTTGAACTTTGATTTGAAGGAGAAGGGTACGGGGAAGGAGGAGAAGAAGAGGTATAGAGGACCAATTCCAAAGAAGAATGAATTTGAGGAATGGATATGGAAGAACGAGAATGTGGTTCGGTCATCACCTATATATATTGGGTGTATGTCGCTAGCCGCCGTAATCCTCAATCGCAGCTTATCAGAAATCTCTCCAATTGCCGATGCCAGCAGGTAACCATTTTCTTCTTCAAGTTTCAAAACAGCTCATGGCAATATCTCTACTACACCTGCATTTTTCTACGAAATAGGACTTTTTGATAAAAAAGAATCGTTAATATCTCACCAATTCTTCAATTTCTTTTTTGGAAACATGTCGTGGCATTATCTCCAGTATACTAGCATTCTCCGAGGAAATGGTGTTTCTTAAGAAAAAACCAATAGCTAGATCTCGTCAATATATAATTGTTCACAAACTAATTTCTCATAATTTTTGGACATTTTCAAATGTAGGTTCCTTCAATTTCTTTAATTCATCTGGATAATTATACTCGAGACAATAATGTTCCTATAAATTTGATCTGATAGTTGTCATCGAGATTTTTTTTCTTGAGACTTGAATGTAGCCGAAATTTTACTGGACAACAAAAGCTTGAAGCTCTCTATTTGTTTTTTCCTCTAGAATTTGCAGAAATGTATTGCATATAACATAAATCTTAAGGATTTTTAGATTATTGTTATCTTAATTGATTAAGCCGGGATTCTATTGATGTCTTCACTCACGAGGATGAGCAAACTACATATATCGAGAATATTGGCATGCCAGCCAAACATTAACAAACTAGAGCAGAGAAATCCGACTGCTTCGTCACTGAAAAACATAGAGATTACTAACTGAACTATCTAGAGCCAACAAAAGCTAGCAAGGAGACGAACTAACAACAGTTACGTGTAAAACATTAAACATAAAGTATAGTAGAACCTCCGGACCCTAATTGAGCTTGGAAACTTCCCACACGCACACCACTTGCATATTGATTGTTATTACAAAGGAAATCTTTACAAGTTACAGGTTACTCTGCCTAAGTTGAGGAGAGGGACTTTCAGATAGCCATCCACCTGCTTGAAGTGGACTCCCCAGATAGCTTCTATATGCTGTCATCCTGCACAGAGTATCACCTTCCAGCAGGGGAAGATTGAAAGCGTTTGTGACTTATAATTTACCTCTGTACCATCATTAATTGTAAGCACCTAAGTGGTGTACAATTTCACAATTTTTTAGCACCCGCTTTGATGAATTTTCATTATAGTTTTAACATTGTATATAGGACTTTATAATTGCACTTAATTAACACCAAAATTGAAATATGTGTCCTCTTTCACTTCAATCTTGTTTAAAATTGAGGTAAGCCCTTATTTCTAAGTGTGCTCCTCTGTCTTCCGTGGACAATAATTCATATCATCTCCTAGGCCCTATGTAACCATTTGTGACCTCGGTGTTTTGTCCTGACCTCAAAACTAGCTGTTGGTTCTTATTTCACATCCCTTGATCTCTCGAGACCTATAGTTCTAATTTGGGCCTGAAATGGGTGAAACAAATGTTTGAAAAGTTCTGTTTGTGGGTACACAATGTTTGAAATGTTCTATTCTTGGGTACAAAATGTTTCAAATGTTTTATACCCTAGGCTTTGGGCCCAAATTTAAATTAGGTTCCCATCTTAGTGATTTAGCGAAGGATTGGGATCGATAGTAGGCTCTCTCAATTTTGGTATGGTAAATCAATGTTGTATTAAATAGAGGAGATATATAGATTTACAAAGACAATGTTTCTAAAAGAAACAGTTGTGAACTAAAGAAGAAAATAGGAACTATCTAATAAACTAAAGACTAAGTTAGATCACTATTAAAGAAACATTACAATATTCTAATACCCTTCCTTAATAGTTATCGTCTAATTATCTTTTAAAAGACCCTACATGTCTCATGGTCATATATTCCTTAGAACATTTTGTTGTTGTTGAGATTGTCCTTGGATCTGCAGAATGTCAATGACCAAGAGTAGCCAAAATCCGTCTAGAAAAAATAGAGACGAATGTTAAGCAATAAGAGACAAGAGCTTGCCACTTAGATGAATCTACCATGAGCCCCCTCCAGAAGCTAAAACTTTTGACCTTAAATGATCACAAAATGTCCAACTTGATGTTGTCTAATAGAGTTGTCCCTCCCTGTAGCTAGAGGCACACATTGAGAACAACTACCACGATTTTGAGAAAAAAATCAGCAAACCCTCCAAATTTTTGTGGAAGAGCACAATGCCCTAGAATAGATTGCAAAAAGTCATAATTTTTGAGGCAAAAATCGCCAAACCCTCCAAATATATGTAGAAGAGTATGATGCCCCGAAATAGGTTGCAAAATGTTATGTTTTTTGAGGAACAAATTGTTAAACCCAAGATTACAAATCATCATTTTCTTTGGAAAAATGGTAAAACCCACAAAGGAATCCCACATGACTTTACAAATTATAGAATCTAGAAATGATTTTTGAGGGGGAAAAAAAAAAAAACCAGACAACTGACACAATATCTGAGACATGGATTAACATACAAAACATTATTTTTAAGGAAAAATGATAAATCCTTTCTAGAAAGTAGAGAGCCCTCCTTGACGAGAAAAACCTTAATATTTAAGGAAAAAATCATTAACCCAATTTTTTTTCAAGTGAAAAAATTATAAAAAACCCACCAGAATTGCTTTAAAAGGAAAAAAAAGTAATGAAAACCAATCAAATTTTTTTGAGGCAAAGAATTATGAGAACCCTTAAAAAATGTTTCGAGGAAACATTTATGAAAACTCATAAAAAATATTTTAAGGGAAAAAATTATGAAAACCCATCAAAGAAACTTTTATGTGGCAAAACACGAGATTTTGCATGCTAAACAACATATGCAAACAATTTACAACTCATAACAAGCACATGCAAGTCATGCAACAAACATAAAATATATGCAACCCTTGAAAATTAGGGACTTTTGCTCAAATTAAGAAATCGTGCGATCAAAATGCTCAACTATACTCGTGATTTTCAGCACAAAGCTTCAAAGATGAACCACAAAATTTTCATAAAATACCTCCAAAGATTTTTTTAAAAAAAATTGGAAAACAAATTTCTGGACAGAAATTCCATATCATAAGAGGCTCGATTTTTTCTTTAAAAAAATCGCCAATTTTTTAAAATCCCATTGACTTGCTCTCATACCATGTTATAGTAAATTGATGCTGTATTAACTAGAGGAGATGAAATCTCCTTATATACATTTACAAAGACAATATTTCTAAATGAAACAACTGTGAATTAAAGAAGAAAATAGAAACTACCAAGTAAACTAAAGGCTTACTAAGATGACCATTAAAGGAACATTACAATATTCTAATAAATTTTATCTCGTGATTTTGTATAAAAGCAAGTTTCACACTTCATTTTGGCATGATGGAAGCAATTATATGGTTGTAGCCCCAATTTGAGGACAGCCCATGAAATGAAGACTTACGAATTAAGACTACATCAATCTTCTATCAAGCATTCAAAACATTTCCAGCATTAAGACGGAGCTACTACTGGTGATGAGCCTGACTGGCTCACTCTAAAACCAAGCTGTAACTAACAAAATTTTGTTGTATTTTTGACATGTATTTGCATTTCTTTTGTTTTTTTGGGTATATATGCCTTTTTTGATTTTTCCAATATGCAAGATGCTAATTTGAAAAGCTGGAAATGATTTTTATTGTATTTAAAATGTATACAATGCAAAGAGACTGAATTCATTAAATTCTAAAATAACAGTGGTATGAGTAACCTGGTCAACAAGCTGCAAATCTGGAAAGTTGTGGTAGGTCTGCAAACTCTCACATGAGGGCTAGAAAGAGTTTAGCCTGCTGGAAACAATGTTTATTATTTGCTAATAGAGCTTCAGATAACTACTATCAGTCGGATCTGAAAGTTCTCTGCAATAGCCTTTAGTTTGGCAATCAAAACTCACAAAAGCTTCACCATTATGCACACATTTGACCTTTGAATGAAGCCAAACGCCTGTACAACCTTCAATGGATCTCCCACCACCTCAGATTGCTGAAACCATGAAGAAGATTCTTGCTCTTCAAAGTCTGGAATGCTGAAACCTTTTCCACACCCAATTCCCAAGACATCAAACCAAACAAAGTCAAATGCTCAATAATTCATGAGGTCGATTTGTACTTGATGCACTCTTCTCACCCTTGGTTGATTGTGATTTTCCTTTCCATAGTAAAATGCTTGCTTTTTTTTAAAATGTCATGGCATTGACCTTGGTTTATATCATTTAATGGGAATCCCTTTCAAATAAGTCATTTAATGTTCATTAATTAAGTCACTTGGCCCCTCAATGACACTTGATAAAGTTAACTAATAACTTAATAATATAACCATTAATAACATCATTAATCCCATTATAATTTTAATATCTCATTGAGTATTCATTATGTCCCTGCCTTGTTTGAACTTGGAGGTCAGCCATTGTTTCCACTGCATGTCTAATTGCCTTACTTAAAATAGTAAGGGTCCCTCTTTAGCAACCACTAACTTATTATAGTCAGTAAATCCTTGAATACGTAATCAAATCAATGGTGCCAAGGGTTGACACAACAACTAAGGTCTGTTCAGGTGTCCTGCCAAATATAAAAATGCTGGATATATATATATCTTACTATAAATGGTAAGTGTACCAAACTTGAACCAAACGTAGAGAAATCCTAAACATTTCTAACCTTCAGAATGAGAATAAGCCTCCTAAATTGCCAACTGGAACCCTTTAACATCAATCTTAGCCTATGAGGGCTAATGATAGGCTAAAGATATCATAAACTATGGCGAGCTAAAATGGGGACATTGCAAATTGATGAGAGATCTATGCCTTGTATTTCTCCATCCAACGTCTGAGAGAATAAGGAAGTAGGATATTTTAAAATCAATTAATGACCTCTTCTTGCATGATCATCATCCACTTAGCCTTGAAAAAACAACCTCCCTACTTTTACTCCTTTGAAGACTTTGTCACCATTGGGAAAAAGAAAACTTGACCTCTTTTGCTCCAATATTCTTTCCATTGCTCAAAATTGTTACTTGAAGTGGCAGTGTGAAATACCTCTCAAGGATATTTTCTCTTGACTTTTTCCAATTGTTCCACAAGAACTTATACAAACATTTGTAAGCAAACTGATTTCTCTTTTTCCAATAGATTATATAGAAACCATATAATAGCTGAAATTAATAATGAAGATAAATCATTACGACCTAATTTCAAATAGATATGAAATACCTCTATCACAACTTTGCCTAGTTGCGAACTCCATTGCAAATCCACCAAGCAAATGGATTGTATTTGTCCAATCCACCAAGAAATTCCTTAGTTACCGATTCAGGATACGAATCCAATTCGGGCATGTGAATCGGATTCGTGGACTTGCCATTTCTTTTTCCAATTAGGGTTGGTGAATATATATATCTCTAATGAGAGAGCCAAATAGAGAGCAAATTTGAGGTGAACTATTTTTGGATATGAAATAAATGGGTCATTTTAGGGTTAGAAAGCAAAAAAATATTAAAAAAGTCATTAAATAAGTTAGACCCACATAAAACCTTGGCCTACCTATTGATCCTTGAGGATTTGTGTTGGATCTTTGAGGATTCGTGCTGGATTCATGCTTACTTGAGCAGGATCCTTGTTTTACACAGTGGATTCGTCCGGATTCGTGAGCTACGAATCCAGACAAATCCACTGTGTAAAACAAGGATTTTGCCCGGATCAACATGAATCCAAGCACGAATCCGGATTTGGATTGGTTTGAATCTAGATTCGACCTCTAGGGCACAAATCCAGTAACTAAGATCAGAAATTCTAAAGATTTTCTGGTACACGTACCCACGTACCTAAGTACTGGGTACTCAGTGTAGAGCATCATAGCTAACGACCTTGATTAAGATTTTTGATTTGTTTTTGGTTTTTGTTTGGGCATCAACTTGTTGTTTATCAAGCTTAATTCAATACGTAATTAGTTTGAAACTTTGACACAATACTGATTAATAGTAAACTTTATCATTGTTCAAATCATAATCAATTAAGGGTGCTCCCCTTAATGCCACAAACACATAACAAATACAAAAAAATAACAACAATTTGCGAAAAAAAAATATGGGCTTCTTATTATCGCCGCCCATCTGGGGCCTCTAAGGCCTTCAACACTGAGCTTGAAGTTTTTGTACCAAAATCGTATACCAAAAATCTGCAATAAGTTCACGAATGCTCATGATATGACAATGAGCCTCAACTGGTAGGCTGATATATCCAAGATGAACACCCACCTCTAAAATAAGGATATTATGAGCTCGTATGATTGACTTACTAAGGAGAAATCCTTCATAGACAACAACTCTGGACAGAGACAACCCTTATTCAAGAAACAAAAAGGAAATATTTTTGGGTGATACAAGGTTGCTCTTACACCCAAGATGCTCCTGCATCAGACACCCGAGGTAATTTGAGATGTGACCTCATCACGTCTCAGGTGTTCAAAGGAAAACCAAAACAGTTAAATTCCTCCCTTGCTAGCCATAATGAATCTTCTACTGGTTTCCCTTTCCATTTGACTAGGCACTCTTCATAAGTTCCGTTCCTTGTACTTTTTCCAACACGACTGTCCAGTATCTCCATTCTCCTTTGTGGCCGAACTAGTTGCTGGAATACTCCACTGTGCTTCTACAACTTTCTCTCGATCACCTCCTTCATGATATTCTTTTCACTATCTTGCACAGTCCAAACTTCTTCATATTCGGCTCATTATATGTACCTACTAGAAAAAGCTCCTTTCTCTAATGAATTATGACTTCATCTCCAATCTGAAATTCCTTTTACCTCCTTTTCACATCCACCTTAGCCTTGTACTGTGTATTCATCTTAACAATGTACTTCCTAACCTCCTCATGGATGTTCTTCAAATCTTTAGCAAATCCTTTTGCTTCAACACCACTTATTTCTCCTTTATCCAATTGCTTCAATTCAAAAGCATTTCTGTGACTGCGCTCATATACAATCTGGAATGGTGATTTACTAGTACTCCTATTGATAGAATTATTTTATGGAAATTCTGCTTGTGGTAAAATTAGATCCCAGCCCTTTGGTTTATCTCCAACCAAGCATCTCAACAATTCCCCAAACTCTGGTTCACTTCTATTTGTCCATCAGTCTATGGATGATGTGATGAACTAAACTTTAAATCCATCTTCAATTTCTTTCACAATGTATGCTAGAAATACCCAACAAACTTGGTATCTTGATCTGAAACTATACTCTTTGGTAGACCATGTAGTCTCACCACTTCTTTAAAAAACAACACCATATGAACAACATCACTAGTCTTCTTGTAGTGAATGAAATGTGCCATTTTTGAAAATCTGTCAACCACCACAAATATTGAATCATGCCCTCGCCGTGTTCTTGGTAAACCAAGAACAAAATTTATGTTGAATCCTCCCACGGCTTCTCTGGTATAGGTAATGGCTGATACAACCTAGTATTCTGCTTCACTCCTTTTTCCATTAGACATACTCTGCAACTCTATACAAACTTCTTGACATCTTGCTGCAATTGTGGCCAACAATAATTCTTAGCAACCAAGCAATGGTTTTATCTCTACCAAAATGTCCAACCAATCCTTCACTATGCTTCTCCTTAATGAGATTCTCTGTCATAGAACTTCTGGTAATGCACAGTTGACTTCCCTTGAACACCATACCATCTTGGATAATGAAATCCAACCACTTTGTCTTGTCAAGTGTAACAAGTTCTGTACAAGCCTTCCAAGCTTCACCAAATTTAGGATCCTCTGCATATAAACTCTTGAGTTCCTTTAACCCTATCACCTCAACCTGCATCTTTGTTAGCAAAAGTTGTTTTCTATTAAGAGTATCTGCAACTCTATTAGACTTCTCTCTCCTGTTTCAAAACAAATGTATAACTCTACGAAAACTCGACCCATTTCAAATGCCTTTGGTTCAGTTTTCTCTAACTATTCAAATATTGCAAAGCTTGATGATCAATATACAAAACAAACTCCTTAGGAAGAAGATAGTGTCTCCACTTTTTCAATGCCTGAACTATAGCATCAAATTCCTGATCATAAACATAATACTTTCTTTTGGCATCATTCAACTTCTCACTCAAATAGGCAACAGGTCTACCTTCTTGACTCAAAATAGCTTCTCTTGCAGTATCGCTTGCATCACAGTCTACTTGAAACACCTTGTTAAAACTTGGCTGCTCTATAACTTTATGTTTCAACAGATTAAAACTCTTATCTGCTCCTACAGTCCACCTAAATTCTTTTCTATCCCCTCTCATTGTTTCAGTCAAAACTTTCCACAAATACTACTAAAACCTCTGATAAACTTTCTGTAAAAACTAGCCAGCCCACGGAAAGATCTTACCTCAATCACACTCTTTGGAGTAGGCAATTCAAGGACAACCTTTACATTTTGAGTATTCATTTTTAGACCTTCCGCTAAAACTACAAATCCTAGATACACCAACTCCTTCACAAAACTACACCTCTTCAAATTTATTAGCAACGTTTCTTCCTTTAACTTATCAAATAGCTTATGAATGTGCATCAAATGCTTCCTCCAATGTCTTATTAAAGATCAATTATCATCTAGGTAAACATTGACAAACTTACTTAAAAACTCCTTTAGTACCTCATTCATGAGCCGCAGGAAAGTGCTTGGTGCATTGGTTAGCCCAAAAGGCATGACTAACCGCTTCTACAATACTTCCCTTGTCTGTCTTCCACTCATCTCCTTCTTTGATGCAAATCTGATGATACCCACTCTTCAAATCTATCTTTGTGATGTACACAACTCCACTCAAACAATCCATAATATCATCCATCCGCGGTGATGCAAATTTGTACTTCATTGTGATCTTATTGATAGCTCGAGAATCTGTAAACATCCTACATTCTCCATTCTTCTCTAGTACCAATACTGTTGGTACAACACATGGACTTAGACTCTCCCGAATCAACCCTTTCTACATTAACTAATGCACTTCTCTGTTTAACTCCTCACTTTCTGCTAGTGTCATTCTATGAACTTCCTCATTTTACAAATTGGCTCCTGGAATCAAGTCTATTTGGTGACTGATCTTCCGCATTGGTGGTGATTTATCAGATACATTATCTGACACAATATCTGGAAACTATTCCAACAAATCTGCAACTTCTGCATGCACTTCCTCAACTTCTTTATCATCTTTTGGAATTAGAGCAAAACACATATGGTCATGCCTCATACCCTCGAGAAACTGCTTTCCATCAACAACACATTCTAGGAGCACTACATACTTTTTCATTTGTATCCTTCAATGGCTTCAGCCTATGTTTCACCCCATCCTTTGTCAGTGTGTAGGTATTTGCACGCCCATCATGTACAACATGCCTGTCAAACTGCCACGGCCTACCCAACAACATATGACATATGTCCATAGGTATGATATCACAAAGCACCTCATCCTGGTAGCTTCCAATCTTGAATTTATGAGGCATTGCTCATTAACTATGACCTTGTGGTCATCTCACACCTAGGCAATATGGTACGAATGCAAGTGTTTTTGCCTCCTCAGTTTTAACTTTTTGACCATCTCTTCTAAAACTAGATTATCAATACTTCCACCATCAATGATCACATCGCATCACTTATCTTCATATTTTCACCTTGTGTGAAACAAACTCCTTTGACCAAGTTTATTCTCACTACTCAGCAGGGCTCTTCTGTTAACTAGGACTTATCCTCTTTCAACATCTTCAAAATGTGATGATGTAATTGTTGGAAACCATTGATTAATTGTGTAGTCTTGATGTTACACAAAATGTCATATCATTGCCAGTTAATGTATGCCAAGCTCACTCGGGCATTGAAGACAGTTTCCTATGTTTGCCAAGCATTCCAAAGTTTTCCTAGTTCAGAAGACAGCTACCGAGTTCACTTGGGCGACAAAGGAAAGTTTGCAGAAGTTGAGTGTTAACCAAGCTCACTCGGTTAATGAAGGAAATGTTGGATGGAACTAGTGTTAACCGATCTCACTCGGTTACGAGAGGAACTTTGTGAATATGTAGTGTTAATTGAGTTCACTTGGTTAACACAGGAAAATCACTTTGAGTTAGTACCTACTGAGCAGGGTCGGCTAATGAAAGATTTTCTTGTTTTAGCATATTGAGTTCAATTAAATTGTTTGTTGGTTCTAGCCGACTGAGGTGATGAATATCAATTTATTTTAAGTTGTATTCACACCGACTTGACAATATGTAAGTTATTTATACAAGGTCAAGTTGAGGATTGAATGTGTGGAACTTAGTTGAAGATTTGATGATGCGTAGAGGAAAGAAATTAGAAGGATAAACAAAATATCCTTGATGAGCTGCAAAGATACATTTGATCAGGGAGGATAAAGTATACAAGCCAAAATTGAGATCTGTAATCGAAAATTTAGTTGCATCAAAAATTAGGTCATTTCATTGTTACCTTCTAACCATTGTAGCAGTGATCTAAATCTCTTAACAGAGTTCGCTTAACAGCTATTTATAAATCCTCTAACAAGGTGGCATTTCTATTGAATTGTCTAAAGACCTCTAACAAGGCCACTCCTAACAAGGTGATTAAATCCTTTAATTGGGTCACACCTAACAGTGTGTTTTGTAACCTTTAACAAAGTTGGCTCCTAACAGGGCTCACTTCAGAAGAGTGAAAATCAGTAACTAGTTGTAATTGGTGGTTTTCCCAAATTGGGTTTCCACGTTAAATCTTAATGTCAATTGTGTTCATGCTATTTCTTTTATGTGTATACAACTAAGTTAAAGTATGATCAATCATAGATAATATCTTAAGATTTTCATTATAAGCATTTGCCAAGTGCCTGTATAACTGCCGAGTTACAATAGAGTTCTATTTACACTGAATTTTGATTTGTATTGACATTTAAGGGATCTGGGAAATATTTTCGTAGTAACTGATTCACCCCTCCCCTCTTAGTTACTCTTATATTTTCAATAGTAATATCCTCGTCATAAAATAGATTATTAGTCAAACTATTATTAATGGGTCGATTGATTCAATACATCTCGGACCTAGTCTTGTTTTGTTTCCATAGTTTGTGTTGCCTTCGGCTATCTTTATACACAGAAAGTTTTTCTCGACAAGTATTTAAGCATGGCTTATAGGTAGTCTTTTAAGCAAGCATTTTGGATTATTTCTTTGTACCGCAAATTCCTGTTGGAGTTCTAGATTGTTCGCTATTTTGGAAGTGAAAGATCTTCCCTATTTAGCTTGTGTGGTTTTGGTGGGATTGTACCCTCACCTTATTTTGTTGTTGCATGTAATACTTCGCTTGGATCTGGCAAATTGGAGCACCATCTTTTGGCAAATACTAATTGAAGGTTACTTGTGTTCTAATTTCCATTATTGTTTGGTTCTATCTGATGAATTTGGTTCTATCTGATGAATTTGGATCTCTAAGTTTAGATTGCATTATTGAGTCTTTCCTCCATCCATACACCATTCATCTTTCTGTACTCTAGGAGAATAGACAAACAAGACAATACACCATTGTACGACATCCTTGTATTTTGTACGACCTTCCTGTTGCATAGTATAATTGAATGTACGACCTTCGTATTGTATGGTATCTTTGATTGTACAACCTTCCTGTTGCACATACATCCATTCATGCTGTACTTCTTCTCCCCTACCTCCACCATACAACAAATTGATCCACCGTACAACCCTGCCATTTACCACCGTACGGCCTATCTTGGCCACAGTATGGACCATTCTTATTCCCACCATACAGCTGAACGCTAACCCTACACACCCAGTCCCTGACCGTACACCTTCTATGTCCTCTCTCCCCACCGTACGACCCCTTTCATCAACTTGGCATAGTGGAAATTAGTGGTCATTGAAGGAAAAAGGAATCACTACGCCTCCTACTGGGAAGTGGATCATTATAGATGATTTGGCATCTTTATCAACATGCGCAACTGTGGCCTGACCTTTTGTTCTCTGATCTATCCTTCCTTGGCGTTGGGAACATTTAAATGCTCTACGCCTTTCTTCTCCATAGTGAAAACAATTTCTATGAAAACCTTCTCTTCCAGATCCTTGCCCTCTACCTCTTCCTTTTTGATCTCTATTGTTTTGATCATGGAAATGATTGAAATTGTTTCCCCTCTGGTTCTGACCGCTACCGCCAGCCTCATTTTTGTTCTTTTGATCGTCATTTCGGCCTCCATAAGTCCGTTCACCAGATATTCCATGATGACATCTTCCACTTTTTTGTTATCAAACTTTTTGTTCAACTTTTCCTCAACTCTTAGGGCAAATTGGTATGCCTCTTCAATAATGTTCATTTGGACCAGACTCAATTCCTCTTGAATACTTGGCCTCAACCCATTAAGATAACAAACAACTTTCTCTTTTATTAGCTTTCGCATGGCTAGTTCTGATGAGAATTTTGCAGAACTCCTCGGCATACTGTTGAATAGATCTTCCCGCTTTCTACAACCCTTGCATTTTATTTATTGAATCCAACTCATAATCCACAGGAATGAATTGTCACTTCAATTTAGCTATTATCCGATCCTATCTAGTGATTTAATCTTTTTCTCTTCTATTTCACTCCAATTGAATCTCCTGCACAATATCTTCGCATGACCCTTCAGGTTGGCCTTTGCAAATTTGACCCTATCAGGATCCTCAATATCTTCATACTCAAAGTATTCGTCCAATTGGTTGATTCAATCGATCATCTCCTCTGGGTTAAGATTTCTCGAAAATGTGGGAACCTCAAACTTAGGTCTTTTTGCAATCTTGGACATGGGCCTAAAAAACCTCTCTTCTTCTAGGTTCAGAATTGCCTTTTCTTCAACATTTTCTTTTTCTCCATCATCCTTATTTTTATCTCTTACGGCAAGATTTATTCCTCTATGCATTTGTTATTCTAATATTTGCATTTGTCTCTAGAGGACTCTAAAACCCTCAGGTGTAACATTATGACTCTTCCACCACGCTATCTTCGTGGAGATATTTTCGTGCTTTTGCTGAAACCCTAGTGCATATTGTCTCACAATTGACGATTTGTCTACACGCTTAGCCCAAACCACGGTCATGGTGCAACTGCTTTATAGTCGGCGATCTATTTACACACATAATAAATCCTCTGATATCACTTGATGAAGGGTGCTCCCCTTAATACCACAAACACATAACAAAAATAAAAAAAAAAACAACAATTTGTGAGAACAAAATATGGGCTTCTTATTGTCACCGCAAATGCGGAATTACAAAATTTTGAAATACAATATGCAAACCCACATGGGCGCCTTCTTTACAATAATTTGTAATATAGAGCTGCAAACTATCACCCAGAGCTATTGTAGACAATGTACGAGCATTCCTTATATGGGCAGTTTTTCACCATCTGGAAAGTTTCGAGACATCAAACCCTAACCCTTGAGATTGACTAACCCTAGAATAACATATAGAGTGGGCCCGATACGCCTTTGACACTTATTTTGGAAATTTTGGTCAGCCCTATTTTTAAATTTCTACACATGCAGAAATTTAGTTCTGATTCCAAAGGTTTCATACAAATTCATAAAATTTTTACATCTTAGTCTAGTTTATGCATGTTAAAATCATGTTCATTATGAGCCAAAATAATAACAAATGTCCTTGTATTATTCATTCCGAATATAAATGCTGAAAATAAAATTCTCTCACACAAGTGACTGTGAGAGTAGTTCCTTACTTGCTGATATATATTCTACTTTACAAAAAATAAATGATAGAAAAGAAAGCAAAAAGAGTAGAAAGTCATGGGCACCAGTCATTGCCTGTAATGATTGGTTGGCTTCCGTCCATCCGCTTCCACTCGTCTACTGCCTCGAGCCGCGTTTCATCCATGTATCCAAACCCTGCATTCATAAAAAATTGTTAGATCTAATGGCTCTAAGCAATGCAAGTGTATCATTTCACCTCATTCATCTTTTCTATCATGCCATTCATTTTCATAAAATAAAACATATATCAGCAAGGAAGGAAATGTTTTCAAGACAAAATGCTTTACTACTAACATGTTTGTTCCTTGTGCAGCGTCCTATTTCTAATGGGTATGTGGATATAACAGTAGCCTCCCACGAGGGCTATTGAGACCGATGTACCCCTTAGAAATAGAATCTATGAAACTGATCAAGACAAATAAGATAGGAAAGCATAATATTAAAGGGACCTGTATTCATCATGCATGAAACCTTTTATTATCACATTGTAGATTGCACAATAGAAGGACACAAGAGAGGCACTAAATCAGCAGTAATAAATCAAAGCAAAGATGTTGCAGCAATAGTCATAAAGGCACTTCGATATCAAATCGGAAAAGTGTCATGAGTCATTCACTTATGGTGTTTTTGGTAAAAGTGAAAAGAGTAAAAGAGATAAAGCTTTCAAATTTTCCAAGCAAGTGAACACATTGAGCTATATTGTCATTTTAAAATTTGGAAAGGATTCATAGCAGACATTTTAATCATTAATAGCAGTAAAGGAGGAGCAAAATGCTTTCAAAAATATGAGAAACAAGCTACAGGAAGATCTAGTCCGGGATTATGATAAAATTTGATGAGTTTTCCAGTTTTCTTCACAGAATGGCAATAGAAATCAAAGGGGAAATCACATGTATTAGAACAGTAATAAATTTTAGAAAGCAGCTTATAATAAACGGAAGTACACTTTTTATCAAAGTAAAATACAAAAGAAGTAACTTGTGATTGCAACTATGACATGAATGGCGGCTTCAGCATCATGAAATAATCAAGCAGAATTATTACAGGCTGAATACTTGCAAGAAAACCATACCAAGAAAAGAGAAATGTATGAAGTCCTCAATTTTACTGCAAAAGATCAAAGAGAGCCATTCTAGCATCAAAAAGAATGAAGACGATTCTATTGATGGATCACCTAGAAAGAGGAAATATGTTACAGAATATGTAATAACTTGTACGCATAAAAATGACATGGAAAAACTCATGTACAACAATCAAGTGTTTAACTCCATCAAAGGAAATAAGCAAGCTTTCTTTCATACATGGTGGTTTACAACTCATGGCCATAATACACAGCAGAAGCAAAGGACTCAATTAATGGCGCTACAAATAGAGGAAGATCATTTTTAAAGCTTAAAATGGTGTCCAATAGCAAAGGCAGCAAGAATTAGTTAATAACGGTGGCCTCAATACCCTTAAATCTTCTTAGAAATTATAATGGAATTTTATCCTTCGTGTCACAAACTATAACTCTAAGCAATAGGGGAAGAAGGAGAATATCCAATAGAAAATTTGCAAAATATTTATCCAGTATAGAAAACAAAGCGTGAATTCATTTAAGCACGATGGTTTTTCTATCAAATACCATGGAATTGTGATTTCCAGCTAGCATCTCATTAGCCATGATATGAGTTAGCAAATATGGTGCGGGATCCAATGAAGAAAAACTTCAGATCAATTGCCAAAGAGAAAATAGAGAGGAGTCACGGCAGTGAGGATATCAACTACAGGCAAAACCTCCATGGTGGTGGAACATGTAAATTCAGAAATAAACAGTAAAATTTAATCTCCATTTGCACAAAACAAGTCACGACAATACCTGAGGTATTCATAGTAATGAGAAATGACAGTGGAAATAACAAATACTTTTCCAGATCGCAAAAAATAGCTCCAGAAGCTCATGATCGAGGCAGATTTACAGTTAAGGGTAATGACTAAGAAGGGAAAAAACCCAAATTCGGCTTTCAAAGAACTGCAAATGGAGGAAACAAAACCTATAAAGATACAATGAAAAGCAAGGATTTAAACTCCATATCTCCATTTTTAGCAGTAGAATCGCCATGAAATGAACAAGGAAAGAACAATCCAGCAACCTATATTTTCTTTTAAATCTGGGACAATTTAAAACACAACTATGGTAAGTTGTATACTTACATAAAACCAGATGTAAAACTCAATCATGGTGGCATAAAATGTGAATAACAGTTCTAGAAAGAGGATTCCACAGAGGCTTCGAACAACAGACTACTTCCAGCCTGAGACTCCAGATGAATAGCAATAGCAACAAGCAAAATGTGGTGACTCCAAACTCCAAGCAAAGTGTGCTCAGAAAAGAGTATTAAAACTCTCATTGAGATAATACCGGAGATTTAGAGTAGAACAGAAAAATGGCAGCCATAGCTCATGGCTTCAAACCCTACTTGTTTCATTGCCCTCAAGCTCTCCACGGCATATGCAAAATGGATGACTTTAGGTTTAAGGTGTAATATATCTTGCCCTTATTCATTTTCTATAAAATTTGAGATCTGATGCATTTGGTGGGTTTCTTTTTCCCATTATATTTTCCTTCTATATGGTCATGGGTTATGGAATTTGACTCAAGTGTTATATAACACTTGTCATGAAGGCATATCATATGTGAAATAAAAATATACAATAGTGCTTTTATAAGCTATTTTATATATTTATTGTTATGTAAAATCTTTGGAACATGTGTTAATTCTTTCTTATGACTTATTCTTTTAATTAGGACTAGCACTTATGATAAAATTGACATGTGTTTAAAGAGGGAAAGGAGGAGAAATATTAGGTGGAGACTTAGTATTTCAAATCATTTTAAATCATGAAGGATTATAGGAGCTAAGTGTAGGGTCGAATTTGGACTTTGACTAAGCATCTTGAGGGGTCTTTATGATTTGTTAGAGCATTTCATGGGTGGTTATGAGTGAGACATAGGTTCCTTTATGACTTAGTGTAGTTATCAGGCGGTGAGTCATCGTTTTAATGAGGATTGACTCCTTTTTTGGAGCCTTTTTCCATGGATTTGACCCCAAGGGGTTTGTACTTGTTCTTTTGGACTATGATTGTAAAAAGGAGTTCTGATTATGCAAAGAGGACTTTCATGACAGTTTTGTGTCCTTGAAGCTTTTTCTGCATATTTTGTAATTCGTTTTGGAGCATATTTGATACATGTACTGAATCATTTAGCGATATTCTCTGATTTGAAATTTAGTCTTAATCTTTTTTGTTACTATGTGAGTAATATCTGATTGATTAATTATCATTCTGTCTCGGCTATCACCTAGTTGTAGTTTGTACTTTTGCTTGCAGGTTATAATTTGTGTCTTTTGTTTTGGAACTGTTATGTGAATGTTTTCATGTTCCTTAACTCTCATTATAAGGACCTTATTATAAAATAGTAATGCAAGTCCGTATAAGATCTAAGTGTTGATCAATAGGAAGAGTTTCACTGTCTTGTTAATAGTCACATCTTCAGTATTCATGAATTTTGGTGTATCACCTATTAGCTAAGTTCAGTTTTAGGTTTCTTTCTGCATCTTTCTCTCTTTTCCTATTAGGTTTAGTTCGTTTTAGTTACAAGAGCTTAGGTGATTATCTCAAGGAGCCGACCTGTAACTCGAAGATCCACTCAATTCCATAGGAAAATCCCACTGACTATAAGTAGTTCAATGTTACCTGAAATTTCTAGTTCTTTTCATTAATTCTGGTTGGGTGCAAATTTTAGGACCTAACAGGCCCAACTTCAGAAGACCATAACTTTCCAACCATTGCTCTGATTGGCTATTATAACCACTATTTGAAATCCTCAGCTTTTGATCTATAGGGCTCAATTTATGCATGCTCCAATCAACCCCATTTTTGGAGCCCATCCGGGGCCTCTAAGGCCTTCAACACTGAGCTTGAAGTTTTTGTACCAAAATTGCACACCAAAATTCCGCAATAACTTTACGAATACTCATGATATGGCACCGAGCCTCAATTGGTAGGCTGATATATCCAGGATGAACATCCGCCTCTGAAATTAGGACATTCTGAGCTTGTATTACCGACTTACTAAGTAGTAAGCCTTCATAGATCTACACTAAGACAACCATTATTCAAAAAACAAAAAGAAAATATTTTTGGGTGATGCAAGATCGCTCATACACCTAGGATGCTCCCGCATCAATACTGCTATCATTTGCAATATTTCATTGTTCAATGTTATATGATTTATGATCTTCTTGTTCATGTTTAAAGTCTGCCTTCTCTGTTATGCATCTAAACACTTTTCATATATTATTGTTACAAACATATAGCAAATCTGAAACTAAAAACAATACATTACATTTGGAAACTTTATCATTGATCTTGTTTTGAAAAACCATTGTCATGACTTCTAATTTCAGATTTTCCATAAATATTATATTATAATTTAAAAAAAAAAGTTTAATATATTGTTGGCTAAAATTTTTGTACGTCACTAACTACAACTTACAAAATTGTGACTTTAGACATCATTTCATGAGATTTCTCTCTCCTCTTAGCAATAGGGGAGGCTCCCTTCTAAACATAGGTGGCTTCAATAGACACTTAACTGGAATTACAAAAAGGATGACTTTCTTGATCAATTCCTCTTCTTTCATGAATGATTTGCTTACAACTCTTAACTTTCCAACTTAACAAAAAGTGCCTTATTGCTATAATACTACTAGTGACCTTGCAATTGACGTAAGAGCAACACCAAGGACAATAATTTACTTTTTATATTTTGTGAAACCAAAATAGGAACCCAAAATCTCTTGCACTTGTCTCGAATGAAGATTCAAGAAGAACAATCAGTAAGGCACAAAGTCTCTTATTGGATACCCTCAAATTCAATAACAACATTTACAATTGAAGCCCAAAGTCTTCAACTCTAAGTGATTACAAACACTACTATCTATTACAATTTTCCCTCCTATAGCACAAAGTCTTCAAAAGTTTAAATTGACTTTGAATGCAATAGGCAACTCAAAGTCTACACGATTAAATTCAAATCCCTCTTGATCAAAGCTCCAAAATTCACAATCATTATTCAGAAAATGTCATCACATAACACCTTAAATCAATACAAAGTTTGAAAACAAGTTGCCTCTTTTATTAATAGCAATTTAGATTTACATCTAAGCACAAAAATCCTAAAGTGCACATATAAACTGGCATAATTTTTTTTTTTTTTTGCCAAAATATGATCATTTACAATGAGCTCTCTCCTTTATACAGAAAAATAGGAGAGAGAAAGGTGGAGGAAAAAGTGGAACAACCTCAACCATCTTGACTTATCTTTAACTAAATACATTGATTTTATTCAAAGTTGCATGTCTAATGCCATTGCAATTTAACTACATGAGCTGGTTGTACAGGTGCATGTTATCCTGTACTTACAACATAGATGCTCTTTACATATAACTGTCTGACTACTATTCTACTAAAAGGATATGAAAATCTGATTTGAAGTATTCACATAGTATCAGCCAGCTCTCCAAACTTCCACAGGGACTGTGTACAATTCGGGCATTTCTTTCACCGGTATGTTGTGAGATCATTGTAACCTTCCCGAGTATTGCTTGCTGCTCTAGATATCTCTTTCTTACAAATGTCCATTTGATTTTGCAGATTTTCAATGAATACTTCCAGCTTACAAATGTATCCATTACACTGATGTTGAAGTCATCCACTTCAAGCTATAAGCGGATGGCCTCTGCGAACTCTGTGAGAAGATCTTCTTGATTCTTGAGTCCGTTATCTTCAGTGATGATTTCGTATGATAGCCCTCTAAATGCCTCTCTAATCATGCTTTCTTGGTTAATTATCATGGCTATTGCTGCCTTTGCATCTTTTACAAGTCCTTGTAGAACTTTCTCTTTGTTGGTCATCACATGTGCGTAATCATGGTACATCTCAACAAATGTGATGACTTCGTACTTACACAAGACGTCCAAATCAATCTCCATCATGTTGTCCCAAGTACCAAGATTCTTGTCTAGTAACTCGAGTTGATGATTGAGTGACTTGAGAATGTCATTCAGTCCAGCAGTAGTCTCTTTCCCTTTTGTTGGTGTAACTTCTCTTGACATTGTCGAATAGTGTATGAATCGTCATGTGAAGGGTCTATGGCAAGCTTTTGATGTAAAAACACAGATTTTAGGCTTAGTATGGATAGGGAGAGTGGGTGAAATGTATGGGGATTGCGAATGAACAAATGGGTCAAGCTCAAAATGACTCAAAAATGGCTAAAATAGCCAAAAATGGGTTCTATTGGAGTGGATTGCACATGTGGACAACGAACTTTAAAATATGTAAGTGAGGAGTGAAGTGTAATGAAATGAAAACACAACATGCTTAAATAGGTGTAAGTCATTCTATGTATACAACAAGCTTGTGGGAAATTCTTCTTCATCCATAGGACAGCCACATGGAGGTTCAAAAAATGCGTATTGGTGAGACTTGCTTCCATATTAGAACGAGAGTTTATCCCCGACTGCATATGCAAGTGTGGAGTGAAATGTAATGAAATGAAAACACAGCATGCTTAAATAGGTGTAAGTCATATTATGTATTCAACAAGCATGCGGAAAATTCTTCTTCATCTATAGGACAGCCATATGGAGGTTCACGAAATGCGTATTGGCGGGACCTGCATTTGCATTCTCATGAGGGGAAAAGAGGGACTTGCTTCCATATTAGAACGAGAGTTTATCTCTGACTGCATATGCAAGTAAATGGGACGTTGCATGTGCAACTTAAAGAAGAAGACAAAAGAAAAGAAATGAAGATATATACAAAAACATGCAAATCTGAAAATGGAAATGATGAGACTTGCATATACAACACAACAAATATATACAACAAAAACCTTGTGAAAAATAACAAGGAGTCATACCGTTTTATCTAGAGGCAAGAGAAGAAGTTGTTTTAAATGCTTGTGAAAAATCTGAAAATGCAATCAAAGAGATTTCTTCGATTTAGCAAGATTGCAAGATGAAGTGTTAAATAGACTTCGAAGCTTAACTCGTTCCTTGCAAGAGATGAGTCAAAGTTCGTAGCTTGCCAAGTGTAGGAAGTTAGAGCAAAAAATTGCATCATTTTAGCAACCGTTTTGACCAAGCAATGTGTGTTAGTGTAGTTTTTTATTTTTCCTTTTTGGCTAGGTTTTTCCTACACTTTTAATAATCTCGCTTAGGTTAATAAAGCATGTCTTATTAGGTGAATGGTTGTGAGGTGTCACTTTCCTACATGTGAGCATCCATTAGCTATCTTGGGAAGATACTTTGCTATTTTTAGTCCGATAGATGGTTGCTCCTCATTGGTTGGTGTTGCCACCTCCTCCCTCTTCCTAGCCTATATAAGCATGCTACCTGACTAGTATTTGGATCTCTTGTTTTTTGCATCCTCTTAATGCTACTTTGCTTTTAGCATTTGCATTACTCTCTTGGATACTAACTCTATGTTGCTATTTTGATTTTGTATCATTTGCATTCATAGTTTAGATATTTATTCTTTGCACTAGTTTTCTGAATTATTAATCTTTTCAGATTCTAACATGGTATCAGAGCTTTTCTATGTGCAAGAGTAGATTTTAGTTTCCTTATTTGAGAGATTCGGGGGGGGGGGGGGGGGGGGGGGCTAATAAATTTTATTGTAGTTTTTTGAAAAACGAAGTATGCTCTTCTCTTGCATCTTTGGATGATCTTGAGAATCAGAAAATTTTTGACAAAAACGATTTTTTTCTGGGGTTTCAATCTCAAATCTGACAACCAACTTGCATATTTGGAGTTTTCAATTAGTATTGCAGGTTCCAGCATGCCATTGATGGACTTAGAAAGCTGATTCAGCATTTGCATGTCATATTTTGGTTGCTGGGGTCGTTTCTTAATTTTTAGAGCCGTTTTTTACTGTTAAAGGCGTCTGATTTACACTACAGCAACATCTTTTGTACATCAGCAAGAAAAACGCTTTCTGGGTTTTGTTCGCAGCCCCGAAAAACCATTTGGATATTTTTTAGATTTTGCATGTAATCTATATATTTTGTAGGATTGAGTGTAGAAAGCTATAGCCGTACCCCTCTCCGTTGGCAATCGCAAATTTGAACACAGTTTTCAAATGTCTCATTCTTGCTCATACGGACTCCGATTCTGACGATTCTTGTTATGACCTTGGCTATTTTTTTGTGCTCTATCCACTAGTGGAGTTGTTTTTTGATTTTTATGCATAAATTTTTCAAAAATTGCAGATTCTTGGCCGTAACTGTGCACAGTTCTCATTTTGGAAACTTTGAAAGATCATAACTTTCTCATACGACCTCATATCGAGGCGATTCTTTTTTTGAAAGTGCATATTTTTTGAGTAGATCACAGTGGTGCTATTTGTTTCCTTGATTATTGTGCCTAGTTTCACTTTCAACATATGCTCTTCATGAGGGTTTGTAATGCATTGAAATCAAGACCACTAAGTATTTCTTTCTAGTGGTAGTTGTAAATGCACTAAAATAAAGTGCCAAATCATATTTCTTTTGGGGGGGGGGGGGGGTTCTTTGATTGAGTAAAAAGAGGGGGCATTATCGTGGCTGGGTTCTCTTCTTTTTAGCATTTCTTCTGTGTATTTCTTCATCATGGATCAAACAAATATGCCCATCCTAACTCCATACAATTACTTTGAGTGGAAATCACGTATGACAATTCACTTAAGGAAAGCGGGATTAAATAGGATAACTATGGGACTTGAAACTGAACCTAATAAAGATGAAGATAAGCCTAAGTGGTTTAACAAATGTGATGAGGCATATGGAACATTTTGTTTGTCTGTTTCTCCTGACTTGCTATTTCACATTGAGTCTTTGGATACACGAAATGAACTATGGACAAAGCTAGAAACACTATTTGGCACACAAGATTCAATGAGGGGTCATATGTTGGAAAATGAATTAATCAGTTTAAGTCCATGTAATTTCAACACAATCCAAGATTTCTTCACCAAATTAAAATCACTAAGGCTACAGTTAAAACAATGTGGAATTGAAAAAAAAGATGAACAACTGATTCTTAGTATTCTCTCTAAGCTAAGTTCAGAATATTTTGTGTTTGTCTCTACCTTCTATGCTACTAAGGGTGCAGTTGGAACTCAATTCAGCATGCCATCTCTAGATGATTTTGTTGTCAATCTCACTCGAGAACAGGACAAGCTAATCCAGATGGGCACTCTTAAGTCCTCTAAGTCACATGCCTTAGCAACCAACCAAGGCACAAAAGAACAAAAAGGACAAAGTAGTAACAACAATAGTAAGAAGGACAAAGTAGTAACAACAATAGTAAGGATGAGAAACAAAATAATAGTGAGGAAAAGAAGGATCAGATACCAATTGCTTCAAAAACAACTATTGATACCTCATCCTCTAAGGGCGATAAGACTAAGAAAAAAAAGGTTAAATGTGCCTATTGTAAAAGACCTGGTCATGATGAACATAAATGTTTGAGGAAACAAATTGATCACTTGACATACATTCTTGAGAAGAATAATATTAGTGTTCTTGAGTCTATCAAACAAAGTTCTAATGAAGAGTCTAACAAGGCAAAAGAAAACAACAAGGGGAAAGGAAAGGGCAAGGCTTTTGTTGCAGTTGCTTCCTCAACATCCACTTGGGTTCTTGATTCGGGTGCTTCGCACCACATGGCTTCATCTAAGGAAGAATTTGCATCCTTGGAGCCATGTACTATGCCTTCTATTTTGATGGGTGATGACACTCCTATTGAGGTGTGTGGGAGAGGGTCTGTTGATGTGGGGGATGGCACATTCCATGATGTTCTTTGTGTACCCTCATTATCAACTAATCTCCTATCAATATACCAGATCACTCACACAGGTTTAGGCAAGCGGGTTGAGTTCACTCCTGATTCAGTGGAGATACGTGAGTTGCATGGTGATTCTGTAGTTGCAGTTGGGAGAGCAGATCATCAATCACGACTCTATCTGTTTTCTCACTTTGTTCCTGATCCTCCCTCATCTATTTTGCTCACTCACTCTAATGATGTGAGTAAATTATGGCATGAGCGGTTTGGCCATCTTAACTTTCGCTATTTGCATCAGCTCCACCAGCAGAGCATGGTCATAGGGTTGCCTTCGGTTCAATTCTCAGGAGGTGTTTGCCAAGGTTGTATTCTTGGTAAGCATCCTAAGGAAAAGTTTGACAAAAGTAAGGCATGGAGAGCTTCATAGATACTAGAGTTAGTTCACAGTGATTTGGCTGGTCCATTTCAACATCCTTCTTTCAGCAGGGCCCGATATGTCCTCACATTCATTGATGACCTTTCTCGATATACATGGGTGTACTTTCTCAAGCATAAGTCAGAGGTATTTGATCATTTTCAAGACTTCAAAATTTTTGTAGAAAAGCAATCTGGGAAAGCCATCAAGGTTTTGCACACAGACAATGGTGGTGTGTATGTCAACCATCGGTTTGAAAGATTTTGCACTTTAGAGGGGATTGATTTACAGCATTCAGTTCCATACAATTCTTAGCAAAATGGTGTTGCAGAACGGAAGAATAGATCCTTGAAGGAAATGGAAAACTGTATGATTCACTCTAGATCTCTTGCACCACAGTATTGGGCAGAAGCCATTAATTGTGCTTGTTATATCCAGAACTGTGTTCCTCACCGAGCCTTGAAGGGAGTTACTCCTTTTGAAGCTTGGAGTGGTCGGAAACCATCAGTTAAGCACTTTCGAGTTTTTGGCTCCCCTGCATGGGCCCACATTCCTACAAAGAAACGTAAGGCCTTGGATCCGCAAAGCAGACCTTGCATATTTGTAGGTTATCCTGATGGTGTGAAGGGTTATCGGTTGCTCCACCCTACTACACATGAGTTATTCATTGAGAGGAGTGTTCAGTTTGAGGAGGGATCTTCAAGCTCACTTTCTATCACTTCTCCAACTCCTTCTACCTTGACATTAGAGTTACTTGGAATACATGACAGATCTTCTGATGAGTCAGATTCACCTGAACAGTCTTCTACCTCTACTTCTGATGCAAAAAGTGATTCAGAGAACTCACCTCCTTCCTCTCCTAGTCATCATTCAGAGGTTAATGATTCCCCTCCAGATTCTCCATCTTCCTGTCCACTTTGGGCTAGACAAACCTTGCAGTCTGCAGGTGATTGGGTTGGGGATCCATCAGACACTAGGCGAACTCGTTCACAATTCCAGGATGCTCCACATGTCTTCATTGCTACTGCCTCAGATCCACAGTCCTTTCACAAGGCTTCTGGTATTCCTGAGTGGGATACAGCTATGCAGAAAGAGTATAGTTTCTTGATGAGGAACCACACTTGGGATCTTGTCCCTCTTCCTAAAGGAAGAAAACTTGTTCGATGTAAGTGGATCTATCGGACAAAATTTGCAGCAGATGGGTCAGTTGACAAACACAAGGCTTGCTTGGTCGCCAAAGGATTCTCCCAGGTTCCTGGGATTGACTACTCTAAGACTTTTGTGCCAGTTTCTCGAATGAATTCCATTCGAATTGTTCTTGCCATTGCTGCAGCTAATCATTGGGAAGTACATCAGATGGATGTGAAGAGTGCTTTTCTTCATGGTGACCTTCATGAGGAGATCTACATGGAGCAGCCACAGGGCTTCCTTCAGGATTCTTCACTTGTGTGCCGTCTTCGGAAGTCTCTCTATGGCCTCAAATAGGCTCCTCTGGCCTGGTATGCCAAGATGGACTCCTTCCTTCTATCAATTGGGTTCACTCGATGCCATTCTGATCCTAATGTCTACATTTTGCAACAGGGTGATTCACTTCTATTTTTGGTTTTGTATGTTGGTGACTTGCTGATCACAGGAAGTTCTTCACCCACCATTAAGGCTGTCAAAGTGGCCCTTTAGGACAATTTTTTGATGACTAACTTGGGCTTGTTGCATTACTTTCTCGGGATTGAGATCCTTTAGTCTCCTTCTGGGATCACCATCACACAATCCAAGTATGCTCTAGATTTACTCTCGAAGTTTCATATGGTTGACTGTAAGCCTGCTCCAACTCCCTTCCTTTCTGGAGTCAAACTTGAGGCTCAATGTTCTTCTCCACTTGTTGATGGCACTTTGTACCGCCAACTTGTTGGGAGTCTCATTTATCTGACTCATACGAGACCTGACATCTCCTATGCTGTAGGCATGGTCTCTCGATTCATGCAGGAGCCGCATGAGTTGCACTGGAAAGCAGCCAAGCGGATCCTTCACTACATTCAGGGTTCTCATAGTTGTGGGATTCATTACGCAGCAGGTATTGAGCTTGATTTGGTGGGCTACACAGATTCAGATTGGGCAGGTGATTCTGAGGATCGCAAGTCTACTTCAGGGTATAGCTTCTCACTTGGGTCAGGTCCTGTTTGTTGGTCGAGCAAAAAGCAGTCTGCTATTGCTCTATCTTCTACTGAGGTTGAGTATCGAGGGGCTGTAAATGCCGCCACTGAGGACATTTGGCTTCAACATCTTCTCATTGAGTTTGGTATCCAGATTAAACGGCCATCAGTCATATTTTGTGACAACCAGAGTGTCATTCAGATCTCACAGAATCCGGTTCATCATCAGCAGACCAAACACATAGAGGTCCACATGCACTACATCCGGGAGCTCATCCATGGTCATGTCATTGACCTTCGCTATTGTCCGACTTTCGAGCAAGTTGATGATATCTTCACCAAACCCTTCACTGAGAGCAAGTTCCTTCATTTGTGAGCTTTGTTGGGGGTGCGGGATGCTTCATCTTTTGGGGGGGCCTCTTCCTCTCACTCGGAGTCCTGACCTTTTTTTTGTGGGGGGTCTCTTTTCTCTCTCTTTTGGGAAATCTTATGTACATGGGTACCTCATCAGGATTGACTTGCTGGGACCCATTTCTACATCCACCTAAGCTTCGTTTATGGGGGGGTGTTAGTGTAGTTTTTTATTTTTCCTTTTTTGCTAGGTTTTTCCTACACTTTTAATAATCTCACTTAGGTTAATAAAGCATGTCTTATTAGGTGAACGGTTGTGAGGTGTCACCTTCCTACATGTGAGCATCCAGTAGCTATCTTGGGAAGATACTTTGCTATTTTTAGTCCGATAGATGGTTGCTCCTCATTGGTTGGTGTTGCCACCTCCTCCCTCTTCCTAGTCTATATAAGCATGCTACCTGGCGTGTATTTGGATCTCTTGTTTTTTGCATCCTCTTAATGCTATTTTGCTTCTAGCATTTGCATTACTCTCTTGGAGACTAACTCTATGTTGCTATTTTGATTTTGTATCATTTGCATTCATAGTTTAGATATTTATTCTTTGCACTATTTTTCTGGGTTATTAATCTTTTCAGATTCTAACAATGTGCAACATGCAAAGAATTTGGAAAATGGCGTCCAAAGCATATCAAGTGATTTAGAAGACTTGAATGCAAACTAAGAAGGATAGGAAATTCTTTCAAACTTATATTGATTCAATCACTTGCTGTTTTAATGGTGCAAATTGCTCAAAACTAGGGCGTTTTTGAGCAAAAACGTGCCCTAGATGGGTTGAGAAATGAAGAAAACATTCAACAAACTCCATTTTTGAGTAGCCCAATGTGTTCTTTGGGTGATATTAGGCAAAAATGGCCCTTAGATCATAAAAAATGACCTAGAAATACTCAAGATATGAGCATGTGAAAGCTGGAAAACCCAATTTTGGAGAAAATGCCCAAAAAACCCAAGTTTTGAGAGCCAAAAACATGTGTTTGGGCTAAAAATCACCACTTCTGGGTGTTTGATCAAAAGACTCATGTTGAAGTAAAACACACTTTTTGGTTGCATTTGCATGTGAAAAATGTGCCCAAAATCCCTCCAAATGCAAGCTACAAGTTAAAAATGGGATTTCGTTGTGCAAATACATATATTATAACTCATGCAGTGTGCTCCAAAATTGCCACTTTGTGTTTTTCATTAAAGAAAGTGCAAAACGCACTTTTGGAGACCGTTTACATGTTTTTGAATGACATGCAACTGGGCAAAAAATCGCCACTTTGCCTTGGTGAGGTTTTAAAACATGAAAACATATTTTAAAATGCATGTAGTTGGATAAAAAAATGCCACTTTAGCTTAGGCTAAGTGAAATGGGTTTTTAAATATTACATACACATGCAATTGGGTAAAAAAATCACCACCTGGGTTTACATGTTATTAAAACATGTATCTGAACTTAAAAAGTCCATTATGTAGCAATTTTAAAAGATGTATATATAATGGGTTAGAAAAACCCCATTTAAATGTATTAATATATATATATATATATATATATATATATATATATATATATATATATATATATATATATATATATATATATATATATATATATATAAATATATATATATATATATATATATAAAATAAACTTATACATGTAATCATAGATTAAAATATCGCCGTTTTATCGCTCAGAAGTATACTTCTCGCGAGAAGTTTCTGGCGGCGAGAAAACTCTAGTTTTTATCGCCACATTAGGGCTCCAAGAATTTCAACTTATCACCGTGAGAAGTTGGCAAGAAGTTGGCGATATATCGCCAATTTCTCGCGATAACTTAGTGTTTCTTCGTGGGCAGCGTCCAGTATACACCTGCGGTTTAAAAAACGCCATTTCATTGTTTCATTTGCTGCGTTTGACGTCTTGGGTGGAGCAGGGTTTTGGAGCAGCATTTAGGTGTTTGGCATTGATTCGTAGTGATTTCCAGCGGATTAGGAGCGGATTTGAAGCTCTTTCCAAGCAAATTCGGATCCACAAGTTTCTCAATTTTTTTTTCATTTGAGTTAAACTTATTTTTGTCTTCCCATATTTGCATATCTTGCATCATACTTGCATCATACTTGCATATCTTGCATTTGTAATGTTCTTTAATACATTTTATGATTTTAGAGTGTAATGAGTCATGACAAAGACCTAACACCATCTCTTTGCAATTTTCCCAAAAACAATCAAGTTTTTCTCAATAATTTCAAAACTTTAAGGCTAATACATTTTTTGTTTTATTCTCTGATTTTCCAGCAAATATGGCTTCCTCTAGATTTGGATCAGCTGCAGCATCTCCCAATGGTCTTGTAGCATGTCCATCTGGATTCATAGGCACGTGCCCTAAAGGGGCTAGAGACTTTGAATGGAAATATGCCTTTGAAGGAACAGAGTACAACAGTGTCATATGCATGAAATGTGAAAAACAAATCCGTGCAGGCATATCTCGTTTGAAGTACCATTTTGCTGGTATAGAAAAGTGTGACACAAGGATTTGTGATGCGACTACGGAGGAAATAAAAAGGGAGATGATTGCTTTTCTTAGTGCCCAAGAAGAGAAGAAGTTGTAAAGGGAATGGGCAAAATTGGCCATGAGGGCAGCGATTTACAAATCGCAAGGTATGTTTCCTTTTAACAATCATTTATTGTTTTCTAATCACGACTAATGCTTGTGCTAAAACAATTATCAATTTATCATGATTCATAATGAGATGATGTGGGTTGTGTTATGTGACTAGGTATCCTAGTCATCCTTGATGAAGAAGAAGAAGCAGTTGAGGGGATAGTGGGCTCTTTTCGTGGCCCAAGGATATGCTCACGGAACACACCTACTACTCGTGGCAGGTCCTCAGGCTCAACTTCCACATCTGCTAGGTCTATTCGACTGCAAAACTCTTCTATTGATGGTTATTTTGTGCATAGAAACACACTTGGAGCACAACCATCATTGGAGGGTATCGGATGGAATCATGATGTGCATGAGCAACTTGACATTCAGTGTGCTAATTTTTGGTTTTTTAACAAGCTCTCCTTCAATGTTGCAGCAAGTCCGTATTTTTTGAATTTTGTTACTGGTTGTATGGTTGCAGGAAAGGGCTACAAACCACCTACTCCTGTAGCCTTGAGTCGAAAGTAATTCACTTGTTTCAAACTTTAATACTTTTACAGTTTTACAATTTACTTGTTTTTGTTGAAAGTAATTTTTCTTAATCAAACTCGTGTACTTAAAGTGAATTTCATTTTTTATTTTGTGCTTGTAGATTGTTGAAAGATGTTGTTTCTAGTGGTAAAGATGTGGTTGAAGAGAAAAGGTTAGAACGGAAATAGTATGGCTGCACCATACTTTCAAATGGATGGACGGATGGAAGAAACTGTACCATCATCAACTTTTTAGTTTCTTGCAAGGATCAAGTAGTCTTTCTTAAATCCTTGAATGCCTCAGACAAGATAAAGATGGCTGAGACTTTGGCTCAAATGCTAGAGAATATTGTGATAGAGGTTGGGGCTGAAAATGTGGTGCAAATCATAACCGACAATGTAGCGGCATATGTGGCAGTGGGTAGGATCTTACAAGAAAAGCATAATACACTCTTTTGGTCTCCTTGTGTAGCGCATGTTATTGACCTTCTTTTGGAGGATATAGGGAAATTGGATTGGGTGAAAGCTATTGTAGAGGAAGCAAGGACGATAACAAAATATATCTACAATCACTCTTGGGTCCTTTGCTTGATGAGAGACTACACCAAAGACAAGGAGTTGGTTAGACCCTCGGTCACAAGATTTGCAACGATTTTTTTAACATTGCAAAGTGTTCTTAAACATATGAATCCTTTGAGGCAGATGTTTGTGTGTCCAAAATGGCTATAGTCAAGTTATTCAAAGAAGGTCGATGGGCAGAGTGTTGCATGCATTGTGTTTGACATCCAGTTTTTTGAGCGAGCTACAAAAATTGTGGATGTGAGTTGGAAACTTCAAAATTTGATTTTTTGTACTTATTAATCAAGTCTTTCATTATTATTTTATAACCCTACTCTCTGATTAATAATTGTTTTCTACTTTTCAATTGTAGGTGGTGAAGCCTTTGGTTAGAGTTCTCCGCTTGGTAGATGGGGAACAAACCCCAACGGGGTCCCTTTATGAGGCCATGGATAGGGCGAAAGAGGCTGTAAGAAATAAGTATAGGGGAGAGAGCCTAAAATTTCAGCCCTTATGGGATATTATTGATAGGAGATGGAGCAATCAGCTCCACCAACCCATTCATGCAGCAGGGTATTTCCTCAACCCTTGTTATTGCTTCTCTCCATCATATGTGGATCCCAGTGGAGAGGTCATGGAGGGCTTTAGTGAATGCATGTAGAGGATGGTACCCGACATTGCGGTGAGAGACCTCATTGTGGCCGAAATGGAAGTGTATCAAAATGCAACAGGCAAACTATTCTCCTCAGGCTTGGCAAAGAGAGGCAGACACACACAGGCACTAGGTACAATATTTGGAATTTCGAGTCTCTCACATGCATGTTAAGTAGATAAATAAGCTACAAAAACTTGTCCTCATCTTGCTTTCTAACTTTTTAATATTTATCTTGCAGATGCTTGGTGATGAAATTGGGGTGGTAATGTCCCAAATCTGCAAAAGCTTGCTCTTCGCATCTTATGTCAGCCTTGTAGCTTATCTAGTTGTGAGCATAATTAGAGCTTGTTTGAATCTATTCACACAAAGAGGAGGAACAAGTTGGCACAAAAACGCCTAAATGACCTTGTCTTTGTGCATTATAACCTCAAGTTGCGCATAAGAAACGTAATGGCAGTAGCAACTGAGCCACTTGATCTGGATAACATAGATCCTTTTGGCGATTAGATAGCACAGGAGTAGCCTTCATTGTTCATTGAGGATGAAATATATCAGTTGGAGAGGGAGGCTATGGAGGAGGGTGGTTTTGCAGTGGGACTAGATGACATTCGGGAGGAGGGCAATGAGAGTGAGGACAGTGACAGTGAGCACAGTGATAGTGAGGATGAGGATGATGAGGAGTCCTTGCTAGGGTCAACACCAACACCACTATAGACGACTGCTATGGCTAGAGCTGCTAGACCCTCTCCCTCTCCCATAGTTTTTACTAGAACTATTGGGATGGGGAAGAGGAAGATGTAGACTAGTTTCATATTGAACTTGACATTTGTATTTGCTTATATTTTGACAAAGACAATTCGGTATTTACTATTTGTAGCTTGTTTCAGAGTTTAGAGTTTGTAGACTGTGATTACATCAGCATTCCACATGAGGATGCAATTTTGTTACTTATTGCATTTATATATATCTAGATCAGCTTGTTTGGTTTGTTTACTCATTTATTGACTCAGTACATGCATCTACTTATTGAATTTTGTGAAAAAAATGCATTTTTAATTAAATTAAAGTCATTTTTTAAATTCTCGATATTTTCTTGAGAAGTTGCCGATTTCTCTCCGATATTTACCGAGATTTTTTTTTTGGCCTCGCCGAGAAGTGGCAGAGAATGGGAAATTGAACTATGCATGCAATAACATATGTAAATGCGTAATATTTTCCTACTTACATTAATTAAATAAGTTTAAATATGTAAATACATATTAAAAACCTACTTAACATATTAAAACATGTTATTGCATATAAAAAGTCCATTTAAATTAATGCCGAGACTTATAATTTATTGGGAGTGAATTATTATGAAGTATTTTGCATATATCAATAAAAATCCCACTCTACACACCTAAATTTTCTCATGTAATTATATTTAATATCTAACTATAGTTTTAATGAAGTAACATGAAAAATAGTCAAGAGATAAGCTATTTTCATAAAACATAAAAAACTATGGTCAAATCAACTTAGAATGAGTTGAAATTTTAAACGGACCACAAAATCCACTTTAAAAATTAAATATGACTTTTTCATGTAATTGCCAATAAAAAACTCATTTTTATGAGGTTTTTAATAAAAATATGCAATTGACCTGAAGAACCCACTTTTTCCCTTATAACTTGAGCTAAAAAACTCCGATTTGGACCTAAGTTAGCTCAAATTGAGTATAATTCCAAGATCTATTTACCTAAGGCAAAACAAGACTAAAAGCTATTTACAACACAAATAAAAACAAAGAAAATATATGAAAGTTCATTGAAAATCGAGTGTTTGTAGTGCAAGAAGGAAACTCTTACCAACAAACAATTAGGGATAATCTCGATAGAAAACCTTCAAAAGAAAACATAGACAAGACTACACAAAGAACGATTTAGAGACAATGAATTGTTTTCATGATGCCTTATCACTACTTTAAAACAAAGAGGAAACGCATACAAATCCATAAGAAAATTGCGTAGGGTTGCCTCAATTTTGTGATGTCAAAATTGAGGACAACACATACCCAAGTACCCCCGTCCCCTATTTTGAAAAATAGTTGTACCCTGAGTACCCCCATCCCCATGCAACCTTGCTTAAAATAACTTTATTAATTCTTCACTAGGCTCCATAAACTTCATGTTAATAGTTTTTTAATAATTCAACTAACTTGTTATTTATTTTGATATAATTTGACAAATCAGAATTTAATTATTACTTTGATTTCTTATGTTCCGAAAAGAGGACATAATCATTCCTTCTCGGAGATTGCTTACCCTCAAGCAATCTACATCTGCATGCTGAAACCAAATTCTTGGATCGCATATGAACCTCAAGAATGTTGTTTTGCCAATTCGTTGCATTGCTCTAATATAATTAAGATCACGCTTGGAATTGTGAAGGCGCTGATTATGATGTAGTGCACCAAATATGCCAATTCCAAACTCCCAAATTATCATGCTGTCATAACGATCAAATATGAGGGGATAGTAGTATCTCAAGGAGGCATCAACATTGAACAACTCTCCAACTACAAATGATCTCCCATGGAAGTGCATAACACCTATCAGAGGCACATAGTAAAATATATAAGCCCATTCCAAGTTATTGATGTAAAAATTAGACTGGTTTATAATGTCCCCTATTTGTCTAGCTTGGAAATATTGGGACAATATTTTAAAAAATTCAACTCTTAAAAGACTTCTTTCTATTTTATTCTATTCTAAACTTTTCCATAAAGGAACTTGTGGAGTAACAATATCTTTTATTCTAACTATTTTTAGCCTCATTATTAATCTAATAAAAATATGAAAATTAAAACATATTCGATTCCTTAGACCATAAGGTCTATCTAAATATGAATGAAATAGGTCTTATGATGTTTTGGATATGCAAATAGATCTTATTCGCTACTAGCAAATGTGTGAAGATTGTATTTATCTTAATATTGATCAATATATAAGTATGAGGGAAATACATATAATATATGCGCCAATTATAAGATTACGTTTTAATTCCACGACATATGTATGTCATTGTTGTGTATGTATTTTTTTGATGCGGGTGTGTAATATCTCTAACCAAATATTATGCACAAGATTTTTAAACAAATAACTACATGCAACGTTTTACAGATTTCACTAGTAAAACCCTAACAAATAGCTAGATCAAAGAAATCTCAAAATGTAATTGAAATAAATCTCCAACAGAAGCACATTTTCAAAATATTGTTTCCAATGACCAAGACATCCAATCATAGACATAGTAACTACAAGAAGATTGGATAACATAAAAGATGATCTTATAACACAATGTGAAACACCTGCACGATGTCTCCAATCGACAATGGGTTTCTGTCCACTGCCCAAGCTTGAGGGTTATTGTCCTCTCACCTATTCAAAGCTGAAGCTTTTGAAAATAAATCTCCAAGAGGCAAAGTGCAATCCAAATCACAAACTAAGAATGCTGGAAATGAGCTCCTTCTTCCCTTTTAAAAACAAATAGGTGACTCTTTGCATTCCCCTTTCTATTTACCTTTTAAAATAATACTTTCCCCCCTCTTAAAAAAATAAAGTGCCCATCGATAATAACGTGACATTCACAGTATGAGCTTAAGTTATAATGTGACTTTATAATAAATCAGTTAATTCAGCAGGCATTAAAATCTCTAATCAGATGGACAAGGATATGTGTGTGTGATAGCTCACTGGAAAGGTCTGGATAAGCCGCTTCTAGTCTAACCTTAAAATGCCAATAATGTTGAGCCCATTGACTTACAAAAAATAGTGTTTGAAAACCCTACTAAAACGAACCCAATTAGCCCACAACTAAAATCGCCTATGTCGACAACTGCTCTGATCATATAGAAAACTTGGTTTGCCCATGGGACTAAGGAAAAATGGGCTATTGGCACAACAAGACTCACTAGCTAGGTAATGGGACATGATAGGGTGTGGTATAAATTGTATAGATGTTGGTTATATGCTATTTCTAATATGTCATATATATGTTGATTTTAATGGGACTCCAGATCTTTTCCCTATCCCATGGTAGTGAGATTCCTTCCCTCATTAATGAGTGTGTTTGGTCTTCCTCTTATCTCTTTATTTTCTTAAGAGTTACCTCTCTCAAATTAGACATAATTACACCTCAATTAATTGCATCTTTCCATGATTGTTGTGTTCCATAAATGTTTCATTTATTAATTATTATAACTTGGTCCTCCAATTTTAATTACTGTCCATTCTCTAAATGTTCTATGTAATCAGTGATCCTTAATAAATATGCAGACCATTAGTGTCAGCCATAGTTACGGGACTCTGCAAGTCTGAGCCAGATGTCTACATTTCCAAGGCAAATGGCATCTAGACTCGAACTTAGCAGAGTCCTGGTAGAGTCAACATGGACTCGCCAAGTCCAAGGACTCTCCTGGTCCAAGGACTCTCCTGACTTGTAGAGTCCCAATGAAATAACCCCAATAGGTTATAACTTCTTCCAACACCAAAAATCTTTATACTTCAGTTGTTTGACATTTCGTCAAACACTTTGCAAGCAAGGGTCCTCTGACTGATATAACTTTTCAGATTGCTGCAGTGATTCTTGTTTGGATTTGCCTCAAAGAGAATGCTTACAAAAGACTCCAAATTGTCTAAACAATGACCTAACATAAATATACAACTAATTTTGGCAATAGTGAATGCATATATGAGTTCTAATCATGAAAATGATCACCTACAGCCAACTGGTATTTTAACAAACAGTTGGTATGCAAGCTAATTGGTTGATAAGAAATGATATATTAATGCTCAAAGACAACTATTAATGACCAACAATTGTATCTCTTTAGTTGAGAATGAGTGTCCAATACAATATTCATACTAAGTTAGCCAAGACTCTTGGCGTTTACAAAGATATCAAAATATGATGATTGCTGGTAAAGTAACATGCACCTACAGCTGCCAATGAAAACTAATGCAACACTAAATATCTAACTTCAATACTCCCCTACAGCAGTACGCTAATCACATGCATGATTAAATACAACTAAAGCCATGGATTGCTGATACCATTGTGAGGAATGTAAAAATGAATGATATATCTATTAATGAATGATAGGTCTGATACGAGATGACAATTACAACAGCACTCTATAGTGAAAGGCAACTATGAAAATACACATCAGACCTGGCATATGAAGTCGCCTTAGAGAATAGATGTATTGCAATACCACTGAACAGAAAATAACCTCCTCAAGTGCCCAAGTCGTGCCTCTCTAGTTGCCGCCCCTGATTGTAGATGGCTGTAATAATTTTCTTTGCTTTTTCAAATTTGCTTTTTCGGATTGCTTTTTTTTTTTTTTTTTTGAGATTGCTTTTCCGGACCTGCTTTTTCGGTTCTGCTTTTTCGGCCTGCTTTTTTTGGACTACTTTTTCGGCCTGCTTTTTTTCGAACTACTTTTTCGGCCTGCTTTTTCGAACTGCTTTTTTGCCCTGCTTTTTCGGCCTGCTTTTTCGAACTGCTTTTTCGGCCTGCTTTTTCGAACTGCTTTTTCAGCCTGCTTTTTCAAACTGTTTTTTCAGCCTGCTTTTTCGAACTGCTTTTTCAGCCTGCTTTTTGTACTCAAATATTTTTTCTCAATGTACCACAAATAGAAGACTAAAGTATCTTCCTCCCAGTTGCAATAATTCAAGTGATATTTCACACCCTCAAAATCGCGTACCAATTGAGAGTTTTCATTCTCAATGGCCACATATTTTTTCTCAATGTAGCACAAATAGAAGACTGAAGTATCTTCCTCCCTGCTGCAATAATTCAAGTGATATTTCACACCCTCAAAATTGCGTACCGATTGAGAGTTTTCGTTCTCAATGGCCAGTTGTGACTATTGCAGAAACCCTAGGCTCCACAATGCACATCAACAAACATCAACATCAACAACAACAAATCTAGATGATTAGAATGAAGCCGGGGGTGCCTATTTATTCTTTTTCCTCCACTTTCTCCAGAAGCTTCTAGAACATTATTTTGTTTTATCTATTAAGTGACTTTATAAAATATTTTATAATTCAAGTCACTTTATTAAATTAATTAAATATAAAGTTACCTTTTAATATTTATTTATTTGATAACTTTATAAATAATTAACTTAATACCACTTATTTATTTAATTAAAATAATTAATTAGTCATCCTCATAAAATATTCATTATTTTGGACAACCTAATTAATTAAATTAATTAAATCAAATTGCTTCCAAAATGGGGACATGATAGTCCGCCCTTCCTGAAATTGCTTGTCCCCAAGCAATGGTTGAACAATAAACCAATCAATTCGCTTGGATCCCAAATGTAGTCATGTACTATACTACTATCAATCAACACAGGCTCCTGTAATATCCTCTGCAATATAACCAAGAGGAATCCATAATCAAACTGACAATTACAACTCAACCAAAGTCCAAAATCACAACTGCCAACACAGTAAATACCATCAACGCATCCCACTGGCCTATATGGAATGTACAATCCAACTCTGCAACAATGGTGAACGCTCCTGAATGAAATTGTACCAAGTATGGAGAATCCACACACTAAACAACTCCTGCAGTCAACACAACTCTGCAGATCACCGGCCACTGTCTCATAGCCATAACTCCCATGCACTACTGATGGTGAAAATACATCACAAGATAAACAGCAAGAAATGGAACCCAAACCAAATTTTCCTGCCATCAACTCTTCAGCACAAGGATCAAATGCTAACTGATGCACATACCCTGCAGTATAATGCTGATAAAAAGAACCAACCTCGGTCAACAGCTCACCATGAACAAGTGATACAACCCACTGTGACTGATCACCAGCTAAGTCAGGAGATATCATAGCCAAAGGAGTAGAATCAATAACAACAACCGCTTAAGCATCACTCCCAAACTCCTGCTCTAAGTCATGTATTATCAAGCTGTCAACCGCAGAACCTATCGCCATGTCATGCCCATCACAACTCTCATCCCGAGGCATCAAACCATCCCATAATTGATGACAAGCACTAGGAACCAAAGTACATCTCCGTATCATCATCTCATCAACATGGTCATCAAAAGTAAATTGATGAGCATACCTCACAGTGTAATGCCGATAGAATGCGCCAATCTTAGTCAGTGGCTCAGACTGCAATCCAGATGAAACTAACTGCAATCGATCACTAACCAAGTTGGAACTGACTACTACCTCCGAAGACATCGCCAAGGGAGTAGTATTATTAGCAGGATCCATGCTAACTGCCGGCTCACCAACATCACCCATGATCTTTGATACAACATCTCTAGTCTTCGTGCCATCAGTACTAGAGGCCACCACCATGTCAGGCATACCACAACAATCTGCTGCAGCACCCAACTGAACTGAACCTGACTCTAGTGGGAATGGACCCGATATGCCAATGCTAGTATCAAGGATGGATGCATCACTATCTCCAGTGTCTCTAACAATCTCGACCATGGACATCCTCGGATCACAAGACACCACAGCCTGTGACTGTACAAAATCTGGTAAAGACTGTAGTCGCTCTAACTCCATGGTCACCTTAGCCAAATGAAACTATGACTCCTCGAAAGCCAACTGTGTACTCTCAAGAATCTTAGAAGTCACCTCGAGTTGTTGAGTAAGCTCACTCACCTCATCTTCCTTGGCCAATAATGCATCATATGCTGTACTCCCCCACTCCATAAGATAGTCTCTGTCGGCTACCAATTGCATATAATTCTGTCTCAGAATCCAAATAGCCTCCCATAAAGAGTGGATCTCTGTCAAGGAAAAATAACTGCCTCCCTGCTCATCACTAGTAGGAGAACCCCATCCATAAACTGCTAACAACTGTTGAGCAGTATCGAAATGCTAGTAAGCAATAGCAATGTCTCGCTCACTAACTCTCAACTGACTAGACACATGATAGCACTGGCTAGACTGTCTCCTACAAACCTCCTCTGACACACTGTCTAAGGGAGTATCCTTAAAGTTACTGGTCTCTAGAGTATTACCAAACATATCCTGCGAATCAACTCCAAAGCTCATATCAACATACGAAGTATTAAAAACTGTAGCACCGCTGACCAACTCCTCTGTACCAAAAGAAACTGCCAAGGAAACTAAATCTTCAACTCTGCCCACTACATCCTCTTGGATGTCATCAATGCCTATATGATCCTGGGACTCATCTGTACACACTGCCAAAAATGAAAGATCATCAACAAATTCTAGCAAGAATGGTCGACTGGATATATGAACAAAGCCCAACACCGGTGTATAAAAACTAATACCAACATCAGACAAGCTATTGGCACAAGAAAAGACAACACCGCGCAATTTGCTAATCAAATCCATGATAGCACCCAAACAATCATTGCTATCAAAAAGTGTTAAAGATCTCCAGTCAACTGAATCCGAAACGCCAATATAACAATCTCGAGTCCATATCTGTAAACTATAATCAGCTGGTAACTCAAGCAAACTCCTCACTTGAGTAATATGACTAATACCAACTAACTCCACATACTTGTCTGACATTGTCCCTGTATCCTGAATGTGAATGCAAGATGAACTCACAACATTATCAACGAACACATATGATTTACGTGCCGCAGAAAGCTGAATATCAAGAGTGCAAGATGAAACTAAACTCAACTCCATGCCATGCTTACCCTCATGTCTCTCCCAGTCTTGTAATGCCAATGGAGTACTCACCAAAGAAGCTTGAGTGTCCTCAAGCTCGCGAGAAAGCTTGTCAACTTCCTCCTCCTGGCATCTGAATAGTCTCCAACAAGGCTAAGAAGATGGTTACGATCTGATAGAAGATGTAAATAACTCAACTTAATCGTTCCCATTCCTTCCCTAATTGCCTGTAAGTCAACACAAGAAGACTTTGCCTGAACTCCCTTATGTCTACCCTGTAACTGAATCATCCAAATGTGATCCTCTATCATATCCCGCATCCTATCATGATGAGATAATGAAGTCATAATATTGTCTTCGCTCACCTTTAGCTGGCTGGACAAATCATGTGAAGTACTACCAGCCTCAACCTCATGTGATGAAGCATTTATCTGTGTCTGGTACTCTCTCTCAGCAAAATCATGAATGCTCAATCTCTGCTTGTCTCTACCAAGTATCTCACCATCATGCACAACGACATCCTCATAATCTTCATCTGAACCCACTATGCTGTAGTCACTGCTTGTTGGAACCAAACCATCCTGAGTACCTGAGACATCACCCTTTGGCAGCCTATATACAACTGTCTCAACTTGAGTACCAAGTTGACAGTTACTATCCATCAGTGTGATATCCTTCACCACTTCTTCCTGTGGCTGAACTGAAACCTCTGACTGGTTGCAAACTTGTTTCTTGAACTCCTCATTAAGGTTCCTAGTAACATCTCTCACTGTATCAGTCAATGCTTTGCGAGAAGATTTGCCAAATAGAAATCCAGTCGACTTATCCACCTTAGCTGGGTCGGACAGCCTGTCATTTATACGGTGGTGCTTAACCAACAGTTCATACATGTTATGCCTTATTTTCCTAAGTTCATCTCGAATGTCTGAATAGCCATCCTTTCTACAATTCCAACTCTGGATTCTGTGTCTATCAATTGTCCAAGATTGTGTCCTCAGAGACTTTGTACTGTATCTGTCCATTCTGGATAAAGTAGAGTGCTGATCACTCATATAAGTCGGTTCTCACCCCACAGGATGGCAAGAAAACCGCTCTGATACCACTGAAATAACCCCAATAGGTTATAACTTCTTCCAACACCAAAAATCTTTATACTTCAGTTGTTTGACATTTCGTCAAACACTTTGCAAGCAAGGGTCCTCTGACTGATATAACTTTTTAGATTGCTGCAGTGATTCTTGTTTGGATTTGCCTCAAAGAGAATGCTTACAAAAGACTCCAAATTGTCTAAACAATGACCTAACATAAATATACAACTAATTTTGGCAATAGTGAATGCATATATGAGTTCTAATCATGAAAATGATCACCTACAGCCAACTGGTATTTTAACAAATAGTTGGTATGCAAGCTAACTGGCTGATAAGAAATGATATATTAATGCTCAAAGACAACTATTAATGACCAGCAATTGTATCTCCTTAATTGAGAATGAGTGTCCAATACAATATTCATACTAAGTTAGCCAAGACTCTTGGCATTTACAAAGATATCAAAATATGATGATTGCTGGTAAAGTAATATGCACCTACAACTGCCAATGAAAACTAATGCAACACTAAATATCTAACTTCAATACTTCCCTACAGCAGTACGCTAATCACATGCATGATTAAATACAACTAAAGCCATGGATTGCTGATACCATTGTGAGGAATGTAAAAATGAATGATATATCTATTAATGAATGATAGGTTTGATACGAGATGACAATTACAACAGCACTCTATAGTGAAAGGCAACTATGAAAATACACATTAGACATGGCATATGAAGTCGCCTTAGAGAATAGATGTATTGCAATACCATTGAACAGAAAATAACCTCCTCAAGTGCCCAAGTCGTGCCTCTCTAGCTGCCGCCCCTGATTGTAGATGGCTGTAATAATTTTCTTTGCTTTTTCGGATTGCTTTTTTTTTTGAGATTGCTTTTCCGGACGTGCTTTTTCGGCCTGCTTTTTTCAGATTGCTTTTTCGGCCTGCTTTTTTTTGAACTGCTTTTTCGGCCTGCTTTTTCGAATTGCTTTTTCGGCCTGCTTTTTTTGAACTGCTTTTTCGGCCTGCTTTTTGTACTCAAATATTTTTCCTCAATGTAGCACAAACAAAAGACTGAAGTATCTTCCTCCCAGCTGCAATAATTCAAGTGATATTTCACACCCTCAAAATCGCGTACCAATTGAGAGTTTTCGTTCTCAATGGCCACAAATATTTTTTCTCAATGTAGCACAAATAGAAGACTGAAGTATCTTCCTCCCAGCTGCAATAATTCAAGTGATATTTCACACCCTCAAAATTGCGTACCGATTGAGAGTTTTCGTTCTCAATGGCCAGTTGTGACTATTGCAGAAACCCTAGGCTCCACAATGCACATCAACAAACATCAACATCAACAACAACAAATCTAGATGATTAGAATGAAGCCCGGGGTGCCTATTTATTCTTTTTCCTCCACTTTCTCCAGAAGCTTCTAGAACATTATTTTGTTTTATCTATTAAGCGACTTTATAAAATATTTTATAATTCAAGTCACTTTATTAAATTAATTAAATATAAAGTTTCCTTTTAATATTTATTTATTTGATAACTTTATAAATAATTAAGTTAATACTAATTTATTTAATTAAAATAATTAATTAATTATCCTCATAAAATCTTCATTATTTTGGACAACCTAATTAATTAAATTAATTAAATCAAATTGCCTCCAAAATAGGGACATGACACCCAAGCTCTAGACTCGCTCTAGCAGCATGACTCATAAAGTGCAAAAAATAATAAAATAAAGGGTAAAATGAATTGTTTGTGCTTTGTATAACATCTTTTTTACCTAAAAAGGTCATTCCATTATTTGCTAATGCTTGTGATAGAGAGAAAAGAATGAGAGAAGAGTATTTGGGTTTTGAGAGAGAAATTAACAAACTGGTTGGCTCTCCCATTTCGATTACTGATTGTTTGTGCAATTTTGCAGCTTGCAATTGAGTATTGAGAAGAGCTAAAGGAAGCATTGGAGGAGGCTTCTACAAACAAACTTGCATTTCCATTGTTTGTGCAAAAATTGAATGATCTTGTCTTTGTAGTTTGTTCACTACAACCTTCGCCTTCTCCATAGATAGATCTAGAGCACCGATATATCACTGATTGTATTAGAGATTGTTGATCCACATACAGAGTGGAACATAAAGATTGTTGATCTTGTCTTTAGTGATGAAGACGTGGAGTGGGTTGATTAGATGGATTGGGAGGCAGAGGCAGTAGCGATGGCAGTTGAGGAGGCTACAGCGCAAGGAGACCAAGTGCAGGACCCTAAGGCTAGGAGTGATGGATCCGAATCTGATGATGAAGATTATGTGGGTGTGGATGAGGATGAGGATGCACCTGAGGTTCATCCTTGAACACAAGTAGAGAGGATGGCTCTAGAGTCTTCCATCACTTAGCTTAGGCGTATTTGTAGGAGGACATAGGCTACTATGAGCCTTAGTCTTCTACACTCTAGCTGATATTTTGATATATGTTTTGAACTTTTTATTCCATGGATTTCATATATTGTAGACATTTGATAGTGACACTATGTTGAACTTTATATTATGTTATTCAATTTTTTTCCTTTAGAAATTCGCTTTTATACTTATGTGATTTATGCAAAATTATGTATAAGTATAGCTTCTATTTATCTCAATTATTGTGTATTTGATGTTAATTGACTACATGATGCATGAAAAATCTTTAAATCCTTAAAAATCTTTAAATTTCATAGGTTTTTCGATTTTCTGAGTCCTTGCCGAGTCCTGGCCGAATCTGATTGCCGAGTCCGAGTCCAAGACCAATTTTGACTTTTTGAGTTAGAGGTGAGTCTGGGTCCCGTAACACTGGTGTCAACTAGCAATGTTGATGGTCAATCTTTTCACGAGTCACTGACATCATAGTGCAATCAATGCCTTGGTTATTACATGCCTCGATAGGGTGATACTATAGTTAGGGCCATTTGTTAGATATGTTGGATGTTATGCTTGAGGGTGCTTATTTATCAATCATATAATCTTCATTGATTTATTATTGTCGTCAGGAAATAATGTAATGGGATGTACCTATCGGGGTAACAAGATGTATGCGTCAGTGTATTGGGATGATCCCGACGGTGTATTAGAAGCTTCCTGACGGGGTATCGGGAGGTTCCCGACGGTGTACCAGGATGTTCTCGATGGGGTATCGGGAGGTTCCCGATGGTGTATCGGGAGGTTCCCGACGGTGTATCAGGATGTTCCCGACGGAGTATCGGGAGGTTCCCGACGGTGTATCGAGAGGTTTCTGTCAGTGTATCGGGATGTGTGCCGTCAGGCCGACATGTATCGAGATGTATCCAGAAGGTTCTATTATTGTAGTTGACATGTATGTGGCCGACGGATACCTTCGAGAAGGTTCCTCAGACAGTATTTATATCTCCCTTCAGGATCATTGTAATCATCATCATATCAGAACCTAATGCAATATCTTGGCATATGCAAATAATAAGAAGAGTTCTGCTATTCGAGTTCGTGTTCATTATCTGTGTGCATTTCTTAATTAATCTATGCGGTAAACATTTGGCGCTGTTGCCCGATGGACCTGGTATGCAGGCAGGCGAATGGAAATTAAATGTCAAATCAGTTGAACAAGAATAAGGATAAGTTGAAGGAAAAGGATGACATATGTGTCGTGCAGGAAAATTTAATTCTGGCACAGCAGACAGAGCTTCGAAGGAGATTTCAGAAGATTGCCAACAAGAACGCGGAAGGATTGTTGGAGACTTGACAACTGCTTGATTTGGTGGAAGTGAGGGAGGAGTTTCTGAACATGCATACGCCACGGGAAGAGAATCCTGAAGGAAGGAGATCGACTCGCTCGGCTCGGAGTGCCGAAGGAGCATGAGCGTGGAGTGACCTTTTCGTCTGAGATATACTTTCGGAACGGACAGCTTCGGTTGACGAAACCTCTTCTTCACCAAACAGTGCGGAAGTCGAAAATAGCGCGGGTGTCCAGAACAGTGCGGGTGTCTAGAACAGCGCAGGTGTGCAAAACAACACGGGTGTTCAAAACAGTGCAGGAGCTCAGAACAATGCAGGTGCTCAAAACAGCGTGGGAGTGCAAAACAGTGCAAGTACACAACAAAACCCCCAACATATAGTGATAATGGCAGGTCCGAAAGAAAAGTTGCCTAAATTTGATGGTGACGAAGCAGCTGATCCCATTCAACATTGTAAAACATGTGAAACGATCTGGAGAGCGAATGGCATAACAGATGCGAACGAATGGGTTCGATAGTTTTCAGCCACCCTACGGGGAGTTGCGATTGATTGGTTTACTGACACAGATCCGCAGAAATTAAACACTTGGGATAACATTAAGAAGGAGTTTTGTGCAGAATTTCAAATATTGCGCGATGATAATGAGATCGTCAATGAGATATTCAATACCAAGCAGAAGAAGAATGAAACAGTTGGGTCTTCGCCAGGAGGTTGAAGGTCTTATTCAGTAAAATGGAGAATAAGCCGACAGATGGGCTCTAGAAAAGATGGTTCATTGAAGGCCTTCACCTGAAGCTGCGAAAAAAGATGAAGATCGTGCTACCATCGACATATACTAAAGCATACAATCGAGCATTTAACCTCGAAAGTGAACGGAAGACAAAGAAGAAGAAGAAGACCAACTCATCCGATTCAGATGACGTTGAGCCTTCAGGAGAAGATAGCAGCGACGATGAAGGCAGCAGCAAGAAAGTCCGTTCTCTTTAGAAGGACATGCTTCAGATGATGAAAGAGTTCAAAAACATGAACAAAGAGACTAAGGGCAATGACCTATGGTGTACGATGTGCAAGAAAGAAGGCCATATGAAGGGATCCTGCCCAAAAAATCAATTTTGTGAGATTTGCCAGATTATGGAACACTCGGTAAAGGAATGCCCTTTCAATTTGAAAACAAGAACACTGCAGCAAGTGTTCCTGACACAGGAGGCATCCCCATCAGGAGGGAACGGGAACACCAGTACGGAAGGTGCCACATTGGGCGGATATAGAAACAACTGGCACGGTCAAAACAACAACAATAGCAGCAACAACAATAATGGCGGAAGGAGTCAAATTCAGTATGATGCGAATGGTCAGCCGATAGGTCAATGCTGCGAATGCAATCTGTGGGGTCACTTCGCCCGAGAGTGTACAACGGCGAACACATCGAAGTTGTTATGCAGATGGTGTGGACCTGGTGATCATGAAGATGCTAGGTGTCCGAAGTCAGGAGTAAACTTGATCGCCATCGGGACGGACGAAGAAGAGGTTCTGGCCATCACGTGGCAGCAAGCAAAAGTGTACCCCAACCCGGCGGAAGAAAAGAAGAGACTGGAGGAAGCACGGGCAGAGATTCAGAGAGCAACGCAGGTAGGAACGACACACCTGAAGGACACACCGAGTACCTCCGTACGAAACTGCGCAGAATAGAACATTGTATGACAAATATTGCAAGCCGAGATACCCGTCAGGATAAATGATCTGTTGCTCACTATGCCTCAGCTCCGATTGCCACTCGCAAACATCGTTCCCACTGCTAAACTCCCAGGAGAACATGGAAGGGAGCAAGTACAGTAGACAAAAAGGAGAAGGAAAGTGGCGCAAGTGCAGAAGATCCAATGCTGTTAGCCCTCTCATCCGGATGCCATCCGACAGTCGTTGAAATGGGAATTCTCGGGACTGTATTGACAGAAACGATTGTGGACGGAGGGTCCGGTGTCAATGTGTTGCCTGAAGACACCTGGAAAAGGTTGGGACAACCAACATTATGGCTGCCTACATTTCAACTGTTAACTGCCAATCAACATGGAATCAAGCCATTGGGAGTTCTGACAGCACAACCAGTGACGATTGGAACACAACCATTCTTGTTGGATTTCATCATGATCCCACTGAAGCGGAGAGGATATGATGCCATTCTGGGCCGGGGGTGGTTGATACAAGCCAAGGCAAAACACGATTGGAAGAAAAATACTTTATCACTTGAAAGCAAAGGCTGGAAGTATGTCATCGATCTACACACTCAGATGGTTGGAGAAGCTCTATCGTCGGATTTCGAAGGAGAAGAGGATGAGAGGAGGCAGAGTATGGAACCCGATCAGGAGGGTCCTACGATTGGAAGGAGATGACGATTTGGATTCAGTAAATGGTCTTTACCACTGGCAGATAGAGGATTACGAGCTCTTTCCAAGTTGTAATATGCTAAGGATCGACGAAAGTAAGAAAGAAGGAAATGAATGTCTGAAGGAACACAGAGAAGCTGAAGAAGGAAATGAAAGTCCGAAGGAACACAGAGAAGCCGACGGAGGAAATGAATGTCCGAAGGAACATGGAGAAGCCGAAGGAGGAAATGAATGTTCAAAACAACACAGAAAAGCCAAAGAAGGAAACACGGGTATGACTGAAGCTGAAGGAAAGAACATACAGTATGAACCCGAAAGGAGCAAAGATTCCACTGTACGACAGGGCAAGAAGAAAGTATTACGTCGAACCACAGATATAGTAGAAAGGTGCCAGCAGCAAGGAAGACACATCATACGGTCCGCATAGGAAACAAAGCGGAAGGGTTTAATAAAAGTTGCAGCAGTACGAAGTGGACGTGTTATTGACGGACATAAGGGGCAGTTGACGAAGTCCATGGTAGCGAGCTTCGGGAACAAACTGGGCGATATGGAGATGACATACAACAGGCATAGCAAGTATCAACTCGGATAGTGGATGTTGAAGTACGACGACCAGAATGAGATCAAACCAGGCAAGTTCAAAATTAAATGGGTCGGGCCGTACCAGATTCGGGAAGTGGGTGATAATAGAGCAATAAAACCATGGATACTAAATGGAAAGGAGGTGGCCAACGCAGTGAATAGGTGGAAGTTGAATGTCTACCATAAAAGAAGTAACGCACCTCCATGGATGAACAACTGAGACAAGAACGACTGTAAGTACTGTATATATGTAAATATTGTACAGAGTTATCTGCTAAAAAAAAAATAAAAAAAGAAAAAAAGGAAAAAAGAGAGAGAGGAGCACCGTACGGTCAAGTGACCATACGACATTGTGAAGAACAGTAGACACCATACGGTGGAAAGCTTGCATTACTGTACGGTATCATCTTATATCACCATTCGGCTTGGAATGAGAACATAAAGGCAAGTTGGAAGCATTCATCACCGTACGGACTGAGTAAGAGTCCAAATGGCCACCGTATGGTGTTCCTAGTCACTCACCGTACGATTTCTATATTCATATCACCGTACGACTTGGAATTGAAAAATGAATCCCTTACGGTTTCCAGTCTGTCAAACAAGTCATTTCTTCCTGAAGCACTGAAGGCATTCGTCACCGTACGGACATAGCTGGAGTACAAGTTGAACACCGTACGGCTTTGAGAGGTGTCCACATTGAGCCGTACAACTTCTTTCTGGACAACAGCATTCAACATTGAAAGTGGTAAGCCCGTACGACGTATTCAAGTTGTATCACTGTACAGTAGCACATGTTGGAAAATTGAAGAAAGAATTGAGGCACATCAGCCATACGGCAATGCAAAAGGACCAAAGCACAGTAGCTGTATATTGGCAGTGCAGAAGAATGATGACAGGAGGTTTTCTCAAAAAAAAGAAAAAGAAAAAAAAAAGACGACAAATTCAAGTTGTTCGGAATGAGTAGCAGCTGATGCCAAAGGGAAGGGGAAGCATTAGTGGTTGCTAGAAAGAGTGTAGAATCGGTAAAAAATCACAGAAATGGTGTGTTCCGTGCAGTTTTGTGTGGGTTTCGGAGTGCTAATTTGGTCTTGGCGGCACGACCCTGCCAGGGGCGTTGCCCCCTGGAGCCCCAGTCGTTGTGGATATTAGTTGTGAAGTGTGACTAGTTGAGAAGACTTGAAGCTGCTGCAGGCATGGATTGTCTGTGTACCAGAGGCACTAGGAGTAAGTGTTGGCCGAGAGGCTGTCTTGGCAGATGCGTAGAGAGCTCGAGAGGAGTCGATCATCCAGTTGAAGGCACTTCAGCGACACTTGGCTCAATGGACCCAGAGTTGGAAGTAGACTAAGCAGCACGGGTGGCTATCAAGGTCAGCTAAGGAGACAGTTTTTGTTGTCTAGTCGTCGGGAGACGACTTTTCTCTTTGGGGGGGATGATGTCGTCAGGAAATAATGTAACAGGATGTACCTGTCGGGGTAACGAGATATATGCGTCAGTGTATCAGGATGATCTGGACGGTGTATTAGGAGCTTCCTGACGGGGGGGGGGGGGGGGGGTATCGGGAGGTTCCCGATGGTGTATCAAGATGTTCCCGATGGGGTATCGGGAGGTTCTCGACAGTGTATCAGGATGTTCCCGACAAGGTATCGGGAGGTTCCCGACGGTGTATCAAGATGTTCTTGACGGAGTATTGGGAGGTTCGCGACGGTGTATAGGGAGGTTTCTGTCAGTGTATTGGGATGTGTGCCATTAGGCCGACATGTATCGAGATGTATCCAGAAGGTTCTATTATTGTAGTTGACATGTTGTATGTGGCTGACGGATACCTTCGAGAAGGTTCCTCAGACAGTATTTATATCTCCCTTCGGGATCATTGTAATCATCTTCATATCAGAACCTAATGTAATATCTTGGCATATGCGAATAATAAGAAGAGTTCTGCTGTTCGAGTTCGTGTTCATTATCTGTGTGCATTTCTTAATTAATCTATGCGGTAAACAATTATTAATATTATCGATGACTCAACAAGACTAATTCCTTAATAACAATTGCAGTAATTATCATAGCCCTCCTCAACTTAGTCGATCTGTTCCTTATTTATCATTTTCAACCCTTGTGGTTGTGTTACTCAATTTTAACTCATGTTTAAATTCAATTTTGAAAAATCAAATGAAGTAAAGCATACATGATTATCACTTTCAACTCATAGTCAAAATTGCAAAGAAAACACTTTTCATTCATATTGAAGAATAAATAATGTCCTTTTATTATTCATCATGATGATACAATTGATATATACAAATATGAAATGATAAAAGGATGCTGAAAGTGAAATTATCTCACACAATCGACCGTGAGGGTAATCCCTAAACTATTGATATATGTTCCTACTTTGCTAAAATAAATGACATGAAAGAAAAAAGAGAGGAAAAGGTCATGGGCACTAGTCATTGCTTGTAATGATTGGTTGAGTTGCATCCATTCGCTGCCTCGAACCGCGTCCCATCCATGTATCCAAACCTTGCATTCATAGAAAAGATTGTTAGATCCAATGGATCTAAGCAATGCTAAGTGTCTCACCTCGCCTCTTTCATATTCCTATCACGCCATTCATCTTCACAAAACAAAATTATATATCAGCAAAAAGGGAAAACAATCATGACACATGCTTTATTACTAACATGTTTGTTTACTATTCAACGTCCTATCTCTAACAAGTATGTGGATATAACCATAGGTTCCCACAAGGGTTATTGAGCCTAACATACCCATTAGAAACAAGACCTATGAAGCTGATCTGAACAAGTAGAATGATGTGTAAAAGGGACGCATTCATTTATGAAACATTTTGCTTCAAACAGAGATGCTTCAACAAATTCAATATCAGAAAATTAAACATCAAAAGGACGAGTGCTTTTGGCTTGAAACTTTTTGTTAAATCAATAATTGCAAAATGAGATGAGAATTGTACAGTCTCATTGCTAGGACCACTGCATAAAAGGAAAATGTGTAAATAGTGATCATGTTGCAGTCAAGAATCATAAATGAATTGTCAGGATCTCTGAATAGCATGTTATAAATAGCAAAGAGTAATAGGGGGCTGAAAGTAAAATCTAGATTTGGAAAAATAATCAAATATTCAAACAAGTGCAAGTGTGTGGAGTTTTTGAATTGAAAATGAATTGACACTTGCTACAGCTAAGTATATATCAGCAAAAGCTTCAAACAGACAGGTCTAATATCAAAAAATTAAGCTACAACAGGTCCAAGAATTCCAGTGAACCACAAATAGAATGAAGTAGATGAGAAATATCACATAATTCATAATTCATAATGAAGGAACAGGAATAGCAAAAGCCAAGTTATGCATATAAGTAACAACATAAGAAATGATAATTTTCAGATCAAAGAGCATGCTATGTAATGTCCCCGTCATAAAATAAATGTACTCATTTAATCTTTGTAATGGGCCGATTGATTTATTTTATCTCGAACCCATTTTTATTTAGTTTTCGTAGTTTGTGTTGCCATCGGCTAACTTTGTACACCCTCGGAAAACTTTTTCCCGATGGGTATTTAAGCGCGGCCTGTAGAAAGTTGGAGGCATGCTTTGGATCATATCTCTCTATACTGCAGATTCTTGTTGGAGTTCGGCATCATTCGCCATTTCGGAAGTGAAAGACCTTCCCTATTTGGCTTGCGTGGTTTCAGTGGGAATTAACCCTCACCCTATTCCGTTGGTGTTTGTCGCAATCTGTACTTGGCAATTTGAAGGCTTAAAGTATATATCAGCTCCTGTTGATGAATTTCTAGACTCTGCATATACATATTGTGTATGGTACCTTCTGCAATTTTAAGTAGCATCTTTCATTTGTCTTACACCCACTATCCGTACGGTCCCCTTGAAGTATCTCCGTTCATTACACTCCATATTCACCACCTCCAGCCCCCGTATGGACATAAATTGCTAGTACGACAAGTTTATGTAACCTGATGGCTCACTGTGACACCATACGGCATTTTGCCTTCTGTACGGCAATCTCTATCCACCGTATGGTCTTTTCTCACTGCCGTACATCCCTCTGTAACTCCATATGTCGTCAAGCTCATTCCCGTACGGATTTCCCACCGTACATCTGTGCCTCTTTCTACCGTACGGCCTCTTGTAGTTACCGTATGGCCATTAGTTCCACCGTACGGCTACCAATTCAGCTCCGTACAATCGTCTATTGCTTCCATACACCATTACTTGGTCTCCATACGCAAATTCCACAATCTCAGTATGTTGTTCTCCTGTGTATGCTGTACGACTTGTATTGTCAGGCAAATCTCTAGATCTGGGAGGAGCGTGGGAACACTATAGTGGTATCAGAGCCTTCGGTCTTGCCAGCTTGTGGACAATGAATGAGAGTTTATAGTCGGAAGAGGACACATTTCGTTGATCGAATGGCTGAGGAATAGGAACCAACCAGCGCCGAACTTGTGGCACTTCTGAGGGAACTTGTTCGAAATCAGGCACAGATCACGGATACGCAACGACTCATGGAGGAAACCCTCAAGAAGTTGGCAGAGAACAAAATATCTGGTGAACAAAATGGGCACAGCGCGGACTTAGTATCAGGTAAACCACACCCTCAGCCAGCATACTCTTGACCTTCCATGTCGACTTTCCCACCACAAACGAAAGCACACCACGGGGAGAGACTACCAACTTTCGAAGAGATAAGAGAGGATTGAAGAAATGCAAACCTTGAAGAAGATATTTCCTACAAAGATTACGTAGATCTGAGGATGAGATATTCGGGGGGGCGGAAACAGAGGAGGATATTTTAACGATGATCTCAGGAGAAAATTGAGTAAGGTGAATTTGTCTCCATTTGACAGATCGGGCTCCATTTCAGCATAGGCGTGGGTGATGAAAGCCAATACCTACTTCTAGTTGAATCCTATGCCTGAAGAAGAAGCTATCAAATTCACCACGTTGCACTTAGAGGATGTTGCACACGAATGGTGGCACCATGGCACTATCACACTAGGGCATGATCAAATAAAGACCTATGCGGAGTTTACGGAGAGATTAATAGAATGATTTGATGGAAAAGACCCCGAGCTCAATTTCAAAGATCTGGCGCAACTAAGGAAAATTGGATTGGTAGATCAATTCATTGCAAAATTTCAGAGACTTTCTGTGTTGGTCACAGACATCTCCGAAAGGAGGCATGTCGTGCTCTTTATGGATGGGTTGGCAGAACCACTGAAGGGTTGGGTGAAGGGATTCAATCTGTCAACCCTGTTGGAAGCGATCAGTAAGGCCCAAAGCATGGCATCGTCATTGGCATCATCTTCATCATCTCACAGTTGCTCACGTCCAAAACCACTGACGTTTTCGAGGGACAAAACTCCACCTAAGAAGCTGTCATTGGATAAAGCATCCCGACAAGAACTCCGAAGGAAGAAGTTGTGTTTCAATTGCAAGGGGCCTTGGGAGCCTGGCCAACGATGCCTCGGGAAGGGGAAGATCCATTACATCGAGGTAATGTCTGATGAAGAGGACGAATAGGAACAAGAGGAAATGCCAGTGGAAGATATCCAACCTAGCGGTGACACCCACATGGCCAGTTTAAACCAAATGGAGAGGATTGTTGCCTTGGTACAGTGTGGGGGATCCATTGCTTTGGCAGACAGTCTGAGGTGCATAGTTTTCCGTGTACGGAGTACCCTTCAAGGACAAAGGGTCATGGTAATGTTGGACAATGGAGCTACTTTGAACTTCATAAACTCATCCTTGGTAAAGCACAAAAGTCTCCCTATGGAAGCACATGTAGGCTTTTAGGTCAAGGTTTCCAGAGGGACTTTGCTGCCCTGCACACACCTTGCCCCTTAGTTGAGCATCACGATGGCAAATCACACGGTTTTGGAGGACTTTTTCATAGCGGATCTTGTCAACATGGAAGTCATTCTTGGCATATAGTGGATGGAGACGCTTGATGAGTACACTTAGAGTTTCAAGCGAATGGACTTCACTTTTGTGGTTGACGGAAAGAAAGTTGTCCTCTGAGGGATGGCAAATGAAGGTCCCAAGGAAGTTTCCGTGCATCGGATGGAGGCAGTCTTGCCGCACAATGATGTTGAGTGGGCTGCGCATTGTTTTATCTTGGTGGAACCTATGAAGGGCCACAGAACACCTACATAGGATGATGAGCTTAAGGATATTTTAAGTAGGCATGAAAAAGTTTTCATGGATATTCCTCTTGGCATACCATCGCATTGGGGATTTTAACACACAATAGAGTTGGAATCAGGGGCAAAACCTGTCATAACCACACTGTACCGCCACCCCAAGAAGTACAAGGATGAGATCGAACGAACAATTCAAGAATTGCTTGAGAAGGGATGAATCCGACCCAGTTCTAGCCCGTTCGTGTTATCTGTGGTGTTGGTCAAAAAGGATGGAACAATGTGCATGTGTGTGGACTATCGCACTCTGAACAAAAGGACAATAAAGAACAGGTACCCCATCCCGAGGATAGATGAGTTGCTAGATGAACTACATGGTGCCGTCTATTTTTCAAAAATAGATCTCTGTTCTAGATACCATCAGATCCGAATAAGGGAAGAAGATGTGGAGAAAACGGCCTTCCACTGCCACTACGGACACTATGAGTTCCTGGTCATGCTGTTCGGTCTGACCAACACACTTGCCACATTTCAGTCATGCATGAACCGCATCTTCGATAGACAGTTGCGTAAGTATCTATTGGTATTCTTTGATGATCTTACTTATAGCAGGACATGGGAGGAGCACCTGAAGCATTTGAACGAGGTTTTGAGTATCATGGAGGATTAGTCCCTGTTCGCCAAATAGTCCAAATGTGAGTTTGGGATGATAGAGATATTGTACTTGGGGCATGTCGTTAGTCAATATGGGGTTCAAGTGCATCAGGAGAAGATTTAGGCTATTTTCGACTGGCCTCCCCTAAAATCACTCACGGATTTGCGAGGGTTCTTCAGATTATGCAGTTACTACAGAAGATTTGTCAAAGGTTTTTCTTAGCTCAGTGTGCCTTTAACAGATCTGATGAATAAAGGGGCTTTCCAATGGAACGAAGAAGCACAACTCACATTTGATAAGCTAAAAGAGGCCATGAGCACTTGCCCAACTCTGGCACTGCCTGACTTCACCTGACCATTCGTTTTGGAATGCGACGCGTCTCGGGAAGGCATTGGAATGGTTTTGATGTAGGATAGACACCCCATCGCCTATGAGAGCCAGAAGCTTACACCAGCAGAGTGCCTGTATTCTATTTATGATAAATAAATGTTGGCCATCATACATGCACTGACCAAGTTCCGACAGTATTTGGTTGTTGCCAAGTTTGTTGTCCGTACGAATCACAACAGCCTGAGATATTTCTTGGAGTAGCGGGACTTGAACGAACGACAACAAAAGTGGGTAAGAAAAATTCAGTCTTTTGATTTCAACATTGAATATGTAAAAGGGAAGAACAATGTTGTTGCAGATGCCTTGTCCAAAAAACCCACCATCTACTCACTAGACCGGATCTCAGCTGACTGGAAGGTGCAACTGTTGGTAGAATATTCCAAGAATACATTTGCCTGTGAGATAATGGATGGCCACGTCCATGATGATCGCTACAAAGTGGTGGACGATATCATCTACTATAAAGACATAATATACCTTGTACTAGAATCCAAATCGAAGCAAAAGATCCTAAAGGAAGTGCACGACGACTCCCCTCTGGCTGGACATCCCGGCTTCCTTAAAACCTACCGAAGTGTTCGGGAGAGATTTTCATGGAAGGGACTGAAAGGGGATGTGTTGCAGCATGTGAGAGAATGTACTTTTTGCGAACAGAACAAATTCGAACACACTTTCCCTGCCGGATTGTTACAGCCTCTGCCGATTCCCGAACATAAGTGGGAAAGTATATCAATGGACTTCATAACAGGTCTTTCCGAGGGGAACGGAAAGAACTACATCTTTGTGGTGGTTGACAGACTGACAAAGTATGCTCACTTTTTCGCCATTCCCTCGGACCTCTAGGCTGCACAAGTTGCCGAGTTGTTTTTCCGGGAAGTCTTTCGCCTACACGGGTTACCCCAAAACATCGTCAATGATCTGTATGGTCGATTTGTCAGTATCTTCTGGATAGAACTATTTCGGATGGCAGGGACTGAATTATCACCGAGCACGAGCTACCACCCGTAGACGGATGGCCAAACTGAAATTGTGAACAAATGGCTTGAAGGCTACCTGCGGAACTACGTCTCGGCACAACAATGCGTGTGGGTGAAATGGATCCATCTCGGGGAGTACTGCTACAATACCTCGTATCACATGTTGATCAGGATGGCACCGTTCAAAGCTCTGTACGGGCATGAACCACTCTCCTTCATCAATACAGTTCTGGGCGACAGCCGCACTCCAAGGGCGAAGGATTGGCTTCAGGAGGGACAGGAAATTCTGAGAAGCTTGAAAGAAAACCTGCAGCAAGCACAAAACCGATAGAAGGTGTACGTCGGCAGACATCGGATAGAGAGGAGTTTTGAAGTGGGGGATTTGGTTTATCTCCGGCTTCAGCCATACTGACAATCCTCATTAAAGGGAACAGGGAAGGAAAAACTGAAGCCATGGTTTTTATGGTCCCTACCGCGTGATCCGTCGCATTGGTGAGGTAGCATACAAACTGGAGCTTCTGGAGGGTAGTCACATTCACAATGTCTTCCATGTTTCCTGTCTGAAGAAGGCTATTGGGCAAAACATCACCGTCACTACCAATCTTCACTCAATGAGGAAGGAAAACTCATTTTGGAACATGCTGAGATTCTCGAAGTGTGTGAAAAGGTCCTGCGGAACTGAACCATTAGGGAATACTTGGTACGTTGGCAACATCTACCGCTGGACAACGCAATGTGGGAAGGCGAACACATCCTCTAGCACCCGGCACTGCACTTGCTTGAGGACAAGAAAATTTTGGGACGGGAGGACTGTAATGTCCCCGTCATAAAATAAATGTACTCATTTAATCTTTGTAACGGGCCGATTGATTTATTTTATCTCGGACCCATTTTTATTTAGTTTTCTTAGTTTGTGTTGCCGTCGGCTAACTTTGTACACCGTCGGAAAACTTTTTCCTGATGGGGCATTTAAGCGCAGCCTGTAGAAAGTTGTAGGCATGCTTTGGATTATATCTCTCTATACTGTGGATTCCTATTGGAGTTCAGCATCATTCGCCATTTTGGAAGTGAAAGACCTTCGCTATTTGGCTTGCGCGGTTTGGGTGGGAATCAACCCTCACCCTATTCTGTTGGTTTTCGTTGCAATTTGTACTTGGCAATTTGAAGGCTTAAATTATATATCAGCTCTTGTTGATGAATTTCTGGACTCTGCGTATACATATTGTGTATGATACCTTCTGCAATTTTAAGTGGCATCTTTCATTTGTCTTACACCCACTATTCGTACGGTCCCCTTGAAGTATCTCCGTTCATTACACTCCATATTCACCACCTCCACTCTCTGTACGGACATAAATTGCTAGTACGACAAGTTTATGTAACCTGATAGCTCACTGTGACATCGTATGACATTTTGCCTTCTGTACGACAATCTCTATCCATCGTACAGTCTTTTCTCACAGCCGTACGTCCCTCTGTAACTCTGTATGCTGTCAAGCTCATTCCTGTACGAATTTCCCACCATACATCTGTGCCTCTTTCTACCATACGACCTCCATCAGTTCCACCGTACGGCTACCAATTCAGCTTCGTACAGCCGTCTACTGCTTTCTTACACCACTACCTGGTCTCCATACGCAAATTCCACAATCTTAGTATTCTGTTCTCCTGTGTATGCTATACAACTTGTATTGTCAGGCAAATCTCTAGGTCTGGGAGGAGCGTGGGAACACTACATGCTATGTGCCTCAACAAGATTCAGATCAATTCTAGTAGAAAATTCCAAAAAAGGTTTGGACTAATAGGTTATTCTGCTGGAGCTGAACTATATTTCTTATCTATGAGTATGCTGAAAATGGTGTCTTAAGTGAATGCTTACATGATCCATTAAGAGAAGGCCATAAGCCAAAATGACAAAACAATTGAGAGATTATGTCTCTACTAAGAAATTCAATGTAAGCAAAAGAATAGAAGATATTCATATTTTCCTATAAATATCTCATGTTGTTCAAAGATGCTGACAGCAGTAGTTCCAGAAAATCCTCAAAATAATGATATCTAGATGCAACAAACAGAATCACAATTTGCTCATCAAAACCCTAGATGAAGCAAACAGAAAATGGCTTACCCAGTTTAAGCAGAGAAGATGACCACAATAGAAGCAAAATAGGTATGCGAGTTACCAACAGAAAAGATAATCTCCATGATCAACCAACAGCTAAGAAAGGAGCCACGACAAGCAAGGAAACCTTGGAACAGCCATGGAAAATAACTAAAACCCCGATTAGAAAATGATGGTTTAAGGGCCACGGCTATCAGAGGAGTACATATTAAAAATGCAACAATGATAGCCATGGAAAATAACTTAAACCTAGAAAAGAAAAAATGATGAAGTAAGATGTTGATCAAGGAGAAATGTATCAATATACCAAATAGTGAGTCATGTTTTTTGCAGAGGAAGAGAAATGCTCCAAGTTTCAAAGCCATGATACAATGATAGCTTACCCAATTCAATCAGTTGAAACAACTACAGAAGCAACTATCCAAAAGTGGCATTAAGATAGGAGACAAAACTTCATGTTGGCTGGAAAGATAACCTTAGTTATGGAGTTGGAAATGAAAGCATAGCCATGTTTTTTTTTGCTCGCTAGAATGGCCTTTGACAAACCTAGATGGTATGCAAATAAGAAGAGACTCTAATGGCTTTAGGAGTAACATAAAATCAAGCCGTATTTTCTCCAAACAAAGAAATCTCTAGGGACGGCAATAAAAAGGAGTAGGAAAGAAATGCCATGAAGTACAGATAGCAGGACTCATGGCGGATGAGTTTTCAGAAATAATGATGTCCAGAACAAAAAATCCTTTGCGTTCCATTCTTCTCAAGCTTTCTAGAAAGTGCAAGTAACAAATGTGAAGATGCTTTTGTTTTAGGGTTGTCTTCATAATACTTGGAGTATAAGCAGCCACGTTGCCTTCTCCTGGGCAAGTGGTTTTCTTCTTTTATTTTTGCGTTATGATATTTCATCGGCAATATATGTCTTAGCGGATCACATGGCTATGAAACTTGGGAAGTTTTAATGTATATTGTCATAACTAAGCTCTGCATCATCATTGTAATTAATATTACTTATATTGATAATTTATAAGTCAATTAAGTAAGTATTAAATTTTCAAAATGCAAACTCAATGCTAATATTTTGAACTAAGAATTGTAAGATCTTATGACTCATTCTTAGTGACACATGGAGGTTGTTTTTAAAAGCTAGTTTGATTAAGTCTTAATGAAGAGGGAGTGGGTTGTATTTTGCCAAGTGGTGAGATTGACTTGGAGTCAAACTTGGAGTCAAAGAGTATTCCTAGGAGGCAGTTGATGGTCGAATTTGACTTTACCAAGCTAGTTTAGGGGTCTTTATGATCAGTTGGAGCACTTTATGGATAGTTTAGCATGAGTCATAGGTTTCTTGATGACTTAGTGGAGTTTATGAAGCAGTTAGTCATTAGTTTTAATGGTTTTGACTCCTTATTTGGAGGCTTTTTTCATGGATTTGACCCCAAGAGGTTTGTACTTAGTCTTTTGGACTTCTTTTGATTTGGTAGTTCTAATTTTGTAGAAAAAGCATTTTGTGGCATTCCTTTATCCCTAAATGTTTATTATGATATTCTTTGATAATTCATTTTGGATTTGAAATACAATTGAATCATTTTGTGGCAGTTTCTTTCTTGAAAAGGGTTGGTCTTCTTTCTTTCTGTTACTTTATGTGAATTCCTGATTGATGAAATAGGCAAGAGAATCTAATGATTCCTTAATATTTTGTCTCATCTTCCACCTAGTTGCAGGGTGTACCTTGTTTATAGGTTATAGTTTGTGTCTTCATTTTTTAGATATGATAATACCTTTCTTTTCCTTCTCTCAACATCTGGACCTTACTCTGAAATATTAATGCAGACCCATATAGGATTGGATTGTTTTGTCTACAAGGGAAATCTTACCAATAATTATAAGTTGTGTACTCAATATTCACAAGTTTTGGTGTATCATCTACTAGTTTAGGTGTTTATTTCTGTATTTCTTCCCCTTTTCCACTCAAGCTTATTTTGTTTCAGTACTCAGAACTTAGGTGGTTATCATAAGGAGCCAGCCTATAGCCTGGAGATTCACTCAATTCAATAGGAAAATCCTACCACCTATGAGTGATTCAATGTTACCTAAAATTTCCAATTCATTTCAGTGAGTTTGGCAGGGTGCAAATTTTAGGACTTAATAGGTTGTAGATGCTGTTTCGTTGATGATTTAGTGTCACTGTTATAAGGATGAGTGTTGTGGATGTGATTCCTGACATACTAATATCGCGTTGACATACCTTTCCAATATGGTCATTGTTTATCTTCACTAGATAGTTTGTGTATTGGTCAAGAGAGTTTGGGGTCAATTTATTTATTCATTTTGATATCTTAATTTTATATCATTGAAAATTATTTTAATATTATATTGTATTATATTATAGTCTATTTTTATCTGTTTATTTATTTTCATATTTCAAATTATTATTATGTATTCATTTATATTTATATTTATGTTAGCCCTGATTTTAAATTGGCCAAATTTTAAAATCTTGACATATATGGGATAGTTCTTCGTTTAAAAATTCCCAAATAGTCCTCAAATGCCAAGCCTCTTGTCATGTCAAAGAAAAGCCACTTTCACATCATTTGAATTCTTGGGAAGGGTAACAAATGTGAAAAATCATGGGAACAATTAAATCTAAAACATTGTGAGGAGTAGGGAAAATTTATGAAAAATTCATAAACCGAACTCCCTTTGTGGATTCCGCTCAAACAGAGCATAGATGGTTGCTAGCACAACTTATTTAGGTGCAAGTATTATAATTATAGATTATAGATGGCATAGTCAAAGAGCATATAATTTTTTTTGATATATCAGAGATGGTTCCAGCACAGAACATTGCATAATCTATGATAATATATTAGAGACGACATTTTATGGCAAGTGTTTATCTTGTCATGTACAACATATATCAGATCGCATATCAGAGATGGATCACAGGGTAATGTGCATATTCTTTATTGATAAATCAGAGACAAGAATAGACATTTATTGAATTCTATTGCTTTTCGAACTGCCAGATAGTATTCATTATTGTAACTGTAATAGAAGTGAACATATGATTTCAATTCCTAATGTATGTATGTGTGTGTATACATACATACATACATGATACATACATATATATGTCCATTTCATTACATTATTATACATTGCATTCATTTCCATATTGTAGCATTTGGAATTACCAGTCATATCTGTAATCCATTATTTGTGTGATAATTCACATATTTCACTTTGTATTCCATCAATTCATGTAGTGTCCATATACTTATAGAAAGATGACATTACAATTGGTATTAGGGCCAATTATCTTTTGAATATGATCCCTCTTGACCAAACAATCAGGTAGCCACAAACCAAGTTTAGATATCTACAAGAACAGATCAGAGAAGATTGGAAAATGGTGGTTCATGATAACCATACAATTGTGTTTGTTAACCATTAGAGAATGAAGGCAAATGATAATAACAGTTGGAATCTTTTTATCATGCCTCTTTGGCACTTATATATCAAAGTCGATCGACCAACAAAAGCATAATTTGAAAATTGATTTTATAAACCGAACTCCCTATATTCTGCCCGAGAAGAGCATAGACAGTTGCTAGTGCAATCTTATTTAAGTGCAGGTCTTATAATTATAGATTAGAGACGATAGAGTCAATGAGCATATAACATATTTGATATATCAGAGATTGCTTTAGTACAAAACATTGCATAATCTATAGTAGAATATCAGAGATGACATTTTCTGCTAAGTGTTTATCCTATCATCTACAACTTATATTAGATTGCATATCAAAGACGACTCATAGGGTAATGTGCATATTCTTTATTGATAAATCAAAGATTGCCAGAACACACATTTATTAAATTCGAGTGCTTTTCGAACTGCCAAATAGGAGTCATTATTGTAATTGTAATAGAATTGAACATATCAATTGCATTCCATTTGACTTTTGGAATTACCAATCATATATATATATATATATATATATATATATATTTCATTGCATTATTATACATTGGATATTCATTACCATATTCTAGCATTTGGAATTACTAGTCATATCCATAATCCATTATTTGTATCATACTTCACATATTTCACTTTGCATTCCATCAATCTACGTAGTGTCCATATAATCATAAAAAGGGGACACTCTTGATGTTTGGTAGCTTTAATTGGATAAACTTATGAATATATATATATAAAATTATAAATGAGATATAATTCATATAATAATGATATATATATATATATATATGTAACTATATTTAAATTTGTTATTATATTAATTATCTAATAAATGAATAGACATGTCCTATGAAGGGACATGTCTCTTCATGACTTATGCTCATTATAAATAGAAGAGGTTGCTGCCTTTGGAACACACATCAAAACAATCAAGCAATGCTTATTACATTTGCAATGATTCTCAAACCTTAACATGGTATAGGGCAAAAAGGGCAAGATGCAAATCTATACAGTTGAATCAAATAGAAAAATCAGACTAATAGGAAGGTTCTACGAGCCACAATAGATAGACACTAGTTCTGTGGCATCTACAAAACTCTTGAGCACGAGGGAAACAAGCATAAGGAAATGTCAGAGAAAAACGATAATAAAAGCCCATGACATCAGGTGAGGATTGGTGAGCATAGTAAAGCAAGGGTCCACATTATCGTGGAGACTATGGGGGCATTCATCCCAAGACGCAGGGGCATAAGTGTAGAAAAAAAAATGAGATAACCATCAAGGAGGAATTTAAAAGGCTAAATGCACTAACGGGAAGCACACCGAATTGGCAGTACACACCTCTGCTCCAATGTCCACATCAACCATCCTAAACCCACTTACAAGATATGTGACAAGTATAAGGGAACAAGTTACATGGTACATGTATCTACTCTGTTAATGTGTATGTTATGTGGTGCACATATCCCTTTGTTATAAACTACACACATCATACACAGATGTCACAAGACGAATAACTTAATGGCACTACGGAAAGGTCTATAGGAAATAAGGGTAAAGATGAAAGAGAATAGGTGGTGCAGAAATACCTTAATGGCTATCGGGCTTAATATGCCTATGTGACTACTTTGTAAGAGAATACAAATAAATGTATAATGAAAACAAAAACTGGGTAAGGAAAAAATGATACACATGACAACGACCAATGAGTAAAGAATTACACATACACAAAGGTAATGTGAAGAGTAATGTCAGAAAAATATTTCTTCCCACCCTACAAGATACCTCCACGTGATTATCATCAAAGTGAGAGGTCGGTCGGTAAGGACCATGAGCAAGGGACAACTTCAGAACACAGACTCCACTGCCATGTCAACCATAGCCTACTCAGCCACTAAGGATAATCAAACAGAGGACGGCTAGATGGTGTAGAGCGCACACATTAACAAGGTATGGAAATGCTATTCAATATCATTTAGAAGGTACGTTATACTTTGATAAATATAAAACTTTGTGAGATATGATATTTTAATCATGATAAATAATGAGGCATTATATATATTATTGTTACCTATGGAACCAGTAATTTAAGGTAAGTATAAAGTTAAAGTGAAATACAATTTGATCAGCTAATAATTATCCTTAGCAATAGTAATTTAAGAAGGTATTCTTGTTTCTTTTTACAGTGAGAGGTTGAATGATGCCAAGAGAAAATATTCCATTTATGAGCAAGAATTCTATACCATAGTTCAAGCATTGAAGAAATGGAGACATTACCTGTTGCCTAAGGAGTTTGTATTTTATACTGACCATAAAGTATTATAGTACTTGAGTAGTCAAGGTAAGTTGAACCAGAGACACATGAGATGGGTTGAGTTCCTATAGTGTCATATTTTTGTGTTAAAACATAGGAGTGGACAATCAAATAAGGGAGCTGATGCATTAAGTAGGATAAATAATTTGTTGATAGAGATGAGAGAGGAAGTAATTGGGTTTGATGAATTGAAGACTTTGTATGAGATCGATCTTTATTTTGTAGAACGATGGAAAGATTGTAAAGAACTTGTTGCAACTGATAGAAGTAAGTGGTTGGATTATTTCATTTGAGATGTTGTTGTTCAAAGGAGTTGAGTTGTGAATAACTAGAGGATCAATGAGGGTAATCTGTAATAACCCTGTCTGGTTATAGTTTAAACAAACATCAATTTCCTTTAATAATCAACAATGTGGCATTTGCCAAACAACTGGCAAACATTTGATATGAACTTGGACTGCCTAAGTTGTTAGATCTCAATCTATATTTCTTCTTTGATTTTGTCTTTTACTCTTGGAACTTTCAAATATGCATGTAGAATGAACTATTTATCAAACCAATGCTAGTAACAAAAATGGAATGGAACTTTTATTAAATATACCAGCGATCAGTTTACATGAGAAACTAAGTATGAACCTGTAACTCCAGCAAATACTCATCTTGCAGTATTGGCCACATTTGGATAGGTATTTGTATATATGACAATCTGGTCCAAACACCCGAAATGCTATAGTCATCAACACCTAATGGAGAAGCATTAGTTTGAGCAATTGTCCACACCACTTTTCAGTCATCCATGGCAGGGAAAAGCATGCCACCAACATGGAATTCTGGGCGTCTATGGGCAGCCAATCAATCAATTCAGACACAAGCAGATCCAATACCAAGGATGAAGAATATCAAACACTACAGCAAGTCTTAGCAAATGCCCAATTAAAGATGCAGCTGGGCGCTTAAATGCATAAATTAAGTGATGCTAGGTTGCAGATAACATAGGCGTTCAACAGCAGGAAATGTAATGCACAAACACCATGATATCTTTCCCTTTCAGCAGAGATATGAATACCTGGGAATGGCACTTACAGTCTGGAAGAAAGTTGCCCAGCAAAGGCAACGAACTCAACAAATTGTCCTCCAAACCCCAAGAGTAATGGCATCCAGAAATGGATGAATCTTGGCATCCAATAGTAGATAATATAAACGCTGCATAGTACAAATTCTTCACTCCCAAATAACAAAGATAACAACACATATAGTGCAGATATAAATGCAGAAGAAATGCCACCTGTAATCACATGCTCCCTTCTGAAGATTGACGCTAATCCCTTCCAAATTTTATTAATATCTCTTTAGGAAAAAAAACCTCTTCTCATATACAATAGATACAGTAGAGAAGAAAACAAAATTCAAATTCAATCAGAGTAATGCCAGTATACCTCAGCAGTGGCAAAACACCAACCAGCTCAAACCCTTATACCTTAGCAAGGGCACAAACTTCAAACTCATAAATGTCACAAAGACAACAAAGAAAATAATATTTAATTAGATGTTTTACTCATCAAATGGGCTCATATTTATAATCTCCAAATGGCACGAAGTTTCCCAAATGAATTCACTTAAGAAGCTTCCAACACACAACATTAAAACATAATAAAGTGCCATTATAAATTAATTTATTAATTGCTATTGGCTCCAAAAATGACCTTTTCCACCATAACTTCAAATTCTGATACATAAGGCCACTGTTTCTTGTTCCCATGATTTAAAACTTTTCGTCCCAGTTCTAACGAGCTATGATATTGAGGTGACCAACCAACAACACCAACAAAAATAGCAACCTCAGCATAATTAGATGAATAATAGTAATAATTCACCCATCTTTTGAAAACAACTAGAGAAGCATCAGAATCAAAATCTGATAACACCAAAGTGATCCTGATGATAAAAGACAAGAATGAACCTAATGGGGTGACTTTGAAAGATCCCTGATGGATCTCTGCTGCAAATCTGCTGTAGATTTATTTTATTTTTGTTTTTTTCTGTTTATTAATGTTTTCTTGTAGAACTAGATGGAAATGCAGAAGAGTTTGTTTGTTTTTGTGTTTTTGATGATTATTCCACATAGAAATGAGAAGTAACAAATGGCAAGAAAAGAGTTTGAAAATAAATAACAATATGCAGTAAAGTCAGAGTTGATACAAATCGTACCAGGCAGATCTCTGAATTAAAGAGCCAAATAAAAGATCCAGTACATTTCCTCTAACAATGACGCCACAACTGGCTGATGAAAACGGGTTGATAAGATGCAAGATTCTGCTGCTGAGTAACCGATTTCTCTATGTATCCAAGTGCTGCAAATGACAGAGTACGGCTGCAAGAAATGGCAGTGTATGGATGCTAGAATTCACCTTCCATATGCCAAAGAACATGCCCAACAAAACAAACTGTAGGCCCAAGCTGAAGTGGCGTCTACCTTCCTCCTGAATACTGTTGAAACTACTGACAAACCAATACCCAATGCTGCTGAGGGTTACGTCCCAGCCAACAATTACCCTAGGGTTTGCGTCCCAGAATGCAAATCGCTCAAGCAGAGCAAATCTAAAAAGAAGTGTTTGAAAAATATGCATAATCATGAGAAATGGCGCCCATCTCCTTATAACCCCTTGCAAAGCAATTCGAACCCTAAAGTGACCCCCAATTGGCGTTGGCTATAAAAATGAATTAAATCTTATTTTAAAGTGACCATGTCACTAGAAAATGACCTTTTCCACCATAGTAATAAATCCGCTTACCGAATTGCCCTGAGACCAAAGAGGAAGATTTAGAGAATTTCAAGACCTTTCCAACGAGCTATCATAACATGGGATACGCATCCAGATGAGGCCAAAATTTCCTTATTACTCCAAAATGGCTATTAACTTAGCCTTATTTAAATATTAAACGCTAACTTAGGAAATATTAAAAATATAACCCAAATAGCCACGAACTGCCCAACTGACATCACAAACCATAAAATCATCCTGTCACCTGTCTGTGACTGAAGTCGGAAATCAAGGATCCATTGGCAGTCTCATCCCTAAAATTTAGGGATGCTCCTAAAATTTAGGAAACAAGCCCTATCCCTCTGAAACTGAACCCAAAGGGTCATCTCATGGAAACCCAGCCCTGGGCATGATCATACCTCCTAAAAAGTAGGAATGAACCCCATAAATGTAGGAACTGCTTCCTAAAAACAAGGAACGTCACCCAACTGATCAATACCCACCAGAAAACCAAATCCCCAACACTGAATAACCACACTGGGTCTCTATCCAACCCTGTCAGCCTACAAGACCCCATAATAAGCTGACTCACATGTCTCTGTTAGACTGAGCTAGAGTGGGGACATGACAGACTTAATATAAATGGACACTCCCTCCAAGATGCTTGGAGCCCAAATCGGAAGCCTAAAATAAAAACTGAGAGCATCCTCCAACTCCTCTGACTCAATTGTGCTCATCGGAACCAACAGATTGACTTACTATAAATAGTAAGTCCCTCAAATGGAGCCAAAACACACCATAGGCTGCTGGAAAGCCTATAACCACACAAGTGAGACCCTCAAATCCTACTGTCAGCTCACGAGGGTCATGATGGTGAATTGACCTAGCCAAATTGAGGAACTTGCTAAAAATGGGGACATTATAGTCCTCCCTCCCTTAGATTGGTTGTCCCCAAGCAATCCCAGAGCAAAATGAACACACCATCCACCTAGATCCCAAAGGTAGAACTGTGTACCATCCATGCTGTGTACACGCATCTCCTGTAGCACCAACACCCAAATAATGGACATCAACGTCAAAATCATCTGAAAATTGACCCGAGGTGCTAATGAAGGAAAAACCCATTGGAACTAAACGCAACTGAAATACCAACTCTATCCACACCTAGTTCACATCAAACTGATAATCACACCCAACTGCACTATGGAGATGGTAACAACCACAAGTACTTGAATCACTAACACCAACTTCAACCTTTGCCAAAATGTCTGTAGTGTGTAGACACTGCAAGCAGCTGTCAATCCCATCTGCAAAAGATGGTGCTTATCCATCCCATAATTGATGGTATGAAACTAGAGCCAACCCACACCGACGTGAAACCATTTCCTCTACCTCTGGGTCAAAAGAAAGATGATGAACACTCCTCATAGTGTAATGCTGATAAAAACCCCCAATCTCTGTCAAGGGCTCATCATCATCGAACTGGGAATCAGAAGATGGCTCCAATCTTTGACTTCGAGTTATTGGTCATGCATGATCTTGGGCAACCCTCTCAGCAAACCCAACCTCAAAATCCCTATGGGGAAGCATAATGGACAGAGTCTCTACAATCTTTCCCACCAACCTCTGAATAGCATAAGAGCCTCGGATGACAGTACCCTTAGACACTCTATATGAATCCTCCCTCACATCCGAACTCTCCAATAGATACTCCATGAAGGATTCTATGCAATAGCAATTGTATGTGGAAGTATCCACCTGCTCCCCTGCGACCCACAACTGATCCCTTTGAAAATGTGGCACTGCCAACTGCCCAATGCTATCAGCTATATGAGATGAAGAAATAGATTCACTTCTAGTAGAAGGAAACAAATTAGCATGAGAGATCAACTCCGATGATACTCTCATCTCATCTGTACATACGACACCCATAGCCTGGACGAATGTGTCAGCCCCATCATCGTGTCCATCATCCCCAACCATAGAAGCAAACTCATCACCAACCACTATGGAACTGAATTGGATTTGGGGCTGGTGCGGTCCGAACATGCTCCAACTCCACGGTCACCTCATCCAATCATGACTGACTCTTGAAGAGCCCACTGAGTACATTGAAGAGAGTCCACAATCACCTCAAGCTCTTGGGTAAGCTCCACCGCCTCCTCCTCTAACAATGTCTCATGACAGGTGCTACCCCACTCCAGAAGGTAATCCAGGTCAGCAACTAGTTGTGAGTAATTATGCTTCATGATCCTGACAGCCTCTTGAAGTGCATGATCCTCTGCTAGAGAAAGAGTACTATCACTGCACTCATCAGATATAGGAGCACCCCAACCAGATGTAGCGAACATCTCACAGACAACATCATGATGCCCAAGAGTTTAAGAAATGTCACTATCACTCACCTTCAGCTGACTGGTCACATGATGTCTCTATAAACCTTGACTCCTATGCAATCTCTCTATCTCGCTAACTGCATTGTGATAGGAAACTTGTGATGTCCCCAAAGTGGGCCCCTAACGGAAGGTGACGTAGGTCTGTCTGTGCGGTTTGTCGCTACCACGTGTCCGGGGTCCTCGCTAGCGAGGCTATCCTGGGGTTGCCCCCTTAACGCGGGGAGGTGCCGTTTACTAACAGTCCGGGCTTTTGGTGCAACGGTTACTAACTTGGTATCAGAGCCGGAGGTCTCGAGGTCGAGACCCGCGGAGTGTGGTGGGCTGTGATGTCCCCAGAGTGGGCCCCTAACGGAAGGTGACGTAGGTCTGTCTGTGCGGTTTGTCGCTACCACGTGTCCGGGGTCCTCGCTAGCGAGGCTATCCTGGGGTTGCCCCCTTAACGCGGGGAGGTGCCGTTTACTAACAGTCCGGGCTTTTGGTGTAATGGTTACTAACTCTGTAAAGACCCATACTATAAAGGCCACTGAAACCCTCAAACTGGACTTAAGAATTTTGTCAAACAGTTGGCATGTAACCGAATAAGGATGCAATATTACTAATTGTTGTACAACAAAACCTCAATATATGATGCCAATAATGTATGAACAACAATTCCAGATTATAACACTACCAATCTAAGAGATAGATGACAATATGAAACTCAAATATGAAGTCCAATGCAATTCTGATTTTATGACAGCAAATAGAACTGATTACAATGAGAGACTGTCACAATCAAGCTCTTGACAATGCAATGTTATGACATGAACAATAACCTAGTTCAGATTTGGAATGCAAATGACGAAACTTATACAACAGTTATTAATGACTGGAAATAACTATTTATGCAATGACAGTGCTGACTGTTCTAATCCAGAACATGCAATATTTTGGCAATCAAAACTTCAGTTTGTGCACCTGGAATAGCTCCAATTTTGCCGGATATGAATGCTGAATTAATGCCACACGAAGACCTCACAATCTGCCCCCAAACCAACTCACAAAATTGCTGCTGTTGCCTAACTGACAGGGCCGTATAGATACGGCCTGGTACGGCCGCTAGATAAAAATATTGCAGCATTTTTTGTCACTCCAAAAGCAATAAATCTGGGCGCATAGGGTTGCTGAATAACCCCCTAAAATATGAAATTCATCCGTCAAGCCAATTAGGAGTTATGAGCAAAAACATGGGTCCAAACCCTGGACTGGCAGTCTAAAAATAATGCACAACTGTGTCTACAAACCCTGTTAATCAATCCACAAATGCTAGGGCACAACTGAAACTCTTATTCCAACCAAAGTAAATCCTTATAACTGAATCTCAATGAAGTCCAAATGAGATGGCTGAATTACCAACTCCTCAAATGCAACAATTCAGGTGATATTTCACACCCTCAAAGTCACCAATCCAAGTGAGTGATTCGTTCCCAAAGATCAAATAATAATTTGCAGACCCAAGAGACTACAAATTTGCTCCACAATGGAAGAAGTAGAAGAAATCTCAAATCCAAGCATGTCCAAAATGAGAGGCCCAGCCCTCTATTTATTCACTTTTCTAAGAAGTTGCTAGAACTTCTAGAAACATCCTTTATAAAATCTCATTATAATGCACTTTTTCTAGAACTTCTAGAAACATCCTTTATAAAATCTCATTATAATGCACTTTTTCTAGAACTTCTAGAAACATCCTTTATAAAATCTCATTATAATGCACTTTTTATAATAAAGTAATTTTATAAAATAAAAAGTGCAACTCAACTTAAAATTATAACATGTAGGCCCCAATAACACATAATAATAAAATATAACCTCTTAACACTTCTTCAAGAGCAAGATATGACCATCTGATCCACAAAATTGACTCTCTCTCCACACCATTTGCCTACGAGAGTCTGGAATAGGCAAAATCCATGATCAATGTCATGTCGAACTAAAGAGGGGACATTACAGTCCGCCCCTCCTGAAATTGCTTGGCCTCAAGCAATCTCAACGCCGGGTGCTGCAAAATAGCTTCCCCCTCCCAAGTAGCATCCTCAATAGGTAGATCTTTCCACTTAACCAAGTATTCTCTGATCACTCTTCTGCGAAGCTGCTTTTCTCTGCTCTCCAGGATGGATTCTGGCACTAAAATCAATTTTCCCTCATCGTCTAAAGGAGGTAATACTGCGGAAGGTACCACATTCTGACCCAACGCCTTCTTGAGGCGGGACACATGAAACACATTGTGCACCCTGCTATCTGCCGGAAGCTCCAACTCATAAGCCACCTCACCAACTCGCTTGATAACCCTGAATGGTCCGTAATAGCATGGCTTGAGTTTCTCTGCACCACTCTTCTTAAGGGTAGATTGCCTGTATGGCTGCAACATGAGGTAAACCATATCATCCACCTCAAAACTACACTCAGTCCTCTTCTGGTCGGCATACTGCTTCTGCTGGTTCTGAGCTCTCGCAATATTATCTTTGAGCGTAGCAACTATATCCTTACTCTCCTTTAATAATTCTCCTGCACTGGGTACCCGGCTGTCGCCCAACAACAAATCCAAGAAACTAGGTGCTTCATAACCGTAAAGTGCCATGAAGGGTTTCATCTGTATAGTGATGTGATATGTAGTATTGTAACAATACTCGCAGAGATATATCCATCTGACCCAAGCTCGCTGCTGAGCTGCCACATAATTCCTTAAATACCCTTCCACCCATTTGTTCACAATCTCCGTCTGACCATCGGTTTGTGGGTGATAGCTAGTGCTGGGTGTAAGCTCCGTGCCACATAACCGGAATACCTCCTGCCAAAAATGACTCATGAAATGGCTATCCCTGTCACTCACAATGTTCCGAGGCAATCCGTGCAATCTGAAAACCTCCCGAAAGAAAACCTCTGCCACCTGAGCTGCTGAGTGGGTAGTAGTGATAGGAAAGAAATGAGCATATTTTGTTAATCTATCTACCACCACATAAATACAATCCCGTCCTTGTACCTTGGGCAAACCTGTGATAAAGTCCATGGAGATGCACTCCCACTTCCTGTCAGGGATTGGAAGTGGCTGTAGGAACCCTGCCGGATAGGTGTGTTCTTGTTTGTTTTGCTGGCAAACAAGACACTCTCGAACGTACTGCAAAACATCACCTTTCAGCCCCTTCCAAGTGAACCGCTCTCGAATTGACCTGTAAGTCTTGAAGTACCCGGGATGGCCTGCTGTCGGTGAGTCGTGAAATGCTCTCAAAATCAGTTGCTTAACCTTCGATCCTGGGACTAGGTAAATCTTGTTCTTGTAAATGATTAAATCATCTACAAGTGTGTATCTGGTATCAATCACTGTTCCCTCCACTATATCGGAGGCCCATGTATCCCAGGCATACTCTGCTATAATCAAGTGTCGCCAATCCTCTGATATCTGAACCATAAGAGTGAGGTGTGGCCTTCGAGAAAGAGCATCTGCAACAACATTCTGAGTTCCCTTGACATATGAGATGTCAAAATCATATGCCTGCAACTTACTTACCCACTTTTGCTGGCGATCATTCAGGTCCCGCTGTCCCAAGAAATGCCTCAAACTGTTATGATCAGTTTTAATACAAAACTTGCTACCTACAAGATATTGTCTGAATTTGGCCAAAGCATGCATGATGGCCAACATCTCCTTATCATATATACTGAATGAACGCTCGGGGCCTCTGAGCTTCCTGCTCTCATAAGCTATGGGGTGCTTATTCTGCATAAGTACAGCACCTACTCCCTCTCTAGATGCATCACATTGAAGCTCAAATGGCTTCGTGAAATCAGGTAATGCTAGAACTGGGCACGTAGTCATTATCTCCTTAAATCTCATAAAACAGTCCTGTGCCTTCTGAGTCCACACAAATTCCCCTTTTTTTAGTAGATCTGTCATGGGAGCTGCATGTCGTGAGTAGCCACTGACAAACCTGCGATAGAAACCACATAAACCAAGGAACCCCCTCAATTGTGTAAGGTTCTCTGGTGGAGGCCAATCAACAATAGCGCGAATCTTTTCAGGATCCATCCGCACTCCATCTGCACTAATAATGTGTCCCAAATATAACAGCTCGGTCATCCCTAAGTCACATTTGGACTCTTTTGCATACAAGGACTCCTTCTGTAAAATGCTTAACACTGTCTCCAAATGCTCTAGATGCTCCTGCCATGATCGGGTATAGATCAAAATGTCATCAAAAAGCACCAGCACGAATTTCCTCAACTGATGGTGGAAAACTCTGTTCACAGTGGACTGGAAAGTGGCAGGTGCATTGGTCAGACCGAAAGGCATGACTACAAACTCAAAGTGCCCACAACGACATCTGAAAGCAGTTTTCTCAATATCCTGTTCACGGACTCTGATCTGGTGATATCCTGTTCTCAAATCAATTTTCGTGAAATAACAAGCCCCATGCAATTCATCTATCAACTCATCAATGCGAGGAATGGGCTACCTATTCTTAATGGTTCTCTTATTTAATTCCCTGTAATCAACACACATCCGAAGAGTTCCATCCTTCTTTTTTACCAAAACAACAAAAGATGCAAAAGGTGACTTACTTGGTCGGATGTGCCCCATAGCTAGCAACTCCTCGATGGTCCTTTCGATATCATCCTTGAGTCGCTTTGGGTGTCGATATGGTGTGATCATGATAGGCTTAGCACCTTCCTCCAGCTCAATAATATGCTCAATGCCTCTGTTCGGTGGCCTGCCTGGTGGAATCTCACTGAATACCTTTTCGTACTTAATCCTCAATTTCTGAATATCAGGATGATATTCCGTCCTATGTTGCTCCTCCTGTGTAGGTGTCAAAGTACAAACTGCTGCCCACTCTATATCATTATGCCTAGTTAATCTCTCCAGCGGCCTAAATGAGATAGTCCTGATGTCTCCATTACGGATAGCCTTAAGCACATGAGTCCTACCATTCACTTCGAATTGTATCTCCATATCCTCTAGTCTCAGGGTAACCACCTTCAATGAATGTAGCCATTGCATTCCAAGTACTATATCCATGTCACCCATGTTGACCACATGATAGTCCGCCTTAAACTCATAGTTGTTCAGGCGCAAAGGTAGGTCTCGTACCATCCTGTCACAACGAAGAGTGTATCCATCAGCTACCTTGACTCTTAGTCCCACGAACTCCTCAGTAATGAGTCCACGCTTCTCCACGAATCGTGCATCAATGAAATTATGTATGGCACCTGTGTCCAATAATGTAATAACCTTCTGCCCAGCCAAAACTCCCCGAAGTCTGAAAGATCCCTCTCTCTGGATACTAGATAGTCGTGCTTCCTGTAAATGTAGCTCTGTTCCCTGCTGTTGCCCTGCACTGTCTATCTCCTGCTCTCCCTCTGCTTCATCAGGATTCTCATCATGATGTTCTGAACTATCTGAATCTGAACCTTCGTAATAAGCCCACATTGCTCGGTTGGTCTTCCCTTTTGGCCTCATAGGACAGTCATGGCCATACTCATACGGGCCTTTGCAATAGAAGCATAGCTTCTTCCTACGCAAGTCATTAAGTGTCTCCTTGTCCAGCCTCTTACTTTCCTCCTTAGGTAGCTGTGTCTCTCTATGAAAGGGTTTCCTGTCCCTATCTTTTCTTGAAGGGAAACTCTTTGCCTGGAATTTATTTTTAGAAGCTGAAGAGGAATCCATGTCACGAGCTTTCTTAATGGCTTCCTGCAAAGTGGGAGGGTTGAGAGCTTTAATCCACCCTCTCAACGGATCAACTAGCCCATCCATAAATAAAACCAATAGCCTCCGTTCAGATACATCTATTACTAACACTGCAAGTTTCTGAAATTCTGAAATGTATGTTTCCAATGATCCCCATTGTTTAAGCTGAGCTAACTCCTTGAAATGGAGTTCTGGATCCTTCTTATCAAAACGTTCAATCAGTCTCTTCGTAAACTCCACATATGAGGTAATGTGTGCATGACCCATAGTGATCATACCATGATGCCACCACTCGTGTGCTAACCCATCCAGGTGAATTGCTGCATACTTAATAGCTTCTTCCTCAGACGTAGGGTTCAATTGAAAGTATGTGTCAAGTTTTTGAACCCAAGCTCTTGCTGTAGACTTCCCCGAGCCATCATAATATGGTAACTGAAGTTTCCCTACTTTCTTTCGTAACTCATAGCTCTGAGTCCTATCATGTCCACGGGGCATATGCTTCATCCGCACATCCATATACTCTCTAAAGGTGATTGGAGCTGTAAAATCTGGACCTCCTGCTTCCCAATCTCTCCTCAGCTGATCCTGTATGTCAGTGATTTGGGTTTCTGGTACTAGATGCTCTGGAGCTCTAGGAAGGAACGTGGGAATCATAGGTCTCGAACTCACTGTCCTAGCTTGCTGGGGTGCATGACCGAAATTGTTCCCAATTTGTTCGCCTCCATTATGTATCCCATCCTGATTATTCCCATTCTGATTGTTACCATTCTGATTATTTCCTCCACCTATGTTAGCGTTCAACCCCATTTGACGAGCCATCATCTGTATCATAAGCTCCATTCTCTGATTCTGTTCCTGTGCTCTTTGTTCGGCTAATCGCTGTCCCTGTGCCAAGGTGTCTAATAACTGAAAAAATCTTTCCTCTTGCTGATCTGGACCGGCATTCCCGCCTCTAGCCATATTGTAGTCGTAGTCTTGATCAAAGAATACCTCCCCTGTGTCTATATGACTGGATTCTATGTCCACCTATACAGATGAGCTAGACTGTTCGCTCTGCAGGTCTGAAATCCTATCTTGTCTTGCTTTGGTATTGCGGAAATTATAAAGCCTCTGTCGCATGCTCAAACATAAATGTTCTGATTTTAGTGTTTTGACATTTCGTCAAACACTTTCCCTTCTATCCAGCTGTTCCAAATTCCCTATAAGACCTCCACAGGATGGCAGGACTTATAGCTCTGATACCACTGTAAAGACCCTTACTATAAAGGCCACTGAAACCCTCAAACTGGACTTAAGAATTTTGTCAAACAGTTGGCATGTAACCGAATAAGGATGCAATATTACTAATTTTTGTACAACAAAACCTCAATATATGATGCCAATAATGTATGAACAACAATTCCAGATTATAACACTACCAATCTAAGAGATAGATGACAATATGAAACTCAAATATGAAGTCCAATGCAATTCTGATTTTATGACAGCAAATAGAACTGATTACAATGAGAGACTGTCACAATCAAGCTCTTGACAATGCAATGTTATGACATGAACAATAACCTAGTTCAGATTTGGAATGCAAATGACGAAAATTATACAACAGTTATTAATGATTGGAAATAACTATTTATGCAATGACAGTGCTGACTGTTCTAATCCAGAACATGCAATATTTTGGCAATCAAAACTTCAGTTTGTGCACCTGGAATAGCTCCAATTTTGCCGGATATGAATGCTGAATTGATGCCACATGAAGACCTCACAATCTGCCCCCAAACCAACTCACAAAATTGCTGCTGCTGCCTAACTGACAGGGCCGTACAGATACGGCCTGGTACGGCTGCTAGATAAAAATATTGCAGCGTTTTTTGTCACTCCAAAAGCAATAAATCTGGGCGCCTAGGGTTGCTGAATAACCCCCTAAAATATGAAATTCATCCGTCAAGCCAATTAGGAGTTATGAGCAAAAACATGGGTCCAAACCCTGGACTGGCAGTCTAAAAATAATGCACAATTGTGTCTACAAACCCTATTAATCAATCCACAAATGCTAGGGCACAACTGAAACCCTTATTCCAACCAAAGTAAATCCTTATAACTGAATCTCAGTGAAGTCCAAATGAGATGGTTGAATTACCAACTCCTCAAATGCAACAATTCAGGTGATATTTCACACCCTCAAAGTCGCCAATCCAAGGGAGTGATTCGTTCCCAAAGATCAAATAATAATTTGCAGACCCAAGAGACTACAAATTTGCTCCACAATGGAAGAAGTAGAAGAAATCTCAAATCCAAGCATGTCCAAAATGAGAGGCCCAGCCCTCTATTTATTCACTTTTCTAAGAAGTTGCTAGAACTTCTAGAAACATCCTTTATAAAATCTCATTATAATGCACTTTTTCTAGAACTTCTAGAAACATCCTTTATAAAATCTCATTATAATGCACTTTTTATAATAAAGTAATTTTATAAAATAAAAAGTGCAACTCAACTTAAAATTATAACATGTAGGCCCCAATAACACATAATAATAAAATATAACCTCTTAACACTTCTTCAAGAGCAAGATATGACCATCTGATCCGCAAAATTGACTCTCTCTCCACACCATTTGCCTACGAGAGTCTGGAATAGGCAAAATCCATGATCAATGTCATGTCGAACTAAAGAGGGGACATTACAAAACTGAATCAGAACTACCCACCACAAGATCAGTCATACGTGTGCCATCATCCTTGCACAACTCCTCATCCGAAGAAATCGAAGCCCTCACAATATCAATCTCCTTGCATGTCTGAGCTTCCACCTCAATCATAAGATCATGTAAACATTGATCCTGGGACTCATCCAAAAGCTCCTCGGATTCATCACCCAATATCTAATAAGGGATATCATACCCGGTGCAACTCATAGCGTTATCAGATGTGTCCATACCATTTGCATCCACATCTCTTGACTTCATTGTAACATCTATATCACCAACATCACATGTTGGTGACTCCATACATGCCTTAGTCCCACCTAAGGAAGCAACTACCTTTTGTACAGGAGCCACACTACAGTAGCTGACATATAAGTCACCAATAACAACTCCCTCCTCTGGTGAGTTTGACAAGCTAGTGACAACTACATTATCAACTGCCTCTGAACTAACCATAGCAACTACTTTGGGAGCCTCAACCTGTTGAAGCTCAGTGCTGCTATCCATCATGGGCACATCCACATGTCCCTACGAAACTAGTCCATCATCAATATTGCAGATAGGACTAGCAGGTACCGTACTAAATGAAGGAACAACAGCATCATGGACACTTGTCGGGAAAAACTCAAGCTTCCTTCCCTGCAACCTTGATGTTGGCCACTTAAAGGCGGAAACCATATATCGTGCTGCCCTCTCAATTGTCACTGGATCCGACAAACTCTCTACCATCCTTTGTTGATGAAGCTTAAGTTTCTCCATACTCTCCTGCAAGGCATTCATTTTTATGCTAACTTCCTCATTACTCCACTGACTTTTAGAATTGCCAGTATTATGTCTGTCCATAGCTGGAGAAATTAAAGTGTTGGTCACTATAGGAATCGGATCTGAAAATCTTCGAAGTTAGCATCGAACAAAATAAAAACTGAGTCCAATTCCTGTAGACTGGTAGGAAACCGCTCTGATACCACTGTAATAACCCTGTCTGGTTATAGCTTAAACAAACATCAATTTCCTTTAATAATCAACAATGTGGCATTTTGTCAAACAATTGTCAAATATTTGATATGAATTTGGACTGCCTAAGCTGTTAGATCTCAATCAATATTTCTTGTTTGCTTGTATCTTTTACTCTTGGAACTTTCAAATATGCATGTAGACTGAACTATCTACCAAACCAATGCTAGTAAAAAAAATGGAATGGAACTTTTATTAAATATACCAATGATCAATTTACATGAGAAACTAAGTATGACCTGTAACTCCAGCAAATACTCATCTTGTAGTATTGGCCACATTGGGATAGGTATTTGTATATATGACAATCTGGTCAACTGTTAGTTTGTGGTGACTAATCAGGGAAGTAGTGTACATACTTCATAATTCTTTGGGGCTCGGGGCCCTATTTTATCTGGATTTTGGGCCGACATGTAATTATTAATTATAACCCTAAAGCGGTAAAAATACTTGTATAAAAGAGCTTAGGGTAGGGATTTTCATTGTGTGTGATGCGAAAATTGCTTCTTGCGGCAGTATTGAGCTGTAAGGGATTACGGATTGTAATCAGGTTGTAATCATTGGATCGTAATAATATTGGACTTGCTGTTGGTGGATGTAGCCTAGGAATTGGCTGAACCACGTTAAACTTGGTGTCTTGTGTTCTCTTCTATGCGATCTATTATTTTCTGATATTGGTTATATTTACATGCAACTGTTATTTCTGTCTGAGGTTAATCCTAACACAAACACCTGAAATGCTACAGTCATCAACACCTAATGGAGAATTAGTTTCAGCAATTGTCCACCCCACTTTTCAGTCATCCATAGCAAGGAAAAGCACGCCACCAACATGAAATTCTGGTTGTCTATGGGCAGCCAATCAATCAATCCACACACAGGCAGATCCAATACCAAGGATGAAGAATATCAACCGCTACAACAAGTCTTAACAAATGCCCAATTAAAGATGCAACTGGGCGGTCAAATGCATAAATTAAGTGATGCTAGGTTGTAGATAACATAGGCATTCAATAGCAAGAAATGTAATGCACAAACACCATGATATCTTGGCCTTTCAATAGAGATATGAACACCTCGAAATGGCACTTACAGTCTGGAAGAAAATTGCCCAGCAAAGGCAATGAACACAACAGATTTATGTCCAAACCCAAGAGTAATGGTGTCCAGAAATGGATGATTTTTGGCATCCATTAGTAGATAATATAAATGTTGCATAGTACAGATTCTTCACTCCCAAATAACAAAGATAACAAGGCATATAATGCAGATATAAATGCAGAAGAAATGCCATCTGTAACCAAGTGCTCCCTTCTGAAGATTGACACCAATCCCTTCCAAATTTTATTAATATCTCTTTTAGGAAAAAAATGTCTTCTCATATCTAGTAGATACAGTAGAGAAGAAAACAGAATTCAGATTGCAATCTGACTTGTGCCACTATAACTTAGCAGTAGCAAAACACCAACCAACTCAAACCCTTATACCTCAACAAGGGCACAAACTTCAAACTTAGAAATGTCACAAAGACAACAAAGAAAATAATATTTAATCGGATGCTTTACTCATCAAATGAGCTCATATTTATAATCTCCAAATGGCACAAAGTTTCCCAAATGAACTTCACTTAAGAAGCTTCCCACACACAACATTAAAATAGAATAAAGTGTCATTATAAACCAATTTATTAATTGCTTTTGGCTCCGAAAATGACCTTTTCCACTATAACTTCAAATTCTGACACATAAGACCACTGTTTCTTGTTCCCATGATTTTAAACTTTTCGTCCCGGTTCCAACGAGCTATGATACTGAGGTGACCAACCAACAACATCAACAAAAATAACAACCTCAACATATTTAGATGAATAATAATAATAATTCACTCGTCTTGCGAAAACAACTGAAGAAGCATCAGAATTAAAATCTGACAACACCAAAGTGATCCTGATGATAAAAGACGATGAATGAACCTGATGGGGTGACTTACTATAAATAGATGCTCCCTCCAAGATTCTTGGAGCCCAAACTGGAAGTCTGAAATAAAAACTGAGAGCATCTTCCAACTCCTCTGACTCAACCGAGCTCATTGGAACCAACAGATTGACTTACTATAAATACTAAGTCCCTCAATGGAGCCAAAACACACCGTAAGCTGCTGTAAAGCCTATAACCACACGAGTGAGACCCTCAAATCCTACTGTCAGCTTACGAGGGTTGCGATGGTGAACTAACTTGGCCAAATGCAGGAACTTGCTAAAAATGGGGACATTACAAAATCTAATTAAGGAAAAACATAGTAGAGGACTTATAGGACATCTTGGTATTGACAAAATAGTGAGTTTGGGAAGTGAAAGGTATTATTGGCCACAAATTTATAGGGATGTTAAGAAATTTTCTGAAGGTTGTAGAGTTTATCAACTTGTTAAGGGTAGTAGCCAGATGGTGGGATTGTATACACTTTTACCTGTACCTAGTAGACCTTGGGAGGATATTAGTATGGATTTTGTTTTGGGGTTGCCTAAAGCACAAATTGGTAATGGTTCTATCATTGTGGTGGTGGATAGATTTTCTAAAATGTTACATTTCATTCCTTGTAAGGAAACTTCAAATGCAGTGCATATAGTTAACTATTCTTTAAGGAGATTGTGAAATTGCATGGGTTACGAAGGAGTATAGTTTCAAATAGGGATAGCAAATTTGTAGGATATTTATGGAGGAAGATGAATACTTATATGAAGTTTAGTTCCACTTTTCATTCGCAAATTGATGTACAAATAGAGGTTGTGAACAAGAATTTAGGGAATTTGTTATGGAGTTTGGTTGTAGATAAGCCTTGCAATTGGGATTTGGTTTTGGTACGAGTTTGCACATAATAATTTAGAGAATTTAGCACAGAGGACACCATTTGAGGTAGTTACAGGCATGAATCCTAAAGGATTTTCTGAACTAAGGGACATTAATCAAGAGAACAAAATGAGTATTGAAGTGGAGGAATTTGCAAATCTTATGAATTCATTGTATGGGGAGGTTAAACATCATTTGGAGGATATGATTCAAAAGTATACATGGAAGGCTCACAAGACTAGGAGACATAAGGGTTTTTTAGTAGGAGATGATGTTATGGTTCATTTGAAGATAGGGTGATTTTTACTGAGGCTTATAGGAAATTGAAGGCGAGGAAGTTTGGACCTAGTAGGATCTTGAGGAAATTTGATTCAGGGAATGCTTATGAAGTTGAATTACTTAAGGATATGGATATATCACCCATATTCAACACTGCAGTTTTGTATATCATGAGGCTGATTTGATTTCAGAGGATGGTTCAGATGTGAAGCAATAGTGTCCTAAGAAGTAGTTGGAAGGAATAGAAAGGATCTTGGACTATGGAGTTGGAGGGAGTGCAAGAGGTAAAGAATATCTAGTAAAGTGGAAACACAGACCAGTTGAGGATTCTTCATGGGCTTCTCTAGGTTAGATCATTTTGTTTCTTCTCAAGCATCAAAGTGAGTGACTCACTTTTAATTAATCTCAGGTGTCTGACTTAGGATCATCTTCGGTTCAGAGCAAGCTTGCATCAAACAAAAACATTATTGTATCAATTTGTTCATGATTTGCTAGTTGTAAAGTCTGATAGATCAATTTGGAGAGTTATCATCTTTTCAAGTTAATACCTGTGTCGCTAGGATTCTAATTAGGGCATAGTCATGGCCATATTTCTACCATTGCAACTTATTTGTTTTTGTGTTGCTCGAGTTATGTTTGATTTTTTTCAGGTATCGAGTTCGTGCTAGTTCTACCTGTTCATGAATATTGGAAAAGCAATGGAAATCTTCGATCAACAATAGTTGGTGGTGCATTTCTTCATGTTCTTGGATTACGTGTGGACTTGAATCTCGAACCACAAGTTCTCAAATGGTCTCTTGTTTTTCTAGTTGTATAGTCTAAGAGATCATCGAGAGTTATCATCTCTTTGAGTTAACACTTGTGTAGCTAGGATTCAAATTCAGACCTAGTTGTGGTCAGATTTCTACTATCACAACTCATTTGGTTCTGTGTTGGTAGAGTTATGTTGGATTCTTTCTCAGGTATCGAGTTCATGCTATTTCTTGGACATGTTTGTGAATTTTGGATCAGCGATGGAAATCTTCAATTGGCAAATAGTCAGTGGCACCTATCTTCATGTTCTTGGATTATGTGTGTACCTAAATCTTGAACCACAAGCTCTCAAATGGTTTATGTAATGAGTTATTTATGATTTAGGACTTGTCCTATTTATTGTAATATGTTTCCTATTCTTGGGGAATGTAATTGATTCCTTGGCCAACCTGCATGTCATGTGGCTGATAAAAGCAATGTAATGGATCTCTAGTGAGAGGAAGGGGATTTGAGAGTGATTTTTAGGATAAAAGGATTCAATTCAAGGTCAATAACTGACTTTTTCCTAAGCAATCATTTCTGGTAGCCTGAAATATAAGAAGGCATGTTGCCAATTAATTTTAATTGATTTTCTAGTTGAATGAAAGCTGATCTCGCTTTGTTTTCTCCATTTTCTTGTTGTCCTGCTGCCTTTACTCTTGGATAGATCTCTTTCAGGTCCCTCCATTTGTGACTGCACCAAGTGGTATCTGTTTACCGCATAGATTAATTGATTAATGCACACAGATAATGATCAAGAACAGCAACACCAGTACTCCGTTTATTATTCGCATATGCCAAGAGATTACATATAGAGTATAAGATCCTTTACAATGATCCCGGACGGGGTATAAATACTTCCCACTGAACCTTCCTGAAGGGGTCCGTCGGCTACATAATAATACTAATCTTCCCATCGGCTACAAAATCTTTACTGACAACATGAGCCCGTCGGCTACACAGTTTCTACTGACAATAACATCCCTTCAAAAGAAAAGTCTCCTGGCGACTTCAAAACTAACAAAAATAGGAGACCAGAAAATACAATATAGAAAGAATATACACTAGAGAGGAGGCTGTGATCCTGAAGAATGTTGCTGCTGGCGCAATTTATAGACCTGCTCCATCCAGATGCTCAAATCCTTTTGAATCCGTGTCTTAACCCTTACGGCTTCTTCAAGAGAAGTGCTGCATCCATAGCCTGGGTCTTTGCTAACTATAATTCCTGCTCAATTGCTTCTTTATCCCATAACAGTGCTGCATGCTCAGCTGCCCACGCTGCTTGCTAGCTGGCCAGATCTGCATTTACCTTTTCTTTGACCTCCTCCTCTGCTGCTAGAGACCTCTTCGCTGCGACCCTGTCTTTTGCCCTATCTGCCTCTGCATGCCTGCGAGCATAGTAGACTTCTTTGTACAATCCTACTATCTCGTGCGCCAGCTTCTCCATGGAAGTGTTGCATGGACACAAGTCCGGCTCGGTGGCCCAATCCGCCAACATCTCCGGTGTCTCAACTGTTGGCTATCCTCTGTCCTCAAAACATGAATGAAACCGCTGTAGACAAATCCCCCTAATATAAGCCCGAACCGAATGCCACTCTCTCCGCCGAGTCATAGCCTGCAATGCCACATTTCGTCCCTTCTGCAGCTCAGCCTGCATACCCTGAGGTAATCTCTTCATCTATCCTCATCTGACCCATAATCCTCCTTTAGCACATTGTCCATGGTCCACTCCCCATCACTATTCGTCTCTGCTACGCTGTCACCATGTCCACATCTGGTGTTGCCTCTTTCTTGGACACACCCTCCGACTGTGGAACTGCCACCTCTCGTGGCTCTGATATGGTGTCATGTCCCCTTCTCAATTTTAGTTCTGAGCGACAGAATTAATCTATCTCCACATCCGGATAGGTTAATATCGACTTCAGGCAGGATCCTATCCAGTCACAAAAAAAAAAGGGAATTTAACTTATTATATTCGAGGACTTTATTAAAGATGCGGAGTTAAGTCACTTTAATGTTTTAAAGTTATTTACTTTATACATAGCTTTAAGTGACTACAGGATGAAAATGACTCTTAATCCCACATTCTTTGCACGTGGTACTTTTCTCCCATTCCGAGATTATAAATAGACGAGTTAGCATTGGGATTAACACACACGGAGAATTAATGAACTTAGCAATTTTACATTTCTGGTTGCTTGAATGTGATTGGTCGCTTTGAGGACGAAAATCCTTGAAGCAAATAAGGAATGTTGGACGTAGCCCCAATTTCTCTTGAACTCACTTAATTTGTGGATAGTTTAATGGAGGTTTGTTGTGGTAAATAATTTTCAGGCCCTAAATCTGCATGTTTCTGGAGCTAACGTGATAACAGGAATTCTTAGTTTTCAACGTGCCATGAGGTTAACAGTCGGGTGCCAAAAAGGAGGCATTTTCAGCGGTTTATGTGCGTCTGCGGGTTCAGTATCTACTCAAGGGCACGCTCAGCAAGCAAGTGTAGTGTTCTGCTTCAGATTCAGACTTCCTTGCAGCTCGGAACAACAGTAGTATTACGCAAGTGGAGATATTTTGTAAAAATCACGGGTTTGGTAACACGCGAATGAAGGTGAATGAATGTCTATGAAATGTTGGAAGGATACGGCGCTGGAACCACATATCTGCATTAACTTCTTGGGTAAGGACCTTCCGCCATTATTCAGGGAAAGAAAATCTGAAATGACGAGTGCACATTGAGGAGTTCGATTAATATTGGAGGAGTCGGCTCAGTTTTCTGAAAACAAGCTCGTGAGGACATCATTTCTCAGTTCACCCGTGGCCAAAGGGATAGAGGCTCCTTCAGAATATCGGGTCTGTATTTCAAGACGTTTTTTGAGATTTTTCCTTGGGTTTATTAATGTGTTTTGAAAATGTTGTTATTACTGGCATATCATTTAACGTGATGACATTGTAACTTTGATTTCAGATTTATGTTGAGATCTCTATAAAATCTTTGGATGGGCTATCACGTTGGTATTATTATTTAAATATATATCTCAGACATCAAATTTTATAGTGCCGGAATGTTTCAGTATTGCACTCCACATAGTTCTTAAGTGATAGGAACAGTTGACAACTGTTTGTTGAAATGCTCATGCAATATTCAGTTAACAGTACAGTGAACACAACAACACCTGGGTTAGCAGAGACTTGTTTGACAGAATACCCACTGCAGTAAAAATACTTTGGTAACAATTTAGTACCTAGTTCATGTTTAGTTTCTCTCAGGGGTTCAGCTTAAGTTGATTGTATTGGGAAGTCAGTTGATTATGTGTTAGTATTGAAATCCTTACAGACTGGGTTAAAGTTAGTGAATAGCTGGACAAAGTCATTACCCCACATATATCACAGTATTTGCAAATTTGTCAAATTCTGGGAACAATCTACCACAGTTCACAAAGATTATATATATATTTGCTGTAGGAATTGGGTTAAGTTTATTTCAGTGGTATCAGAGCCACAGACCCTGCCAGCTTTTGGGGAAAACTATTTTTTTTGCAGGTTCTTGAATGAGTAAAAGGCAGTACACATTCTGTCATCTTTAGCCGGAAAAGAGAGAATCTTCAGAATGTCTTGTGGTGGAAGATAGTTATTCAGTGGATAAGGATATAAGCTTTGGACCAGAAGTACAAGTTGAACAATCTACTAGTTTTGAACAGGTTCAGGAACAAGCACTAGTTTCTCTAATGGCACGAAATGACGAAGCAATAGACAAGGAAGTAATGGAAACCATGCGGGCAATTGGAGAAGGGCAAAATAACATTGCTACAGCGTTACAACAGCTCACAGGTGCCATGCAACAGTTAGCTCCTGAAAATAGGAGAGTGTCCAGCCACCACAGTAGGGGTGGTAGCATAGAAGGAACATCCCGTACAGCAAGAACTCCAACTCAGAATACGGATAGACCCTTGATGCCTATTTTTGTGGGAAATAATGCTGAGGAAGAAGTGGCTCGACCCGCAACTCCAACTTTGTTACCTGATAATATTATAGCTATATATGATGAGTGGGATGTACTTCCAGACCCAATCAAGCAAAATTTGACTTTTAATCAATATATGAACCAAAAAAGGGAAGCGGAGAGACCTCAACATGATAGAAGGCCTAGGATGCAAAACAGGGATCTTAAACATGCCATGAACAAATTAACACTTCCCAATTTCGATGGCAGCAATAAAACTACAGCCAGAGCATGGATTCATAAATTGGATACCTACCTTACACTCAAGCCCATGACGGAAATAGAAGCCATTAGATTCGCTACTATGCATCTTGAGGAGGCAGCTTATGATTGGTGGCACCATGGACTTGTTACCCAGGATCACAGACTCATCACTTCATACGAGGTTTTCAGCTCAAAATTGATTAACCGTTTTAACAGGAAAGATATCGAGGTCTACTACAGGGATTTGGCCCAGTTATGGCAGAGTGGGACTTTGGATCACTATATAGATGAATTTCAGCAGATATTAGTGATGGTACCGGAAATGTCCGAGCAGCGCAAGGTGATGTTATTCATTGAAGGATTACAAGATAGGTTTAGAGGTTTGGTCAAAGTCTTAAAACCAAACACCTTGGATGATGCCATTAAGATTGCTCACGATTTGGACACACCTACCTCATTGTCACAACCTTCTAAGAAATCCTATAAGGGATCCACTTTTTATAAGGGAAATAAAAAACAGCAAAAGACAGACACCCCCAGATTGGATTTTGAGACACGCAATGAATTAAGGAGGAAGAAGTTATGTTTTACTTGCAGAGAGCCTTGGACTCCTAATCACAGATGCTTGGGTAAAGGAAAAATCCATTACGTTGAGGTCCATTTTGAGGAGGAGGACGAAGAGGTGGAAGAGCCACAAGAAGAGAATACTAGTGGGGACAGTGAGGAAGAGAAGGAAGTTGAAGGGCAGCCTGGTAAAGATAAGAAGAAACAAACCAGTACGAAACAGCCTCCAGTTTTAGCGACCCTTTTGAGTGACTCAGCATGTCATCCTTTCAGGGTGAAGGGAGTACCAGCGTATTATTTGCCTTTTAGATACAGGAGCCTCACATAATTTTATCAGTACACAGATGGTATCCAAGAGGGGATTACAGACAGTGGCCATACCTGAGTTTGATGTTAAGGTAGCTGGTGGAGAAGTTTTGAGGTGCACAGAGAAGGTAGCAGGGCTCCAGATTCAGTTTGATGGTTACCTTTTAGAGGCTGATTTCTATGTGGTTGATCTGGATGGACTCGATGCCATTTTGGGAAGACAATGGTTGAGTACTCTTTGTCGATATACATTTGATCATGAGACTATGTAGCTGGAGTTTTTACAGGATGATAGACTGGTGATCCTCAGAGCTATTTCTGATAGTAGTCCCAGGGTGATTTCCGCTCACAGGATGGAGGCTATTTTAAGACATGAGATAATAGAGTGGGCTACTCAGTGTTTCATCTCGTCTAAGGAGACACAAGGTACAGGACAACGTTATCACTGTGACATACAATCAGTTATAGATAAGCACAGGAGAGTGTTTGAGGATATTCCTCCTGGGGTTCCTCCAAATAGGGGATTTGAGCATATTATTGAGCTTGAGGAGGGAGCTAAACCTGTTATCACTACACCTTGTCGTCATCCCAGGCATTACAAGGAGGAAATAGAGAAGACGATAAAGGAGCTTTTGGATATGGGGCATATCAGGCCCAACTCAAGTCCTTTTGCATCCTCAGTAGTGTTGGTTAAAAAGAAGGATGGCACCCTTCGAATGTGCATAGATTACCGTGCATTGAACAAGAGGACTATCAAAAACAAGTACCCGATTCCCCGCATTGATGAGTTGTTGGATGAGCTTTATGGGGCAGTTTATTTCTCTAAGATAGATCTTCGCTTAGGGTACCATCAGATACGGGTCTGGGAAGAAGATGTGCATAAGACAGCCTTCAGATGCCATTACGGACATTACGAGTTCTTGGTGATGCCATTTGGGCTCACTAACGCACCAACCACTTTCCAGTCTTGCATGAACCATATTTTTAAAAAACAGTTAAGGAAGTGTGTTTTGGTATTCTTTGATGACGTACTAATTTACAGCAGAACTTGGGAGGAACATTTACAACATCTGGATGAGGTTCTAAGTATCTTAGCGGAGATTTTTTATTCGCAAAAGAATCTAAGTGCAAATTTGGTTTGACTGAAATTCTTTACTTGGGTCATGTAATTGGAGCTGAGGGAGTTAAGGTGAACTAGGAGAAAATCAGATCAATTTTGGATTGGCCACCACCGAAGGATGTTTCAGAATTGCGGGGTTTCTTTGCCAAGGGTTTTTCACAGGTAGCTGCACCCCTCACTAATTTGACATGGAAAGGGGGTTTTTCTTCGTCAGAGGATGCCGTGGTAGCATTTGATAAGCTGAAACAGGTGATGAGCTCATGCCCAGTGCTAGCGCTTCCTGATTTCTCTAAGCCCTTTGTTTTAGAATGTGATGCATCGGGAAATGGAATAGGGGCTGTTTTGATGCAGGACCGTCACCCTATTGCTTTTGAGAGTAGAAAACTGCGAGGTAGTGAGGTATTATATTCCACATATGATAAAGAGATGCTGGCCATAATGCATGCGTTAGCAAAATTCAAGCAGTACTTGGTAGGAAGCAAATTTACAGTTAAAACTGATCATAATAGCTTAAGTTACTTCTTAGAACAGAAGGAATTGAATGAAAGATAGTAGAAATGGGTCAGCAAGATACAAGCATATGATTTTGACATTGAATATGTCAAAGGGAAAAATAATGTTGTTGCTGATGCTCTATCTCGTAGACCCCCATTGCTGGATTGTTACATCACTTCTGAAATTTCAGCAGACTAGAGATCACAACTTCTAGTGGAGTATTCCAAAAATGCACACGCATGTCAGTTTTTGGACGGCATACTTCAGGATGAACGGTACAAGGTATTGAATGATATTATATACTTTAAGGATAGAATCTACCTAGTACCCAATTCTAAACTTAAGAAAGACATTTTGCGTGCCACACATGATGCACCGACAGCAGGGCACCCTGGGTTTTTCAAAACTTACAGGCAGATTAGAGAGAGATTCTCTTGGAAGGGGCTTAAGGATGATGTGTTGCAGCATATTAGAGAGTGCCAAACTTGTCAGCAGAACAAGTCTGAACAGGTTTTTCCAGCAGGATTACTTCAGCCCCTCCCCATTCCAGCTTAGAGATGGGAGAGCCTTTCTATGGATTTCATCATCGGGTTGCCGAGGGTCCAAGGCAGGGATTGCATCTTTGTAGTGGTGGATAGGTTGACCAAGTACGTGCATTTTTTTGCGATATCTACAGATTGGTCGGCTTCCCAAGTAGTTGAATTGTTTTTCCGAGAGATTTTTAGACTCCATGGATTACCTAAAACCATTGTAAGTGATAGAGACAATAGATTTCTCAGTACTTTTTGGCAGGAGATTTTCAGGTTGACTGGTACAGAATTGACTCCTAGCACAAGTTATCATCCACAGACTGATGGCCAGACCGAGATAGTGAACAAGTGGGTGGAAGGTTACTTGAGGAACTACATTGCAGGTCAGCAGAGAGCGTGGGTCAAGTGGCTGTACTTGGGGGAGTACTGTTATAACTTCACCTATCATATGTCTATTCGGATGACTCCTTTCCGTGCCCTCTACGGCTATGAGCCTCTTTCCTTAATTGATTTGGCTTTGTCAGACAGTAGAGCGCCATTAGCTAAAGATTGGATTGAAGAGCAGCAGGATATCCTTAGAGCTCTCAGGGATAATATCCAGTAGGCGTAGAATCAACAGAAGTTGTACGCTGACCGACATCGCACAGAGTAGAGCTTTGAGGTTGGAGATAGAGTTTTTCTTTGGCTACAGCCTTATAGACAGAGCTCATTGAAGAAAAGCGGGGCCGAGAAACTTAAGCCTAGATTTTATGGACCTTATTGTATCACCAGGAGGATAGGGGAGGTCGCGCATGAGCTGGAGTTACCTGATGACAGCCGGATCCACAAAGTCTTCCATGTCTCATGCCTCAAGAAAGCAGTGGGCCAATAGATTGTGCCATCAGAGAGCTTACCTCCACTTGATGAAGTGGGTAAACTTGTTTTGGTACCAGAGGAGGTGATTCAGACCAGGGAGAGGAAGCTACGCAACAGGACTGTTAGAGAATATCTGATCAGGTGGAAAGACTTGCCTTATGAGGATGCCACGTGGGAAGGCGAGTCCATATTACAGCACCTAGCATTGAGATTGATTGAGGGCAAGCAATCCCGGGAAGGGAGGACTGTCATGTCCCCTTCTCAATTTTAGTTCTGAGCGACAGAATTAATCTATCTCCACATTCGGATAGGTTAATATCGACTTCAGGCAGGATGCTATCCAGTCACAAAAAAAAAAAAAGGGAATTTAACTTATTATATTCCAGGACTTTATTAAAGATGCGGAGTTAAGTCACTTTAATGTTTTAAAATTATTTACTTTATACATAGCTTTATGTGACTACAGGACGAAAATGACGCTTAATCCCACATTCTTTGCATGTGGTATTTTTCTCCCATTCCGAGATTATAAATGGATGAGTTAGCATTGGGATTAACACACACGGAGAATTAATGAACTCAGTAGTTTTACATTTCTGGTTGCTTGAATGTGACTGGTCGCTTTGAGGACGAAAACCCTTGAAGCAAATAAGGGACGTTGGACGTAGCCCCAATTTCTCTTGAACTCACTTAATTTGTGGATAGTTTAATGGAGGTTTATTGTGGTAAATAATTTTTAGGCCCTAAATCTGCATGTTTCTGGAGCTAACGTGATAACAGGAATTCCTAGTTTTCAACGTGCCACGAGGTTAACAGTCGGGTGCCAAAAAGGAGGCATTTTCAGCAGTTTATGTGCGTCTGCGGGTTCAGTATCTACTCAAGGGCATGCTCAGCAAGCAAGTGTAGTGTTCTGCTTCAGATTCAGACTTCCCTGCAGCTCGGAACAACAGTAGTATTACGCAAGTGGAGATATTTTGTGGAAATCGCGAGTTTGGTAACACATGAATGAAGGTGAATGAATGTCTATGAAATGTTGGAAGGATACGGTGCTGGAACCACATATCCGCATTAACTTCTTGGGTAAGGACCTTCCGCCATTATTCAGGGAATGAAAATCTGAAATGAAGAGTGCACATTGAGGAGTTCGATTAATACTGGAAGAGTTGGCTCAATTTTCTGAAAACAAGCTCGTGAGGACATCATTTCTCAGTTCACCCATGGCCAAAGGGATAGAGGCTCCTTCAGAATATCGGGTTTGTATTTCAAGACGTTTTTTGAGAGTTTTCCTTGGGTTTATTAACGTGTTCTGAAAATGTTGTTATTACTGGTATATCATTTAACATGATGACATTGTAACTTTGATTTCGAATTTATGTTGAGATCTCTATAAAATCTTTGGATGGGCTATCATGTTGGTATTATTGTTTAAATATATATCTCAGACATCAAATTTTATAGTACCGGAATGTTTCAGTATTGCACTCCACATAGTTCTTAAGTGATAGGAATAGTTGACAACTGTTTGTTGAAATGCTCATGCAATATTCAGTTAACAGTATAGTGAACACAACAACACCTGGGTTAGCAGAGACTTGTTTGACAAAATACCCACTGTAATAAAAATACTTTGGTAACAATTTAGTACCTGGTCCATGTTTAGTTTCTCTCAGGGGTTCAGCTTAAGTCGATTGTATTGGGAAGTCAGTTGATTATGTGTTATTATTGAAATCCTTACAGATTGGGTTAAAGTTAGTGAATAGCTGGACAAAGTCATTACCCCACATATATCACAGTATTTGCAAATTTTGTCAAATTCTGGGAACAATCTACCACAGTTCACAAAGATTACATATATATTTGTTGTAGGAATTGGGTTAAGTTTATTTCATATGGCTGCTGGTCCTGGAGGGACTCCTCTATGGTTGGGGGACTGAATATGCGGTCCGAACTCTGCAGGAATGAGCTAGAATTGTTGCCTAAATTCGCTCGCTCTATCTATCACCTCCATTCTCTCAGGCTACTTCGACTGTGCTTCCGTCAACAAGGAAGATGAAATGGTGACCACAGCATCTGAACCAACCACATCCAAATGAACTTGGGGTTTGGACTCTAGCGCTGGCAACTCTATCAACTCTAGCTCTATTGGTGCAATAGGGTCTGGCGTACAATCTTGGAAAGGCAAGCCCTCGGTCAAAGCTATAGGAGACACAACATCCGCTGCGACCGTGGAGAAAGCAACATCTGGAGTGGTCGCTGGTGTAACAACATCTGTCGTCGGTGTGACACCCTCAGCCACTGCCTGTGGGATATCTGCTACTGTTCGTGGGACCACTTCTGTCACTACCGATGGGGTCATAATGACTAGTGTGTGACGTTGACCAAATGGGGGAATGTGTGAAGTGGTGGCGGACAAATGTGCCGAAGTTGACAACTGCGGCAGGGTGAAAAACGTGGGCTCGCTAACTGCTGGTTTGCTGCCAACTTCCGTAGAAGTACTCTCTTCCTCGTACTCAGCCTTGTTGCTCTCTGACATCTCCTCCCGTCCGCTATCGGTGTCCCTTTGAGCCTGCAATCCTCAAAATACCTTCTTCTGCCCTGCTGCTAGTCCACCTGTGTCCAAATGTCTCCAATAAAATATTGGAGGCTCTCCTTGTGCCAACTTTCCTCGCGGTGGAGCCTCAAAATCATCCATTGGTATCTGATTAACTGCTGCCTCCAGAAACAAGCCAATGGCATGGTGCGACATAAAGAATGTGCGGTGCTGGAGTGTCATGAACTCCTCCATCCTATCGGCTAGAACTGTAGCCCAATCATACACCGTGCCGTTCATGATGCCATTCATGAATACAATCTATGGCAACGCTATATCCGAAGCCCAACTTGCCCCTGTCAACTTGCTCTTGATGACATCCATAATGCACCTCCAATGGCCTTCCTGAATAAGATCTTGCCAAAGCTCTTTGCATTTAGACCCCTTTATTAATGACTCCATCTCCTCGGGGGTAAGATCGCGGCCCACTAATCGTATCCAATGTTCTTTCCGTTCTTGAGATAGTTTATGTTTCTTGATTTCCACCTTCCGACCTCCTGGGATAGGGATACCAAAAACCCTAGTGAAATCCTTAGGTTTAAAAGAAACCGTCATGCAATGCTTTTTGTACAAAAATGTGCTGGTTCTGCTGTGCCGATTGTATGCTTCTATCATAGTTCGCAAAACTGATCCAAACAATCGGATGGAAAAAATTGGAAGCTGGATGGCCCAATGCACCTGTGCTCATCAAAATCTGTTTAATTACCTTTGTTTCCGGAGTCTCTTGCCACCATCTCTGGCGTTTGCTGCCATTGAGCCCCTCAAACTGAATAGTGAGATGTGTGAGTTTGACCCTTACTTTTTACTACTTGTTGGCGGACGTTGATGGCCTTGCAACTCGGATTCCAGAAGCCAAGGTCTGGCATTCTTCTCCATATTAGCCTTGAGTTGGTTCTTCCACTGCTTCCGTTTCCTTGCCAATTCCATATAATAATGGCTTCTTTCATGCTTTTATAATATAAGGTTCCTCCTTCCGTTACTTTTGTTCTCCGTGGCAAGGTTCTGTTCGGAACCCTGAGGATCTCTCTGCCTTAACATTTCTTTTTCTCCCATAGAAATTTAAACAAGTGAAACCATGAACATTCAACCATCCGCGCACCGGAAAGAGTTGTATGTTGTCAAGAGGAAACATAAGCCGCTGAATCTGGGACACTGTGTTCTTGGAATTCATAAGCACCAAAGATGCCCTTGTCGTGCCAATAAAACACTGTTTCTTGCCATGCCAATAAAACACTGTTTCTTGCCATGCCAATAAAACACTGTTTCTTGCCAAAACAAATAAGAGCAGGAATCTCCCACTTGGACTTATCATTCAGCACAATATCAATACCACGCTACCTGGCCATGGCCACAATGTAGCTCTTGTTGCTAATATCAAATCCCACAAGCCGCGAAGAATACAGGCAAGCTGTAGAGGAGAGTCCTAGCACATAAATCCGTGGCAAACACTTTATGAAAAAGTCTGATCGTCCACAGGAGAATATAATCTTAAGCCGTGGCTAGAAGATATCTACAGAAGTCAGTTTGCGGGAAGACAAAGTATCCACGGTAAGACGAAGAAAACATTTGCGGGAAGAAGAAAACACATCCGTGGGAGAAGAAGAATACATCTGCGGGAAAAGAAGAATACATCCGCGGGAGAAGAAGACTCATCCGTGGAAGAAAAGCTATAACCGTAGGAGTCACCTTGCGGCTATGTTACCCGAGGACGTGTTTCCAGCAAAAATTGACTCCGTCCCCACGTCCCCCTGTCTCAGAAACTCGAAAACTTTCAGAAACCTTTCCCTTGGCTGTCCTATAAAATTAATGTTTCAGTTTTGATAATTTTTTTGATTTCCACTCTCATGTGAACTCTAAAGTTAAATTATTTAACACAAACATTATATGTTAAGGTTCTATAATTTATATAAGCATGTGTTATCCATGTTTTTATATGAATATTTAAAATTTCCGTACTTTTTATATAGCTGTTCCCACTACCGTCCCTTGTTGTCCCCTGCTTTGAGAAAAAAAAATCCGTCTCGAAAACCCGTTTCCCTATCCCCACATCCCCTCATCTCGGAAACTTGGGGTAACATAGCCCTGCGGGGAACTAAAGGGAGACCCGCGGGCTCAAGGCTGTCCATGGGAGATTGCCGGTGGACCACCCGTAGGACACTCTGTCCGCGGAGTTGTCCGCGGGACTCTGTTCATTGGTGAAGAAGGGTCTTCCTGTTCCGGAAGTGTATTGCAAACGAAGAGTTCACTCCACGCCCGTGCTCCCTCTGCATTCCAAGTCATGCGAGTTAATTCCCTTCCGTTTGGATTTTCTTCCCTCCGTGAATACAAGTTCAAAAATTCCTCCCTTGCTTCTTCCACCAATTCCACCCGCTGTCAAGTCTCCTCCAACAACTCCTTAGTGCTTTAGTGTTTGTCGGCAATCTTCTGAAACCTCTGTCTGCGTTTGGCCTGTTGCGCCAAAATTAAATTTCCTTGAGCTGTGCGGATTTCGTCTTTGTCCTTCAGCTTAGTCTTATTTTTGTTTAACTGATTCGGCATCAGTCTTCGTTCTAGCCTTTGTTCCAGGTCCATCGGGCAATGGTGCCAAATGTTTACCGCATAGATTAATTGATTAATTCACACAGATAATGAACAAGAACAACAATAGCAGTACTCCATTTATTATTCGCATATGCCAAGAGATTACATACAAAGCATAAGATCCTTTACAATGATCCTGGACGGGGTATAAATACTTCTCGCCAAACCTTCCCGAAGGGGTCCATCGGCTACATAATAATACTAATCTACCTGTCGACTACAAAATCTTTACCGACAACATGAGCTCGTCGGCTACACAGTTTCTACCAACGACAGTATTAGAGCAAGGTTGGGTTGTTTGTGGAGTTGAGTTGGTGAACCTAAAGTTGTAGAGCCCTAGTCAATTTGTTGTAGGGTGGCAGATTTGAGCTTTGACCCACAATTGCAGAGGAATTGCAAGATGGTTTGTGGAAGCATAATAGCAAATCCAATAGTAATGGATATGTTAAGATGAACTGTGGCCAAATGTGAAGCTGTGGAGATTGCCTAGAGAAGAGAAAGACCTATTGAAGATGTGAGTGATGATGAGATTGAAGTAGTAGCTAAGGGTGAAGAACCTATACTTGATTAAGGAGATGAGAGATTTTTGAGAGCCCTAACTAGAGTTAACATTTCAGGCCACCTGATTATGATGTTAAGATAGATTTTGATGAATTGCTTGATTGGATCATTGAGATGGAAAAGTATTTCAAGTATGAGAACACTAATACAATCAAGAAGGTGAAAATTGCTAGCACTAAGTTGAAAGGACATGCATTTTTATGGTGGGAACACTTGCAAATAGATAGACAAAGGAGAGGAAACGAAAAGAATCAAAGATCAAATCTTGGGATAAGATGGTGAGTAAGTTAAAGGGTAAATTCTTACCCGGTGATTATCAAGTGAGCTTGTTGAAGAAATTGCACAATCTAAAGCTGAAGGAATCCTACTATGGAGGAATATACTGAAGAATTCTATAGGTTGAATATCAGATCTGGACATATGGATGATGAGGTTGAAAGGATTGAAAGATACGTAAATGGTTTGAGGACATCTATCCAAGATGAGATTAGTTTAGATAAAATGGGAAGTATTTAGGACGCTTATCAGTTTTTGGTGGAAGCAGGAGAAAAATTGAACAAGAGGCAGGAGCATAGACAAAGAGGAACAAGAGGTTGATTCCAAAGAGGCAGATTGTTTACTGGTGGATGTGGAACTTTCGGAGGAGGCAAATCTTATTTAGATCCAAATAGAGGCACGTTAAAGTGGAAACAAGAGAGTTCATATTATGGAAGAGTAGATTACCCTAGAGGTAATAATTATAGAAGACATGACAAAAATTTGTTTAAGGGAACTTGTTTCAAATGTGGAGAAGGTCATAGAACATTTGAATTACTTAAGGGAATTCAAGGAAGAAGACCAATAGCAGTGGCCAAAATGCATTTGTGGAGGAAGAGTCTCTTGGATCTATGAATAACCTGAAAATGGGGAAGTCCTAATGGTCAAAAGAGCCCTATGTCACTTGAAGAACCTGATCCGTAAGTGTTGCAAGGTCATCATTGATAATGGAATTTCAAATAACCTAGCATCTGAGGAATTGGTCACCAAGTTGCAGATGCCAAGATTGAAGCACCCAAAGCCAATTGGATTGCATGGATCAAGGATGGTCATAAGGTTTTGGTAAGTGAAATTCAATGCATTGTAAACTTGAAGATTGGATCTTAACAGAATGATGTTTTTTTTGATATGCCAATGGTTTGTTGTCATATCTTGTTGGGTAGACCTGGGAGTATGATAGGAAAGCAATATATGATTGTAGAAGGAATATAGGTACACCACAATAGCAAATGAGATGAAACGAGTATTATTACCTTTGTTAGGAGATCCTAAGAATAAGAATTGTACGACAATAAAAGTTTGTTTGGTTTAAGGAAGGAAACATTTGACGGTTTGAAAAGGGAGAGTATAAATATTCAATTTTGGATTATTTTATCATACTGCAAATTCCTATTGGAGTTTAGTATTGTTCACTATTTCGGGAGTGGAAGATCTTCCCTACTTGGCTAGTTTAGTTTCAGTGGAATTCAACCCTCACCCTATTTTGATTCTCTGTATTACTTTGCTTTGGTATGTCTGGAGTACCATCTTTGTTGAGAACATATCTCTATCTTTTGGTAACAAATTGCATACATCTTTCTCCTTGGTTTACAAATCACTATCAGGCAAGTTTCATACAAGTGTTTGGCATTGATTTGAATCATTTCTGGCTTTGACAAGTGAATCCAAATTCATATTTTCCCTCTACACAATACTTTTTGTCCGTCTCTAGCACCACACGACAACCCCTCAGTCCTATCACACGACTTTCACTGAACCACTGTACGACCTATTCACACCACCTATACGGCAGACCCAACATCACCGTATGATTGATAGTCACTTGAGGTCCCCTTCAGACTAAGATCCCCTTTGGGTTGAGATCGCCATTGGGACATTATAGTCCTTCGGACAGAGATCGCCCTTGGGAAGATATCGTCTTCGAAACATTACATAATTGCTCAACTTTTGTTTATCATCATTTCTTGAAGGGTCGATGGGTGGATGTTTAAATAATACAATGATGATTTAATAGTTGATATTTAATAAATTTAATGATAGGAATGGTTGATGCTTGAATAGTTGATGTTTGAATGGTGGATATAAAATTGATTAAATTAATTGAAGAATTGATTGTTGGTTTGTTTGCTCGATTACTTTACTTCAGATCGACAATTAATGGATGATTGACCAATTTCCTTTGATTTGATGATTTGATATATTGGCGAGTGCTGTTTGAAAATGTTGAAATAATAGAGTGAGGAGTGACAATTGAGTTCTCCTTTGATGTATTTGTAAATCATTATTGATAATGGTCACCACATTTCTTAAGAAAAGAATCAACACCAGGGTAACGTGACTCGCGGCGAGTCACGTGAGTCAAGCGAGTCAGCGAGCCGCGCTGACCTCGCCGAGTCACAATGACTCGTGACTCGCGAGCGGCGAGTCACGAGGAGTGACTTGCGTGACTCGCGTGACCCGGCCTTCTTGACTCGGCCGCGACGGGCAAGAAACTGGGCCATAAAAATATAATTTTTTGCATGTTTTTTTTTTATACATCTCACTCATATAACCCTAAAAGGGCTCTCATAACAGTCTATAGTGAAAAGAAGAAAGAGAGAGAGAGGTAGAAGAGAAATAGAGGTTTCTTGTTTTGCAACCAGCTGAAAGGAGGAGGAGAAAAGCTTGCATTTGTGACATTGGAGCTTGCATTTAGATCATCAAGGAGTTTATAGGAGCTCTTCTCAACACTTCCCAAAGCATTTGAAAGAGGTAAGACTTGATTGTTTAGATTTTGATGATTTTTTTGTCTATGCTTATGGGTTTTTTGCATGAATTTTTTTTGTTTGTTTATGAGGTTTTTTTTTACTTTAGATCTTCATAAAATGCAATGCTGAAATGGTAATATTTGGTCTAAAATGTCTTATTGCAGCAACCTTTACATTGTTCCTTATTTAAGTCATAATGGCTTCTAGAGGTAAAAAACCGAAGCTCTCTAAAGGCAACAAAAAAGATGAGTGTTGGAAGTTCACCATAGAATTTCCGGGTAGAAAGAGAACTAAAAAAAAATGCCTATTTTGCAAAACCATTAATAGTGGGGGCATAAATAGATTAAAATACCATATTGCTGGCTTACGTGGTCATGATATTGAGACTTGTGGAGCTGCATCTGCTGAGGCTCAACGTTTTTGTTATGTAGCCTTAGAAAAATATGAACAAGAAAAAGAATTAAAAAAAATAAAATTAGAAGAGTTAGCTTTGATTGGTTCTAGTTCCCTTCCATGCTCATCTGCAAATGTTTTTGAGTCAGTAGGCTGTGTTGGAGAAGGTTCTTCTCATCCCCCCTATCGTCCTAGTGCTTCTGTTGCTCGTGCTTCTTCTACATCTATTCCTTGCACTTCTAGTGATGCTACTGCTGCTGCCCCTTCTAGTAGTGCTGCTCTTCTTCGTCCTAGAGTCAAAAAATCTAGTAAGTTGGACAACTTTTTTGTACAGCGTACCACTCCTGGTGCGCAACCCTCACTTGAGAGCATGGGCTGGAATAGGGAGATACATGAAGCTGGAGTAAGAGCAATTTGCAAGTTTTGGTTTTTCTGCGACATTCCATTTATAGCAGCCAGGTACTTCAAGTTTTCAACTTCATTTATATTTGATTGTTTTACGTTTTAAGTTTTAAAATTTATATTCAATTTTATACTTTTAACTTGATGTTGAAAATTTGAAATATGCTAATTAAAATGTTTTTCTAAATGTAATAGGACTCCTTATTGGCAGGGGATGATTGATGCAGTTTCCATCTGTGGTGCGGGGTTCAAAGCCCCCACTGAAGATGAGTTGAGTGGCCCCCTCTTGCTTGATATGGTTGAGGAGATGAAACTTGAGTTGGAGGACCACAAAAAGATTTGGAGCCAAAAGGGGTGTACCATCATGATAGATGGATGGACAGATAGGAGGTCCAGAACCCTCCTAAATTTTCTTGTTACTAGCGGAGGTAATTCATCATGCTCTACTTCTTGAAGTCTAAAACTTAATGTATACTATTATTGAATAACGAAAATTTTTGTTTTATTGAGTATTGATTCTTGATTCTTGAATGATAATTATTTTGTTTAATTTTCACTTTCAAGATCCACCATGTTTTTGAGGTCCATAGATGCTTCCTCATGTGTGAAAAATGCAAAATTCTTATGTGAGACTATTGAAGAGGTCATAAGGGAGGTGGGGGAAGACAATGTTGTCCAAGTGGTGACAGATAATGCAACTAATTATGTTGCTGCAGGTAAAATTTGAACTTCTAACTTTCTAAGTTCTACTTCTAAAAAATTTTTTTTAGTTTTTCATTAAATTTTGAAAATTAAAAGTTTTTTAATACATCAAAAATTTTCATTGTTTACTAACTAATTTAAAATTGCTGCAGGAAAACTATTGATGGAGAGACACCCAAAAATCTTTTGGACTCCATGTGCGGCCCATTGCATCGACCTCATGTTAGAGGATATTGGCAAGCTTGTATGGGTGAAATCATGTGTTACCAAGGCCAAAAATCTTTGTAAGTTCATCTATAATCATGCCTTGGTCCTCAGCACTATGAGGAAATACATGAAGGGAAAGGAGTTGGCTCGTCCTGGTATCACAAGATTTGCGTCTAACTTTATCACACTAAAATCCTTGCTGAGTTCAAGGTTAGAGTTGAGGTGCATGTTTGTTGGTCCAGAATGGAGTTCCTCCTCCTTTGCGAGAAGCCCTGCAGGGATAGATGCAACAAAATGCATTTATGATGATGATGATTTTTAGGAGCCATGTTCGAAGATTGTGGAGGTAATTTAAAATTTAAAAGCTTAAGTCTTAAAATTTTATAAATTAATTTGTCTCATACATATTTTTGATTTATATTCATTGTGCAACTTTGCAAAGTTTCATCATTCACTAAATTGTTTTTTTGTTTAATTGTTTTGTAGATCACCGAGCCCCTTGTAGCCCTCCTATGAGTTGCTGATGACGAGAAGCCCTCTATGGGCTACATTTATGAGGGCATGGATAGGGTCAAGGAGACTATTAAGGCCAAATATGCAGGAGTTGAGGAAAACTATGGCCCTATTTGGGACATAATTGATAGGAGATGGCAAAATCAGCTTCATAAGCCCATCCACGCAGTAGCCTATTACCTCAATCCGGCATACCATTTCCTTGATGATTTCAAGGCAGATGAGGAGGTTCTTAGTGGCCTATACACAGTGGTATTGAAGATGTCTCCTAATCCCACAGATATATTGCTTGAGATGGATACCTATAATAATGCATCAGGGCCCATTTTTTCAAGTCAAATTTGCAAAAAGGTCGTACAAAATTGCAACCAAGTAAAGATTGCAGCTTAAGCCTTATACAATCTAGTTTATAAATTTCTAGCTTTAAACTTAAAGCTCAAATTTTGAAATGAGACTAATATTTTTTTGTTTTCCTTTTTTCAAAATTCAGATAGATGGTGGCAAATGTTTGGGCCTTCAACCAAAAACTTTCAGCAAATCGCCATCCGCATTTTGAGCCACCCAAGTAGCGCTTCTGGATGTGAGCGCAACTAGAGCATGTTCGAGCACATCCACTCGAAGAGGCGTAACAGGTTGTCTGTGCAAAAAATGAATAGTCTAGTCTTTGTGCACTACAACCTGCGCATTAGGATCAAGGAGATTTTGGATAGTGACACCTCTCCGATTACTCTAGAGGAGGTTGATCCAGAGTCTGATTGGATCACTGAGGCTACTAATCCTGTCTTTGATGATGAGGACCTATAGTGGCTTGACCAGGCAGATAGAGAGGGCCAGGCTGAGGTTGTGGCTATGGCAGCAGAGGACCAGAGAGCTCCAGTTGTTCCTAGTGGCAGCTCACAGAGATTGGCAGAGCTAGAGGCAGAGAGTACAGTTGATCCTAGAGGCACCTCACGAGCTGATGCTATTGCTACTGAGACATCCAGGACCTACCTTAGACGCCTTACTAAGAGGCATTTTGTAGATTATATTGAGCCTGAGCCTGAGGTTGAGGCTGAGGTTGGGGATGAGGATGAGGATGACGATGATGATGAGGATGATGATGAGGACTCTGACTAGGAGCCATAGTTGTAAACTTATAGTCTTGTTTTAACTTTTTGTTTAACAGTTTAACAGTAACTTAATATATGATCAGCATTTGGAACATTTGAATTTGATGATGACTATTGAATCTTGATGTGTTGGATTTCATAATGCATAAATGATAATACATATACATTTTGATGGTTTGCATGGATTTATCTTAGTTTGACTTTAATTACTAGTAATATAGTATTTACTTTTAGCAATTTACCTTTGTAAGTTTGTAACTTTGTAGTTTGTAGTATTGTACATATGTAATCGATGTTTGACTTTTAAGTTTTAAGTTTTTAACTTTAAGTATGTGGCATGTGCATTATGATCAAATTATCTTCTATTTAATGATGTTATTGTGTCTTTATGCTTTATTCAATAATGGGTGCATGGAATGTTCTTTAAATCCTAAAAAATCTCAAAATTTCGAGGTTTTTTCACTTTGCCGAGTCACCGCCGAGCCGGGTCACGAGTCAGAGCCGGGTCACGAGTCAAGTTACCCTTGTTGAGTCCGAGCCGAGTCCGAGTCTCGTTACACTGATCAACACCCTTCATTGCTGCCTTTTGAAAATAGCAAATTATTTTCCAAATTGATCTCTCTTCCATGCACTCCTCAGTTGAGACCTTATTCCCTTTATATCTTGAAATGTGAGGGAGAAGTCACACTTCTTCATCATATATGCCCCTTGGAAGAGCCACAAGGTTTCACAATTACCTCCCTTTGAAAGAGCGCATGCTAATTTCTGTGCTTTGAAAGAGCAGATGCTAATTTCTGCCCTTTGAAATAGTCGCATCCTTATCTTCCTCCATTTCCTTCCTATTAATCCTTTGTTGATTCACCTGCTGCATTGCATTTTTTCACACTTTCTTATGTATCTCCTCCCAAGGAAATGATCTCCCTTTTATATATTATTCTTAAGGGAGGCACAACCTTTCATTTCATGGCTTTTGATAACTTAATAAAAGTTTAATTACATTATAGTTTTGAAATATTATAATTTATTATTAATGTTACTTATTAATAAATCCCGTGTCAAAAAGGGGATATTGCACCTGGTCACCCACTTTGGCAAATAAAGCAAACACTTTTGGTTTTTAACTTGTTTTGGTGATTTGTAGATGGGGCTTGGGGTGTTAAGAAGTTTACACTCAGTTTTGAGTATTTTTCATCATTAGCAAGGTCTATACCAGGTGTTTGATGAATGCAATGGAAGTATAGGTGCTGGAAGGATTATCATTTCAATTTAGTTTGATTTTTGTCAAAAGGTGTTCTGTCTCACAAAGGTCGAAATCATTAGGGTTTAGGACATTGATTTGTTTGGTTTTGTGGAGGACATTGTATTTATGTCGCCGAGATTGTTTGGTGAAGTCTCATCATGGCTAGTGTTTGGGATTCATTAGAGGATCATCATGTTTCAGAAAAAGGTGTTACATTCAAATCATAGGGTAAGGTTCACACGTTAAATTGCTAGCTATAGGTTGGTTTAGCTAGTTATCATTTATTGTTTCTTTGATTAGTTTTGCATTTTATTCAGCTTGTCGGAATCTCTTAATGTTGGTGCTTTAGAATTTTGATTTTTGGTATGAATAATTATCATCCAAGTCACTAAAATTTGGGATCATGTATCTTATAAGTGCTTTGATTAGAAAACATCCTTAATGATAGTTGACTACGATGGAGCCTTAATTTTTGCAAATTTAAACCTCCATGAGAATTTTGAAGACTACCATTATACATTGGTTGTTTTAGGATAAAATGATATGTAAGATGATAATCTTTTGTTGGATGTTTCAAAGCCTTATTGGTCAAATCATGTACATTTTCAAACTAAGATTCTTGAGATTAATTGGGTCACTTTTATTAAGTCTTTTAATTTCCTGGCGTAGACTTGGACTGTTTCATTTTTCCTTTGTTTTGTGTTGTATATCTCGGCTACGATCTCATTGTCATCGTGGAGTAGTTGAAATTCGATGGTAAAATCCTTCTTAAGGTTGTCCCAAGTGGTTAATTTTTGGGGATCCGTATAGGCGAACCAATCAATTGCTTACCCCCTTAGGGTTGCTAGAAATTGTCAAACCCATTCATTTGTATCTGTTATGCCATTTGCCCTCCAAATTGTTTCACATGTTTTACAGTGTCGGATTGGATCGGCTGTTCCATCACCATCGAACTTTGGCAACTTTTCCTTCGGTCTGGCCATTATTACTTGATTGGGTGTACGAGCACTGTTCAACACTCCTACACTGGCGTTGTTTTGCACTCCCACACCAGCGCTCTGCACTCCCACACCGGTGCTTCTCTCTCCGAAAGTTGTCTTATTTCCTACAGCTGTATTCTTTGGTGAAGAAGTGTCTTCCCGTTCTGGAAGTGTATCGCGAACGAAGAGTTCACTCCACGCTCGTGCTCCCTCGGCACTCCGAGCTGTGTGAGTTAATTCCCTTCTGTTTGGATTTTCTTCCCTCAGCGAATACAGGTTCAAAAATTTCTCCCTTGCTTCTTCTACCAATTCCATCCGCTGTCGAGTCTCCTCCAACAATTCCTCAGTGCTTTGGTATCTGTCGGCAAGTTGCTGAAACCTCTGTCTGCGTTCGGCTTGTTGTGCCAAGATTAAATTTTCTTGTGTGGTGCGTATTCCATCTTTTCCCTTTAGCTTACTTCTATCCTTGTTAAGCTGATTTGGCATTAGTTTGCATTCCTCTACCTTCGTTCCAGGTCCATCAGGTAATGGCGCCAAATGTTTACGGCATGGGTAAATAGATTAATACATACAAACAATGAACCAGAACAGTAGTACTCCTTTTATTATTCGCATATGCCAAGAGATTACATAATGCTGATGATGATTACAATGATTTCCCACGGTGTACATATACCTCTCTGAAGAACCTTCCCAAAGGGGTCCATCGACTACATAACAATTACTGACAACATGAGCCTATCGACTACACAATATTTACCGACAACAACACCTTGTCGGCTACACAATATTTACTGACGAAAAACTCATAATGCTTGTAGTGACAACGAAAAGTCGTCTTTTCCACATCTTCACTCATGCGGATCTGATGGTATCCGGAACGGAGATCTATTTTCGAAAAATAGACTGCATTGTGTAATTCATCCAGCAACTCATCTATCCTTGGCATGGGATATCTATTTTTTATTGTTTTCTTGTTCAACGCACGATAGTCCACACACATGCGCATTGTCCCATCCTTTTTGATCAATACCATTGATGACGCAAAAGGGATACAACTGGGACAGATCCATCCTTTCTCCAGTAGTTCCTGAATTGTCTTTTCGATCTTATCTTTGAATTTCTTGGGATCATGGTAGGGTGTGTTTATGACTGGCTTGGCTCCTGCTTCCAACTTGGTAGTATGTTCAAACCCTCGATGAGGCGGTATGCCAGGAGGAATGTCTACAAAAACCTTATCATGATTACTCAAAATATTTTGGAGATCATCATTTTGGGGAGGTGTTCATTGCCCTTTTATAGGTTCTATTGAGACAAAATAATGTGCAGCCCAAGCAACTCATCATGTTGAAAAATTGCCTCCATCTGATGTGCAAAAACTTCTTTCGAACCCTCATTTGTCATTCCGTAGAGAACAACTTTCTTTCCATCGACAACAAAAGTGAAGTCCATCCATTTGGAGCTCTAAGTGTATTCATCAAGAGTATCCATCTATTGTATGCCCAAAATAACCTCCATATCATCAAGGTCCACTATGAAGAAATCCTGGGTCACCATGTGATTTACCATTGTAATACTTAGCTAAGGAACAAGGGGTGTGCAAGGTAGAAGAGTCCCTCCGGCAACCTTGACCTGAAATCCTGCATGCATCTCCGTAGGTAGATCTCTTCGTTTCACCAGAGATGAGTTAATGAAGTTTAGAGTGGTTTCGATATCGAGCATCACCATAACCCTTTGTCTTTGAAGGATTCCTTGTATACGAAATACCATGCACCTTGAGCTACCGACTAGGGGGATAGTTCCTTTGTGTCGTACCAATGCTATAATTCTTTCTGTACGGTTCAAACTAACCATTTTGGTGTCCTCGTCGGGTTGGTTGTCTTCGGAGGCTATATCGTCTTGTTCATCCTCATCATCAGACAAGACCTCAATGTAGTAGATTTTTCCTTTCCCGAGGCATCTGTGCGTAGTTTCCCATGGTCCTTTGTAGTCGAAACAGAGTTTCTTCCTTTGGAGCTCCTGTTTGGTAGCTTCGTCCAACAACGACTTTCTTGGAGGAGGTTTGTTATCTTTGCCCCTCGAAAACACTGACGATTTGGAATGTGAGTAACTTCGTGAGGATGACATAGATGATGATGCCATACTCCTTGCCTTCTTAATGGCCTCTAACAGGGTGGCAAGATTAAACTCTTTTACCCAACACTTCAATGGTTTTGTTAGTCCGTCAATGAAGAGAACTATCTGTTTTCTTTCAGAAATGTTCGTGACCAAAATAGAGAGTTTTTGAAATTCCGCAATGTACTGGTCAATGATCCAATTTGCCTCAATTGTGCCAAATCTTTGAAATTGAGTTCCGGATCTTTACCATCAAACTAGTTTATCAATCTCTCAGTGAATTTTGCATAGGTATTTATTTGATCATGCCTGAGTGTGATAGTGCCGTGATGCCACCATTCATGTCTCCCTCCAAGTGTAAACACACAAATTTAATTGCTTCTTTTCTGGCATAGGATTAAGTTGGAAGTAAGTATTTGCCTTCATTACCCATGCTTGCACGGATATGGATCTAGATCCATCAAATGGTGATAGATTTATTTTACTCAACTTCCTCCTGAGATTATCATTAAAATATCCTTTGTTTCTACCTCCCGAATATCTCATTCTCAGATTTGCGTAATCTTTGTAGGATATATCTTCCTCCAAATTCACGTTCTTCCAGTTTTCTCTATGTTGTTCTTGCATTTCTTCAAAGTTCGACTGCTTCCCTCCGCATGGTGCCTCCATTTGCGGGAAAGACGACATGGAAGGTCGAGAGCGTGTTGGATGAGGGTCTACTTTACTCGACACCGAGTTCACACTGTGACCAATTTGTTCACTAGATATTTTATTGTCTGCCAACTTCTTGAGAGTCTCTTCCATGAGTCGTTTGAGTATCGTTGATCTGTGCCTAATTCCTCGCATGTTCTCTTAGTAATGCCACGAGTTCGGTAGCTATGGGTTCGAGTTTGACAACCATTCTATCAACGGAATGGGTTCTTCTTCTCTTCCGACTATAAACTCTCATTCACTGTCCATAGGGTGGTAGGATCGAAGCTTTGATGCCATTGTAATGATTCTTTATTGATGTCTCCTCTGAGAACGATTTTCTTCTGCTACATGCAAAGAGAATGGAGGCCGCACAGTTCTATGATATACAGTGTGGCAAGGGGCAAAGATATTTGTACATAGGGTGGGTAGGACATTGCAATGTTGGCTGTATGGTACTATTAAGTTGGCCATACGATAGATATGAATGGCCGTACGGTATGTAAGGGATGGCCATACAGATGGTGTAGGGAGGTGGTGTCGGGGAGAAGACAAAGGCTGTTCGGTGCAGGCTATATAGTAAAAAGGGGCAGAAGATGTTGTATGGTGGATTGTTTTGGCCATACTGTATGGGAAATTGTAGACCGTATGGTGAATGGGGAAAAGTAGGCCGTATGATTGGGTTATGCAGGGGCACGAAAGGTGTGCTGGGTGTTGTGAATAGCTAATGGAGTACAGATGAAAAGCCAACAACTTATAGATCTTGAAATAAAACCAATCAGACATTGAACAAAAATAATCCTGCAAATTAATAATTGCCAAAAGATGGTGCTCCAATTTGCCAAATCTGAGCAAAGTATTACATGCAACCATAGAGTAGGGTGAGGGTTGAATCCCACCAAAATCGCACGAGCCAAATAGGGAAGATCTTTCACTTTCGAAATGGCAAAGAAATCCAGATATCCAATAGAAATTTGTAGTAAAAAATAAAATCCAAATGCATGCCTAACGACTACCTACAAGCTGTGCTTAAATACCCATCGGGGCAAGCTTTCTGAGGGTGTACAAAAATAGTCGACGGCTACACAACTACGGACATAAAACAAAAATGGGTCCGAGATAATTTAAATCAATCAGCCCATTAACAATGATTTGAATAATAAACTATTTTATGACGGGGATATTATAGTATATGTGTCCAGTTTGTTTCCCTACCAAAGGAGTTAAATTGCAATCTGGACTAATTTATGATTGCATATATATTTGATCTGTTACATCTTGATTATTTAATTATTGACAGTATAAGTGCATAGAATTTTATAAAGTTGTACATGAAAATCTTCATTGTAGTTGACTGTATTACTTGAATAAGAAGAGCACTGGTCTTTTTATTATTGAAGTTAGAAAATCTATATCTTCCTTCCTACAAGCATCAAATTCATTATTGACAAACATTATTCGAAATATCCAACCATTTTGAACACTCAGCATTCAATTTCATTTTAATTGAGTTCAAGGACTTGCTAGCTGAAGAACTCTCCAAAGCTTAAATTCACTTTAGAAAAGCTCTCAACCAACTGATTTGTTTCGAGGAGAAGGTCTACCCGCCTAGGTGTAGCAGAGCCTGAAGTGCAGGGGAATCAAGGTGATTCTTGTTCGTTGGCCATAACTGATTGTGGAATCCTGTCAGAGAAGTGGCAAGCTCTTGGATTTCCAATCTGCAGTTTTGGGAACCAACAGACTGCATGGTCATTTTTCTGAAATCTTACATTTATTATTGTGTTTGTAATTTCATTGATTAAATCAAAGTTGATTGAAAGGGTCCAGCCTTGTCTTTTCGTTTCTTTTCATCTAACTGGTAGCTGTGTATGCAACTTGGTTGTGTAGTCTTTGGAATTATGTAATCCTTTGTTGAAGTTATCCATTTACATAGCTTGTTTGCTTCAAATCATTGGGCACTTATTTGGCTACGAAAGGTGTTGCCATTTGTGTGTTTAAACTTGAGATTAGTTTCTTTTGTTCAAAATCTAGAAAATATTGCTATTGAGACAAGAGTCATTGCCAGTCTTGTGCACATTTCTGAGGCAAAAAGGTTATTTCATTCATGCAGAAGCTGTCAAGGAAATATAGAGCATTGTTTGTATTTGTATATTTTTTCCCTGGCTTAGTGTCTAGGGTAGTTACAATTTCAATGTGCTTTTACTTATAACTTGAGGAGAGGTTTGACATAATTTATTTTTTGGGGTTGAGCTGTCCTTAAAGAGACATTAAAATTCTAACATGTGAGAGCTGAATAATATTTCATTGATAGAAAGTTTTCTCTTATTAATACTTCTAGAAAAATACTGCAACTTATGTCCTGATGCACAGATAAATCTGAAAATTACTTGAAATGTTGTCTTTTTTATTTTTTGCTCTCAGAAATTTCTTAAAATGTACACCAACTTTGTAGATCAGGTTTTGTAACACATGCTATGTACTTTAATTTTTAACTTTTCTTTTTGAAATATTCTTTCTATTTCTTTGGGTTATGATCTGGGTTTCACATATTCGAACCAAGTCAATATTTCCAAATAACCAAAACTAGTGCTTCTATTTTGAACATTGAGGAAATCATTTCAGGCTACTGAATTTGATAATACCCAAACATTGGTCACAAATATGAACTTTTCCATCTAATTTGACTAGATGCAATAGAGAAAATATTTTTGAGGCTTCTGCATTGATTGCTTTAAGGGATTTAGAATTTTGTTGGCAGATGCTCTTCTATACTTATATTTGGATTTGATTTGACAGCTCACAATCAAGAGCAGATGTTCTGACACTTGCCTTGGCAGTAACTGTTATTTTTACCGGTCTGGTTTGGATATCTATTCAACCCAAATATTTGGCACCTGTGAGTTTCTAAGAATTCTGTATTTTGATATGGATTGTATATTTTGTTTAATATGTTCTTTATCTATAATCTTTATAAATTCTTGATAGTTTTGATGCTAATTACATAACAAGATGAAATTACCCATTTGATTCTGTTGTAGCTATAGGTGCAACTTCAAGGCATAGAGTGCAACATTATGGAGGAAGACTTGCCTGCAAAGACAGCTGCTGAGCTATACTGGTATAGTAAATTAATCACCTTTTTTGATCACACTCAATGATGGCTAAATGCATATCACGCTTTTCATTTTTCTTTAGTTCTTAATCTTTAGAGTCAGATTTGACAACCACTTTGTCAAATGTTTATTCCTTAGAAAAAATATGCATAAGTTAATCATGTTTTTTGCAGATGCATCACTAAACGTGTCGTCATCTTGTGGAATTTTAGAACTCGATTTTTGCAGTTTTCTTGAAATGGTTCTCTTTTGACAAGCATTTTATTGTATCTGTATGCTATAGAACATTGAACTCTGGGAACTTGTTATGTGAAGCAAATAGCAGTCATTATTGAATATAGATAAGGTGTTATTATGTTTTACCATCTTACTTGTGAGTTGTTCTTGGCCGTGTTGGTTTTGTAGAAATGGTGGTACAAAAGTTTTTCATCTGGGCTTACTTTACGCTGTAATATAGTCCTCCCAGAAATTTTCTACTATTGCAAAGATAGGCTAATGCCATTCATAAGATTGTTTAATAGCTTGCAATAACTTGTCAGACTTAAGAGATTAAAATATCTGAAAGTAGCCACAGATTGAGAAACCATTTTATTTCTATTTTTCATAGATAATTTATCTTTTTCATTCTTTTGGCATAAAGGTGTGATGAGTGATACCCAAGGTAGACATAGATGAAAAATAGTAGCAACTATCTGCTTTGGTACCGTTGATCCCTACAAGGCTCACGCCTAAATAAGAGCAAGTCAACAAGTTTTACAGATTGTGCCCTGCAAAACAAACTCTGGGATTTTAGAAGCCGACTCTTTGTATTGGGGTTTGAAAGAGAGGGGAGAGGGAAACCCTTCACAACAAGCTAAGCCAAGGGGAGGCAATTCTCCATAATAAGATTTTCTTGGCATAATTAGGAATTTGTAAGATAACATTCAAAGAGATTTGACCCTTCCCAGTCAAAGGTTAATATCTTTACCCAAAGGGCCAAAAGACATGATGCACCACAAAGCCTTCATTATTGGTTAAAAGAGCAAGACATATAAAGACTACATGACATAGTATTGTTCAGATCTTAATCTCGGGAAGCACCTACAAGGGTTGAAGTAAAGATTCAAAATTTCTAAGGAGTGTGTAGATCCAATCATTGAGGAGTACAAAATAATAAATCTATCTCTGAGCAAAAAAATAAACATGAGATGCCAAGAATGGTCTCTTGGTTCTAGACTAATATAGCTCCTATAAGGGTCTGGTGAAAAGATTACGAACCCCAAAACAAATCTTCCCAAGGAGGAGGCTGAAAATTATACAAGTCATCCTCTATTCTAGATGCATTCTGAGGAGAAAGAAACATTCATGATCACAAATAGACCCAATTAAATATAAAATGACTGCATCAACATAAGCAAACTTGATCAACCCCCTAAAATATTAGCATAGGACACACTAATTAACAGAAAGAGAAAGGAGTCTCAGGCACAATCCCTGTATTTCATTAAGAGAAAACATGCCAAGGATGGAGAGTAAGCTCTACGATACAGATGCTACAACTACATCTCCAACAGAATGCCCATGAAGTCCTTTTAACAGGAATTAAAATCACTTTGAATTTACAATTATTTCCTAACAGGCCCCCTCCCCTGTCTTCTCAAATCTGAGATATTACTATTCCAACAATTGTGAAAATACATCATCAACCATCTCCCTTTATACAATACAAGCCTTCTGGTATTATAGTAACAATCTCTGGCTGCTTTGATCAAAGAACTGATCATTTTTCTGTTACAATTTGTTGGCATGCCGAAAAATCTGACATGATTTTCTTGTTAGTTCATGACATGGGCAAGTGTATTTCTCCCATGGGATGCTAGCACCATGCTTGCCTGCTATAGGTGAAAAGGTCATTGTCATGGACAGTTACAACAAAGGTTATGATTACATCAGCTAATAGATTGACCACATTGTGTCACTTGTTCATATTGCTGAGCTGTGGAAGTCCCCATTTTTGTGAGCACCAGAGTTTGTTGGATTAGTCTACCACTAGCCCTTGTAACCAAAGGAAATTGGATAGATGATCTCCTTTTTGTAGAGATCAATGTGTTTTCTCTCTCAGAGCTTAATTTATGTTCAGGTTTGGCCTTTGTAGGACTCGGTTTGGCTCACTTACTATTTATAGAAAGTTACATTGTCAGTTATCGGGATGGACGATTTGTCAGTATATTTTGGACAGAATTGTTTCGGATGGTAGGGACAGAATTATCGCCAAGCACGAGTTACCACCCGCAAACGGACGGTCAACCCGAGATTGTGAACAAATGGCTCGAAGGCTACCTTCGGAACTATGTCTTGGCACAACAACGAACGTGGGTAAAATGGATCCATCTGGGGGAGTATTGCTACAATACCACATATCACATGTCTATCGGGATGACACCATTCAAAGCTTTGTACGGGTACGAACCCCTCTTCTTCATCAACACAGTTCTGGGTGATAGTCGTGCACCAAGGGCGAGGGACTGGCTTTAGGAAGGATAGGACATACTGAGGGCTTGAAAGAAAACCTACAGCGCGCACAAAATCAATAGAAGTTGTACGCCAACAGGCACCGAATAGAGAGGAGCTTCAAAGTGGGGGATCTGGTCTATCTTCGGCTCTAGCCATACGGACAATCTTCATTAAAGGGAACAGGAAAGGAAAAATTGAAGCCATGTTTTTATGGCCCCTATTGTGTGGTTTGTCGCATTGGTGAGTTAGCGTATGAACTGGAACTCCCAGAGGGAAGCTGCATTCATAATGTCTTCCATATTTCCTGTCTGAAGAAAGCCATAGGGCAAAACATCACAGTTGCTACCGACCTTCCACCACTCAATGAAGAAGGAAAGCTCATTTTGGAACCTACCGAGATCTTTGAAGTACGTGCAAAGACCTTACGAAACTGCACCGTGAAGGAATACTTGGTATGCTGGTGACACCTACCGTTGGATGACACGTGGGAAGGCGAGCAATTCTCTAGCATCTGGCACTACATTTTCTTGATGACGAGCAAACTTTGGGACGAGAGGATTGTAATGTCCCCGTTATAAAATAAATTAAACTTTGTAACATGCCAATTGATTTAATTTATCTCAAACCCTTTTTTTTTTGTGTTCGAAGTTTGTGCCGCCGTCGGCTATCTTTGTACACCCTCGGAATGGTTTCCTGACAAGTATTTAAGCAAGACTTGTAGGAAGTCTTAGGTATGCTTTTGGATCATATTTCTTTGTACTGCGAACTCTTGTTTAGGGTTCTTTGTTGTTCGCCATTTCGGAAGTGAAAGATCTTCTCTATTTGGCTCGTGCGATTTCGATGGGATTCTACCCTCACCCTATTCTGTTAGTGTATGCGTCCTTCGCTTGGATCAGGCAAATCATAGCATTTTCTTTTGGCAATCATTATTCACATTCGAATCTCTATTGTGGTGTGGATTTCATGAACATTTTTTGTATATGAGCAAGACTGTGTTTTCGGATCCAACTGTGTATTCCTATCAAACTTATTTACATTTCCATTGCCGTACCTCACTACCATACAACATCATCTTCCTGCCACTGTACAAGCACTTTCCATTGCCGTACATACAGATGCCTTCACCTCAGCGTACGACCTTTCATAATCACCGTATTGCCTGCTGTAGCCATTGTACAACCTGCCTGTTGGAGTCACTGTATGGCTTGCTGGGTCATCGTACGGACTGACAGACCCACGTATGGCCACACAACCTCCACTGTACGACTAGCAAATTTGATCTGTACGGCTCTGCATTTTGCCCTCCAATTCTGTCGTACAACCTCTCAATCTATTCGTGTATGGCTACTTTGGTTTGGAGTATAGCCGAAACACTACACTACACAATATTTACCGATGATAGCTGTGGGGTTGGTTGTCTTCGGAGGGTATATCTTCTTGTTTATCCTCATCATTAGACATGACCTCAAATGTAGTGGATTTTTCCTTTCTCGGGGCATCTGCGCCCAGATTCCTATGGTCCCTTACAGTTGAAACATAGTTTCTTCCTTCGGAGCTCTTGTCTGGTAGCTTTGTCCAATGACGGCTTTCTTGGTGGAGGTTTGTTATCTTTGTCCCTCGGAAACATTGGCGGTTTGGAATGTGATTAAGTTTGTGAGGATGACACCGATGATGATGCCATACTCCTTGCCTTGTTAATGGCCTCTGACAGGGTGGCAGGATTGAACCGTTTTACCCAACCCTTCAATGGTTTTGTTAGTCCATCCATGAAAAACACTATTCGTCTTCTTTCAGAAATGTACGTAACCAAAACAGAGAGTTTCTAAAATTCCGCAATATACTAGTCAACCGATCCAGTTTGCCTCAGTTGTGCCAAATCTTTGAAATTGGGTTCTGGATCTTTACCATCAAATCAATCTATTGATCTCTTAGTGAATTCCACATAGGTATTTATTTGATCATGCCTCATGTGATGGTGTCATGATGCCACCATTCATGCGCAACTCCCTCCAAGTGTAATGCCGCAAATTTAATTGCTTCTTCTAGCATAGGATTAAGCTGGAAGTAAGTATTAGTCTTCATTACCCACACTTGCATAGCTATGGATCCTAATCCATCAAATGGAGTGTAATGTCGCCTCTTTAGTAAGACATGGCATTTTTCGTGGATTTGCCTATTATAGACTCTCGTAGGCAGATGAGATTGATGAGAGAGTCATTTTGGCATTTATTTGGTGATTGGATGGCTCATTATGCTCTTGGAGATATTATTTTATTTATATTTTATCATCTCTTTTTATACGAGGCCTACATGTTGCACTTTATTTTATAAAGTTATTTATTATAAAAAGTGCATTGTAAAGGGATTTTATAATGGATGTTTATAGAAGCTCTCAGTCACTTCTTAGGAAAGTAAATAAATAGAGGGCTTGGCCTCCCATTTGGACACGCGGAGGTTTGATAACTCAACTACATCTTCTATGAGCATTTGTGGAGCTTGATAGTCTACAAATATTCGGCATAATCCTTGAGAATGATACCTCTCAAGAGATTGTGTAACTGAGGAAGTGAAATACCTTCTGAAGGGTTGCACATTGGAAGTGGTATTCAGCCATTTCATGTTGGGCATATCTGAGTATTCAGTTTGAGGGTTTGATAGAGATTGCATAAGGGCTTGAAATTCATCCACCCATTGGAGAATCAATTTGACAAAGGTTTGGAAGCAATTCAGTACATTTTTGTGAAGTACATACCAGGGCCTGAGACACACATTTCTACTCATATCTTCCTACCCCTTTGGAGTTCGATTTTATGCATTTGGGAGGCTAGGATATAACCCCAAGCGATTCTGAACATAGCATTTTTGGCAGCCAAAACACTTTAAAAAAATTACTATAACTGCCGTACATGTCCGTACTGTATGGCCAGGTACAGTAGCAGGGTACAGTGTAGTTTCTGGACCAGTTTGGGGAGCAGTTTGGGTGTCTCTTCATCAGCATTCGTCAACAATAATTTGCATCAATTTCCAAGTTCCAATTCAATGTGTTCAGCAATAAGAGTCTGTTATGTATTGATTGGAAAAAAAATAAAAATAGTATAGACTGTAACAATCCAGCATATGTATTAAAATCAGTCACTGTTATTCATTGGAATCATATTTATGTATTTGGAATGTCATAGTGAATGTAAAGTGCATTGATGAGGTCTTGACATTGCAATAGTTTCGTTGTTCATGTATTGGAGTTGTAACATCTGAATATTGTAATTGGCAACCCTCTTGAAATACATCATTGTTTGGTATTGTTCTTACATCACTACATTCTATGCATATTGACACTGTTATTACATTAGTTTACTGTGGGTTTGTTGCACAACAAATTCTTGAGTACGGAATTAAACTTTAACAGTATGAATCAGTTTGCTTGCCAAGTGTTTGATGGAATTTCCATAGTATATATTCAGTTCCATTCTACAGCACTACAGATCAGATTGCATGCTAAGTGTTTGACAAAATTCCATACTTCGGCATTGGTAGTTGTTAGTAGTCTTTTAGCAAGGATCTTTACATGGAGACAAATTTACTTTACTCAACTTCCTTATGAGATCATCATTAAAATATCCTCAATTTCTGCCTCCTGAATATCTCATCCTCAGATTTGCATAATCTTTGTAGGATATATCTTACTCCAAATTCTCATTCTTTCAGTTTTCTCTTAGCTGTTCTTGCATTCCTTCAAAGGTGGGTTGCTTCCCTCTGTGTGGTGCCTCCATCTGTTGGGGAAAAGAAGGCATGAAAGGTCAAGAGCGTGATGGATGAGGGTTTTCTTTACCCAACACCGAGTCTGTGCTATGACCAGTTTGTTCACCGAATATTTTATTGTCTGCCAACTTCTTGAGAGTTTTTTCCATGAGATGCTGAGTACATTGATTTGTGTTTGATTCCTCGCAAGTTCTCTCAGTAGTGCCACAAGTTTGGCAGCTGTGGGTTTCGGTTCTACAGCCATTCTATCAACGGAATGGGTTCTTGTTTTCCGACTATACACTCTCATTCATTGTCCACTGGTTGGCACGATTGAAGCTCTCATACTATTGAAATGTTCCTGACCTTCGTATGGTGGTAACTGGTTTGACCTCATGCTACACAACACCGTTCGACATGCAAAAATAATGTGGTTGTACGGTGATGAATAACTGGGAGCCATACAATAGTGTAGGCAAGACCCGTATGGGGTTGATAAACTCTATTTGGTGGAGCAGTTATATTGTGCCATATGGTGACAAATAGGGATGCCGTAGAGAAGATGATTGAAAGCCGTATGGTGGGGTTTGATGGTATGCATGGTGGATTGGAAACAAGGCCGTACGGTATGTAAGGTAGCCGTACGGTGGGATAACTATGAAGGCCGTATGGTAGTAATGAAGGGTGTGCGAAAGGTTTGTTATGAAGGCCGTATTGAATAATGGACAAAGCTTGGGTGAATGGAAGTGCAGGTAACAAAATGTATGAAATATGCAAAGTAAAACACAAACATTTTGCCAAGGAATTTATTCATTCAACACAAAGAGAGCTTGGTCAAATTAAACATGACTTCTCTAATTCGCAATATGGTGGTGCTTCGATTTGCTAGATTTGAGCGAATTATTATAGGCGACAGAATAGCACAAGGGTTGAATCGCACTGAAACCGAAAAGGCCAAATAGGGAAGATCTTTCCGAAATGGCGAATAACAGAGAATCCCAATTGGAATTTGCAGTACAAAGAAATATAATCAAATCACATACCTAAAGACTACCTACAAGCCGTGCTTTACCTGTCGGGGTAAACTTTCTAAGGGTGTACAAAAATAGCCGACGATTATGCAAACTACGGAAACAAAACAAAAATGGGTCCGAGATATATTAAATTAATCGGCCCATTAACAATAGATTAATGATTTATTTTATAACAGGAACATTACATAACTGTCATCTTTTGAATCATTTATCAAACAATCCTTATTGTTATTGTGATATATGTTGGAGCTAACTCATTATGTATGTGTTTTATGGTAAGCTATCCACCTTGAGTAGTTGTGATGTTTATGAGCTAGTCCTTTTTGTATATGTGGCGTATGCTCAAGATCACCAAACGTATGGAATTTGTGATATGACCCTTATGAATGTGTAAGATGGTGCAACTAATGATTGGTAATGATGGATATGGAATCCACTATGATTTTCCATTGTCTAAAATAGGATAGAATAATGAAATGAATAACAATAAATAAATAATTTATTATTAAATTAAATATTATAAAACAACGTAATATATAAACTGCAAGATATGATATCATTCATTAATAAATATTAAAATATTATATGAGATAGATAATTTATTTTTGACATGTATAATATTATATATTCTCATAGAACAAATTATTGGATAGAATCATCAAACATATGTATAAGATAATATGTGATAATAATATATAATCAAAAAGGTATAATATTAATATTATGCTATTCATATTAACATAATAGATATTATATTATACAGTCCTTAGAAACATTAAGATACATATATTATTATTATCATCAATATAATACTACAGTCGTCTATGTGGGAAACTTTAATTTTTAAGCTCTAAATTAAAGGGGCTAGCAAGACAACCAAATTGAATACCTATGCCAAACAAAGATAGAGAAGTGGGTGCACAAGGATCTTGGGCAATTGTGTAAGTTTGGGCCCCCATTCAAAGTAATTTGATCAGCAATAATGGCAACGATTGATACAATTAATTATAAACTTAATAACATCGAATTGTGATACTAGCGAGTGTATTAACTGGTGTTGAAGGAAGGACAACAATTTAGAAGGATAGATCTCAATCGGTGCCACCCCTTTGATTTGGGGAGAATACACAAAAACAGACTATCATCTAATATGAAACAATTAAAATAGAAATTATAAACTGTATAAATCAAATTAGCAGGGAGGACATAATAGAAGGTTATATTTGTTGAGGGCAGCAGTGATTTCTTGCTAAGGCATACGCAAGGAAAGGATATACAACAAGTTTTAGATCGACACATCAAACAAAAAAATGTTTTAGGAAGGAGGAAATATTAGATATACAATAAAAAATGTAAAGGAAGAAAGGTGACTTTGCTAAGGGGGAAAGAACATGGAGATATAGGAGCTGATTAAGTTATAAGAGGAATAATTTTGGACCATCGTTGGTCCCATTGAAAAACTCAGTGTAAATTTGATATTTATGTATATGTATAATTCTGTTACTTTGTATTGGGCAAACATATGCTCAAAGCGCTAGCCCACATGAAAGGAGGACCATAGTAGAACATATTATCTTCTACTCCTACTTATATCTGCTCTTTGGCTATTTTGGTTATAAGCAAAGCATCTAATATAATCTAAAACTCATCCCTTAACAATTAAAGATAAGTGATTAAGAGTTAATAAGGAAAATCATGTTCAAATAGTCTTGTAACCAAGGAGATATCTATTGGCAGTTTGGCTAGGTAGATAAGTTGGAGTTGTCATTTATGGAAACATATAATCAATGTTAAAATGAGCAAAGTATGGAGATGAAGTTTTGGCAGTTTGACTTAGAAAATTGTCTATTATGCAGTTTATCTGTCAGCACAGTTGGAATTCTCATTGGCACGTATGCAGCTACCGGCGATAATATAGTATGTCAGCATACCGTACATAAGAGCACAAGGCAGTATGGACAATATGAACAGAGTTATTACAGTTTTTCTAGTTGCAGTAATGAGCTGACCGAACAAGACAGAATTAAGGAAACATATATTTCACGTTAAGGAATTTTTTCGTTTACCAAAACAATTACTTGACTAATTAGTGACAACATCCTAGATGTTGACCCTAAGTGGGCAATGTGTAAATTTGTGTTTTGGGACACTAGACAAAATAACAAGGTATAATGGAAAGTTTTTGAGTGCGATGTTAAATGTGGTTATTGTGTTAAGTATGTGATTATTTTGTAATATGAACTTTGACGGTAAAGCAGTAAAAGGAAGAATATGCGAAGTTGATACAATGAGCTACAAAGGTCATGTCAGATATTGAAGATATCAGTAGTTGTAAAGAGGTTTTTGTATCTACTCTTTTGTATACTGTATATTATTGTATATTGCATGTTTGGGCAGTGGGTTCAGCTTGCATACATTCTATAATTGTAATAACAATTCCTAACATGGTTGAGGCTTCTAACAAGGACCGAGACACTATACGGATGTAATAGACTCCTAATAGGGTCAATATCTTTGACAAGATACTTTTGATTAGTGGATCGGTTTGTAGGTGCCATCCCCATTGGGGTTTTCCCTTGGCCAGAGTTTCCCTAGTTAACAAAATATGGTGTTATGAGTTGCATTTCTTTATGGCCCCCTCCCCTCTCAGTATTTCCTGTTTCTAACAATGTCATTCCAATTTGTTAAGGATTCATGTTACCATTATTTATATTAATTTAAAGGAAATGAATAAGGGTATATCAAGGAGAGACATATTGTATGTTTCTCTGATAAGCAATTAAAAGAAATTGAGATTTATAAATACATACTAAGAGAATTGATACTGCTTTTGCCGCGCTTCCAAATTTATCTTGAATGTAAGCTTAGTAAAAAGAAGTCTTCAGCGATCAAATTTCAAGATACCCTAAACTATAAGAATCTTGGAGGGGATATTTCATCAACACTTGATGACAAGGAGTATCTTTAATTATGATGGGACTATTTTAAAAGATTACACTTAATTAACAGTCATGGTTAAGGGAGATCAGAGATCTTGTCAAGAGGAGAGATTGAGCTCCCTCTAACTGTGAACTACGAAGCCTCTAACTTCCCATGAGTGGATATGTAGGCAGGGTCATTAAGAGTGAACTGTCAAGGCTTATGGAAACTAAACACTCATGAGTAAGCATGAAGTGTGATCTCCGGTTGTTGCCACCATGGTGAATGGAGGAGTTTTATAGTCACCACTTATAAATTAAATGGAAAATGATTGGTGGAATAAGTTAACTCTGATGTTTGAAAAATAAATTAAAATAGTAGCAACTAAGGGTGTTTGTCACAGGAATGAGGCATTGGAATTTGGGCATGTTCATCATTTCTTGCAATTGAAAACTTAGGAGTTTGTTTAGCCATTTATTAGTTAGCTTTCATAAATTATTTGTTTTTATTTTCCGGTATTATTTTTCATTGTTTTGAAAAACACACAACAAAATTACAAAAAATGATAAACACAAAACTTCAGATAATCAGAGTAAATTGGAAAAAAAATCAGAATTGCATATTCTGATTAGGAGTGGGACATTTCGAATTTGAACAATGAAACCTTGCCTAACCTTAAATAATGGAATACAAACACGTAAGGCTCAATGGTGTTACTATATAAATTCCAGATAGGGAAATACTCCTTATGGATTACTGCATTGGGATGTCTGTCAATCAACCCTGTATCTTCACACAGAAAACAAAATTCAACCAATTACCATTTGCCACAAACATGCACATTCTCAGACTTATTGTAGATTACTGTTAAAAGTAAAAACTATATGCTTTTGGGATTCTAATATGCAGAGCCATTGAAATGCTTCTATGTCATTTAGCCAATTATTTTTGTTAGATCTTTTCTGCTCTTAAGTACTTATAAACAAAGTAATATATTGGTATTGATGGTCTTGTTCTAAGTTATTGGACCCTTTAAAGAAAATTGTTGTAGTTAGGAATGGTGTTTTATTTATGAATGATACTCCCCTATCTGCTTGCATTGTCAATTTTAAAATTTAGCATATAATTAATTAGCAATATAGTAAAAACATTTGGTGCCCTTTTTCTAGATTCATATGTTTTTGACCTTCCCAAGTCATCTTCAACACTATGAATTGGCCATTTACCTTGAACTACGGCAAAGAGAACTGAGTCTTTGACAACTTTTGACTAAAAGTAGCTATGTTTGTTTGCTTCAACAACTTGTGTATGAATTTGTTCTTGAAATTTGTAAAACATTATTTACATTCTAGACAAATCATTGTGTATTTTTGGAGTCGCCAACCATTGCTCTCCATGGTTTCAGTAGAACACTTCTTTATTAAGTATTTATTATGTAATTATCTGTCTTGACTAATACTGGAAAGGTTTTCTTGGGAGAACAACTTTTCTGGAGTCACATCCATCTCTCTTCATGTTTTCAGTAGACTCTTAGTCACTCAATTAAGTATATATGCATATTCCTTTCACTATTTTGGTTCCTTTCTTCAGTTTTCTGTTTATGTTTGTACTTTCTCAATCTCTAGTGTTTATGTTCATGAGATTCACCTTTTCTTGTTAGTTTTCAGCTGTTTCGTAGGTTTGGTGGTAACTTTTTCAGCTCTTTGGCTGTCTCCTACCCTCATAGCACTCTATGGTTGTTTCCTGCCCTCATACTATATTAAATGGGTGTACATTTAAATCCTATTGACCTAGTTCAAAAACTCTTGGCAAGTAATACGTTTTTCATTCTTTCTTTCACAATGCCTAGGTATAATTTAAAATAGAAAGCTTCACTAGGCCCTTATACGTTACCTTTCAGTTCAAAGTCAACAGTTAATGAACTTAAGTACAAGGTGAAGCTGTCCAGAACTCGATTGTGTGGAAAACAAAAAATTAGAAAGGGGTTTGACAAGTACGATCTTATCATCTATAATTACAATAAAGTACATTATTGAGCATTAAATAAATAACAAAACATTGTTTCAATAGTACGTTCTTGTTGATAATGCCATCTTTTCTCTTCATACTTGTTTGCTGATAAAAGCCAATGGAAACCTGCAGTTGTGCATTTCATTGAGAAGGGATACATTGAGTGAGGAAGAAGCAACTAATGCTTTTGTGCCATGTTGTGATCATGAGCTATGTGCTGTGTTACTTAAACTTGACCTACTTAAAGCTAGAAGATGCCACAAAAATGAATATTACAGGATTTGAACACTATTTCATGAAGAAAAAAATAGGCTGTTATTTTTATTTTGCAAACATTCCAGACTGCATGCAGATTAATATAATAAGGAACTTAAAGACCATAACTATTTTGTTTGATGTGAACAGTTTTCTGCTCTTATCCAATATTCTCTGCAAATTGTCATTGCTCTTTTCAGTTTGTCCAACAATATGAATAGAATTTGATGGCTGGAATTGGGATGGGAGCAGGGTATGGGAGTCTTTGGCAGATATAACATGTTGTCAGGCTCTGGTTATTGTGTATGATAATCATTGCTTCCTTCAAATTGGTTTGGCTGCTGAATCTGCCACAGTGAAAGGAAAGGCTATTCAAGTTGATGCTGGGAAGCTCATGCAGGGTTCCCTTTGCCAAGAAATTTGGAGATCTGGAAAGCGTAAGGGAAATAAGATTTAGTTTGTTGGGCTCTTTTGTATAAATAAATATTTTATTTTTTGTATTGCAAGTTACTGGGGATACTTTTGCATTTTTCTAAAATCTATATTGAGATGGCATTTGGATTGTTGGTGCAGAAAATTACTTGGCTAATCTTGTTCTTTATCCTGGGCGTCTCGAATTACCATTTTTGCCCCAAAATACTCAGGTACACAAAGAAACATAATTTGAACTTGGCAAAGTTCCAAAGTATATTACATGGTCCATATTGGTTGTGTTTCCTTTGTGATATTTCTCAAATGATTCTTATATAAGTTAGAGACATTGATATCCACATATTGTAGAATAGCTAGGCCACCACTTTATTATATCTTATAATCAATTTCCTATTGCTCATCTTCTACATTTTATGTTGTTTTCAAATGCTGATACTTGGACTCGCCACAGACTTGGCAAACCAAAAAATTGGACTTGGACTTGGACTTGCGAAAGATTTGGCAAAAGGAAAGAACCATAGTTTTACATAAAAACACAAAGAAATTAATGCATTTAAGGAACATAAGAGCCATAACTGATACATTACACAGGTCATATGAATCTCAAACACTCAATATATGAACATCATCATAGTTGCAAAGTTTAAAATCTATAACAGCAGCATAAGTTTATACATATTGACAAAATTAGATATACTGATCTGTCCAAATGTGAAAAACATCAAACTAAAGACTACAGCCTCATCTTTTCTCTTCTAATATAACTCAATTTTTGATGCCTTGAACTGGTAGGCATTGTGGTATGTAAAGTAGGAGTTGAGTCTTCTTCTTCAACATCAAAGTTCTCATCTTCATCATCCTCCATCTCACTAGAATCAGCCAATGCTGCAGCTTCTAATGCTGCACCTCTCTCTAATCCTGCAATATCTTCTTCAGTAAGGAGCATATCATCACTTTGATCTTGTTTATTGACATTCCAATCACCATATGGATCAATTTCGTCCAACTCAACGGACCCATGTGAAGTACCCTCCACCTTTCTAGTGTGAAGGCGAATATTATACCAAACAAAGATGAGATCATCGAGTCTCTTTTGGCTCAACCTATTTCTCTTCTTTGTGTTAATGTTCTCAAATGTACTCCAATTCCATTCACACCCAAAAGCACTACATGGCTGAGACAAAATAGGGATAACTATCTTTTGAAGATTAGATATGCTAGCACGATAGTTCTCCCACCATAAATCTACAAAAAGCATTTATAAATAATAGAATTGAGTAAAATATGCAGGTTTGTACCAAAGTAGAAATCATTATCAGTTTTCTAATTTTATCTTCTAATATTAATCAAAATGTTTTACCTGATTGTTTTTATCTCTTGTCAATTGCTTGTTGTGAAGAAAAGAGTCTCCCCTATGCACCCTTGTAGATCTTGAACAATGAACATTTCCAAATTCATAAATAAGAATTGTTGAAGACTCAAACTCAACAATGAGCATTTCCAAATTCATGAATCATAAATAAATTATAGGATATAACAAATGCCAAATCTCACCTACTAGTCTTAAAATCTTGTCTCTCAAGTCACAGTTAGGAACCATCTTATCAATGCATTTAATAACACCTACTATGGCCTCCTCATCAGCCTTTAATGAATCAAATAAGTAGAATCTTGAGTTCTAGTAGTATGCCAAGTCATGCATCGGTTGGTGGAGCTGGAGTGTCCAGCTACTATGAATCATTCACCAAAGGACTTCATATTTTTTTGAATTTCCACCATAATAATGTGAAATGGCCTCTTTGGCCCTATCTGTGGCCTCAAATGAAACCCATTGGCATTCCCTCTCCATCTACCATACAAAGAACCTTTACGAAAGGTTCTATCACCTAGAAAAGTGAAAACAAATTTCAATTATTACAAAAGTAACCCCTAAAAAAGTTTAGATTTGGGTTTGTTACTTACTTTTGATAAACTCATCTCTGCCTTTTGTAAGTCCATTATTGAAAATAATACTATCATCTTTGCCTTAGGTTTCTTGGCATATGCAGAGTGTATCCAAGCATACAACACAAACATTTGCATAAGATGAGGAATTGCACCAAGAATGCTTTACAATGCGAGGAAATGGCTAGCAAATCATGTCACTCTTGGTCGCACAAGTTCCTTGCCACTTGAGTGTTTTCTCATCAAAGCGAGGACCCAAGTATGGTCTTAGATGAATTTGGTGACACTTTTAGCATCTTCAACCACCTTTTACACCTAGCTAGTCTTTCTAATGTTTTCTAACAAGTCCAACACAAGGACTCTATGTAATTGTTGGATGCCTCTCCATAAGCAGTTGCATTGTCCGTGATAATTTCAACAACATTCTCAACTCAAACATATTAGATCACCCCAGCTAACAAATTGCACAAAGTCTTAGCAATTTTTATTTCCTTGGAGTCACCTATAGACTAGAGGAATACCATTGCACCATTAGAGGTGTAGTATCTTGGATCGATATTTTACCCAATTTATCTCATAAACAAATTTTAGAACACAAGAGATGATTTATGCAATTAAAACCTAAGTCACAAGGTAACCATAAAATTTGAATAAAGTTTGACAAGCGTAAAATTCGAAAAAGTTCGACGTTAAATTTGCCGTGAATATATAAATATATATATATATATATATATATATATATATATATATATATATATATATATATATATATATATATATATATATATATATATATATATATAGATATATATAATATTAACATTGTTAAATAGATTTAAAATCATTATTAAAACATTGATACATTTATAAAATATAGATTTTATTTAAGTTATATGATTAAATTTTTATTAATATATTTTAATATGAAACATAAAATTTATAACAATTTAATGTTCTTAAAAAATTGTAAAAACCAAAAAAATTATAATATGTATAAATGATATGGTAAAAAAAACCTAAATATCACAAAGCCAAAACTATATAATAATTTTAATATTCAACATAAAATGAATTATAATCATCTGACATGGCAGAAAGGAACAAAGTGTTCTCGCGACATGATAGACATGCGACTCAGCCCCTATCTTGCCTCCGTCAAATGATCAACTTCGGTGAATTTTCCACGTCGGATGATCTACAAAGGTATTTCAAATAGATGATTAACAATGGTATTTCCATGTCGGATGTTAACGATGGTATTTCCTCGTCTTTGCTCCTGTCTTGCAGCTCAACTCCTTTCCAGTGAAGTCGGACTATATTGCATTTGATAAAAAAATACCCTTAAAAATGATATTTGAAACCCCTAAACACTGTTTTAAAATTTTTTACTTGATGAAAAATCTCGTCCTTTTCTGTATGAAAACAAGTTGAATTTCAACGAATTTTATAGAAATATCTGAAGTTCGCCCAAATCCGAATTTCAGGCATGACAGATTAAAACCACACATATAACCAACAAATGAACTAGTAGATGCTCATTAAAATACTTAGTTTAATACAACTTCAAAGTTGTTACTGTATTATAAACTAGGAGTACAACAACATGCAAGCAATCAAATCTTAAAAATAGTTATGTAGTCAGATTGGAAACACTAAGAAGGAACTTGTATGCGCAATGTAAACTCCTCGAATCAACCACAAGGCTGAACTGAGTTTGCGTCTGATTCACAAGAATAGCCCGAGGGTGCTCATCCTCAGGATCATAAGATTGAAAGCAAAACTTCCACTTCCTCAAGGGAAAACGACAAAAAAAATCCAAAGCCAAGCATTCCTGAAAGAATGAAGCTTCCTACTTTTATTCCTCATAGCTTTGAATCTTCAACTCCCCTTCTCCTTGTAGTCGGAATAAAGTAACTATTGTGCTTAGTACTTGTTAAAGCTTAGTTGGGTTGGGTAGTTTGGAGGTGAGAGAATGCGTTGGTTGGTTTTCCCAACCAACCTACCCTTCTATAAGTACTTCGAATATTGTCAATGTATGGAGGATGTTTTTGGTATTAATAAAGAAACCATTTCCTCACCTACTAGTATTGTAGTATTAATGATACATTTTATGTTTTACTTTATGTGTATCTCAGTTTTGTTATTCTGTATGATTAGCATATCTTTGTGAAGTTGAGTGATATTTTCACTCTACATTTTTTGTGCCATTGCCTAGGTTTGAACCTGGAGGTCGGCAAGATGGAGTAATGGGAAGGCCCTTTGTACCGCTCATCCAAGTAACAAATAGTGATAGGGAAGAGGAGGAAATAACTAGAGAAGATCAATTGACACATGATTTGGTGACGACCTGGGAAGTTGCGGTCGATTAGTACGTACGAAAGGAAGCCTATGAGAGAACGGTCCCTGAAGGTATGGTACGCGACTAACTTTCGGTGCCACCAGCGGTGTAGATCTCTTGGGAGAGATTCCTTGCCTGTTAGCACACAATTTGTTATGAGTAGAAGAGGAAAGAGCTGAGACGCAAAGGGAACAGAGGAGACAAAAAGTACTCGAGTAGTTTGCTAAAAGGAGGAATGTGAAAATTCCAAAAAGGGAAATAGACAATAAAATTGATTCATGCCCTTAATTCCAAACATATATCCTAGGTGGGTACAAGGAGAAGAAATTGAGGAAGAAGTTGCCTTGAGGACACTACGTCTCCAACAACAAGAGAGACATTGTAACTTGAGGGGAGGACAAGGGGATTCCACTAGAATCCAAGAAGGATTGATTGAGCATGCAATCGAAGGTATAGAAAATGTGGTCATCTTGGAGACACCAGCAAAGAAGTTGGGATAAAAAAATCCAGAGACACCTACATAAAGAGATCTCTGACAGGAGCAAAGTCCAGAAGAAGAGGATACTTTCAGTAATCAAGAATCAGGTTCCTCATCGAGAGTGAAGTTCCAGTCAGGAGGAGGTGTTTCATCGGGAGGAGGTGCTCCATCCAGAAGAAGTATTCTGATAGGAGGGGGAAAACCCCACATAATGACAATAGACAAACAAATATTGCCAATGTTCATAGGGGATGGCTTGGAGGACCCCGCTCGCCACTATAAGACATGCATAACAATATGACAAGCCAATAGAGAAAATGACCCACCTGAGTAGCTAAAAGCTTTCCTTGCCACACTAAGGGGTATAGCCATTGCTTATTATACCAATCTAGAGGCAGCAAAGAAAAACACATGGAGTAATATCTGCACAACCTTTGAGGAGGAATTCAAACTCCTGAGGGACGATGATGAAATAGTAACGAAGATTTATAACACAAGACAAGCGAATAGTGAATCTGTTAAAACCTATAGTTGAAGGCTAAAACAGCTAATAGGGAAGCTTGACAACAAGCTTGTAGATGGACTAAAGAAAAGATGGTTCATTGAAGGATTGACACCGTCCCTTAGGAGAAAGATGAAAATAGTTCCACTAGCAACCTTTGGGGATGCGTGTACTTGCACGATGGACATAGAAAGCAAAAGCAAAACTTCCAAAGCAAGAAGGCATGGAAGCATGAGTGAAAGTTACGAGGAAAGCAAAGAAGAATCCAAAACCATCCAAGCCCTGAGAAAAGACCTGAGGCGATTGATGAAGGAAGTGACAGGGAGTAAGGAAGAAAAGAAAGGAGGGAGGGAACTCTAGTGCATTGACTGTGAAAAAGAATGCCATACAAAAGGAGCATGCCCAAAGAAAGCATTTTGTGAGATCTGTCAGGTACTGGGGCATGCAATTAAAGATTGTCCTTAAAATGTAAAAACACAAAGCACTCAAGTACTCCTTACACAAGGGGAGGAATCTACACCACCGTCCCCCCTTCCAAAGAATACAAATACAGAAGCCTCACTAGGGGGATACAAAAATAACAAAAGAGAAAGTAGTAATAATAGCAACAACAACAACACCAACAACACACCCCAATGTCCAATCCAGTATGACTCCAAGGGGAGCCCTATGATCGAATGTAGGAGATGCAATGTGCAAATTTCCAAAGTAAAGGAGGACAAAATGGAGGGATGCTCTGTAATGGTGTGGGCTAGGAAATAATGAGGATGTGACTTGCCCGAAACAGAAGGGGGTAAGTATGATAGACATTGAAGATCCAGAAGGCAAAATTCTTGTAGTCATCAGGATGCAAGCTAGAAAATTAACCTATCCAGATGCTACTAGGGAGACAGAAAGATTTTAGGAAGTAAAGAGGGACATTCAAGATAGCATGCGAGAGGAAGGAAGACAAGGCCAGAAAAACCTACTTCTAATAGGGGTTTACCAAATATTGTGAGGCAAGTATTGGAAACCACTACCCCAGTAAAAATATCAAATTTATTAGAAACACTACCTTAATTGCAGGTAGTGCTAACTCAGGGGGAAAACCTGAAAGGGACAACTTCAAAGAAAGAGAAGGAAGGAGAAGTGTGGATAGAAGACAATACCCTATTCACTATAGGAATGGGGAAAACACCAGCGGTTGTAGAGATGGAGATATTAGGGTGCAAGCTTTCAAATAGCATTGTTGATGGAGGTTCTAGCGTAAATTTTTTATTAGAAGAAACATGGAAGGAAATAGGGAAGCGTACACTTTGGCCATCGACATTTCATCTAGTGGAGAGCCAACCAACTAGGAATCAAGAGTATAGGAACCTTGATGGGACAAAAAGTCATAGTGGGTACCCAACATTTTGTTTTGGATTTTGTGGTTATCACTCTAGAGAAGAAAGGGTACGATGATTTATTAGGTAGGCGATGGTTAGTCGCAACAAAAAGCTACCCATAACTAGAAACAGAACACTATCTATTGAGTCCGAAGGAAGAAAGTACATCATAGATCTCAGGAACCAGTCAGTAAGTTAGGACTTAGCATCAGACTCCGAAGGAGAAAACAATGAAGGGATGGAACCAGATGAGGAAGGGGTACTCAGACTAGGGGAATGCTCAGACGATGACACAAGTTCCCTTAATGGATTATTCCACTGGCAAATGGGAGACTACGAAGTTTTCCACACAGGATGTAATATGTTGCAAATACAAGAATCTAAGTTGGAAGGAAGCTATTCGGAGGGGTACACGGAGTATAAAGAGAATGGGGCAATAAAGTTATCCACTCTAGATAATAAACCTATCAGAGACCTAGTAAATGGGTTTAAGTTAAAAGCATATGAAGAAAGGAATATACGGGCAACCAACTATTTTATAAGTACGGGAGGAGGAAAGGAACAAGTAAGAAAAGAAAAAAGTGATGAACTAGAAAATGTTCACCCAAGTCCATATAAAGAGGTCACGATACTTTAACTTAGCAGTCATACCAGAGGAAGCAACAGCTGTACATCTTGCACTAGAAGAGGAGAGAACGGATGTACGAAAATCCATACAACTTACACATAAAAAAAGTGTGGCTGTATGAGGACATCCACAGAGAGAGAAGGTTGGTAGTCGTAGAAAGGTGATAGCCGTACAAAGGCGATAGCTGTACAGAAGAATAGAGAAGTATAGATGAAGGGGGAGGCATTCGTATAGAATGCATCCATATAGAAGGAAAAGGAAGAAACATCTGTACTGCAGAATGTGACCGTACGTTAGAAGGTATTAAGGAGAAAGAAGGCATTTGTATGGTAGCAGGGGTCTGTACGACAAGAAGTGTCCATTTGGATGGCATCCGTATGGCAAGAGGAGGTAATCCAAGAGAAGCTAGCTGTAAGGCAGGAGAAGGCATCTGTATGGGAGGAGAAACAAGCATCCGTACAAGAGGAAGAATATGTAGCTGTACCAGTACGGGACAAGGCAACCGTATGAAGGAGAACATTAGGAAACTAGCTCTTATGGACCTAGAAGGAAAGAAGGTGTACGAAGGAATCCGTACATGGAGCAACAAATTTGCAGATTGTCATATGGAAGGAAGAGGTTTAGATTGCCATATGGAAGGAAGACATCTGGCAAGCATGCCGTACGGCCGTACAAAGGACACCAAGCAAGCAGAACCCATACTCCAAAACAGGTCCGTATGTACTTATCATTGTCAGTAGGTACGAAGACATTTACTTGTTGGCCGTACGGGAAGATACTACAGTTGTACAGAAGTAGGAAGAGGTCTGTACGGAAGGGTGCATAATGACATGTCACATGAATAGTTGGCACACTGGCACATACAAACAAAAGAAATTTGTTGGGAAGTGAGGTATTACCACGCAATGGTGAAAGTAAGTATAAGAAAACCCAGCAGAGGGAACATTATTGATTCCAGAAGGAAGAAGCCTACTACACTGAAAGCACAGAAAGGGATAAGGAAGAGAACAAAAGGCAAGGGCAAAATGAGGCTGAAAATCACGGTTGAGGATATCACTTTTGAAAGTGTCATGGGAAGTAAGTGCAAGACCTGGTGGGAGAAAATAGAAGCAGATCACCCTCTGAAAAAGGCGTTGTGCACAGTAGAGGTAGACAAAATAATCTTTATGCCAATTTTTGAATTGAAGGAGTTTGAACCTATACTACAAAATTTAATCACAGGTTATGAGAGATCATGTCATACATCTACAGTGTAGTATTTCCAGCAGCAAGTGATAGTTTCTTATTTAGCAGAGGAAATAAGAAGGGTTTTTGAAATTCCTAATAGAGGGCAGGAACTAGAAAAAATCCTTATGACAGTAGAGGACAAGAAGTGGTTGAAACTAATGTGCCGAAAAGATCTTACAAATTCTAAATGGGAAGGAATCTTGAAGAACAGTAGGGGTCTCAAGAAAGCTTTCATTATAAATGATGAATGACGATGTATTATAGATTTGGTGAAAAGTAAGCTCACAGCCGACAACCGCACTTCAAATATTGCCCTTTGGATGTTCCCCGTATAAAGGAGAGGCATATAATTGGGCTTAATTTCTTTCTGACAGACTTCAAGAATTCATGGAGTTGAAACACAAGGCTTTTTACATGCCCCATCATGTCATGGCTTTAGTTTATAGAAGGAGTACACACTCAAGAAGGCAGCGTGCATCGAGGGACATTGATACCAGTCAATAGGGTGGAACCCAACAAACCTGCTATGACATACTGGCTCCATATGGACACCATGAGTGTAGGATTTCACAATGGTGGTGGAACAAAGAAAAAGAATCCAAAATAAGCAATTGTGGCTGAGACACTTGTAGAGGATGAAGAGAGTTCAGAAGAGGAGGATAGCGATACAGATTCATCTTCCTCAGACTCATAGCAGGTAGAAATCTGCCTAAGTCATCTATAGGGGACTCCATGGAAAGTTACTTTCTTACCACTTGCAGAGCAGCCACTTCCAACAGGAGTATCAAAATCTCCTGAGATTTACCATCACATGACTAGTGATCCCGAAGAAACTGCTACAACAGATATTGCCGATCCAAATCAAAAAAGAGTCAAGGAAGGAGCAGGCGACAGGAAACAAATATCGACATGGGGGGCTTCTAGAATATCGCTTTCGAGGATGGTGCCAGTAATCTCTTGAGAACAACACTCCTATACTAAAGTAATAGATATGAGATGCCAGAAAAAATGTGCACATAAGGTGAGGTTGCAAACATGTCTAGGCCTAGAAGTAGTACATCCGGTTGCTCTTGTAGTGCAGTCAACAGGAGTAGTGGATAACCAACAGGGAGAAATACACCCTCAGGAGAGTGTGATGGCTATGGCTATGGCATATTGTCCTGGAAGAAGTTGACAGGTTACTTTAGGAAGAAGGCATGGGGTCTTCCACTCTACAGGTAATTGTTGAGGAATAGGTAGGATACAAAGCAAGCGTGGGGAACCTTCGGACGTGGTTTCTTTTGCAAGCAAGGCAGAGTTATTTCTCACTGAGTTGCATGCCATGGAGCATTCTACCAAGGAGCGAATGTAGCAAGCTAGGTCTTGAAATCTGGAAACTCTCATAACAACAACAAAAGCGTTGGCCACAGTTATGTAGACTGGCTGCCATAAGGACTGTTAGAGCAAGGTGGATATCAGAGAAGGATATGGCTGCTACTTGGACAAGCAATTCTGTCATTTGCAGTGGACAGGAACAATCGCCGCCCCTCATGGAGGCTTTGAGAGCTATGGAAGTTGCTTTTCGGGGAACCTTCTTGGAACTTTAGTAGAAAAAAAGCTTGGCAAAGGCATGGGGGCTAGAAAGACAAAATCTTCAACATCAATGGGAAGCATAAAAAGTTGCCATGGAGGAAGCCTGGAAGATAGAGAAAGTAGAATTGGAAAACAAGATTGCCGCAACAAAAGCAAAGAAAATGGACGCTTTAATGGTACTGCAAGGTGTTTAGACAAAACAAAAGACAACTGAACGGGACCTGTAGTGGCTATGGGGAGCTTCGAGTACAGGGATGTCCTCTCATCCCTCTTCTTGAAGTCAAAGTTCTTTTTGTTGTTTTCATGTTCAGCAGACCACGTCCTTTTTTGGGGGGATAGATGTAGTCGGAGTAAAGTAACTATTGTGCTTAGTACTTGTTAAAGCTTAGTTGGGTTGTGTAGTAAGGAGGTGAGGGAATGCGTCGGTTGGTTTTCCCAACCAACCAACCCTTCTATAAGTACTTGGAATATTGTCAATGTATGGAGGATGTTTTTGGTATTAATAAAGAAACCATTTCTTCGCCTACTAGTATTGTGGCATTAATGATATATTCTGTCTTTATTTGTATCTCAATTATGTTATTTTGCATAATTAGCATATCTTTGTGAACTTGAGTGATATTTCCACTCTACACCCCCGTTTTTTTCTCCCCTTTTGTCACCTTTTAGCTCACTCTAATAATACTAAATTGGCCCATTTTTAATCCTACATTAAGCTTGTTGTCGGTAAAATGTATCGTGTAGCCGACAGGTAGAGTAGTATCCCAATAGGCGCGTAATGGTTGAGTCACCCTTTCGAAAAGGTATATGTACACGTCCGAGATGGACTTTGGAATCATCATTGTATTCGATTGTAATCATTAAGTGCATGTATGAATAAAGTATCTGTTCTGCATTGAATCGTGTTATACATGTGTTGAACTTCTTATCCTGTATGGTAAACATTTGGCGCCATTGCTAGACGGACTTGGAATGAAGGAATGATATGAAGATTAATGCCAAATTTTCTTAACAAAGATAGGAATAAGGTAAAAGACAAAGATGAGATACATAAAGCACAAGAAATTTTAATTTTAGTGCAGTAGGCAGAACACAGACAAAGACTTCAACAGATTGCTGAGGGGCACCAAAGGGGTGAAGAGGCATAGGCGGAGGGAGTGCACACACTTAATAAGCTGAGGAGTGTTGAGGAATTGTTGGAGGAAACTCAACAATGCTTAAATTTGGTCGAGGAAACAAAGAAAGAGTTTCTTAACCTGTATACGCTGAGGGAAGAGTGTCCGCACGGAAGGGAAGCAACTCGCACGGCTCGGAGGGAGCACGAGTGTGGAGTAATCTCTTCGTTCTTGATACACCGGACGAAAGGATACAGGCGAAGAATAGAACAACATCACTTGAAGACCTTTCACCAGACAATGTGGTTATTGGAAACAAGACTTCTATACAGAACAACGTGGGAGTACAGAACAGCGCAGGAGTACAGAACAACACAGGAGCTCAGAACTGCGCGGGAGCTCAGAACTGCGTAGGTACACAAGTACCTCAGAATCAAAGAAAAGTAATGATGGCAAGTCCTAAAGAAAAATTACCCAAGTTTCACGGTGGTGGTTCAGCAGATCCTATCAGACATTGTAAAACGTGTGAAACCATTTGGATGGCAAATGGTGTGACAGATGAGGATGATTGGGTTAGAAAATTCCCAGCGACCCTGCGAGGTGTGGCGATAGATTGGTTTTTTGACACCAGCCCTCAGAAACTCAATACATGGGAGAATGTCAAAAAATAATTTATAGCAGAATTCAGATTGCTTCGGGATGATAATGAAATAGTGGCCGAGATATACAACACTAAACAAGGAAAGAATGAAACAGTCTGGACCTATGCTAGATGATTGAAAGAACTGATTTGAAAGATGGAGAGTCAACTAGCGGACAGTTTGAAAAAATGATGGTTTGTGGAGGGGCTACGACTGGCTCTTAAAAAGAAGATGAAGATTGTACCACCGGCGTTGTACACCGACGCGTATACTCATGCCATGGATTTGGAAAGTGAACAAAAGACGAGTAAGAAGAAAAAGCATAAATCCTCTGATTTGGATGATTCATCCTCAGAAAGTAGCAGCAGTGATGAGGAATCAAACAAGAAGGTGAAAGCATTGCAGAAAGACATGCTTCGAATGATGAAAGAATTCAAGAATTTGAAAAAGAATTCGGACACAGTGAAAGGAGAATTGTGGTGCACAGATTGCAAAGAGGTTGGCCATACGAAGGGTTCATGCTCGAAGAAGCAGTTTTTTGACATATGCCAGGTAGCGAGACATTCCCTGAAGGAGTGCCCGTTTAACTTGAAAGCAAAAGGACACCGGCAGGTATTCCTAACGCAGGAAGCGTCCAACAACAACAATAACACGAGCAATGATGCAACTTCGGGTGGATATTGCAATAATAATAGATGCGGAAGGGGTGGAAACAATAATAACAACAGAGGCCAAAGTAGAATATAGTATGATGTGAGTGGACGAACGATGATACAATGCCGGGCATGCAATCTTTGGAGCCACTTCCCTAGGGACTGTCCTATGAAGGAGATGCCATAGCTATTGTGCAGATGGTGTGGTCTAGGGGACCATGAAGATTCAAAATGTCCAAAGCAAGGCGTAAATCTATTAAGTATTGAAACATGTGATGAGAAGGTACTGGTGATCACATGTGTAATGTCCCCATTTTTGGCTGACCTCGTGTAGCGTGCCAGATTTTCCTATCCTCGACTCTCGTAGGCAAATGGTGTGGAGAGAGATTCAATTCTGCAGATCAGATGGTCATATTTTGCTCTTGAAGAAGTGTTAAGAGGTTATATTTTATCATTATGTGATATTGGGGCCCACATGTTATAATTTTAATTTGAGTTGCACTTTCTATTTTATAAAATTACTTTATTATAAAAAAGTGCATTATAATGAGAAATTATAAAGGATGTTTCTAGAAGTTCTAGCAACTTCTTAGAAAAGTGAATAAATAGAGGGCTGGGCCTCTCATTTGGACATGCTTGGATTTGAGATTTCTTCTACTTCTTCCATTGTGGAGCAATTTGTAGTCTCTTGGGTCTGCAAATACTATTCGATCTTTGGGAACGAATCACTCCCCTAGATTGGCATAACTGAGGTAGTGAAATATCTACTGAAGGGTTGCATAATTGGAGTTGGTATTCAACCATCTCATTGGAACTTCATTGAAAAATTGTTTGAAGAGTTTATTTTGGTTGGAATAAGGGTTTCAGATTTACCCTAGCATTGGTGAAGCGTTCGGCAGGGGTTTGAAGACAAAATTTGTGCATTTTCAGAATTGTCAAATCAGGGTTTGGAACCACATAATTGCTCATATCTTCTCAACCCCTTGGAGTTATTTTTTATGGTTTGGTAGGGTTACTACCTAACCCTAGGCGCCCATATTCCTTGCATTTGGGGGTCCCAAAACCCCAGCATTATTTTTATATAGGGGCCGTACATGCTGGCCTGGGTACGGCCTTGCCAGTAGAATCAGGAGCAGCAATTTGGGGGTTCGTTTGGGGGCAGTTTGTGGAGGATTTAGTGTCTTTGGCAGCGGTTTACATTAGACATCTCCAGCAGCAATACCAGGTGCACATACTGAGGTTTTTGATTGTCAAAGGTGTTGCATACAAATAGTTGAACAGTCAACACTGTCATTGCATTGTTGGTTATCTCCAGTTATTAGTTGCTGTTGTAAACCAGTCATCTATCATATAATCTGAACTGGGTTATTGTCATGTCATAGCATTGCATTGTCAAGGGTTTGATGTATTAGAAGTGCATAGTTGTGACAGTCCCCTAAATCTGATATTGTAAAATCAGTCATTAATGTAGATGCACAGCTCAGTCCATTATAATCAGTTGTAATCAGATTTGCATGCATTGATAGGATTGAATATGAAGGTTTATATGTTGTCATCAATCTATATTCATATGCATATGTATTAGACACCACAGTCCTTATATTCTGAAAGTATCAAATCTGAGAGTTTCCATATTCTGAATATTGTTATTGGTACTGTTATTGTTCATTACGTTACATTTCGATATTGGCATTGTACTTTGTGGTTTCGTTGTACAACAATTAGTAATATTGCAGCCTTATTCGGTTACATGCCAACTGTTTGACAAAATTCCTAAGTCCAGTTTGAGGGTTTCAGTGGCCTTTATAGTAAGGGTCATTACAGTGGTATCAGAGCTATAAGTCCTGCCATCCTGTGGAAGTCTTATAGGGATTTTGGAACAGCCGGATAGAGAGAAAAATGTTTGACAAAATGAAGGCCGGTCCAGATCAGGGAAAGGAAAGATTCTTACAGTTATTAAACACCTTAGCACAGGGACAGCGATCAGCAGAGCAGAGGACACAGGAACAGAGTCAGAGATTGGAGCTTATGATGCAGATGATGGCTCGTCAAATGGGGTTGAACGCTAACATAAGTGGAGGAAATAATCAGAATGGTAATAATCAAAATGGTAACAATCGGAATGGGAATAATCAGGATGGGACACATAATGGAGGTGAACAAGTTGGGAACAATTTTGGTCATGCATCCCAGCAAGCTAGGACAGTGAGTTCGAGGCCCATGATTCCCACATTTCCTCCTAGAGCTCCAGAGCAGCCCGTACCTGAGCCCTAGATCACTGATATACAGGACCAGTTGAGGAGAGACTGGGAAGCCGGAGGTCCAGATTTTATTGCTGCAATTACCTTTAGGGAGTATATGGATGTGCGGATGAAGCATATGCCATGTGGACATGACAGGAACCAGAGCTATGAGCTACGGAAGAAAGTAGGGAAACTTCAGTTACCATATTATGATGGCTCGGGGAAGTCTACAACAAGAGCTTGGGTTCAAAAGCTTGACACATACTTTCAATTGCACCCTATGCCTGAGGAAGAAGCTATTAAGTATGCAGCAATTCATCTGGATGGGTTAGCACACAAGTGGTGGCATCATGGTATGGTTACTATGGGTCATGCACACATTACCTCATATGTGGAGTTTAAGGAGAGACTGATTGAACATTTTGATAGGCCTAAGGATCGTACCTTCCCTATGACAGGCAGAAACTTGTATGAGGAGTTTAACAGACATACTGATTCGATACAGGGAGACATTAGCACATCTTCAGGTAATGGTTTATCTGCATCATCTTCACAGGTAGAAGGGGTTACAGATGTTGTGCAGGCTGAGCCAGTAGTATTAGAAGGTGATATCACAAGTACACCAGATTGTGTGATTGACACAGATAGTGATTCCAGTACAGTTGGGCTGGATGAAGTTACAGCAGTTGAGGATACTGTCATGTTTGAGGATAGTACAGTTGATCAGATAGTGAGCATTCAGGACTTTGCAGAACATGAGTATCAAGCACAGTTGGATGCTTCTTCACATGAGATAGAGGCTAGTAGCTCTTCACTTGGTTTGGTAAGCCAGCTGAAGACAAGGGACAAGGATATTGTCGCGGCTTTATCTCATCATGACAGGATGCGTGGATTGATTGAGAATCACATTTGGATGATTCCACTGTAGGAGAGACAGAAAGGAGTCACAACAGGTTCTTCTTGTGACGACTTACAGCAGATCAAGGAAGGCATGGAGGCAATGAAGGTAAGTTACATACACCTACTGTCAGATCGCGATCATCTCCTTAATCTTGCAGGCATCTATTTAGATGCATTGAAGAAGAAGGAGGAGGAGGTTGACCGGTTTTCTCATGAGCTGGAGGATACTCGAAATTCCTTGGTGTGTATTCAGTTGGCTCTCCAGGATTCTGAGAGACATGTGGATGAGCGTTCTCTTGAGGTGAGCTCAGTTCGGGAGTTAGCGCGTATAGCAGGGACTCAGATTCCTTTTACAGTCAGATCACATGTTGATGATTTCTCAGAGATGATAGAGTTTACAGGAGAGTCCCAGGATCTGAGTATTATAGATGATAGCTATTCTGAGGTTACTCCCTTGGACAATGTACCAGGGATAGAGTATGGGAGTTCGACCAGTCAGCACAATCATGTGTCTAGTCAGCTGAGAGTTGGCAAGCGAGACATTTCTATCGCTTGCGAGCATTTCGATGCTACTCGTCAGTTGTTAGCAGTTTATGGATGGGGTTCTCCTACTAGTGATGAGCAGGGAGGTAGTTATCTTTCTTTGACAGAAATCCACTCTTTATGGGAGGCTATCCGGATTTTGAGACAGGATTATATGCAGTTGGTAGCTGACAGAGATCATCTTATAGAGTGGGGCAGTACAGCATACGAGGCATTAGTAGTCAAGGAAGAGGAGGTGAGCGAGCTTACTCGGCAGCTCGAGGTGACTTCTGAGATCCTTGAGAGAACACAGTTGGCTTTCAAGGAGTCACAGTTTTGTTTGGCTGAGGTAACCATGGAGTTAGGGCGACTGCAGTCTTTACCAGTTTCTATACAGTCCCAGACTATGGTGTCTAGTGATCCGAGGATGTCCACGGTTGAGATTGCCAGAGACAGTGGAGATGGGAATGCATCCATCCTAGATACTAGTAGTGGCATATCTTGTTCCCTTCCACTAGAGTCAAGCTCGGTTGAATTGGGTGTTGCAGTTGAGCATTGTAGTCCGCTCGACATGATGGTGATCTCTACTACTGATGGCGTGGAGACTTGTGATATTGTACCAGAGATCATGTTTGATGCTGAGGAGTCAGTAGTCGGCATGGTTCCTATCAGTAGTACTACTCCTTTGGAGGTGTCTTCGGAGGTAGTGGCGAGTTCGGGCGTGGTTAGTGATCAGTTGCAATTAGTTTCATCGGGATTGCAGTCTGAGCCACTGACTGAGGTTGGCGCATTTTATTGGCCTTACACTGTGAAGTATGCTCATCAGTTTACCTTTGATGACCATGTTGATGAGATGATGATACGTAGATGTACTTTGGTTTCTAGTATTGGTCATTAGTTTTGGAATGGTTTGACTCCACCGGTAGAGAGTTGTGAGGCATATGATGTGGTGTTGGGTTTGGCGAGTGACAGCTGGATGGTTCATGATCAGGAGATTGGGGGTGATACTGTTGTTGTTGATGATTCAGCCGTAGTTCTTGTTTTCACTCCCTTGGCTATGCCATCTTCTCACTTAGCTAATGACCAGTCACAGTTGGTTGCATTATGTTTGCAAGATGACTTGGTTGGTTTTTTTTTACTGGCATTATATTTCAGAGTATATTCATCGGATTGCTTTTGATTCATGTATTCAGGAGTTGTTGGCAAATAGATTTGGTTTCAGTGATTGCTATCTATTGTGTGATGCCTATTGGCCGTCAACGGGGCATGGGAGTTATGGTGATGCCAGCATGGCTGGTGATCTGCAGAGACATGTTGACTCCAGTTGGTGTACAGTGTGTGGATTCTCTGCACTTGGTGCAGTTTCATTTCAGAGTGTTCACCATTATTGCAGAGATGGATTGTGCGCTCTATGTAGGCCAGTGGGATGTGTTGATGACATTTGCTATGTTGATAGTTTCAGTTGTCCTCTCTACTTGGGTTTTGATATTTTCAGAGTTAATGTTTCATGGGTTCCTAACTGTGGCAGTTATGGAGTTAGAGTTCAGTTGAGCAGTGGTTCACGATTCATTCATGGATTCCTCTTGGTTATTTTGCAAAGGATATTGTAGGAGCTTGCGTTGGTTGACTGCAGTACAGTTCATGACTTCATTTGGGATCCAGGTGGATTGACTGGGTTGTTGTTCAGCCATTGCTTGGGGACAAGCAATTTCAGGAAGGGCGGATTGTAATGTCCCCATTTTTGGCTGACCTCGTGTAGCGTGCCGGATTTTCCTATCCTCGACTCTCGTAGGCAAATGGTGTGGAGAGAGATTCAATTCTGCAGATCAGATGGTCATATTTTGCTCTTGAAGAAGTGTTAAGAGGTTATATTTTATCATTATGTGATATTGGGGCCCACATGTTATAATTTTAATTTGAGTTGCACTTTCTATTTTATAAAATTACTTTATTATAAAAAAGTGCATTATAATGAGAAATTATAAAGGATGTTTCTAGAAGTTCTAGCAACTTCTTAGAAAAGTGAATAAATAGAGGGCTGGGCCTCTCATTTGGACATGCTTGGATTTGAGATTTCTTCTACTTCTTCCATTGTGGAGCAATTTGTAGTCTCTTGGGTCTGCAAATACTATTCGATCTTTGGGAACGAATCACTCCCCTAGATTGGCATAACTGAGGTAGTGAAATATCTACTGAAGGGTTGCATAATTGGAGTTGGTATTCAGCCATCTCATTGGAACTTCATTGAAAAATTGTTTGAAGAGTTTATTTTGGTTGGAATAAGGGTTTCAGATTTACCCTAGCATTGGTGAAGCGTTCGGCAGGGGTTTGAAGACAAAATTTGTGCATTTTCAGAATTGTCAAATCAGGGTTTGGAACCACATAATTGCTCATATCTTCTCAACCCCTTGGAGTTATTTTTTATGGTTTGGTAGGGTTACTACCTAACCCTAGGCGCCCATATTCCTTGCATTTGGGGGTCCCAAAACCCCAGCATTATTTTTATATAGGGGCCGTACATGCTGGCCTGGGTACGGCCTTGCCAGTAGAATCAGCAGCAGCAATTTGGGGGTTCGTTTGGGGGCAGTTTGTGGAGGATTTAGTGTCTTTGGCAGCGGTTTACATCAGACATCTCCAGCAGCAATACCAGGTGCACATACTGAGGTTTTTGATCGTCAAAGGTGTTGCATACAAATAGTTGAACAGTCAGCACTGTCATTGCATTGTTGGTTATCTCCAGTTATTAGTTGCTGTTGTAAACCAGTCATCTATCATATAATCTGAACTGGGTTATTGTCATGTCATAGCATTGCATTGTCAAGGGTTTGATGTATTAGAAGTGCATAGTTGTGACAGTCCCCTAAATCTGATATTGTAAAATCAGTCATTAATGTAGATGCACAGCTCAGTCCATTATAATCAGTTGTAATCAGATTTGCATGCATTGATAGGATTGAATATGAAGGTTTATATGTTGTCATCAATCTATATTCATATGCATATGTATTAGACACCACAGTCCTTATATTCTGAAAGTATCAAATCTGAGAGTTTCCATATTCTGAATATTGTTATTGGTACTGTTATTGTTCATTACGTTACAATTATTGTTAGTAACCGTTGTACCAAAAGCCCGGACTGTTAGTAAACGGCACCTCCCCGCGTTAAGGGGGCAACCCCAGGATAGCCTTGCTAGCGAGGACCCCGGACACGTGGTAGCGACAAACCGCACGGACAGACCTACGTCACCTTCCGTTAGGGGCCCACTCTGGGGACATCACAGCCCACCACGCTCCGCGGGTCTCGACCTCGAGACCTTCGGCTCTGATACCAAGTTAGTAACCGTTGTACCAAAACCCCGGACTGTTAGTAAACGGCACCTCCCCGCGTTAAGGGGGCAACCCCAGGATAGCCTCGCTAGCGAGGACCCCGGACACGTGGTAGCGACAAACCGCACGGACAGACCTACGTCACCTTCCGTTAGGGGCCCACTCTGGGGACATCACAACATGGGAACAGGCGAGGAAAGCAAAATATCCGAATGCAGAAGAAAAGAAGGAGAGGTTACAAAAACCCTGAACAGAGATAGAAAAGCAGATGAAAACAAAGAAGTTACAAGTGAAGGACACTGCAAAAACATCAAAAAGAAACTTGGCAGAGCAAAACATGGTGAAATAGATAATGCAAATGGAGGTGCTGATTAAACTGAATGACCTCACGATGCTACAGTTGCGTACGGCTATTATAAATATGACGCCGTCCCCGAGAGTGACGGAGGAAGCAAAGGATAGTAAGGAAATAGTGACGGCAGCAACAGACCCGATGTTACTGGCACTTACGACAGGAAGACACACGGTGGTAGTAGAGATGGGCATCTTGGGTACTGCGCTAATGAATACAATTGTAGATGGAGGATCAGGGGTGAACGTACTGCCAAAAGATATTTGGAAAAAACTTGGATAACCAACACTATGGCCACCTACTTTCCAGTTACTTACAGCAAATCAGCATGGGATAAAGCCGTTGGGAACCTTGATGGTACAGCCGGTAACAATTGGGACACAACCATTTTTACTAGATTTTGTGGTCATCCCACTGAAGAGAAGAGGGTACAACGCTATCCTGGGGTGGGGCTGGCTAGTGCAAGCTAAGGTAAAACATGATTGGAAAAGGAACACCTTGTCCATGGAGAAAGGAGGTAGGAGATTCATAATTGATTTGCATACACAAATGGTAGGAGAAGAAGCAGCGTCGTTGGACTCAGAAGACGAAGGCGAGAGTGATGACGAAAGGAAACAGAGGATGGAACTAGATGAAGGGGTGTTGAGATTAGGAGGGTCAACTGATGACGACTTAGATTTAGTAAACGGACTGCTACACTGGCAAATGGAAGATTATGAGGTCTTCCCGAGCTGCAACATTTTGAGTGTTGAGGAAGAATAAGAAGGCAATGAGTTCCTGAAGGAGTACAGTGAATTGAAGGAGGGAGAAGTGCACATGGATGAAACACAGGCCCATATGTTTAGTAAAGATAAATCGATGAAGTATGAAGAGCCAACAGTGAAAACAATGAATTTGGGTGATGAGGAAAATCCGAAGAACATTCTTGTAGGAGATGATTGGAACCTAGTGTTGAAGGTGGCAGCATTCAGGATATTCATGGAGTACAAAGATGTTTTTGCTTGGACGTATAAGGACCTAAAAGGAGTACCACCAGAGCTATGTGTCCATCAGATACCATTAATCGAAGGTGCGATACCTGTGCGGAAGCGGTCGTACCGAATGAACTATGCAGCACAGGGCATGGAAGAAATTGACAGGATGCTGGAAGCAGGAATCATTTTTAAAATGTAGACAAGTGAGTGGGTATTACCAATCGTGATATCCCTGAAAAGGGACACAGCACAGATAAGAATATGTGTGGACTTTCGATGCCTGAACACTGTAACAATTAAAGACCCATTTCCAATTCCATTTACAGATAGCATTTTGGAGGAAGTAGCGAGGCATGAAATTTATTCATTCATGGACGGATTCTCAGGGTATAATCAGATATCCATCGCTGAGGAGGATAAATTAAAGACGACATTCATTGTGGAGGATGGAGTATATGCATACAATAGGATGCCGTTCGGATTGTGCAATGCCTTGACGACATTCCAAAGGATTGTTTTACACATATTTAATAAAATATTTGTTGGAAATTTTAAGGTGTTTCTAGATGATTGGTCAATTTTTAGCATAGAGGACAAACACATAATGGCGTTAGGAGAATGTATGGAGAGGTGCAGACGAGCAAGATTGGTGTTGATTCCAAAGAAGTGTAGATTTATGGTGCCATAGGGAAAGCTGCTTGGACACATAGTTTGTAAAGAAGGATTGAAGACGGATCCAGACAAGGTCCGCGTGATCTTGGAGATGCCACCTTCGGCAGATGTATCGGAAGTAAAGTCATTTTTAGGGCACATTGGTTATTACTAGAGATTTATTAAAAACTTTGCAAAAATTTCTTATCCATTGGACAAACTCACCTGCAAGGGTGAATCTTACAGATGGGAGGATGAATGGAATGAAGCTTTTGAGGGACTGAAAACAAGGTTGGCTATGGCTCTGATTTTGGCCTATCCGAATCGGGACAAAGAATTTCATGTTCATGTAGATGCATCAAATTATGCCATCGGAGCAACACTGGCGTAGATTGGTGACCACGGGTTGGACCATCCAATGTACTTTGCAAGTAGATTGTTGTCGAAGGTAGAGAAAAATTATAGTACTACGGAGCAAGAGGCGTTGGGGATGGTATATGCAGTACAGAAGTTTAGACATTACTTGTTGGCCACTCCATTTGTATTTTACGTAAATCATTAGGTGCTGCTATACTTGGTGAATAAGCCGATTATTCAAGGAAGAATAAGTTGATGGTTGTTATTATTACAGGAGTTCACATTTAAGATTGTGGTACGTCCAGGAAAAGGTCATGTGAGTGTAGATCACCTATCGAGAATAAAATCGAGGGAGCCACCGAAGGGAGTTAATGATGATTTTTCAGATGCGCAGTTTTTTCATGTCACAGTACTACGACTTGGTACACACGGATCGGAGAATATCTATCAACGAGGCAGTTTCTGAATGACATGCCACCAAACAAAAGATAGAAATTGGTACTGAGGAGCTAGACGTTTCAGTTAATCAATGGACTATTGTATAAAATGGGACCGGATCAGATTCTAAGGCATTGTGTTCTCGAGGAGGAAATTCCAAAAGTACTAAAGGAAGCACATGAATGCTCGGCAGGAGGACACATGGGGTCGGATACTACTATGCGGAAGATACTTTTGGCAAGATTATGGTGGCCGACCGCATACAACGATGCTAGGAAGTGGGTCATTGCATGCGATACATGCTAGCGGGCCGGAAAACCATTGAAGAGAGACTTTATGCCTCTAAATCCCTCGCATGCACATGAACTTTTTGAAAGATGGGGACTAGATTTCATTGGACCACTGAAGGTGAGTAAAGCAAGAAGGTGCCGATACATTGTGGTAGCAATGGAGTACTTGACTAAATGGGTGGAGGCACGTGCATTACTAGACAATTCAGTAGTAAGCACAACAAGATTTTTATATGAGCAAATTATTACAAGGTACGGGATCCCACTCCAGTTGACAAGTGATCGTGGAGGACACTTTGTTAACCATGTTATCAGAGTGCTCACTACTGAATTCAAGATTTACCATTCATTTTCAAGCCCGTACTATCCAAGGGCTAACAGATAGGCCGAAGCAATGAACAAAATCCTAGTTGGAGTAATTTATAAATCTTGTGCAGTTGAGGGAGAAGATTGGGAAGAAAAGTTACCATCCGCTCTATGGGCATACCATACTTCATATAAAGTAACTATAGGACATACCCCATTCTAGCTAATGTACGGACAAGAGGCAGTGGTACCGACAGAGTTCATGATACCGAGTTTAAGGATAGCACTCGAGAACAAATTAGGCAACATGGAGAGCTTAAGGGAGAGACTGTACAATCTAAACAAACTTGATGAGCGACGGCTGCATGCGCAGTGGGCCATCGAAGTAACACAAAATAGGAGGAAGGCATGGCACGACAAGCACTTAAAATTAAACAACTTTCAACCCGGTAAGTTAGTACTAAAGTATAATGGACGAAATGAAATCAGGCCTGGAAAATTCAAAGTTAAATGGGTCGGACCGTACAAGATACAGGAAGTTGGATATAATCGCGCAATTAAGCTATGGACACTTGATGGAAAAGAAATACCGGATGTAGTGAATGGATCAAAATTAAAAATATACCATGAGAGAAATAATCCCCTGCCGACAAACAGCTAAGGAAAGAAAAGAAACGTCTGTAAATAATTTATAATAAGTAATAAAATAGTGAAGTTGAACGTAGTTTTAAAGAATGAAATAATAAACTATAGTTTTAAAGGGTGAAGTAGCAAGATGTAAAGGAGAAGTATTAAGATAAAGTAATAAAGCAAAGAAGTGTAAAAATAATGCTGTACGACCTACTGTACGCCCTTGAAGGAATGTAATAGGCAAGCCATAACATAAAAACAAATCATATTTTGACGAATTAGAAAAGACCGTACAGCTAGAGAGTAGGACTAATTAAAGGCCGTACGGCCAGGGGGAGAGCATGATTAAAAACAGGAAAACTGTACACTGACAGAAAAAAAAAAAACATAGCTGTATGACTGAAGTATATGAAAAGGCAGCCGAACAAAGAAAAACATTTCACAGAGGGACAAGGAAAAGATCGTACGGCTAAATAGGGTGGAAGAGAGATGACCGTACGGAGTTAAGATGATTTGTGTGGTGGAAACTAAAAGCTATACAGCCGTACGGGGATAGAGGGAGATTGTCACATTTCAATAGCATTCAAGACCACCATACGGCAAGAGAATATGGAACGAAAACTTGGAAGCAGGAGAAACGAATTGATGTCCGTACGGATAGGCTGATCAGAAGAATTGATTCGAGACTGTACTACATGCCGAACAGAAGAGATCGAAGACTGTACGTGATACAGTACAACCGATATTGAAGACCATATGGTGGCACTGTATGACCAGCAAAAGGAAATTGCATTTCATAAGAATTGGAACTAAAGTCTGTACGGCGATTACAAAGAGTTGGAAAAGGTCCGTACGGCAATTACAGAGAGCTGGAAAAAGTCTGTACGGTGATTATAGAGAGCTAGAAAAAAGTACGTACGGTGATTGCAGAAAGCTTAATAAAAGATCGTACAATGACCAGGAGCAGAACTAAATAAAAGCTTGTTGTCGGTAGAAATTGTGTATCAGCCAAGAAAATTGTGTATCAGCCAACGGGTCCCTTCGGAAAGGTTCTTGTTATGTAGCCGATAGGTCCCTTTGGAAAAGTTTTTGTTATGTAGCAACATGTTGTATGTGGCCAACAGACTTCTTCGGGAAAGTTCTTCGAAAAGTATTTATAACCCCTTCGGGAAGCACTGTATTGATCAGATCATTAAAGCATAATGTACTGTTTGGCATATGCGAATAATAATAAGAAGAGTTCTGCTGTTCGTGTTTGTGTTCATTGCCTGTGTGCAATTCTTAATTAACCTATGCGGTAAACATTTGGCGCCGTTGCCGGGGAACGAACCCGGGTCACCCGCGTGACAGGCGGGAATACTCACCACTATACTATAATAAGCGTGGATCATTTGTCACGTATTAGAACAGGAGAACTGATAGACGGTGTAAATGATGACTTTCCTGATGCACAGTTGTTTCAGATTGCTGCACTACCAGAGTGGTATACAAGCATCGGCGAATACTTGCCGATGGGACAATTTCCAAATACCATGCCACCGAATGAAAGACGGAAGTTGGTGATACGGAGCGGAACATTTCAGCTGATTAATGGACTGTTGTATAAAATGGGACCCGATCAGATCCTGAGGCATTGTGTCCTGGAGGAAGAAATTCTACGGGTACTGAAGGAAGCGCATGAAGGACCGGTAGGAGGACACATGGGGCCGAACACAATTGCACGAAAGATACTTCTAGTAGGATTATGGTGGCCAACGGTATACAATGACGCCAGGGAATGGGTTGTTGCATGCGATACATGTCAGCGAGCTGGGAAACCTTTGAAGAGAGACTTCATGCCTCTGAATCCTTCTCATGCTCAGGAGGTCTTTGAACGGTGGGGTTTGGACTTCATAGGACCTCTGAAGACAAGCAGAACCAGAAGGTGCTGTTACATTGTCGTCACGACGGAATACTTGACTAAATGGGTGGAGGCGCGTGCACTACCAGACAACTCAGCGGTAAGTACAGCAACGTTTATTTATGAACAAATAATTACCAGGTACGGCATTCTGTTACAATTAACGAGTGATAGAGGTGGACATGTAAATCATGTGATCCGACTGCTTACCACGGAGTTCAAAATTTATCATTCGCTATCAAGTCCATACTACCCAAGGGCAAACGGACAGGCCGAAGCTACCAACAAAATTCTGGTATCAATTATATACAAATCCTACGTAGTCGAAGGGGAGGATTGGGAGGAGAAATTACCTTCTGCTCTGTGGGCTTACCGTACGGCGTATAAAGTTACAACAGGACACATGTCGTTTCAATTGATGTTCGGATAGGAGGCCATAGTACCCGCAGAATTCATGATACCAAGCCTGCGAATAGCACTAGAAAACAAGTTGGGTGACATGGAATGCTTAAGGGAGCAGCTGTACAAATTGAACAGGTTGGAGGAGAAGCGATTATTAGCACAGTGGGCGACTGAAGTAACGCAGAACAGGCGAAAGGCATGGCACGATAAGCACCTGAAGCTAAATAGGTTTCAACTTGGACAGTGGGTATTGAAGTATGACGGCCGGAATGAGATCAAGCCGGGCAAGTTCAAAGTTAAGTGGGTCGGGCCGTATCAGATCCAGGAAGTAGGGGACAATGGAGCAATAAAATTATGGACTTTGGATGGACAGGAAGTGCCTCAGGCGGTGAATGGCTCGAAGCTGAAGGTATACCATGGCCGAAAGACTTCTGTGTCACACAATGACCTTTGGGCGACCCCTTTGTCATTGCAGATCGACGATGCCAACGGTCGAAGGGAAAACTGACTGTGCTGTTAACTAAAATTTAAAAAAAAAAAAAAAAAAAATTTAAATAAATTTTAAAAATAAAATAAAATAAAAGAATGAAAAAAAAGTACCGTACAGATTTTGTCTGCTCACCATACAGTTTTCACTTGGTTTTTGAGTTGTACGGTTTTTAGTTTGGGAGCTGGTGTACGGTTTGAAATTAAACTCTGAAGCACCATACGGATTTAACCTGCTCATCGTACAGAGTTTGGAGGAAGAGTACGGTTTTGCAGATTGTAAAGTCTGAGATGTACGGCTTTCTCCTGTATGGATTCTAGCAAGTGTACAGTTTTCCCCTTCCTTGGAAAGCGTACGGATTTTATGTAGTTTGGAATTCATCATTTTGCATCCGTACGGTGTATGGATTTTGAAAGGAGCTAAAGTGAAGACAATGTACGGATTTTTGAGCTTTGAACAGTACAAGGTTTAATGTATGATGTACGGGTTTTATAACCATGATACACTGTACAGTTCTTTGAATTCAGCAAAGGGTTATAGAATTTGGTTTCCAGCAAATTCATTATTAAATGCAAGCTACGGAAAGCAGTGTATGGCCTCTTCCTTAGTACAGAATTCTGGAGCCAGGTAATTGTACGGATTTCCATCCATATCATTGGGATTATGAGATCACAGGTTCTAAAGATTGGAGTACGGATTTCAGCAGTAAACAAGGCAGTTTTTCCAGTGTATCAATTCTAGTCGGATTTAGCATACTATGGTCCCTGTACGGCTGATCAGTGAAGGGCATTGAAAATACCACCGTACGGATTTGGGAGGGAAACTGTTGTACGGATTTGTAATCTTCTGGTGGTATGGTTTTGTTATTTGATTTTCCTTCTAACTTCTTCAGAGTATGGATTTTCAATCTCCTGCGTCTACGGATTGTGGAAATCATTTCAAAGGTTGCAATTCACCATACGTGTTTGAAAGAATTCTCCAGTGTATGGATTTGGAAGACCGTTAGGAAAAGACAAAGATATAACTGATGGAGTCTGCAGGTAAACGTCAGTGGAAAAAACAATTAGCGCAGTCTAAAGGTGTGGAGGGAAGGAACATGGCAGGTACAGGTAACCAGAATGAAGGCTCGAGCAGCAACAAAGAAAAGCGTAAAACTACAGCACTTGCAGCAGCTGAAGTCACGCCACAGACTATACAATTTGCAGGGTTGAATGGAACAGATTGCCAGAAATGGTGGCAAGAAACCCCTGATGATCATCCAATAAAAGCAAGCATCAGAAGGGAACAGGTTGAATGGGCCATTCAGATGCCTGTTTTTTGCATTCGAGATTATGAAGGGTATCTGTGTACCATGATTGAGATATATGGCAGAGCTTCTCGAAGGAGCACATTTCAGTATCTGGGTAGGAACTTGGTGGTATCATTCAAGGCAGCCGATTTCACACGTGTTTTTGGCATTCCAGGTCAGCAGGGCAAAAAGGTTCAATCGAAGAAAATTCCAAAGGATGGAAAGCTATTTTTAATCAGATTAGTATGTGGAGATTTGACTGAAGCAGAGCAGGCAGCATTAGCTGAGACATCAAAGGGAAGGGGTTTAAAGAAAATCGACATTCAAGAGGGCCCATGGCGATGTCTGATGGACTTGGTCAAGAGTAGGCTCATGGGATCCTCTAGGGCTCTGATATCTCATTTCCGTAGGTTTCCATGATGAATAGAATAATGACAGGGAAAGTGTACGATTGGGCGTCTGTGCTGGCTAAACGGATGCATGAGTTTATGACTCTCCAGCACAAGACCTTCTATATGGCCCCCTATGTGATTGGTCTCTTCCTTGATGCAACAACACGGGTGATTCCCATGGATGAGTTAAAGGCAAAGCCTGGACCACTAGCTCCGAGAGAATGCGGTGGAAGCACTTGGATACAACCACTGGGCAGAAGGGTTTTGCAGGCCAAAAGAGGCCTCGGATGGACATGGCAGGTGATACGGACAGTGGCCGATGGGAGACATCTTTTGAGCAGGACAGTGTGGAGGAAGAAGAAGGGGAAGGCGAGGATGATGAGGAGGTTCAGATTGTCACGGCTACCCCCTTGCTATTTCCGCGTGCTACAGTTCCTGTGACTTCCGAGTTGGTGCCAGGAGGTCTACACATGGCTCACATTCTTGGGTTTGGACAGACACAGCGACCGATATTGATGACTGGTGGATCCCACCAGGCAATCACACTAGCCGCACCGTGGCAACATGGGGTACGGCCTTCTCTTGTCCGGCCAGGAGTTGGATTCGCTGTAGGCTTTGCCCACCTGATAGCACCCGTCACCCGACAGACTTCTTCAGCCCCTGCTGAAGCACTTCCGGTAGCAGCACCCATGGCACCTGCTATAATTCAGCCAGCAGCAGTTGTTACCGTAGCATAGTCAACAGAAGTTCAGGAACTTCCAGTAGAGAACGTACCAGACGGAGGAATGCAGGAGTGTACAGACCTAGCGTAGTCCGAACAACTAGAGGTGATGGATAGAGCTAGTGTTTTTCTGAGGCAGCAGTTTCGACTCGTTCCTGACAGGCGTGGCCCGTCCATTCAATCTCCCAGCTATTCCAGAGTAGCACCTATACTAGAGCCTCGGTCTTAGGAGGAGGGAATGCCACATGCTGTGGTTATGCCAACAGCAGAGGAGGCAGCACCGGATGTGGGCATGGCTCCCACTAATGAGGAGGAGAATACTAATGCGGAATGGTCATTGGAGGACTTCGCCAAGGAGGATTACGGGTCGGACGAGGACAGGTGCAGGGACTACCTTAGGACTATGAAGTCTGCATTGAAGAAGGGGCATGATGTGGCAATTCAGGCTCTCACTCGGCGAAAGGAGTGGCATTTGATCCCAGCATATATTCGTGGGATTTGTCTTAAGCGATTTCAGACTTGTTTTGTGGATAGAGGTTGGCCGGTAGTTGAGACACCAGAAATGTTGGCAGATTGGGCCACTGAGCCAGAGTTGGGACCGAGTGACACTCTAATGATGAAGTTAGCACATGAGATCGTGGGATTGTACAAAGAGGTTTACTATGCTCGGCAGCGCGCGGAGGCGGATAGGGTAGCAGACAGTGTTGCAGCTCAGAGATCCCTAGCGGTTGAGAAAGAGGCAAGAGAAAAGTTAGCTGCCGACTTGGCCGACCAGCAGGCAGCATGGGCAGCAGAGCGGGCAGCACTATTGAAGGATATGGCAGCAGTAGTACAGGATAAGGACGCGGCTATCCGGGATAAAGATGCGGCAAAGCATGAGTTGTAGTTGGCCAGGAGACAGGCTATGGATGCTGCGCTTCTACTGAAGGAGGCCGTAGAGGTTAATTCACGGATTCAGACAGATTTGCGCATCCAGACTGACCAGGTGTATGAGTTACGTCGTCAGCAACACTCTTCTGGGACACCTCCTTCTCTCTAGTATTTCTTTTATTGTTTGTGGGTTGTCTCCTAATTTTGCTAGTCGTCAGGAGACGACTTTTCTTTTTGGGGGGGATGATGTCGTCAGTAGAAATTGTGTATCAGCCAAGGAAATTGTGTATTAGCCGACGGGTCCCTTCGGAAAGGTTCTTGTTATGTAGCCGACAGGTCCCTTTGAAAAGGTTTTTGTTATGTAGCGACATGTTGTATGTGGCCGACGGACTCCTTCGAGAAAGTTCTTCAGAAAGTATTTATAACCCCTTCGGGAAGCATTGTATTGATCAGATCATTAAAGCATAATGTACTGTTTGGCATATGCGAATAATAATAAGAAGAAGACTTCTATTGTTCGTGTTTGTGTTCATTGTCTGTGTGCAATTCTTAATTAACCTATGCAGTAAACAAAGCTCGTACGGGATCTAGAGAAATTGAAAACAAAGCCGTACGTCGATTAAGACAATCGTAAGAGAGGTAACCATCCACAAAGTTCAAGAGCCGTACGATGGAATGAAATTAAGTTGGCACAAAATAAAGAGAAAGGCCGTACATAAAAGTTCAGGAGTAAATAAAAAACCATACGCTAGGAAGGATTTGAAACAAATTATAAGCCTGAGCCCGTATGTATTTGGAGACCACAGGAAAGAGAAAAGAAAGTTGTATGGCGTACGGAAGGGGAGTGAATAAACTTAACTGTGAAGTATGCAGATGCTATGAAATTTGGAAGCTGTACATGGGAGGAGTTAAGTTGTTTAGAACAACAAGGAAACTGTACTAAGCAGGAGGAGTTAAAACTAGGCTGCGCCATCACCTTGGAAGCTGAATTTAGTAAGCCGTACCATAGAAGCCTAAAGAAGCCGTACAGTACGGAAACTAGGACAAGAGAGAAAATTGTGAAAAGGTTGTACGAGAGGTAATTGCTCTCTCAGTTTGGGATTTATTCACAAAACGACAAGAGTGATAGTTATGCAGTCGGCTGGAAAGAGGGCTTGGAAGAGGAAACTAGACGAAGACACTTCCATGAACAAGAATGCAAAGACACTACCTTCTGGAATTTGTGTAGTAGGAGGGACCTATGCAGGGACTAGTACAGGGACTAGTGCGGGTGCAAGTAAGAAAAAAACAAAGCAACTGAAGCAACCGGGAGACATTCCTACAATACAAAGTATCACATTTGAAGGGTTAAATGGTGCAAAGTGCCGGAAGTGGTGGCATAGACTCTAGACAACCACCCGATGAAGGCTAGTATCTGGAAAGCTCAGGTAGAATGGGTAGTGCAAATGCCAGTATTTTGCATCAGAGACTACAAAGGGTTTTTGCGCATTATGATTGAAATGTATGACAGGTTCTCTCGAACGAGTACGTTTGAATATCTTGATCACAATTTAGTAGTATCATTCAAACCGGCTGATTTTACACGAGTGTTTGGCATACCTGGTCATGCTCAGGGTGGGAGAAAAATAGAAAGCAAGCCAAAAAAGATGAGCCACGAAATAACATTGAAGTTGATACAGCTTGTGTGCGGAGACTTGTTGCAGGTGGAATAGGAGGCTCTTTTAGACACATCCAAGGGCAGAGGGTTAAAGAAATCTAATATTTAGGAGGGTCATTGGCGTTGTTTGATGGATATAGTGAAAAGCCGCCTCACAGGTTCGAGCCATGCTTCGGATATCTCTTTCCCCCATTTAGCCATCTTGCACGGTAAGGTATATGATTGGGCAGCACTATTGGCTGAATGGATGTTAGAGTTTATGACATTGCAACACAAAACGTTCCATATGCCGCATTATGCTATTGGTCCGTTCCTGGAGGCAACGACGTAGATGATTCTGAATGATGCATTGGAGGCAAAATCGGGACCACTCACGCCTAGCAAACCACCTATTATGCAGTGGAGGCATTTAGACACTCTTGGCACCAAAATTGTAGGACATAAGCGACCAAGATTGGATGGTGGAAACACAGATAGTGGCCGAGAGGAGACATCTTTAGAGGAGAGTGGATCTAAGGGGGAAGAAGAAGAGGACGAAGAGGTAGAAGTGATTACAGCTACACCTTTGAGATTTCCGCGGCCTGTGCTTTCGACTACGACACACTTGGTTCTTGTAGGCATACATGGTATCCTAGGGTTTGGATAGTTCAAGTAGCTAGTGATGATGACACTAGTTTCAGCTACGATACAGCCTACCATGGAGACATGAGCTGTAGTGGAGTCACATCTGTCATCGATGGAGATAGTAACTCCGGAGGTACCGATGGAGCCGAGACTCTACCAGATACAGGAGGAGAGACTTTGGTACCTGACATGGAGACGGACACAGAGACAGGGGTGATGGAGGTACCGGAAGGCAAGGAGTTGGGGGCATCAGGTGTCCAACTGGATGTGGTAGGCTCTGATGCGGTGGTCACAGTAGATACGACACTATTGGCATCACCTGAGCAGGACACACAGAGAGCCGAACCTAGAAAGTGAGTGCTTTCTTGAGTACAAAGTTCCACCAAACCTGAAACCTCGAGTGACATACTCGCTGACACCTACACAGGAAGCAGTTTCGGAGAACCCATTACAGGAGGTTGGGCAGCCACAGAGTGAGGGAGTAACGCATAGCGCTTTTGAGCGTATGGCGGAGGCAGTGGAGAGGGTTATGGGTACACAGCAGGAACACCCAGTAACGCAGGAGACAGCAATGACAGAGGCATTGTTTCTTGATGATGTCGTAGCTCTAGCATCTTGGGCTCGCCAGTTGTTAGCTTCGGCAAAGACTTAGGCGTTGGAATCAGTGGTGAAGGAGCTGGAGGGAGTCATATCTTTCATGAGGTTGGGATGTCTAGCTGTGTTTACGGTTTGTTTTGAGGAGAGGGGATGGTCGGATATGGAGATTGCAGAGATGCGGCAGGACTGGGCCACAATGAGAGACCTTGAGATGGAGAGCCAGGTAGAGGTTTTGATTCACGAGATAGCAAAGTTGCACAGGGAGGCATACTACACTCTTCGGAGGAGTCAGGCGGATCAAGTAGCAGTTGAGAGAGCTCGGGAGGAGTCAACTGCCTAGTTAGCTTTAGAGAGGGCAGCCTGGGAATCTGAGAGGGTGGCCTGGCAATCCGAGAGAACAACCCTGGTAGCAGAAAAATAAAAGATGGCAGCAGAGGAGGAGTTGGGAGAAGTCAGAGAGATGATGCAGTCAGCCCTAGAGCTTCAGATGGAAGCAGAAGCAGAGTTGAAGATTAGGAAAGAACAGGTCTACAAACTACGGATGGAGCTGAACGAGTTGAGGATGCGGACGCATGCCTCTGTCTAGTACTTACGCATTGATATATTTTGTTATTCTGAATTTTGTTGTATTGTCGTTCGTAGATGACTTTTCTTTTTGGGGGGGATGATGTTGTAGGTGAAACGTATCGTGTAGCCAACAGGTGGAGTAGTATCCGAATGGGTGCGTGATGTTTGAGTCAACCCTTCGGAAAGGTATATGTACACGTCTGATATGGACTTTGGAATCATCATTGTATTCGATTGTAATCATTAAGTGCATATATGAATAAAGTATCTGTTCTGCGTTGAATCGTGTTATACATGTGTTGAACTTCTTACCCTGTACGGTAAACAAAGCTCTCAAAACCAAGATATAATATTACATATGTTTGGCCTTACTTTTCTCAATGTTCCACAAAGGGGACATTACAATCCTCCCTCCTCGAGATTGCTTGCCTTTAAGCAATCACGAATCCATAACCAATACCAGGATCCCATATCCATCTGCTAGCACCTCTATGGCCTATACTGGTAACTCTAAAGTTAGGACCTGCCATGCTGTGGTACCAAAAATAAGAATGCGAAACATCTATCTAGTTAACTCAATCCTGGAAGTAGAAATAGGTGTCTATCAACTTATCATCATCCTTAATCAGCCAACTAAACAAACAGATCACCCTACCAAAATCAAAAACATCTTCAATAAGTGAGAAGTCCAACTCATAAGACGCCCACATGCTGCTGCTATTATCTGAACCAGGAATAGGAATGATACCCATGTTATCATTTTGCCTTTCTAATAGAAGGAAAATAATCGCATGAGGTATGTGCCTCAAGAGGAAATCAATCTACAACTCACAATCTTCCAAAGGCTGGGGCAAATCTGAAAATATAAAAGTAGACCAAGCGTAGCAACTATTGGTAGCTGGAGTATGCATAAAGGTAAAATCACCAATCAATAAGTAGGCAGCTGCCATAGCATAAGAACTCGGTGATAGAGCAATAGATGAGTTCAGCTTTATTGTGATAGCTTTATTGATATCACAGGCCATAAATATTTGATTGGCTTTCATAATATTTTTGGATTTATATATATTGGAAGCAACTTGAAGGTTAAATATTTTAAAAAGACTTGTCATGGAAATTAAATATTTGGTAGCCTTAATATGCTAGCATTTAATTCTAGCATTTGAGGGGATGACATTATTGTAGCACATACTTTGGATAGGGAAGAAAATTGTGGATCTTGATATTTTTCTGGGACATTTTATAAGCTCAGAAGCAAATACTTGTAAACAAAGCATTCATTGAACTGTGTTTATGTTAGTGGTTTCCGAAGTATGTTTGTATTAAAGGGTGACTATTGATATTCCTCTCAACAAATGAATTGCTTAATACATATATCATTGGGCATAACATTATAATCTTTTCGGTTGAAACTTTGCAAATATATTCATCAGTCATTATATTATGTTTAGCTAAGCTCGGGAGGAACTATATTGAAAAATTGATATCATAAATATCATCTCCCAAAACTATTGTGTTGGAGTTTAGTATTTTTGAATGGAACCTTTTGATTGGTCATGAAATATATTAATGGTGAACCGTTTCATTGTTGCGGAGATGCTATATATCTTTTTTGAACAAAATCGCGAGAAGATTTCATAGGGTTTGCCAAGGACTATAGTTTGAATTACAATCTTCCGAAACATTATAACTCTATTGTTTCTTGCCAAACCCATTTTGGAAGAAGATGCTTAGAAAAAGGGTCGTGTTATGAGAAAAGCTGAAGTTCTCTTAAGAAGTTAATTTTTGGGACCATTTTTCACATGCCTAGTGCTCAAAGAATATCGTTTCAACTTCCAAATAAAGAACTTGATTTTGTTTGACTGGACTTTCTTGATGCTTGAAGAGGACATTGGGTGAACTCAATGAGTATGGCATAGCCCGACAAATATTAAAGACTTTCCGAAGAAGCTTTGTAATTTGTGTTTTATATCAATAATAATCATGGATTCCCAGAAGAAATTTTCATGCTTCAGGAAGCTATACTGTTAGAATTCCTGCTGCTAAACATTATATTTGATGCAACATAACTTCATTACGAGACAACTGCTACAAAAACTGAGAGTTGTTTATAATGAATGAACGAGGAATTGAGTGTCAATGCAATCATTATTTAATTGATAGGTTGTTTTGCATGTAAGGGAAGCAGGAGGTACCAACTCTATTCCTATCATGTAGTTGGAAAGAGTCTTTGTCCTATGCACTTCTGGTTGTCATAACATGCATTAACTGAAGCGTGAGCATGAAGGATAAACTGCAAAACATTATTGTTACATGGTGGGAAGCTCAGGAATGTTTATCGTATGGATTAATTAAGCAACGCACACAGGAAATAGACACGAACACCGAACAGCAAACAGCAGAACTCTTATTATTATTCGCATATACCAACAGTACATCATGCTTTTCTCATAAGATATCTGATGATAAGATGAATACAATGCTTCCCGAAGGGGTTATAAATACTTTCCGAAGAACTTTCCCGAAGGGATCCGTTGGCCAGATACATCATGTCCGCTACAAACTATTTACCGTCGGCTACATAACAAGAACTTTCCCGAAGGGACTTGTCGGCTGATACACAATTTCCTTTCCGAAGGGACCCATCGGCCGATACACAATTTCCTTTCCGAAGGGACCCGTCGGCTGATACACAATTTCTTTCCGAAGGGACCCGTCGGCCGATACACAATTTCAACCGGTGACATCATCCCCCCCAAAAAGAAAAGTCGTCTCCTGACGACTACAGAACAAAACTCAAACAACTAATACAACAATATCACTTTCACATTCATCCCGTTGCATCTATAGCCTTTGCTAACACAATACTGACTCCTCAAGCTGACCTTGATAGCCACCTGCGCTGCTTTCTCTGCTTCCAACTCCTCGGTACCCTGAGCCAAGTGTTGCTGCACTGCCTCCAACTGGATGATCAGCTCCTCCTGAGCTCTCTATGCATCCACCAAGACAGCCTCACAGCCAACACCTACTCCCACTGCCTCTGGTAGATAGACACTCCATGCCTGCCACAGCTCCAAGTCTTTTCAACTGGTCAGACTCCCACGACTGATATCCGCAACGACTGGGGGTCCAGGGGGCAACGCCCCCGGCGGGGTTGAGGGGCAGCGCCCTCGTCGCCAAGACCAAATTAGCACTCTGAAACCCACACAAAACTGCATGGAACATACCATTTCTGTCATTATCTGCCGATTCTGCACTCTTTTTGGCAACCACGGATGCGTCCCCTTCCCTTTGGCATCATCTGTCACTCATTCTGAACAACTTGATTCTGTCGTCATTTTTTTTTTTTTTTAGAAAACCTCCTTCCACCCTTCTGTGATGAAATCCGTATGGCTTCAAACTTGACACAATCTGGATTCTAATCTGCTTAAAAAAATCGTACTGCAATATCCCACTGTCTTGGAAAATCCGTACAATGAAAATTAACAAATTTTGGCTTCAGAAACCGTACGTTAATCTTCTGAGGCATAGAGCAAATTTGAAGGTGGAAACCGTACATTGCCTTAAAATCGTACTTCAAATTTGAAACCCGTACCTTATCTGAAAAAAACCATACTGCAAAAACCGTACAGCAAAAATCCGTACTACACAAACTGTACACCATTCTCCAGATGTTAAAACCGTACGGTATTCCTTCTTTATTGTGAAATCCGTATGGTGGTGCTCCTTCCTGCATATATTGAATACCGTACAATGCCTTTTACTGTGAAATCCGTATGGTATCAAAAAAAGTACTCTGGCAATGAATTTCGTACGGTATCAATGAAATCCGTACTTTAACAATGGAAACTATATGGTAGCAATAAAATCCGCACTTTAACAATGAAAACCCGTACGGTACTATGAAATCCGTACCTTACCAATGGAAAACCGTATGGTGCTAATGAAATCCGTACCTTGACAATGAAAAATCGTACGACACTATGAAATCTGTACCTTGACAATGAAAAATCGTACGGTACTCATGAAATCCGTACCTTAACACTGAAAAACCGTACGGTGCTAATGAAATCCGTACCTTAACAATGGAAAACCGTACGGTGCTTTTTTTCCACTTTTTTAAAAATTTTTTTTTTTTGTAATAATAAAAAAATAGTCAGTTTTCCCTTCGACCGTCGTCACCATCGGTCTGCAGTGACGGAAGGGTCTCTCGAAGGCCATATCCTGATGCAGAAGTCTTCTGCTTGTGATATATCTTCAACTTCGACCCATTCACCGCCTGAGGCACTTCGTGTCCATCCAAAGTCCATAATTTGATTGCTCCATTGTCCCCTACTTCTCGAATTTGATACGGCCCGACCCACTTAACCTTGAACTTACCCAGTTTGATCTCATTCCGGCCGTCGTACTTTAATACCCACTATCCGAGTTGAAACCTGCTATGCTTGTTCTGTGTCATCTCCATATCGTCTAGTTTGTTCCCGAAGCTCCGTACCATGGACTCCATCAGTTGCCCCTTCTGGCCACCAATAACGTGTCCACTCCGTACTGCTGCAACTTTTATTAGACCCTTCCGCTTTGTTGCCTGTGTAGACCATATCATGTATCTTCCTTGCTGCTGGTACCTTTTTGCTACATTTGTGGTTCGACGTAATACTTTCTTCTGGCGCAATCGTACAGTAGAATCTTTCCTTCTTTTGGATTCGTACTGTATGTTCTGTCCTTCAGCTTAAGTCATATCCACGTTTTCTTCTTCGACTCCTCTGTGTTGCTTCGAAAATTCATTTCTTCCTTCGGCTTCTCCATGTTCCTTCAAACATTCATTTCCTCTGTCGGCTTCTCTGTGTTCCTTCGGACATTCATTTCCTCCTTCGGCTTCTTTGTGCTCCTTCGGACATTCATTTCCTCCTTCGGCTTCTCTGTGTTCCTTCGGACCTTCATTTCCTTCTTCTTTCTTACCTTCGTCAATTCTTAGCATATTACAACTTGGAAAGAGCTCGTAATCCTCTATCTGCCAGTGGTAAAGACCATTTACTGAATCCAGATCGTCATCTCCTTCCAATCGTAGGACTCCCTCTTGATCGGGTTCCATACTCTGCCTCCTCTCATCATCTTCTCCTTCAGAATCTGACGATAGAGCTTCTTCTCCAACCATCTGAGTGTGTAGATTGATGACATACTTGCGGCCTTTGCTTTCAAGTGATAAAGTATTTTTCTTCCAATCTTGTTTTGCCTTGGCTTGTATCAACCACCCCCGGCCCAGAATGGCATCATATCCTCTCCGCTTTAGTGGGATCACGAAAAAGTCCAACAGGAATGGCTGTGTTCCAATCATCACTGGTTGTGCTGTCAGGACTCCCAATGGCTTGATTCCATGTTGATCGGCCGTTAGCAGCTGGAATGTAGGCAGCCTTAATGTCGACTGTCCCAACTTTTTCCAAGTGTCTTCAGGCAACACATTGACACCAGACCCTCCGTCCACAATTGTTTCCGTCAATACAGTCCCGAGAATTCCCATTTTGACGACTGCTGGACGGCGTCCGGATGAGAGGGCTAACAACATCGGATCTGCGCCACTTTCCTTCTCCTTGTTGTCCACTGTACTTGCTCCACTTTCCTGCTGCCTTCCATGTTCTCCTGGTAGTTGAGCAGCGGGAACAATGTTTGTGAGTGTCGATCGGAGCTGAGGCATAGTGAGCAATAGATCACTTATCCTGACAGGTATCTCGGCTTGCAAAATTTGCCGAACAATGTTCTGTTCTGCGCAGTTCTGTACGGAAGTACTCGGCATGTCCTTCAAGTGTGCCGTTTCTGCCTGTGTTGTTTTTTGGATCTCTACCCGTGCTTCCTCCAGTCTCTTCTTTTCTTCCGCCGGGTCGGGGTACACTTTCGCTTGCTTCCGTGTGATGGCCAAAACCTCTTCTTAGTCCATCCCGATGGTGATCAAGTTTACTCCCGACTTCGGACACCTAGCATCTTCATGATCACCAAGTCCACACCATTTGCATAACAACTTCAATGTGTTCGCCATTGTACACTCTCGGGCGAAGTGACCCCATAGATTGCATGCACGGCATTGAACAATCGGTCGACCATTCGCATCATATTGAATTCGACTCCTTCCGCCTGTATTGTTGTTGCTGCTATTGTTGTTATTTTGACCGTGCCGGTTGTTTCTGTATCCGCCCGATGTGGCACCTTCCGTACTGGTGTTCCCGTTCCCTCCTGACGGGGATGCCTCTTGTGTCAGGAACATTTGCTGCGGTGTTCTAGTTTTCAAGTTGAAAGGGCATTCCTTTACTGAGTGTCCCAGGATCTGACAGATTTCACATAATTGATCTTTCGGGCAGGATCCCTTCGTATGGCCTTCTTTCTTACATTCCGTGCACCATAGGTCATTGCCCTTAGTTTCCTTGTTTATTTTTTTGAATTGCTTCATCATCCGCATCATGTCCTTCTAGAGGGCACGGACCTTCTTGTTGCTTCCTTCATCATCGCTGCTATCATCTCCTGAGGATGCATTGTCATCTGAAATGGACGAGCTGGGCTTCTTCTTCTTCTTTGTCTTCTGGTCACTTTCGAGGTTCATTGCCCGATTGTACGCTTCATTGTATGTGGATGGTGGCACGATCTTCATTTTCTTGCGCAGCTTCAGGTGAAGGCCTTCAATGAACCGTCTTTTTTGGAGCCCATCTGTCGATTTATTCTCCATTTTACTGATTAAGTCCTTCAACCTCCTGGCAAAGACCCGTACCGTTTCATTCTTCTTTTGCTTGGTATTGAATATCTCTGCGACAATTTCATTGTCATCACGCAAAAGTTGAAATTCTGCGATGAACTCCTTCTTAATGTTATCCCAACTATTTAATTTATGTGGATCAGCATCAGTAAACCAATCAATGGCAACACCCCGTAGGGTTGCGGAAAATTGTCGGATCCATTCGTTTGTATCTGTTATGCCATTCGCCCTCCAGATCGTTTCACATGTTTTACAATGTCGAATGGGATCAGCTGCTTCATCACCATCAAATTTAGGCAATTTTCCCTTCGGACCTGCCATTATCACTATATGTTGAAGGTTTTGTTGTGTACCTACGCTGTTTTGCACTCCCGCACTGTTTTGAACACTCGTGTTGTTCTGAGCTCCCGCGCTGTTTTGAACACCCGCGCTGTTTTTAACACCCGGGCTGTTTGGTGAAGAAGAGGGTTCGTCAACTGAAGCTGTTTGTTCCGGAAGTATATCCCGGACGAAGAGGTCACTCCACGCTCGTGCTCCGTCGGCACTCCGAGCCGTGCGAGTTGATCTCCTTCCGTCAGGATTCTCTTCCCGTGGCGTATTCAGGTTCAGAAACTCCTCCCTCACTTCTTCCACCAACTCAAGCCGTTGTCGAGTCTCCTTCAACAATCCTTCCGCGCTCTTGTTTCCGTCGGAAATCTTCTGAAACCTCCTTCGACGCTCTATCTGCTGAGCCAAAATTAAATTTTCTTGCGCAACGCGTATGTCATCTTTTTCCTTCAGCTTACTGTTATCTTTGTTCAACTAATTCGGCATTTAATTCATATCCGCCTGCCTGCATGCCAGATCCATCGGGCAATGGCGCCAAATGTTTACCGCATAGGTTAATTAAGCAACGCACACAGGAAATAGACACGAACACCAAATAGAAAACAGCAGAACTCTTATTATTATTCGCATATACCAACAGTACATCATGCTTTTCTCATAAGATCTCTGATGATAAGATGAATACAATGCTTCCCGAAGGGGTTATAAATACTTTCCGAAGAACTTTCCCGAAGGAATCCATCAGCCAGATACATCATGTCCGCTACAAACTATTTACCGTCGGCTACATGACAAGAACTTTCCCGAAGGGACTCGTCGGCTGATACACAATTTCCTTTCCGAAGGGACCCGTCGGCCGATACACAATTTCTACCAGTGACAAGGAACATGTTAGTTCATTACAGTGTTGTGACTCTTAATGCTTTTGGAGTAGGTGTATTGTACAACAAATTTTATTGAGAATTTAGGGTCGTTTTTGGGACCAAACCTTAAAAGACATTCGCATAAACTTCTAAAAGAAGAGTGCAGTAGACAGATTCAGGGTAACCAAACTCACATCGCGTGCTGTGCCCATACATACATAATGAGCTTTGTGCGATCACTTTCTAGGGAAGCACTCATCACTAGGAGCCATCAACAACTAATATAGGGAGTTGTAACTCATCAGTTATTTCCAGGGCAATGCTGTTAACAAAGCTCTATCCCAAAACATTCCAAAACCCATAGGCAAGTCAGTTGTCAATTATTGAATTTTCATTGTAATACTGCTGAAGAATTTATAAAATGAAGAAGTGGTGGATTGTTGTTAATTCACCACCGTCAATCTTTGGTTAACTTCATGCATATGTTCTGCAAATTACTGTGAAATGTTGAAACAAAACCATTTATACCAACCAACACATTGAAACTCAAACCATCAGCAGAATACTTGCGTAAAACCCAAAACAAAGAAACATAGAGGGGAGAACATCACAAAGAATAGCTGCACAGACATTAATACTCCCTAGAGAAAGCAATAAGAAATAATAGGGGACAAAATCACATTGATGTCTTTCCTATTTAGTGATATTGAATTCCACTTTGCCATAAATTTAAGGTGACTGGAAACTTGCATAGTTTGTCTTCAATAGTAAAGTCTCCAACATTAGATTTGCATCAGACTCTTATTTGGAGCAAACTGATTAAGCTAATTCTGAACTATGCGTTACTATGCAATCTGACTATAGATACTTAAAAAAAGTGAAGTTAGTGGAAGGGGGTTGCTAGAAGTTGGAACAGATTTGGGATACCTTGCTACAATGGCAAATTTATCATGAAGGTTCAAATTTATCACAGCAACATATATACAACCATATTAGTTAAAGGAAGTATAAATTTACACTCATGAGTAGGGGTAGCATCTTTTAGTTTGGAAATAGCAAAAATAAGGGCAATGGATAATTTGAAAGGTAAACACTTCCCAAAGGAATTCAATGATACATTCAATGGCAAACAACTACAGAACTTGCAAAAAGAACAGGAAGTGGGCAGTTGGCTTTACATAATCAGTTTGCAATTGAAATCCATGAGGTCGCTGGATGCCCTTATCCCTAAGTTGGAAGATTTGGAAACTTGTCTGTCCAAAATAGACCAGGCAGATTGGAGAACTCTTAATTGGGTCTTGCAGCCCTCAATGCTTGCTTTGGTTTAGTAGAAGTTTATGGATCATCCACATAGAGATGTCAGACTTGTAGTAGCCTCGTGTCTCAGTGAGATCACTCAGATAACAACTCCTATAGAAGCCTACAACGATTATGTGTTAAAGAATGTCTAGTAGATAATCGTGGAAAGCTTTCAGGGGTTACATGACGAGTCTTGCAGATAATGGTGGAAAGCTTACATGATGACAAAGGCCCTGCCTTTGTTAAGTAGGTCAAGATCTTAGAGATTATGGAAAAGGTTAGATCATTCTCTACTAAGATTGACCTTGATTGTAATGGTTTGATTCTCCACATGTTCCAATGCTTCTTCACTAAAATCAGGAAGCACCATTCAGATAATGTAAAGGCTTACATGCATACTGTGATATCCTTAATCCTTGATGAAAATGATGACATATGCAAACAATTGCAATCTAACGTGTTGTCGATTTGGAGGAAGGAGTATGTGGTATCTTCTATTGCTCACAAGCTCTCAAAAAAATTAATTGAGCACAAAATTGGAAAGTTCAAGAAGCATATGTTTGGAAATGAATTAATCTCATTGGGTTTATAGATTGTAGAAGCACCAAAGAAAAGTAAAAACCAAATGAGAAGAGAGCATATTTGTTTTACATGCTAGCAAACTTGGACACTAAATCATGTTTGTGAGGTCTAAAATGAAGACAATGTAGACAAAGAAATTCAGGCCAACAATGAAGAAGATAAAAATATCACAACTTTACCCTTACAAAACACAAATGTTGGTAAGGGTTTCGGAACTCTCTATATTGGTGACTTGGAGGTGGTTATAGAAAAGGATATTGAAGAGGATGGTCTAAGTCGAGGAGAGAGTGCATTGGAGAGTTCAGATGATGAGAATTCACTTGAAAATGATGACATGACAGCCATCTTGTTATTACACAGAAATCAATCAAACATGGAGCTTGAAGCCTATGATGGCATTGATGCCGTCCTTGTGAGGAGTGATGAATCATGTGTTTTTTATGACAGTAACTCACTTATAAAATGATGGTGATTTAGTGGAGCAATCAAAAACAAAATTTTAGGATGGTGGTGTTTTGGATGACCAACTAGAAAATGCATGCCAGATTGACAATGATTCATTGAAAAACCAGCTCAAAGTTGATGAAGATATGATAGATGCAGCCTTAGTGTGTTATGTGATGGTACTTACAGGATCGTTGAGGATTATTTCTGGCTCTAATCGGAGTTGTCCTTCGTCATTGATTGGGAGAAGTTCTACACATGGTGCTACCTATTGGCCCAAAACCTTCTTGAGTTTGGATACATCGAACACATTGTGGATTTGACTATTGCTAGGTAACTCCAGTTCATAGGCTACTTCTCCAATTCTTTTGATTACTTTATATGGTCCAGAGAATTGAGGTTTGAGTTTCTCGGTTCCATTCTTCTTAAGAGATGATTGTTTATAGGGCTGTAATCACAAGTACACTAGATCCCCTTCCTGGAATGATCGCTCTACTCTATTCTTGTCTGCCTAATTTTTTTGTTGGTTTTGTGCAATATGTAAATTATCCTTCAGTTCTTTTATGATATCAATATTTCTTTGAATGGACTCTTGTGCGCTGGGTACTTTGCTTTCCAGAATGGTCAGGCTTCCAAATGTCAAAGCTTCATACTCGTACAATGCTTTGAAGGGACTCATCCCTATGGACATATGGTATGTTGTATTATAGCAATATTCGCCAAAGTGTAGCCATTTGATCCAAGCTTTTTGCTGTCCTGTGACATAGTTTCTTAGATATCCCTCTATCCACTTGTTGATGATTTTAGTTTGGTCATCGATTTGGGGGTGATAGCTAGTGTTGGGGGTAAGTGAAGTCCCTGCTAGTCTAAATAATTCTTGCCAAAATTTACTGAGGAACTTGTTTTCTCTATCACTTGCAATGTTCTTAGGTAATCCATGGAGATGAAAGATTTCCTTAAAGAATACTTCCGTGATTTGAGGTGCTTTATATTCCATAGAGATGGGAAAAAAGTGTGCAAATTTTGTGAGTCTATCTACTACTACATAGATGCCATCTTTTCCTTGAACCTTTGGTAACCCTGTTATAAAATCCATAGATATCTTTCCCATTTTCGATTTGGGATAGGTAATGGTTGTAATAGCCCTATAGGGTGGGATTGCTCTGCTTTGTTTTGTTGACATATTCTACATTCCTGTGCATATTTTTGAATGTCTCCTTTTAATCCTTTCCAAGAATATTTTTCCCTTATCTGTCAATATGTTTTGTAGTACCCGGGGTGACCTGCCAAGGGATTGTCATGATATTCCTTCATAATTATCCTTTTTACCTTAGATTTAGGGGTCAAATAGATCCTCCCTTTGTAGAAGATGAGATCATTAGAGATCTTAAAATCTCCATTGGATATCTTCCCTTCCATTACTTCGGTTGCAATTTGATCCTTCGCATAATCTGCTATTATATCATCTTTCTAGCCTGAAATGCAAGAGATATGGTTGATGTGGTATCTTCGGGATAAGGCATCTGCTTGCCCGTTATTCACTCCTTTAACATACTCTATGTCAAAATTGTAGGCTTGAATTTTGCTTACCCATTTCTGCTGTCTGTTGTTTAGATCCCTCTAATTTAAGAAGCATAGGCTATTATGATCTGTTTTGACCTTGAATTTCCCACAGACTAAATATTGTCGAAACTTTGCCAGGGCATGCATTATTGCTAACATCTCTTTGTCATAAATTGAATAATGTCTTTCAACTCCGGTGAGTTTGTGGCTTTCAAAAGCTATAAGGTGTTTCATTTGCATTAGTACTGACCCTATTCCATCTCCCGAGGCATCACATTGTAGTTCAAAGGGTATGGAAAAATTTGGTATGGCCAATACTGGGCATGAACTCATAATGACTTTGAGCTGTTCGAATGCTTGTGCTTTGTCATCATAAGTGAAGGCTCCTTTCTTGGTTAAGTCGATAAGAGGGGCTGCAATTTTTGAGAATCCTTTAACAAATCTTCGATAGTAACTGCATAGCCCCACAAATCCTTTGAGTTGTGTAAGAGTTTTTGGTTTTGGCCAATCCTTGATAGCTCTGATTTTTCCCTCGTCTGCGCTTACTCCTTCATTGATTTTATGACCAAGGTAAAGTATTTCTTTGAGTCTAAAATTCACATTTTGTAATTTTGGCATAAGGGGATTCTCTTTCTAAAATACTAAGGACTTCCTTGATGTGCTCTAGATGTTCCTCCCATGTCTTACTATAAATGAGAATGTCATCAAAAAATATGAGAAGGAATTAGCGCAGCTGTTGCCTAGAAGTTAGGTACATGTAGGATTGGAAAGTTGCTGGTGCATTGGTGAGGCCAAAGGGAAGTACAAGGAACTCGAAATGTCCATAGTGGCACTAGAATGCTGTTTTTGGTACATCTTCATCTTTCATTCTGATTTGGTGGTATCCGGATCTTAAATCAATCTTAGAGAAGTAACGAGCTCCATGTAATTCATCCATTAGTTCATCAATTCTAGGGAAAGGATATCTATTTTTGATAGTCTTCTTATTCAATGCCTGATAATCAATGCACATTCTCATAGTTCCATCTTTCTTTTTTACTAATACCACAGATGATGCAAATGGGCTGCTACTGGGTTGTATATGCCCCATTTCTAACAATTCCTTGTTAGTTTTTTCTTTTTCTTCTTTATATTTGTGGGGATGCCTATAAGGCATAATGATTATTGGTTTTGCTCCTTCCTCCAATTCAATGGTGTGTTCAAAACCTCTTTTAGGGGGAAGTCCATGAGGTATATCTTCAAACACCTTTTTATATTTCTCAAGGATGGGTTGAATCTCTAAATGGAATGTTTTTTCTTTAGTGGGGTTGTTATCCAAGATCATACATTGAGTTTATCATTTCTCCTTGGTCATGTTTTAATATTTTCTCCATTTTATTACAAGATACTATCCTTGCTGATCCATCAGCCATGCCTTTTAGTGTTATGTCTTTCCCTTCATGTTTGAAGCATATTTCCAAATTTGGCCCATCCATGATAAAATGTCCTAAGGAGTTGATCCAGGGCATACCTAAGATGACATCATTTTGTATGTTTGCTACATATAGGTTCCTTTTTATTACATGCCCATTGGTGGTGATTTCTACTTGTGTAACCATCTTTCTACAGTGATCTATTGTGCCATTTGCCAATTTGACCCTAAAACCTTCAAAGTCTTGGGTTTTTAACCTTCTCTTTATGACCAAATTTTTGCTGATAAAATCATGAGAAGCTACTGTATCCACTAGCGCAATCACCTTTTGTCCCTTGAGCACACCCTTGATACGGAAAGGCCTATTCTCATCTTGAGATATGACTGCCAATGTTCCTTGTTCTAATTCCTCTCTTCTGATTCTTTTGTTTGTTTCTTCAATTTGATTTACTTGTCCTCTTTTACATTGGTGTCTCCATCCCCAAGGCTCCCTACATTTAAAGTATAAATTCTTCTGGATTAGTTCTTCTCGTTGAGAACATTTGTGGCCAAAGCTCCAAGGTTTGTTGCATAAGTAACATGGTTTATCTTGGTTTTCCTTACTGGTACTTGCACTTCGGGAGAAATATTTGGAGGGGAAATTCCAAAATCTTTCCTTGTCACTAGATTCAACCATTTTTGTTTTCCTTATGGCTTCTTCTAGATTTTACGGCTTGTGGGGTCTTACCATAGTTTTAGTAGATTCTTTTAGACCTTCTAAAAACATCCGTATGAGCCTCTTTTGGGAAAAATCAGGGACCATGACTGAAATTTCTTGGAATTTCTTTATATATTCTTGTAGGGCTCCTGTTTGCTTAAGGTGTGTCAACTCTTGGAAGTACCATTCAGTATCTTTCTCATCAAATCGGTTTATGAGTTTTTGGGAGAATTCCTCATAAGATTTCACATCTTTATGACCTAATGAGATACGTCTTTGTGTCCACAAGTCATGTGCTGCTCTCCCCAAAAGAATTATGGCAAATTGGAGGGCTTCTTCATCTGTCATTGGATTTAGGATGAAGAATGTATTAAACTTTTCTAACCACTGATGAGCTGACATTTCCCCTGATCCATTAAAGGTAGGGATTGTAACCTTGCTTACTTTACATTTAAGTTCTTCATTTACGTAACCTCTAGGAATTTCTCTTCTTTTATCTGCGCAAAATTCCCTAAAAGAGACTACTTCTCAAATGTGAGGTTCCGGCGTTGCATATGTTCTTGCCATATCTTCTGTGCTAGTTAAGGGCCGCTCTACCCCTTCCTCTTCTCTGAGGTTTGTGCTTCTAGGTGAGAATGTTCATTGGGGCAGACTCGAGCTTGAAACTATATTATTGTTTTCTAAATGAATTGAACTTGTTTCTCTCCCTAGGTTTGGTTGATTTCTTAAATTATTAATCGAATTTCCCATATTCTACAATCTTGTAGGAGGGCTTGGTTTGATTTCTTCATTTGGTTTAATAGAGTTTGATTGGTTTGGTTGGTCTACTCCATATGTGACCTTACTTCATTTGCTAAATCGTTCATTGTTGTCTTAGTTCTTCTCTCGTAAGTTTGCATAAGCCTTTATCCACAGCGTGGTAAGATTATGCTCTGATACCATTGTAATGAACCCTTGTCGGAATCTGTATTTGAATGTGAGAGTTTGCATCAGATTGTTAGTATAAATAAGAAATGCATGAAATTCAAACTAGACATGAAATTAATAATGTTAAAAACTACTCCGTACAACCCCCTTTCTAAGTTGTAACGAAACCATCTATATATTGTCTCAAAAAATGAATCCTTCTTTGAGTCCTTATTCTGAGAATTCATTATTTGAATGTTATTTCTCTGAGTTTCTCTCTAGACATCCTGAACTCTAATTTCAGAATGTTAACTTCTTAATTGAATGCCTTAATTTTGAGTCTCTCTCTAAAGAAACTAGACATTTAATTCAGAAACTTATCCTTTTAATTGAATGCCTTAATTCCGAGTTTCTCTCTAAAAAAATTAGACATTCTGAACTCTAATTCAGAAACTTATCTTTTTAATTAAATGCCTTAATTCTGAGTTTCTCTCTATAGAAACTCGACATTCCGAACTCTAATTCAGAATCTCAATATCTTAATTGAATGTCAGAGTTTCTCTCTAAAGAAATCGGACATTCAGCTGTTCCTTACTCCAAGTGCTCTTTGAATGACAAATTATATACCTCTACTAACGTTGTCCTAGTTTGAACGCAGATGTGGCGTAATAAGCTTATCTTCCTCCTGCGTAATGTCTACTGGTGAGTTCAATAATTGGCAAACTCTAATGGATGTTGTTCGCAGGTAATGTGATAGCTTCTCCTTGTGTAAATTTGGTTTTGATTCTTCCTTAGTCTGTGGTATTGAGGACTTTGATTGCTAATTGTCTAAGAGGCTTTGACTGCATGTGACGGCTTCCCCACAATTGCAACGTCACGTCTTTAAAGTGTATTTTGCCCCACTATTGTATATTGGTCTTACGGTGAATAGGATGCAAGATGATGTCATTCCCTCCAATTAACTTCTGATCGTATTTGGCTGCCGAAGTCTGAATGGATATTCTTCCTAACTTTCTGCCTGCCCTTTTCACCCTCCTTTGATCATGATATATACGACTGCTTGCCGGCTAGTTGTGCCTCTTGGGGAGTGGTTTATTATATTTGTAATAATGTTTCATTTTCTATGTTTAAGTCTGTATTTTATTTATTTTCATTAGTTATTTATTATAATATCATTCATTATTTGTGTTTATTTATTTATCACAAAATAAGACTTCTTCACAATTACATTTATTATTTTATTAATAATAATTATTACAAAATATGAATTCTTGTGTAAGAAATTACATTAATTATTACGGGTTATCACAAACCCTCTGTCTCAATTTTGCTTGTCCTCAAGCAACATAAAGTTTCCTTATTTTTCCCAAGTAGCATTTTCAATAGGCAATCCTTTCCATTTGATTAAGAGTTCTCTCACGATTCTATTTCTTAATGCCTTTTTTATGGTATCCAGTATTATTTCCGGTTCTAACCGGAGTTGTCCTTTGTCATCGAGTGGGAGAAGTTCTACACATAGTGCTACCTATTGGCCCAAAACCTTCTTGAGTCTGGATACATGGAACACATTGTGGATTTGACTATTGCTAGGTAACTCCAGTTCATAGGCTACTTCTCCAATTCTTTTGATTACTTTATATGGTCCATAGAATCGAGGTTTGAGTTTCTCGGTTCCATTCTTCTTAAGAGACGATTGTTTATAGGGCTGTAATCACAAGTACACTAGATCCCTTCCTGGAATGATCGCTCTACTCTGTTCTTGTCTGCATAATTTTTTTGTTGGTTTTGTGCAATATGTAAATTATCCTTCAGTTCTTTTATGATATCAATATTTCTTTGAATGGACTCTTGTGCGCTGGGTACTTTGCTTTCTAGAATGGTCAGGCTTCCAAATTTTGAAGCTTCATACCGGTACAATGCTTTGAAGGGACTCATCCCTATGGACATATGGTATGTTGTATTATGGCAATATTCGCCAAAGTGTAGCCATTTGATCCAAGCTGTTTGCTGTCCTATGGCATAGTTTCTTAGATATCCCTCTATCCAATTGTTGACGATCTCAGTTTGGCCATCAGTTTGGGGGTGATAGTTGGTGCTGGGGGTAAGTGAAGTCCTTGCTAGTTTAAATAATTCTTTCCAAAATTTACTGAGGAACTTGCTGTCTCTATCACTTACAATGTTCTTAGGTAATCCATGGAGACGAAAGATTTCCTTAAAGAATACTTCTGCAATTTGAGGTGCTTTATATTCCATAGAGATGGAAAAAAAGTGTGCAAATTTTGTGATTCTTTCTACTACTACATAGTTGCCATCTTTTCCTTGAACCTTTGGTAAACCCACACAAATTACAGAACATATGAGTGTCTCACAGTGACGCTTGGTCCTGTTGGTTCCCAAAACCCCCAATTGGAAATCCGAGAGCTTTGCCAATTCTATAGCAGGATTACTCAATCGGTTTTGGGCAACAAATGGGAATAATGTTAATTCCCCTACGCTTTATGCTTCAGTAGACCTAGGTGGGTAAACCTTCCTTGAACTTTGATTGCTTGGTTCAAAGCTCTTCTATAGAGAATTTAAACGTTGCGAGTAATAATTTGGTAAAATCTTTAAAATTGTTCAAAATAAGGTTATATGAATTCTTTATATGTTGAATGTTTATATAATAACTGAGTTAATGCTTGCCAGGATAAGATACAAAAATGAATGGTTAACTTCAACTATAAATCGAATAATTATATTTCAATGATTCCAAAGACCAGTTCCTTCTATATTCGAGCAATAGAGTCTACCACAATGAAGATTCTTATGTTTAACTTTATGAGACTATACTTTAAAAATATTATCAATTATCCCTGTGCTCTAAATCCAGAAGATATCACCTATGCAATTTGGTGCTAGTCCAAATTGATTCTAACTTCTTTGGTGGGAAGCCCAATCAGACAAATATGAGGGAACACATATTCCATGCTATTTTGATTATCAAACAAAGAATGCTATGATAGATCTACCACATGAGCATTGTCAAAAATAATCCAATAATCTCCCTACTGATCATAAAGGACATATCCAAATTGTAGTTTTATTCTCTTTGCCTTAAATAAACACAAATAGAGATCTTTTATTTCTTATTAAAATAATATATATGAGTTCATTTTACAAGCCATGCTTTTAAATTTACAGTTATCCTTGCAAGGTCTGAATATATCTTAGTAATTTATTCTTGTTATTGTCTTGTTTCTTTTTCTTGTAAATGATACATCTCTTATTTATATACTTTCATTCCAAATATTTAATAAAATGATGTGACTTTTGGCCAAAAGAATCATCTCTTACAAACTTTGCACCTTTTCATAAAATTAAATTAGTGGTAATTATTAGTTTGTAATTCCATTTTAATGAGTTCTAAAAATTCTAAGCAACCTTTCACTTATCACTTCCTTATTTGTCTTCAAAACCACCAAATCAATATGTTTGATTGATAATTATTATTTTTTATCTATTCGAAACTTCCCCAATTCCATGAACTTGCCTTCTAAATTCCAGATGACATGTTTTTCATTTTCATTTGATGGCATCTAACAAAACACATCAGCGTTAAAATATCCTGTTTGTGCAGGTCCTTATGTCTTAAGCACTTTAATATTGTGTCATTTATTTGATATCCACAACAGCCGATGACATCTCTGTCGTAATAAAAAATGTGTTCTCTTATTTTTTCAACTCTTCGTATATGTTCGCACAAGCATGGCATGTCCTCATGAAATACTATTCACTTAACAAGTTTGTTGCTCTTTACTATTATTCTCTACCTTCTTTGCATATTCGTTCAGATTATCGGAAGTGTCTTGACCCATCGTTCTGTTTCATTTCCAACATTGCTATGTAATTTCCCCCTTTTTGAGACATTAGAAATGCTAAGTCCAATCCATAAAATATTAATTTTGGCTTAAGGGAGCTTAATGCAAATTTATAAAATGGCCAAATTAAAAGTATGAAGTGGGTTAAAGGTGGCAAAGAAGAATAAGACGAAACAACAAAAGGCAGTTGATGAGTCATTATTGAGCATTAAAAGATAGAGTCGTTCATTTTCAGCTGCGCTTGGTTTATGATTCAGATTTTAGTTTCTCTCTTTGCTCTAGCTATTTTGAAAGCTTTTGCTTTCATCCAGCGCGAGAATAGAAACCTCATGCCGGTAGACAGTGGATGCAAACCCATTGTCTGTGGAGATGTCACACCAGGTGTCTCACATGTGCTTACAGGCTCTTTTTTATATTTCCAATTTGACTCTATTTCTATATTTAAGATTGGACTTGATATTTGGTTATTGAATTGTTGATGTGTAATACAGTAACATATTTTGAAGCATTTCAAGAGAATTGTAATGTTCCCATTATAAAATAAATAATAAATTAAACTTTTGTAACGGGCCGATTGATTTAATGTATCTCAGACCCATTCATATTTTTGTTTCCGTAGTTTGTGTTGCCGTCGGCTATCTTTGTACACCCTCGGAAAGTTTCCCAACGGGTATTTAAGCACGGCTTGTAAGTAGTTTATAAATATGCATTCAAGATTATTTCTTTGTACTGCGAACTCCTGTTTAGGGTTTTCTGTTGTTTTCTATGAGAGACCTTCCCTATTTGTCTTATGTGGTTTCGGTGGGATTCAACCTTCACCCTATTTCGTTGTTGCATGTAATACTTCGCTCGGATCTGGCAAATCGGAGCACCATCTTTGGCAGTTATTAATCGCATTTAAGTCTCTGTTATTGTGTGGAATTTATCAAGACCTATTGTGCTTTGCTTATGAAGCAAGATATATTCCGTGTTGAGTCGGATATCTAACCCATCTCCGTACTGCCTTTTCCTTACGGCCTTCACCCTCATTACCCCTTGCCATACATTACTCCTGAACAGCCTGTCGCACACCCACCCCTCTCTCCACACCGTACTCCTTCTGCAGTTACCGTACGACCCTCATTAATCCACCACATGACCTTCCCCTTACCCCCCGTACGGACTCTTGTTGCACAACCTTCGATACAAACTTGTACCGTATGGCTCACCGATTCCCTACACCACTGTACGACGTACGGTCAGTATTCTTGGCATACGGGTTACCAGCACACAAGCAAGTCATAATAGTGTACAAATTTTGGCCGTACAGTCGCCTCTCTCCTTCCAATCACCATCCCCTTTGATCTGTACAGTTATTCCAGGCATTTGGAGCTTGTTCCTCAAACACTGTTCGATCACCATACACTACTCCGTGCACCACTTAGGCCACTACTCAGCCCTCCTGTCTCTTCACCAGGGCTTCAGAACATCACAGTGGTATCAGAGTGCATCAGTCTTGCCAGCTTGTAGATAGTGAATGAGAGTTTATAGCTGGAAGAGAAGAAGGACGCATTCCATTGATCGAATGGTTGCCGAACAAGAACCGATTGTTGCCGAACTGGTGGCACTATTGAGGGAACTTGCCAGGAATCAGGCACAAATCACTAATACGCAGCGACTCATGGAAGAAACTCTCAAGAGGTTGGCGGAAAACAAAATATCAGGGGAACAAAATGGTCACAGTGCGGACTTGGTGTCGGGTAAATCAAACCCTCAACTAGCACACTCTCGACCTTCCATGCCGACTTTTCCATCACGGATGGAGGCACAACACAGAGAAAAATAACCAACTTTCGAAGAGATGCAAGAACAACTAAGAGAAGACTGGAAGAAAGCAAAACTTGAAGAAGATATATCCTACAAAGATTATGCGGATCTAAGAATGAGATATTCAGGAGGCGAAAACAAAGGATATTTTAACAATGATCTTAGAAGAAAGTTGAGTAAGGTAAATCTGTCTCCATTTGATGGATCCAGTTCCATATCTGCACAAGCATGGGTAATGAAAGCCGATACCTATTTCCAGCTAAATCCTATGCCAGAAGAAGCAATCAAATTTTTCGTGCAACACTTGGAAGGAGTTGCGCACGAATGGTGGCATCACGGCACCATCACATTAGGGCATGATCAAATAAATACTTATGCAAAATTCACAAAGAGATTGATAGAGCGATTTGATGGTAAGGATCCGGAACTCAACTTCAAAGATTTGGCACAACTGAGACAAACTGGATTGGTCGATCAGTTCATTGCGGTATTCCAGAGACTCTCCATCTTGGTCACGGACATTTCCGAAAGAAGACGGGTAGTGCTCTTCATGGATGGACTGACAAAACCTCTAAAAGGTTGGGTAAAGGGGTTTAATCCTGCCACCCTGTCAGAAGCGATCAATAAAGCATAGAGTATGGCATTGTCATCGGCATCATCCTCTCAAAATTACTCACATTCTAAACCACCTATGTTTCCAAGGGACAAACCTCCACCCAAGAAGCCGTCGTTGGATGAAGCTACTAGACAGGAACTCCGAAGGAAGAAATTGTGTTTCAATTGCAAGGGACCTTGGGAGCCTGGCCACCGATGCCTCAGAAAGGGGAATATCCATTACATTGAGGCTGTGTCCGATGATGAGGATGAACAAGAAGAAATGTCAGCCGAAGATAACCAACCCCACAATGACACCAGCATCAGTTTGAACTGTATGGAGAGAATTGCTGCTTTGGTACAACGCGGAGGAACCATTGCATTGGTTGGTAGCCCAAGGTGCATAGTTTTTCGTGTATGGGGTACCCTTTAAGGACAAAGGGCTATGGTGATGTTGGATAGTGGAGCTACTCTAAATTTCATAAATTCATCCTTGGTAAAGCGAAGAAATCTACCTACAAAGGCGCACGTAGGCTTTCAGGTCAAGGTAGCCGGAGGGACTTTCCTGCCCTGCACTCACCTTGTTCCTCAATTGAGTATCACAATGGCGAATCACACAGTGACTGAGGACTTCTTCATAGTGGACCTGGTTGGCATGGAAGTTATTCTTGTCATGCAATGGATGGAGACCCTTGATGAATACACTAAGAGTTTCAACGGATGGACTTCACTTTTGTGGTTGACAGAAAGAAGGTTGTCCTCCGAGAAATGGCAACTGAAGGTCCGAAGGAAGTTTCTGTGCATCAGATGGAGGCAATCTTTCGGCACGATGACATTGCGTGGGTTGCGCATTGTTTTATCTTGGCGAAACCTATAAAGGGGTGTCAAATACCCCTCCACAGGATGATGAACTTAGGATATTTTAAGTAGACATGATAAAGTTTTCATGGATATTCCTCCTGCCATACCACCTCATTAGGGGTTTGAACACACTATCGAGTTGGAATCAGGAGCAAAGCCAGTCATAACCACATCGTACTGCCACCCCAAGAAATTCAAAGATGAGATCGAAAGGACGATTCAAGAATTTCTAGAGAAAGGATGGATCCGCCCCAGTTCTAGCCCATTCGCATCATCTGTGGTGTTGGTAAAAAAGAAGGATGGCATGATGCGCATGTGTGTGGACTACCGCACGTTGAACAAAAATAAATAAAGAATAAATATCCCATTCCAAGGATAGATGAATTGTTGGATGAACTACATGGCGCGGTCTATTTTTCAAAAACAGATCTCTGTTCTGGATACTATCAGATCCACACGAGGGAAGATGTGGAGAAAATGGTTTTCCGTTGTCACAACGGACATTATGAGTTTTTGGTCATGCCATTCGGACTGACCAATGCACTTGCTACATTTCAATCATGCATGAACCGCATCTTCAACAAACAATTGCGTAAGTATTTATTGGTATTTTTTGATGATCTTCTTATTTATAGTAGGACATGGGAGGAGCACCTAAAGCATCTGAATGAAGTTTTAAGTATCATGGAGGAACAATCCTTGTTCCCCAAGCAGTCCAAATGTGAATTTGGTATGACAGAAATATTGTACTTGGGACATGTGGTCAGTAAATATAGAGTTCAAGTGCATCAGGAGAAGATTCAAGCTATCCTCGACTGGCCTCCCCCAAAATCACACACAGATTTGAGAAGATTCTTTGGACTGTGCAGTTACTACAGGAGGTTCATTAAAGGATTCTCTCAGCTCAGTGCACCTTTAACGGATCTGACGAAGAAGGGGTCATTCCAGTGGAACGAATAAGCACAACTCACCTTTGATAAGCTGAAAGAGGCCATGATCACTTGTCCTGTACTTGCACTACTTGATTTCACTCGACCATTCATTTTGGAGTGTGACGCGTCTGGGGAAGGCATTGGAGCGATACTAATGCAAGATAGACACCCCATTTCTTATGAGAGCAAGAAGCTTACACCAACAGAATGCCTATATTCGATCTACGACAAAGAAATGTTGGCCATTGTACATGCATTAACCAAGTTTTGACTGTATCTAGTAGGTGCCAAATTTGTCGTCCGTATGGATCACAATAGTTTGAGATATTTTTTGGAGCAACGAGACTTGAACGAACAGCAACAAAAATGGGTAAGCAAAGTTCAAGCTTTTGATTTTGACATTGAATATGTGAAAGGGAAGAATAATGTAGTTGCAGATGCCTTGTCCAAAAAACCCACCATCTACTCACTAGACTAGATTTCAGTTGACAGGAAGGCACATCTGTCAGTGGAATATTCTAAAAATACATTTTCCTATGAAATAATGGATGGCCACACTCACGATGATCGGTACAGAGTGGTGGATGACATCATCTACTATAAAGACCGGATATACTTGGTCCCAGAATTCAAATTGGAGCAGAAAATTTTGAAGGAAGTACACGACTCAACTCTGGCTGGACACTTGGGTTTCCTCAAAACTTACCGAAGTCTTCGGGAGAGGTTTTCATGGAAAGGACTTAAAGTGAATGTGTTGTAGTATGTAAAAGAGTGTACGGTCTGCCAATAGAACAAGCCCAAACATACTCTTCCTGCTGGGCTGCTACAACCTTTGCCAGTTCCCGAACATAAGTGGGAAAGTATATCAATGGATTTCATAACAAGGCTTCCCAAGGTGAATGGAAAGGATTTTATTTTCATGGTGGTTGAAAGATTCACAAAGTATGCACATTTCTTCGCCATTCCTTCTAACCTTCAAGTTGTACAAGTTGTCGATCTGTTCTTTAGAGAAGTTTTTCATCTGCATGGATTACCCCGAAACATCGTCAGTGATCGAGATAGACGATTCGTCAATATCTTCTGGACAAAACTATTTTGGATGGCAGGGATAGAATTATCGCCAAGTACAAGTTACCACCTGCAGACAGACAAACAAACTGAGATTGTGAACAAATGGCTCGAAGGCTACCTTCAGAACTATGTTTTGGCACAACAGGGAACGTGGGTAAAATGGATCCATCTGGGGGAATATTGCTACAATGCCATGTACCACGTCCATCGGAATGACACCATTCAAAGCTCTGTACGGTTACGAACCCCACTCTTTCATCAACACGGTTCTGGGTTGTCATCGGTAGAAATTGTATCGGCCAACAGGTCCCTTCGGAAAGGAAACTGTGTATCGGCTGACGGGTCCCTTCGGAAAGGAAACTGTGTATCGGCCGACGGGTCCCTTCGGAAAGGAAATTGTGTATCAGCTGACGGGTCCCTTCGGAAAAGTTCTTGTTATGTAGCTGACGGGTAAATAGTTATGTAGCGACATGTTATATGTGGCCGACAAATTCCTTCGGGAAGGTTCTTCGGAAAGTATTTATAACCCCTTCGGGAAGCATTGTATGGAGGAGATCATAATATATCATCAAAGCATAATATACTGTTGGCGTATGCGAATAATAAAAGTTCTGCTGTTTACTGTTCGTGTTTGTGTTTATTTTTTGTGTGCGTTTCTTATTTCTCCACTTAACCTTTGGAGAATATAAAGGCTAAGATTTCCACTGAGAGGCTAAAAAGATGGGGATACTACAATTTATGTTGCCTTGCCTTGGCCAAATGCTAGTACATACAAGGATTTGCAGCTTCAGAGAGTGCCCAATTAGTGACGTCCCAAACCCTATCAATCTCCTCATAGTGAGCAAATTTAAATGGTGCCAAACAACAGTAATTTGTGGCCCCTAAATGTGGAAGCCAATGTCACATTCAATCTCCAACTTTGACTGCCCAGGTTGGAGTGTATAACAAGCCTAAAAAAAACTCCAGCGTTTTTCTCTCAATGACACCCTTTAAGCTTGGACTTGCAAAATTAAACCCACACAAATTGGAAAATATATGAGCATCTCACACTGACGCTTGGTTTTATGGATTGCAAATAATTTCACCTCCCAATGTGCCTTGCCACACTGCACCAAATTGTAGATTGCTAACGCCTATATGTAGTGCTTTTATTTGCTACCTTTAAACAATAACATGCAATAGATTTGAAGGCTAAATACCATGGCATCCAACTACTATATGAGTAACAACACTATTAATTCCCAATAATGGCATTGGTTGCAGTAGAGAAATGTAATAACCCTAACTAGTTATAACTTTGTAAAACACCAAATTCTTCTCTAGTTCAGTTGTTTGACATTTCGTCAAACACTTTGCAAGCAAGCTTCGATACCAATGTAATAACCCCAACCAGTTATAACTTCGTTAAACACCAATTTCTTCTCTGGTTCAATTGTTTAACATTTCGTTAAACACTTTGCAAGCAAGAGATATATTGCATATGTAAATTCCAATTGCTTTCTAAATGCCAAACTTTAATAAATATGCTTCCAAAGAACACACCAAACAACTAACAATGAAGATGCAATTATTTTTGAATAACATTGATTATAAATAGGAAAATATGCATCTACAACAATAAGACATTAGGGCAACAAATTCTTATATAAAACTCTGATATAAATAAGATTACAATAGATTTTATAAACCCTACCAATGCCCTAAATATCTACTCTCAAACAATGCAAAATGTAGTAGATAAAAAAAAACCTAGAAGTGCTCCAAAAACATGAATTTCCCTATAGTAAATCATTGTAGAAAATTCCAACTTATTCCTTACTCCACAAAGTTGGCCCAAGGCCACAAATTTGGCACAGTGAAAAGACTGATTTGTCTTCTCCAACAGTTGCAACCCTTCGGAAGATATTTCACCACCTCAGTTATGCAAATCAATGGGAGTGTTCATTCCCAATGATCAATATAACAACTGCAGAAACCCTTGACTCCACAAACTATTTAGAAGAGTAGATGGCAACACATTCGATGCCCAACAATGAGGCTGCTCTCCCTATTTATCTTTTCCTTCACCCTTCTAAAAGGAAATAAAATATTATTTAATTGCACTCTCTAGAAACTTCCCCCTTTCCAAGGCAATAATTAGTTGTACTTCTAGAAAATGCACTCTCTAGAAGCTTCCCCCTTTCCAATACAATAATTAGTTGTGCTTCTAGAAAATTAAATTAATTAAATATAAAGTCACCTTTTAATTTTAATTTATTTAATGACTTTATAAGAAATTAATTTAATCAATTTTTCCTTATTTCTCCACTTAGCCTTCGGAGGACGTAAAGGCTAAGAACTCCATTGAAATGCTATAAAGATAGGGACATTACAAGAAAGAACACTTCCAACGCCTAGAAGCCAATTGATCCTTCTGTGGATACACAACATAAATAATACTTTACAAACTCTCGCCTAGAAAGAAGATCACTACACCCTCAAATCACATTGTTATCTCACGAGGGTCGTAATGATGAACTTACTAAGACTAGCTATAGGAGCCTTCTAAATGGGGACATTATAGGTTGCTGCAATATATGCTAAACAATTGAGGGGAAAAGGGGATGAGGTTAGTAGGCTCAATGAGTTGCTTAATGTTGCTCATAAGGCATTGGATAATACATAGGTTGATCTTCATGAAGCAGAGATCATCTAGGGAACAAGAGATCATATGAAGGCATAAATTTTTCCAGCAAGTGATTAAGTAACTTGATAGCATTCGATAGACTTATGATTTGTATAACAGCCCCAAAAAAATTTTGGAACCATTGGAACGTCAAGCTCGGATGGAAAAAATTCAGTTGGTTGACAATTGTTTATTTTACATGGATATTGATTTGGCTTTTGATAATCCAATTTTAGAATTGAATGGGGAAGATCCTATCGATTCACATGACAAGGACAAGATTGACTGTAGGATTTGGGACCTAGGTGTTGGGACTTGGTCATAAGACTATTGTGATGTGGTGATTTTCAGAGAAGATTGTAGGACAATGCACATCTGTTCCCAAGATTAGATGGATACATTGTTTTGGGACCAAAGAGTTAACATGTGCTTTACCTTTGCGGGTGTATTACAAGTTGCTACACATTTTTTGGCTTGGAGTAGTTGTAATCATAGTAATGTAGTAGGTAGGTGCAATAGTATTTCTCAAGTTGACATGGGATCCAGGGATCTTATTGATAGGTGGGTTGCATTCTTCATTTGGGTTCACAACATGGCATGTTGTGACTTTAGAGTTACTCCTATGAAAAATAGGCATGATTGCAAATGGTTATGTGATCTTGGTATGAGTTGCAAGCTCATGATTGCGTGAGGGCAAGCAATCTTGATGGAGGACTGTAATGTCCCCTTTTTGGGACATTTAGGAATTATTTACCCAACCCAAAATTATATTAAAATTGATTTATGGAGGACCTAATGGAGAATAATTTAAATCAATTTAATATTATAAATGGGGTTACATAAATACAATTTGACTAGAAGGCAAGGGACAGGAAGTGGAAATTGAAGGGTCACAACTTGATGTTTTAAAAGGAGACTCATTTTGGGCATGCTGGTTTATGTTTTGATTTTGGATCTGGTTTTTTATATCTCTTGGAGAAATTTAGAAGTTGCAGTTTTTTCACAAGATCTTGAGGTTGGAAACCTTAAGGTTCTTCTCAGTTGATCAAACGTCAACCTGATTTTGCCTTAGAGTGAATTTGGGACGAAATTCACCATTGTGCTTATATGTTCTTTCTGAATTTTCCAGTCTGACATGTAACTGTATTTAAGATTGAACTTTAATTATTTGGTTATTCTATTGATGTTTTATAGTGCAATAACAATCTTGAGTTTCTTTCACAAGCATTTGATGTTTTAAATCTGAAAATCATTGTACAAAATCTTTTGTTTAAGTTCTGGAAATTGTATTGAAGAATTAGGATAGTTATCCCGAGTGGAATATTACATGTTTTTTATATTAAGTTTTATATAACATTGGCTTTATATGACGAAGTATTAAGTATATATCTATATATAATATTATTAATATGAATATTATAATGTTTTATTATAGTACATGATAATATATAATATTAATATGACAATGACATTATTATAAGAATATGGGGATTGATGAGTAGAAGATATTTTCCACAAGTAGTCAAATTATGTTGTCATTAGATTCAACAATGTAGTTTTTGAGTCAAACTTATTGACCCTTGTTTCATGAGTAGTGGCTCACCTGAACCCCTCGCTCATGAGAATGAATGAAAATTTAGTACTCATTGAATCTAGGCAATAGTCAGTGCTCATAGAGGTGATGCATTGGGACTTCTTGGGAGGTCACCCATCCTGGTACTACTCTAGCTCAAGTGCACCTAACTACAAAGTTTCCTCCATGGTTAAACCCACTTTGCTTGCAACCCCGTTTACAAAATCTTCAACTACTTTTGTGCCTTATTAACTATTCATTAGAAAGTCCCTTAAGCTCAATAATTGATAAGTAGGAGATATTTTCCACAACAAGTCAAATTGTAATGTTGCTATCAGGATTCAACTATGTAGTTTTTGAGTCAAACTCATTGACCCATATTTAATGAATATTTGTTCATCTGAAGGCATCTATCATGAGAGTGAAGGGAGCATTTAACACTCATTGCATCTAGGTAATACTCACAAAGGTGAAGCACCAAGACTTCCTGAGAGGTCACCCATCCCAGTACTACTACAGCTCGAGTGTTCTTAACTATGGAGTTTCCTCCATAGTTAAAGCCACTCTGCTTGCAACCTCATTCTGAAAACCTTCAGCAAGTATTGTGCCTTACGAACTATTCTTTAGAAAGCCTCTTAAGCTCATCAATCGATAAGTAGGAGATATTTTCCATAGCTAGTCAAATTGATTGCTATCAGGATTCAACTATGTAGTTTTTGAGTCTAACTCATTGACCCATGTGTCATGTGTAGTAGTTCACCTGAATGCATCTCTCACAAGAATGAATGGAACATTTAGCACTCATTGTATCTAAGTGATGGTCAAAGAGGTGAAGCACTAAGACTTAGTGGGAGGTCACCCATCCTTGTTCCACTCCATCTCAAGCACACTTAACTATGGAGTTTCATCCACGGCTAAACCCAATCTTCTTGCAAACCAATTAGCAAAACATTTAGCAAGAGTTGTTCCTTATGAACCATTCATTAGAAAGCCCCTTAAGCTCATCAATTGATAAGTAAGAGATATTTTCCACAACAAGTCAAATCGTGATATTGCTATCAAGATTCAATAGCGTATAGTTTTTGAGTCAAACTCATCGACCCATATTCAAGAGTAATGGTTTGCCTACACCCAGCTATTCATTGAATTACTATTTATTTTAAAATTTAACATTATTATAGTCATATTTATCTATTATTATTAATTAATTATTGTTTAATTATTATTATTAGAATATTGTATTTATGTCATGTGCCCTCTTTTAGCTCAGTCTAGCAGAGACATGTGAATCAGCTTATTATGGGGTTTTGTAGGCTGATAGGGTTGGATAGAGACCCAGTATGGTTATTCAATGTTGGGGACTTGATGTTCTAGCAGTTATTGATCAGTTGGGAGATGTTCTTTGTTTTTAGGAGGCAGTTCCTACTTTTTAGGAGGTATGATCTTGCCTAGGGTTGGGTCTCCATGAGATTACTCTTTGGGTTCAGTTTCAGAGGGATAGGGCTTGTTTCCTAAATTTTAGGAGCATCCCTAGATTTTAGGGATGAGATTGCCAGTGGATCCTCGATTTCCAACTTCAGTCACAGACAGGTGACAGGATGATTTTATGGTTTGTGATGTCAGTTGGGCACTTTGTGGCTATTTGGGTTATATTTTTAATATTTCCTAAGTTAGCGTTTAATAATTAAATAAGGCTAAGTTATTAGCCATTTTGGAGTATTAAGGGGTTTTTGGCCTCATTTGGATGCGCATCCTATGGTGTGATAGCTTGTTGGAAAGGTCTTGAAATTCTCTAAATCTTTCTCTTTGGTCTTAGGGCAATTCAATGAACATATTTCTATCTGAGGAAAAAGGTCATTTTCTAGTAACATGACCACTTTAAAATAAGAAATTATAACACTTTCACTACCCAATGCCACTTGGAGACACTTAGGGTTCGATTTGCAATTGAGAGATATTTGACAACTTGTTTATGAATTTGCTCTAAATGGGCGATTTCTAGTTTGGGACGCAAACCCCAGGTTAGTGATTGGTTGGGACGTAGCCCTCAGCAATCTTTGGCATCGAATCTCTTAGGCATTGTGCGTGGTGATTAAGGATAGAGGCATCAATTCTCATTGGGGTTTTAGCGTGGCATATCATCTTTCCAGTTGGGACGTGGTTCATTGCAGCCTGTGGGATGCCATTTGCAGCAGATACACCACATGGTGTATAGAGTATTGCTTGTATTCACCTCCAAATGTATGCTAGATTCAAGAACAATCTTCACCTTCTAGTTTGACATCAAATTTGTATGTGAGCTTTGGGAAATGCATTGGATTTATTGCTTGACTCTATAATTCAGACAAATTTGCCTGGTAGGGTTTGCAATAATTCTGATTTTTACTGAATACCTTATTTATTTCAGTCTTGTTTCATGGTTGTTGTTCCCTATTCCTTTCTATGTTATAAAACCATCAAAAACAAACAAACCTTTCTGCACTTCTGTCTAGTTCTGCAAGAAAACATAAATAAACAAGAAAACAGATTTAAAAATATAAAATTATAGTAGATCAGCAGAACAGATCTGTCAGGGATCTTTCAATTTATGTGTATAATTGTGTTATTCTGTTATTATTAACATATCATTATATTGATAGCATATTACTATATTATATTATTTTTTAACCATCAATAATTCAAATATTCAAATATTATTTTTTGTTATTATTTACTGAGTTTGATCATCGAGATAGGGGACATCACATGCTATATGATAATCCACTCTTTGGGTTGGATGATCTAACAGTTCTTCAAATGTGGAATATAGATTTATTGTGTAAGTTAGAGTTTTTACTAGCAGATGACAAGAAATGCATTCATGAAGGTGTTAAAAAGTAGAGTACTAGTTTTAATAGTGCTGATACCATTTGTTGCAGCAGTTCTGTAAAGTGGTTTTTATATGATAATAAACTTTCAGTTTTTAGTTTTGACAGAGTAGAGCGACAAAAACATGATGGGTATGACTCCAATAGTTGTGAGTAAGTCTTTGCAAAAAGGAGGTGGTTCTTATCAGCATGGTTGCATTGTGAGGAGTACGTATCATTTATCTTTCAGCCTGCAAGTTGATGAGATGAATGTATTTATGATGACCAATAAGAAAAGACTGAATGATTGGTTTAAACAAGAATGTACTTCATCATGGTATGAGATGTAATCTCCTTGGGTAAGAGGAGTTGCGACTTGTAGGATTTTCAGTTTGCACTTTTCTGATGGCTGTTATGATGAATTGCAGATGTAAAACTAAGAATGGGTTGAAGACTATAGGTGATGGGATTGATAATTTTCTAAATTGGCCTTGGAAATGAGGGATCTTATTGATGAATGAGTTGCATTTGGGCAGATTGTTTTGCAGTATGGTAGAGTTTGATTCTAAGTTCAGCTATTCTAGAATGTGCAATGAAGTTGTTGGCAGATTATTTTGGATCTTGGTATAGGTATGTAGATTCATGATTGCTTGAGGACAAGCAATCTTTAACGAGTGACGACTGTAATCTCCCAGTTTTGGGACATTAAAAATTAATTGAATAATAAAAATATTAAGTTTTCAAAACGTAATGACAACTTAATGTAATTATTTAATACAGAAACTAAAGTGACTTTTTATGTCAATCAGAATTATAAAGTAAAATTCACTTTATTTAAAATTAAAAATGAGAAAGAAATGGAATACCAAGAGACAAGGTGATGGAACGCTAAAAGTTTTCTATAAAATGATATAAAAGTATAGTGAGAGTGTTACTTAGAACATGTTCAGATTTTTATTGAATTTGATTAAAATGTCTGATGCATTTGCATAAGTTGAATGTCTGAGGATGTTGTAATGTCCACACTAACTAGGGCATTAATAACTGCAAAACCAATGTTAGAATTTATATATATATTTTACTATTCTAACCATTTCTCATCTCTCACACTGGCACGATAGCCATTCATATGAGGATCTCATCTACAATACTGGCACTATGAGATTCCATCTACTCATGTAGCCATTCATATAGAATTACTTATCACTTGCACTAGCACGATAGCCATTCATACGAGGATCTCATTAACTATACTGGCACTATGAGATTCCATTTACTCATCTAGCCATTCATATAGAAATGCCCTCAATCTCTACACTAGCACGCAACCATTCATATAGAGATGAGCATAGTATAGTTCCTACACTGGCACTATAGAGTTTTAATTAACCAATTAGATCTATTAGAAACACATTACTATCTTACAATACCTTGATTAATCCCCTTATGTTTAATAATAATATTAGATTACCAATATCATTATTGAAAAAAAAAAATATAAAAACAATATCATTCTTCTATATTTCTATATCTATATATATTTAATGTTAATCATTATTAAATACATGTTTATGTATAAGAAACATAAATAATAATAGTAAGAGAAAGATATAATAATAAATCACTTCGTTACCTTGACTTAATTGGTAGCTTAAGTTCTTAACACCCTGTCTTTATGGTCCTTAATGTCTTAAATACCTTTTTCGGCTATGTACCTCCCTCGCTTGGTGGCTATGTCACTTTGTATTAGCACTCATTGCTGATGTGGTCTCTGAATCGTCCTTGGTCAATTTGTTGACCTAGCTCCACGTCACTCACAAATTATTGTCGTCTGCTTGTACAATCTTGTGCTTTAGACCAATGACAGGTTGATAAAAAACTATCTTCGCCCCCCCTTACATGGCTTCGCTTTCCCAGCTAGATGACCGATATTCCTTATAGCTTATGGCTCTTAGTACTATGTTTTAACTTAATTTATAAATCTCCTCCCTTTCTTTAGAATGCATGCCTATTGGCCACCTCCGCTTTGTACTGTCCAATGTCTGATCTTGTCCACATCCCAATCACTCGTACAATCTCTTCATTCCAGTCTTCCACCCACGATAGGAAGGTAAGGTTTATAAAAAGCTATATCTGCCTAATGAATATCCTCCTTTCAAAATGTCTCCCACTTTATACGTGAGTTGTGGTGATTAATTAAGAGGTGCGACTTTTCCACCTTAATCATATCTTTCACATTGTTAATAAAATATTATTCGTTTTTAGGTTATTGTGATTCATTCTATAGAAACTAGAAGTTCATTCTATTTGTATTATTATTCACTAAAATATAAATGAACTCTATTTATATTAAGATATTTATTAAGGATATTATTATTGAAATAAATTTGTTGGAAATATGTTTAATACTTCTATTGAATAATAGTTACAAGGTATATATTTAAAATTATATATGTTCTGAGGGTTATATGTCAAAACAGGGTCATGACAATCCACCCTTCCCAAATTTGCTTGTCTTCAAGCAAAACTAATCTCTAAGATGACTTTGATTCATTGACTTATTTTCTCATAGAATGTTCCATTGATTTGAAATGGATTATCCCCATCTTCTTTAGAAATGGTAGCTAATTTTCCATGTTCTTGTTCCTCGAATCTTGCCTTCTTGTTGGGGGTCTCTTCATATGTTTCTTTTGTCCTATTTATTTGTCCTCTTTTGCATCGATGCCCATTCTTCTAGGGTTCCTTACATCTAAAGCAAATGTTCTTCTTGAGTAATTCTCCTCTCTTTTGACAATGATGTTCCTTGCTCCAAGGTTCTTTACACACGTAGCATGATCTCTCTTGGTGAGTCCCTATTGGCCCTTTATTTTGATAAGATCTTTTGGATGTGAAATTCTTAGATCTTTCCTTAGGTGCATTACACTCAACTTTTTTTGCCTTCCTGATGGCTTCCTCTAAATTTTGCGGTTCAAGGGGTTTTACATGGTTTTTAATAAAATTCTTTAGTCCTATAAAGATATAAGTGAGTTCGCCTTGCGATAGATTTAGAACCATTACCGCTAGATCTTGAAAAATTGATTTGCATATTCTTCTACTAACCCTGATTGTTTTTGGTGAGTTATCTGTTGGGAGTACCATTCAAGATCCTTTAGATCAAACCTACTCATCAAATTTTGAGTGAATTCACTATAAGAGGTAATTTTTTTGAGCCCCAAGGAAATTTGGCCATAGTGCCACCATTTGTGTGCTGATCCTCTTAAATGAAGTATGGCAAACTTGATAGCACCTTTTTTTGTCATAGGACGATAGGATAGATATGTATCTAATTTTTGGACTCATGATTGAGCAGTTTCTTCTCCTGACCCATCAAAACACGGTAATTTTACCTTATTTACCTTCTTCTGAAGGTCTTCATCTACATGATGTTTCTTTCTATTTTCCATGAGTTTAGATTCATAGCATTCTTTAAAGGGAATAAGTTGTCGAAGATTGGGATCCAAACTGACATACATTTGTGCAATTTCTTCCACGCTATTAGCTGTCATTCCATTATCCGCAACAGGTTCTTCCCTCGGAATGAATGGGGGGAATGTTTCTCGTGGAACTGAACTTTGTGATGAGGGTTCATTTTCCTCATGAGTGGAACGATGGTCCTTCTGTGAGTTAAGTCTCTTATTTTTGTTATTATTACTGCTTAATCTTTGTATAGCCTCCAATAGTACTTTATTGGAATTTTCTGTCCTTTCAAATCTCTCATTACTTTGTTCTATAAAGTTCCTTACTTCTTGGGCTAGTTCCCTTGCCACCATTCTTTAAGGTGTGAAGATGTGTGGACTAACCAGTTTCACAAGATGATAGGATTATGCTCTGATAACACTGTAATGTCCCCACTAACTAGGACATTAATATCTGCAAAACCAATGTTAGAATTTATACAAAAATAATAATTTTTTACTATTCTAACCATTTCTCATCTAGTCTTTCGTATAGGATTACTCATCTCTTGCACTGGCACGATAGCCATTCATACGAGGATCTCATCTCCTATACTGGCACTATGAGATTCCATTTACTCATCTAGACATTCATATAGAATTACTCAATGCTTGCACTGGCATGATAGCCATTCATATGAGGATCTCATTTCCTGTACTAGCAATATGAGATTCCATTTACTCATCTAGCCATTCATATAGAAACACCCTCAATCTCTACATTGGCATGCAACCATTCATATAGAGATGAGCATAGTTCCTACACTGGCACTATAGAGTTTTAATTAACCAATTAGATCTATTAGAAACACATCACTATCTTGCAATACCTTGATTAATCCTCTTATGTTTAATAATAATATTAGATTACCAATATCATTATTGAAAAAAAATATAAAAACAATATCATTCTTCTTTATTTCTATATCTATATATATTTAATGTTAATCATTATTAAATACATGTTATGCATAAGAAACATAAATAATAATAGTAAGAGAAAGATATAATAATAAATCACTTTGTTACCTTGACTTAATTGCTGGCTTAAGTTCTTAACACCCCATCTTTATGGTCCTTAATGTCTTAAATACCTTTTTTGGCTATGTACCTCCCTCGCTTGGTGGCTATGTCACTTTGTATTAGCACCCATTGATGATGTGGTCTCCGAATTGTACTTGGTCAATTTGTTGACCTAGCTCCATGTCATTCACAAATTATTGTTGTCTGCTTATACAATCTTGTGCTCCAGACCAATGACAGGTTGATAAAAAACTCTCTGCCCCCCCTTACGTGGCTCCGCTTTCCTAGCTAGATGACCGATGTTCCTTATAGCTTATGGATCTCAGTACTATGTTTTAACTTAATTTATAAATCTCCTCCCTTTCTTTAGAATGCATGCCTATTGGCCACCTCCGCTTTGTACTGTCCAGTGTCTGATCTTGCCCACGTCCCAATCACTTGTACAATCTCTTCGTTCCAGTCTTCCACCCACAATAGGAAGGTAAGGTTTATAAAATGCTATATCCGCCTAATGAATATCCTCCTTTCAAAATGTCCCCCACTTTATATGTGGGCTGTGGTGATTAATTAAGAGGTGCAGCTTTTCCACCTTAATTATATCTTTCACATTGTTAATAAAATATTATTTGTTTTTAGGTTATTGTGATTCATTCTATAGAAAATAGAAGTTCATTCTATTTGTATTACTATTCACTAAAATATAAATATATTCTATTTATATTAAGATATTTATTAAGGATATTATTATTGAAATAAATTTGTTGGAAATATATTTAATATTTCCATTGAATAATAGTTACAGGGTACATATTTAAAATTATAGATGTTCTGAGGGTTATACGTCAAAACAGGGTCATGACAGATGCAAACCTTCCGTAGACTGATCTAAGAGCTAGACAAAACACTAGGTCTTCTTCCCGGGAATGGATTCACGATGGAGTTCACACTTGTGCCAAATTTGTTGGAAAGATAAGATATTTACAGCTCTGAGCTTTTTGTCTGATTTGAGGAAGCAAAGATCTCTTTTTTGAGTATTATAATTATCTTGTTGATGTCAACAATCAATTATTGAGGCGATCGAATAAATCTATGCTTCTGTTCTGTGGAAGGAGCAAATATTTTAATTACCTGTGGATGCAAGATGGATGTTTTTATTATTTCATGTAAGGATTATCAAGATGCGAAAATATATATATTATCAACAATCATTCAGGATAATATTTGAAAGCATTATTGAAGTTGAATTTCATTAGTTCTTTAATCTCGAATATTAAAAGCAACCCCCAATTTACAATTTGAGGCAACTTAATGGTTTGATTGATATATTTCCTATGTTTTAAGGTATCCATATCGTAGGAAATATATTGTAGACTGAATACATCAGTAAATCATTTTGACGATATATATAGATAGATAGATAGATAGATAAGTCCTTTGTTGTGGTAAATATGCCAGCCATTCCAATAAATTAAGGACTCTATTTGTGACTGGAAATATATTTCAAACAAATTATTGGAGTCTTCTCTATAGTTGCCGGGAGAGATATTTGAGAAAAAGCATTATATTGGTAGCTGGAACAGAATATAGTAGCATGATGCAGATGCATGTAGGAGGGATTTGGGAGCTGTATGATAGTTTGGGAATCTTATATACTGCCATGAGCCTTATCTGATATCACAGCCCTGTGAGCCAAATTTTCTGTGCAGGGTTTTCTCCAAGGATGTCATTTTGGCTACTGATTATTGCTTCTTAGGTTTATGGCATATTTGGAAGTCTGTAACAGCAAGCTTCATTGAGATACAAGCTGGAACAGATGTTGAAATCATTTTCCATTGCACCAAAACCTTGAACTATATTTGCCAGACAAAAATCCCAGATTTGACCTAACCCACAGGAGGTGGTTAAGCCATGTCACGAATCTCCAAGGAGGTGTTGACTACCAAGACAATAATCTTCCCCTCAACACCAATTTAGCCTTCAGCACCCACTAAAGGGAGACTCATACCCATGACCCAAGGCTTTAATACCAATTGTTGAAATCATTTGCGATTGCACCAAAAGCTCAAACTATCAAAGCCTGATGCAAATGCTAGATTTAACCCGATCCATAGGAGGCGGTTAAGCCATGTCACGAATCTCCATGGAGGCTTAATTCAACGTTATCTACTAGTAATTGTAGCTTCAGTCCTTGAGGTCAGATGTTTCAATTTTATTGCAGACATATTGATGGATGTAGTACAGAATTTATCATCAGCAATCTTATCAATTAATGCCAAAGTAAAGCCACCAACTGTTTGTTATAATGTTCCTTGTTGTTCCATCTAGAGCCAGTCTAGCATTCTTCATATCCATTGTTGCAATTGTAATTGGCATCACTCGAAGGTTGGTGAAACCAACATTTACAAATCTGTGGCTCTGATTTCTGGAACAGCAGAATATATTATTCATTTTCTGTTGTTACTAGCACTCTTGAATATCTGCCTACTTTATGACAAAATGTCTTTGTTAAACTAAGAATGTTGTTGACATGGGTTTAAGTAAAAAAATAAAATGTAGAATTTTAGATATGATTGTTCTCAGGCGATTATAATAATAAATTCTTCATAATACCTTGCCTGCAAAGTGTTTGGTGAAATGTTTGGAATGTAAAATTAGTAACAAAATGTTTGGAATGTAAAATTAGTGACATTGCAAGTGTCGAACAAAGAATCTCGGGAAGGGTTCTTACACTTAATATAGTAGTCCAGATGGACATCTACAGTAGTTTCTTAAGACCACAGTGATCTGGTTAAACACTTGTATGCATCTGATATGCTAGGAGCAATTAGACTCTACCTGCCTGATTTATGCTCAAGATTCTAAGGAAGTATTTTAGAGATTCTCTTGCTACTTATCATTGATAAAGTTTAAATTACAGTTTGACAGAATAGGGAAGTTTAAGGAAGCCAGTCTAATCAACGACCATCTCTCTGAACTACTATTAAATCTGTGTTTACCATGTTCTAATTTCAGATGACTTTTGATGTATGTTTGATTGAACCATATGATTTCTCTATTTTCTGAAAGACAAATGAATTCTATCTTTTCAGGCGGTTATTTTACAACCTCTTGGAGACAAGGGTGTCATGGTTGTTGCAGGAGACACAATTCGAGGATTTAGTGAAAGTGACCAGGTGCTTTGTTTCACCCATTATGAATGTTGAGCATATAAAACCTCCTTCCTTCTATAGTTCTAAGTGAAAATAATTGTCTTGCTACTACCCCCTCATTCTGTGATAGAAGTTTCCCTGAAGTGGGTATAAATTAAATGTGAAATTTTGGCCAAGACACTTTTTGGTCCATATAGATGCATCAAAATGGAATTCTGTAGAAACAATCTTAACAGTTTCACATTTCAATATTGTTGCTTTTGTTCTAGTATTGTGATGTGTAATTTTTATACTATAATAAATATGTAAATACATGCATATCTATAAATACGTACTTACATACATACATATATACGAGTACCATAGTAAGATCTCTGCAGATTGAGAATATGTCAAATTCTCCAGATATGGATGTCTTCAACAACTATGTGGGGTGTTGAAAATGCTCTAGGCTCCACTTTAAACATGTAATGTGACATGAACATTGATGTGCAAGATTGATTTTCCCTATGATGGTAGGTCAGGCTGACATCTTGGAATAGTAAAGTTGAGTAGACATGGCACTGGCTTGATTCTTTGATTAGAGAACAAATCTGTTATACAGTGTTTTACAGTGATATTTGACAACAGAAGTCATTGAAAATGGAAAAAACAGAATGATTTCACATTATAATTCTCTTGAAAATGACCTAATCTGAGGGATAGATCATAACTCCCATAATTGTTGCTTTCATATGTAATAAAGGACTTTCCAACAGTTCTCTGTGTTCTCCTCAAAACAGTTCTGCAAGAAATTCAACCTTTTAACTTCTCATAAACTATGAAATGATTTTTAAGTGATAGCTATGGTGCCTTGTGATGCCCCCTTGTGCAATCTCTTAGGTTTTGGGACTATTTTCTTGAATTTCAATTGCAAGAGACTTCTTTCAATTAAAATCTTTACTAATAAAACAAAATTAAATATCTTGTGCTTTGCAAGAATTAGATTGTTGTCACCACTTCTATCATGATGATAATATTTATGGTAAATTTGTCTGAACTTGTGAACTGATATCTATCAAATGCACTATAATTGGATGTACAAGGTGCATCTGAATTCTACCTCTTGAATCACAAAATATTCAAGGATGATATCAATGCATCTGATATCCCTTTATTTTTATCAATATAATAAACATGTAAATAAGGGCAAGGGAAGATAAACATACCTTGTCTTCTACAGCTTCATATTAGTTAATCGTCATCATGCAGTCCATTCATACATGGTGTCATCCCATAAATGCATTCGTTCATGTGTAATGTTCTGTTCTAGAGTTGCTTTATGAAGTCCTGTACAGAATTTTTGCTCTAGCCCTTTGTATGCTGTTTTCTTTCACTTTCTTTTCTAGCTTTCCGACAACATCCTATAGTATGCTTCAGGTAGTCTTGTCATGTGCTTTAGGTAGTCTAGTCATGTGCTCCAGGTAGAACCCCGCATTGCTTCGGGTAGCCAGTGCTTTAGCTAGTTCTCCCTCAGTGCTTTGGTTAGTCTTTCCCAATGCTTCAAGTAGTCTTCCTCAATGCTTCGGGTAGTCTTTTTCAATGCTTCAGTAGTCTTCCTCAATGCTTTCGGTAGGCAGTGCTTCAAGTAGTTTTCCCTCAGTGCTTTGGGTACTCTATCTTTATGCTTCAGGCAGTCTTCCTCAGTGGTTCAGGTAGTCCTTTTCAATGCTTCAGTAGTCTTCTTCAATGTGTTGGGTAGTCAGTGCTTCAGGTAGTTCTCCCTCAATCCTTTGGGTAGTCTTTCTTTATGCTTCAGGCAGTCTTTCCTAGTGCTTCGGGTAGTCCTTTTCAATGCTTCGGGTAGTCCTTTTCAACACTTCAATAGTCTTCCTCAATGCTTTGGGTAGCTAGTGCTTCAGGTAGTTCTCCCTCAGTGCTTCAGTTTGTCTTTCTTTATGCCTTAGGTAGTCTACATAGTTCAAATCAGAAAGACAATATGGACGTACAAGCCTGATGGTGATGAGAGGTGTCCGTATGACTGGTTGAAGATGGCTATGCGGTATGGAGCAAGATGGTCATACGGTATGCAAATGGCTATACGGTATTGATTGAGGTGTTCATATGGTTTGAAATGCAGTCGTACGGTGCAGTCTGGGAGTTGTGCAGATGGGTAAGGAAGTTGCTAAGGCCCGTTGGAGTGATGGGTTGAGTTGCACTTTGAGATGCTAGAACAAAGTGAATATATTTGTTAGAAATGCCAATTAATGCCAGTACAAATATTGAAATCCAATCACAGATATATAGATATATGATTTGCAAACAAAGATAGTGCATGAAATTGCTAGATCCAAGCAAGTAATACAGAAACAGAGTAGGGTGAGGGTTGAATCCCACCGAAACCAGATTAGCCAAGTAGGGAAGATCTTTCACTTCTAAAATAGCAAACAATATTAAACTCCAACAGGAATTCGCAGTACAAAGAAATAATCCAAATCCCATGACAACTACTACCTGCATGTTGTGTTTTAAATACCCGTCGAAAGAACTCTCGAGGGTTTACAAAGATAGCCGATGGCAACCCCTACGGAAATAATTGAAATAAAATTGGGTCCGAAATATACTAAATTAATCAGAACCACAAATATAAATATTATTAAATTGGGCCCCATATTAATGAATTAAACTAATTAAAGGTCCTTGTATTATATTATTTAAATTCTAGGACCAATTAATTAATTTAATTTAATTATTACATTAAAATTTGGGGACATGACAAATCCTGGCTACCTAAAGATTGATTTCCCTCAAGCAATCTGTCATCAGACAAAACACCAATAGCTTCAAGGTCCCAAATCAAATGCACAGGCGAGATAAGTGAAATGACATCAATCCTCTATAGCACCACATTGCCATCAAACTTTTGCTACGCCACTCTGATATAAATATTGTTGTGTCTTGAGTCTGTTAGGTGGATATTTTGCAACTGATAGTTTTGGGTAAAAATTCAGTAGCAAAATAGGATGTCCAGCCACAGCGTGTGAAAAAGAGTCTCTCCTACCTTAAAGGGAAGACTCCCCCTTCTCACCGTTCCTTGGATCAACTCGAGGTAAGCAAGAAGTTGAGAGATTTTGTAAAATGGGTGTTACCAGTATCCTTTCTTTCTATCTTTGAAGAAAGAATTCACTTACTCGTGGAGTGAGTAATGGGTAGGGTGAATCTCTAACTACACTTCTGTCAAGAGATGGAAACAATGATACTGATAAACTTTCACTAACTCAAAGGCTAACTAAATATGTACAGGTTTGGCTTTAAAACCGGTTGTACTTCTATATGAAATGCTTTACAATTAGGGCACAAAGACTCCTAAAAGTAAGAATAACTTAACTATTTTGTGAATTAAGAAAGAAGTATAAGCTACAGACAAAGCTTCTAGCTAAAAAAATTTTCAATTGCTCCTGGTCAAAGCTCTGGCTCCACTTGCTTCTTAACTCTTTTTATATTCAATTCACAAGATACAATTACCAAGAATACAAGATAACATGAATCATAATTCACAAAGTGGGCGAGGTTGCCTATGAGATTGAGCTTCCAAAGGGCAGTCGTGTACATAATGTGTTTCATGTGTTGAGACTTAAGAAAGCCATTAGTCAATGAATTGTGCCATCTGCAGATTTGCCACCATTGGATGAGGAGGGTATGCTTGTGTTGGTCCCTAAAGCTTTTTTGGATACCAGAGCGAGGACTCTTAGGAACAGGGTAGTTAAGGAATACTTGGTTAAGTGGAGAAACTTGCCAAAGGAGGATGCTATTTGGGAAAAAGAGCAGGTATTGCAGCATCGAGAACTGAGATTGCTTGAGGATAAGCAATTTCAAAGGGGCGGACTATAATGTCCCCTACTTAATTTGGCCATCCGGCTCAATAGATTAGCCTATGACAGGAGCTTCAGTAGGCTAATGAAGTGATTAGGGAGCTCATTTGCCAGTATTTTTAGGAGTTACTATTTTAGTAAGTTAGTGGGAGTCAAGTGATATGAAAATTTGTAGTGTTCGGCAAGGTGGATTTGGTTGAGCTCTTTCTGACGAGCTATCATACATGGTATTCTGAGTTCGATTTTTATATGATTTTAATGCCAAAGTTAATTTACTTTATTATAAAATGATAATAAAATAAAAGACATTAATTAAGTCACTTTATTATAAAGTTCTTTTAAAAAGGTGTTTCTCATTTATCCCACATTGCTTATGCAAATGAAGTTGACTTCTTTGAGGACTTTATATTCTCTTGGTTGGAATGAGTTGGGGTATGCTTGGATGATATTACTATTATGCTATTGGATTTCTAGGAAATCTAATTATTGAGCTTGGAGGAGGAAATCCCTTTTTGCTAGCATTCTCTTCGTTGTTGAAAGACACAGTCAGAGCATTATCGGGTGTTTTCATTTAGGAAACACAATGGGATTTATTGGTGATTTCACACATAATTTAAGAGCTCAGAAGTTCAGGTCATGCAGTCATGAATAGTATTTGCTACAATATGTGTGAATAGTGTTTTTGCTATAGTACCGTGAATAGTGAAATTGCTATAGTGTCGTAAATAGTACTGCTACAGTACACAAAATTTTGCATTGAGTTTCTTGTCCACTCTCACCGGTCAAAGGTTGGGACACTATCGTTTCATCTGCAGATCACTACAACATCTACTTCCAAGTTCCTTCTGTCATACTCTTTATTTTAGGCATTGTAATTGTTAAATATCAGTCTGAATATTTGTTGTAGCCTATAAGGCAATTGTATGTAAAGATTTCTATTGCAAAATCAATATTTTATCAGCAAATAAGGAGGTTCTAGACTTTGTGTATTTATTATTGTATATTTGCTAAATGTTTGTCAATATGCCATGTTGAAAAATAGCACTCTAATTGATAATACTTTGTAGTCTGCAAGTCTCCTCAAAAAAACCAAAAAAGGGGTGGTTATTACAAAATGAAATGAAAATATGTGAAGGTGGAACACATGGGAATGTGTGTGAATGAAGATTGTTGATTTCAAACGTGACTTAGTGTTCTCAAGGCATCATTGCATGAAAATGAGTACATGTAAGTGCAACATGCAACAAGGGATGAAGGATGAGATGGAATGTGAAGGCAGATGGTGGACAAGCTTTTACAATGTAAGTGTGAATGGAAGATGAGGTGTAAAGCAAGGAAAGATGCAAAAACTTGTATTTTCTCATGAAGGCGCGAATGCATGTGGAGACATGGAAATGGAAAATGGAAGAGGGACACTGAACTTTATAGTTATCTTTGGTGAAAAGTTGAAGTCAAAGTACATGGAAAATGAAAATGACATCTTTTTGACTTTTCAAAAAGTGACTTTTAGTCAAAATTAGGATTTTGAGATGCTATTACACATAAGGCTTTTTGTGTAATCATGTCACGCAAGTGGATGTGAAAAGTGAGATGAGTGAAAATAGAGGTGGAAAATGAGATTACATACATGTGTAGATGGTGAATGAGATGGAAAACATGTAATCGCATTTGTCAGATGAGATGTGAAGTGTTGTGACATGTGTTGAAGATGGAAGTGGATAATGCTTTCGCATGAAGTGAAACAACAAGTTCTTGGGAAAGAACTTGTAACTTCTACAAAGTGGAGAAAATCGGAAAGCAAGCACACAAAACACAAAAACTTAAAAGAAAATCATACCTTTGGAAAGTTACTCAAATATGTTAATATGCAAAGCACTTCAACACACAAATTCGAATTTGGAGTTTGGGGAAAAACTGAAAACATGAAAATGAACAATTTCTTCATTTTTTAAAGGAAAAATGCACTTTCCATGGTATTGATTTCAACAAGTGGCAATCGTCAAGCAATAATGTGCATAAAATCAGCAAGATAAGCACAAATTAAATAGCAAGAAATAATAAGTCCACTTACATGAAGATTAAGTGCCAAAAATGGTGGAAAAAGATGCTCCAATGTGGAAAATTTCTTCAAAACCACTTTGAATCTTTCAAACTTTGCAAATTCAAATGGGAGAAGGTAGCAAACAGGGCATTTTAGGTGGAAGATGCCAAAATGTGCCCTATCATTGCTCTAAATCCCAACGTTTTTGGGTTGCATGCATATGGGACATTTTTGATAAAAGTCGTTTCTTTCCAAGGCACTTGATCAAAACGTTTTGATCATTAAATACCAAAACATATAGCAAAATGCAATGCAATCTCCAAAATATGCCAAATTGAGTCCTTCTTGAACAAAAACAAGGGCCAAAAATGGATTTATTTGGAGTTTTTACCAAAAACGTGCCTTAGGATATAGCTTAGAAAAACATCTTTGAGTAAGATGAATCCACTTTTATGTTAGAAAATCTGTTGTCAAGCAAAATGACCCTATTGGAGAAGATCTCATGCAAAACCATCAAATAAATCTCTCACAATCTCAAAAATCGGGTTCTTGGAGGCCCATTACATGTGTTCTTCCAAAATCAGACTTTTTAAGAGACATGACATGTTTTAAAATATACACAAGATGCAAATCGGACCTTTTTAGATGGAATGCATTAAAAACTCCCCATAAGGAAAATCACACCTTTTGGGAGGCATGATACATTTTAAAATATGCACTTGGTTAAAATTGGACCTTTTTGGGAGGATTGCATATTTTAAGTTAAAGCTCATGTTTTTGATGCAATGACACATTTCAAGTGAAAGCTCACATTTTTGGTGTAATGACACCAAAAAGGTCCACTTTTGATAGTCTTATGCTTTTAAGTTGAACTTTATGTGCAATGACATGTAAAATGTCCACTTTTGATGGATTTTACATGTAATAGCATTTAAAATATCCGCTTTTGATAACTTAAAGTCATTTAATACACATATATCAATTTAATTTCATTAAAATGTTACTTTAATGGGACATAAACCATATTTATATATCATATTAAAAATATAACACATAAATATCATTTAAAAAGTAACATTTAAATGAACATTTGATTTAAATATCAAAAATTAAATTGAAACTATATAGTTTATATAGTCACTTTAAGTGAAAAATCAAAAGTTAACTCAACTTAAAATTATAACATAAAGTGCACTATAGTTACTTTAAGTAAAAATTTAAATGATAAAGTAATTTTAAAACATAATTTAAAGTGAATTTAAGTTATATTTTTCAAAAAGTGAATGTCAAATTAAAATTATGACATGATATTTTTAATTCATGTTGTTGCATCAAAAAGGTCCACTTTTGAGGCACTAAAATGACCATAACTATTGACTAACAACTTCGATTACGCTCTAGGTTAGGGCAAATCGAAGGGAAAATCGAAAGCCATGACATAAGCAAAACCAAAGGACTAAAAACCAACAAACACAAACTCAAAAGAAAAGAAAAGGACGATGAAGGCCTCAAAAATCAAACAAGGGCTTAACATAAAGCAAAACGAAAAAGACTTGATAAAAACCTTCAATAAAACAATTTGATATACGAATTGAAGTTGATTGATCAATCAACATTAAGCAATTGAATATCAAATTTAACTTAGAGAGACACGAAACTAGCTTGAAAAAGTTTCGTGTTGTTGCCAACTTTTTGTGGTGACAAAATGCAGGACAACAAAGTCGCCAAGATTTCAAAGATGCCAATCATAAAATACATCAATGTCATCATGTTCATCAATCTCTTTTGAAAACTCATAACTTAGGCAAACCCTATTGCTCTCACGCAAAAGATCCTCACATGGAAAGATTACAATTATGCATGCCTTGAGCACAATTGGAGGATAGACTCCATCATTAATCAATGGTAGCAATTATTCCCGCAAACAACCTTTGCCCCATTCTGTAGGTTCATGATTCCATTTATGTGACTCTAGATTATTATCCATGCCCTGTTGTAGATTAGCAGCCTTGCTCTCATCCCACACACTAAGAGCATTATGGGTGTTCACTTCAATAGTGGCTTTTTTGTTTGCACCAAGATCCCAAACTAGACATGCAAGCGAAATGAGTGAATTGTCATCAAACCTCCCTTGCACCACACTGTCGTTAAGCATTCGCTGCACCAAAAAAATTTCGTAGCCTTCAGCAAGATCCCAATGACACAAAATGGTGAAATCTTTCACGTCATTATGTTCAAAAATCTCTTTGGTAATGGTCAAGCACAAAGACATCGATGTTGGCACAAACTTAGCCACTAACACAATCACAACGACCACTGTTATATTCCTGATGGACGAAACATTGACAAAGAGAGCTTTGGTGGTGAGAATGTCAATGAAGGAGGGCTCGACTGTGATTATTTTGACAATAGGAGCTTTGGCGAAGGGTGCCATGATGATGGGAGCCTCAGCAAAGAGTACCTTACTGAAGGGAACCTCAACAAAGAGAACCCCAGCCATGAGTACCTTGGCGAAGGGAGCCTTGGCAGTGAAAGCCTTGATGGAGAGTACCTTGGTGGCAAACAAAATTTTAGTTGCAGATAAAACCTTAGTGGCACAGAAAACCCTGATTGAAGCCTTGATGATAGATAGAGCCTCAACAGCAAGCAACGTCTCAATGGCGACAAATGTAGTTATTGCGACAGACGTAGCCACAATCACGAACACACAATGATGACGAAGACAAACACGACGACGTCGACAGACACAACTACGACAATAGATACAAACTCAACAACAAACATAGATTCGATGTGGACACGACGATGTTGACAGACATGATGATGGACACGGCAACGCTGACGACAACGAACACAATAAAGATGATAGACATAATGACGACGACGGTTATAGACATAATGATGGGACTCAACAACTAACACAATGACGCTGATGACAATGAACACAATGATGATGACGGACATGGCTACCGTGACAACAACGGACACAATGATGGACACAATGACAAGCACGGTAACGGTTACGAAAATAGACACAACTATGGTGACATGCATGGTGATAGTGACGACAACAAACATAAATATGGAGAAAGACATACAACCTTGCGACGGACATGACCACGATAATGGACATAACTTCAGCTACAGGCACACAACCTCAGCAGCAAGCACGACCTCGGTGATGGACATAGCGTCGAGGATGACAAATTGAGCCTCAACAATAGACACAACTTCTATGATGGACACAACCTTGGCAATTGATAGCAACATACATAACTATGGAGACATATATACAACCTTGCGATGGACATGACCACGATAATGGACATAACTTCGGCGACAGGTATACAATCTCAGTAGCAAGCACGACCTTGACGACGGACACAACGTCGGGGATGACAAATTGAGCCTCAACAACAGACTTCTATGATGGACACAACCTTGGCAATTGATAAAACTTCCATGACAGATAGTGCCTTGGCGACGGACACAATCTTGGGCACAACTTCAATGATGAGCACAACTTGATCCGTCCATCTCTTCACAAGATCCATGTAAGCAACATCTTCATTTTTTTGGTGTTCTTCCATGTTGGTGTAGTAGAAAGATTTAGCAAATCCTCCTGGAGCAACCCTATAATCATGCCTTCATTCTCCTCACGTAATACATCACCCTTATCATTGTCATCCATTTTCTCCCACTTGTGCAAATGAGATATTAGTTTTTCTTCACAATGCTTGAAAAATATTATTGACCAATCTATATGCTGCTATAGAGGGGATACATTCTAGATTACGAACAACCCATAACATAGATATGATGGGCTGGGATATTTCATCCATCTCTTTAATGCACGAAATCATAAGACTCTCCATAGCAACTGAAATCTTAGTATCATGATCTTCCATGATGGTGACCAAGAAGTGATGAAACATATCATGGACCAAATTTTGCAATTCAAGATCTAAGAGGAGGTTACTTAGTTTCACATTTGCACAACTCTCCAACATTGTAGATCTACCAAAAGGGTCACTACTGAAGTCATCAAGACTTTGAAAGCTATCAACTACCAAATGAAATATCTCTATCATGGTGTTATCGTCACACGGTGCTTTAGGAACCGGAATTCTCAAGACCTCACTGAGAAATGTAGCAATTGCCAACCTTTTTTCCTTGTCATGGTGTCTCAAAAGCCTAGGTTGACTTAAAGCATCCTTAATCAGCAAGAGGATTCTTTATATAAATTTTGAAGGTAATTGGTCCATCTTACACAAATATACTTCCAATATTTCTGATGGAAGATCAACACCCTCGTTGAGCTCTTTGCCAATCTTTTTGTAGTGCCTTCAACCACCACTTTCCATCGTTTTTCGAAACCATAGTATGATCCAAATACCAAAATCTCTCAATCATCCTAGCAGGCTGGCAAGATCACTAGCTCTGATACCACTATAATGTTTCGTTCTAGAGTTGCCTTATGATGCTCCAGGTAGGGAATTTTTGCTGTAGCCCGTTGCATGTTGTTTTCTTTGTCACTTTCTTTTCCATCTTTCCAACAACATCTCGTAGTATGCTTTAGGTAGTCTTGTCATGTGCTTCAGGTAGTCTAGTTGTGTGCTCTAGGTAGAATCCCTCAGTGCTTCAGGTAGTTCTCCCTTTGTGCTTTGATTAGTCTTTCCTAATGCTTCGGGTAGTCTTCCTCATTGCTTCAGGTAGTCTTTTTCAATGCTTCGGGTAGGTAGTGCTTTAGGTAGTTCTCCCTCAGTGCTTTGGGTACTCTGTCTTTATGCTTTAGGTAGTCTTCCTCAATGCTCCAAGTAGCCAGTGCTTCAGGTAGTTCTCCCTCAGTGCTTTAGGTAGTCTTTCTTTATGCTTCAGGTATTCTTCCTCAGTGCTTTGGGTAGTCCTTTTTAATGCTTCGGTAGTCTTCCTCAATGGTTCGGGTAGTTCTTTTCAATGCTTCGATAGTCTTCCTCAATGCTTCGGGTAGCCAGTGTTTTAGGTAGTTCTCCCTCAATGCTTTGGGTAGTCTTTCTCTATGCCTTAGGTAGTCTGTATAGTTCAGATCAGAAAGACTATAGCCGTACGGCCTAAGGATGATGAGTGGAGATGGTCATGCAGTATGGAGTAAGATGGTCGTACGGTATTGATTGAGGTGTCCATACGGTTTGAAATACAGTCGTACAATGAAGTTTGGGAGTTGTGCGAATGGGTACAGAAGTCACATGTGAGATGGCTGCACAAGTATCACTAGGGCCTGTATCTGTGGCATGCTCTATGTGTGCAAATGTACGTCTGCTAGTGCTTGAACGTGCTTTAGCCTCCTCTGCCATGGCCACAGCATCTGCCTCTCTATCTACTTGGTCAATCCATTCATGGTCTTCCTCAATGAAGATTGTTGCATCTGTATCCTTTATAAGCCACTTTGACTTTGGATCAATCTCCTCTAGAATGATCGGAGAGGAGTCCGTGGCCAAAATCTGTCTGGTTTTTAAGGCGGTGGTTGTAATGAACAAATACAAGACCATTCAACCTCTATACAGACAACCTATTTCGCCTCTTCGAGTGGATATGCTCAAACATGGACCAACTGCACTCACATCCAAAAGCATTGCTCGGCTGACCCAAATTACGGATGGCAATCTTCTAAAGATTTGGGGTTGATTGCCCAAACATTTGCCACCATCTATTTAAAATGAGGGAAAAGAAAAACAATTAGTCTCATTTAAATGCATAAGTCGTAACAATTATGAATTAACTTTAAGAATATATTGTTTTTACCTGGTTGTAGTGATGTGTGAGCCTCTATGGCCATCCTACTAGAGAAAAGTGGCTCCTCCTTATTATTGAATTTGTCCAGCTCAATAGTTGCAGTTGTGGCACTACCATCAGGACTCAACCTTTGCATGACTATGTATAGGCCGTTAAGAACCTCCTCATCTGCCCTGAAGTTAGGAAGGAAACGATATGCTTGATTAAGGTAATAGGCAGCTGCATGGATGAGCCTATGGAGCTGATTTTGTCATCTCTTATCAATAATGTCCCAAATGAGGCCATACTTCTCTGACACTCCTGCATATTGGGCTCTAATGGCCTCCTTGGCCCTATCCATGCCCTCATATTTGTAGCCTATAGAGGGCTTCTCCCCATCAGCAGTTTGTAGGAGAGATACAAGGGGCTCACTGATTTGCATATAATATGTAAAAAAAATTGAGTCAAAACTAAATTATAAAGCTAAATCATTAAAATTAAATAATAATAACAATATTAAATGTTAAATTGTAAAAAATTTACCTTGATTATTTCTTGAGTAGGTGCCCAAAAACCATCCTCATCGAAGAGGAATTTTCCCACATCTATACCTGCGGTGGTCATAGCATAGGAAGAAGAAACAAACTCCTCCCCAACAATCATGTGCCTCAGTACTTCCCTTGATGTCATCAAGGACATCAATGTGATGAAATTCGAGGCAAACTTCATGATACTCGGACGAGCTAACTCCCTATTTTTCGTGTATTTCTTCACTATGGCGAGGACAAATGCATGATTGTATATAAACTTGCATATACTTTTTGCCCTTTCGACACATGATTTTATCTACTCAATCTCACCAATATACTCCAACATGAGGTCAAGGCAATGTGCGGCACAAGGAGTTCAAAATATAGTGAGATGCCTCTCTATTAATAGTTTGCATGTAGCAATTTTAAAATTAATTAGAATTTTACACATGTTAAGAAACTAAAAATTAGAAAAGTTCAAAATTTGATAAGTTAAACTATTAAACTTAAAACTTAAAAGTTTACCTGCAGCAACATAACTTGCTGCATTATCCATCACCACCTGCATCACATGTTCTTCCCCCACCTCTACTATGACTTCCTCAATAACCTCAGACAAGCATGTGGCATTTTTGACTTGAGATGAAGTATCAATAGATTTGATGAACATGGTGGATCCTGCAAAATTGAAATAGAGTGAAACATTTAATTATCATGATTATGATTCATGGACCATCAACAAATTAACAATCAACAAATTAGCAATGAAAAATCAAAATTAAATTAGCATGTAGGAAAGTAGAATGATCAATCACCTCCATAGGAAACAAGAAAATTGAGGAGTAATCTTCCCCTCCTATCTATCCAATCATCAGTCATGATGGTGCAACTCTTTATGGTCCATTCCTTTTGGTGGCCGGCTAGCTCAAACTTCATGTCCTCTACCATTTCATCTAAGAGGTAGCCACTCAACTCAGCCTCAATAGGGGCTTTAAAGCCTGGACCACAAATAGTTACGACATCTATCATGCCTTGCCAATAAGGAGTCCTATCACAAATAGATTATGATTAGAAATTTAGATAACAAATCATTATGTAATGTCAAATATGAATATATGATTACACAAGTAGAAATATTAAATAATTAAAAAAGAGAGAAAATAAAAAAGAAATAATTACCTCGTTGCAATAGATGGAATGTTGCAAAAGTACCAAAACTTGCAAATTTGTTTTTTGGCAGCATCATGAATCTCCTTGTTCAAACTACCCATGCTCCCAAGCAAGGGGTGTGAGCCAGGAGTAGTGCGTGGCACAAAGTGACTATCCAATCTGGACTTCTGCACTCTAGGCTAAAATATAATATGCTCAGGCTCAGTATAAGAATGATTAGCACTAGGACAAGCATTCGGACGAAAGGGAGGCCTAAAAGAACCTTCTCCAATGCAACCTACCAATGCAGATGAGGATGTGTGGAGCCAGTAGCACCTAATTGTTGGCAATAGCACTAGGACAAAAGGGAGGCCTAGAAGAACCCTCTCCAATGCAACCTATAGATGCGGATGAGGATGTGTGGGAGCCAATAGCACCTAATAGTTCAAGTTGTCTTTTCTTATTTAACTTCTCTTGTTCCAAAGCCTCTAATGCCATATAACATTTTCTTTTTGCCTCAGCAGTTTGTTTAGTGCATGGGGTAATATCATGTTCGGGAATCTCTGCAATATGATATTTGAATCTATAGATGCCTCCTAAGTTTATTTCTTTACAAAAGAAACATTTTGTTTGATATTTTGTTCTTCCAGGAAATTTTGCACTATAGATTTAAGCGTCATCCTTTTTAGGCATTATGGAAATGAAAGCTAAGGCTGCTGCAATAAGAAAAATCCATTACAAACTTAAACTAAAAATAAACAGCAAACCCTACATTATTTTTGAGCAAATAGTACAATGTAAAATCAAATAGATGTTTGCAATTTGTTATAAAAAGTTAAGACCAATTGTAGGGTTTGCAAGATTGCACCTTGCAATTTAGTAAAAAAATGTAGAAACTAAAAGACATTCAAGATTTATAAATGAAAAAGAATTGACAAAAGAATGGAAAATACACTTAACATACAAAAAACAATCAACACTTGCCTCTTGCAAATGAGCTGAGGAGTGTTGCTATTGGCTTCTTAAAGTTCCCAATGCAATCTTATGGCCTCCCCAAACTAATTCTTGATCTCCTTGATGCTTTTCTTTCTTGATGTTTGCAAACCTATGGTTTCTCTTTTCTCTTCTTCTCTCTCACTTTTCCTGTCTTCTTCTCATACTAAACAATTAGAAGGCTCTTTAGGGTTATAAGAAAGAGGAAAGACACAATAAAACATTAAAAAGATGTTTTAATTTTTATGTTTTTAAATTACAAATCTATGCTTGCCACGGCCAATTTTTCGAGCTGATTTAAGGCGATTTTGGGTGATTTTTAGTGAATTGCCGTGAATCATGATTTTGGCAATTTCTAACCCAAAAATTGGTGAGCCGATTCACTGACTCACCATGAATTGCTCGACCTTAGTCAGAACGCCGAATCGCCCGAATTGTGGTGATTCACGTTACTCTGCTTTAAATCTTAAGCTCATACTGTTAATGCCACTTTATTATCTATGGACACTTTATTTCCATAAGTGGGGGAAAAGTATTATTGTAAAAAAGGAAATAAAGAAACAGAATGGGGAATGCAAAAAGTCACCAGTTTGTTCTTAAAAAAGGAAGGAGCTCACTTCCAGCATGCTTGGTTTTGTGATTTGGATTTCACTTTCTCTATTCAATAGTTATTTCTAAAAGCTCCATCTTTCAACACATGAGAAGATGAAAAACCCTTAAGCTTGGGCAGTGATCGAAAAGCCATTGTCAATTGGAGATATCGCACAAGTGTTTTCTCATTGTATTCCTGGTTCATTTTTCTTGTTATCCTATCTAGTTGTAGTTATTGTATCTATCGTTGAATTTATGATTAGTATGTTGAAGAACTTCAATGAAACATTATTTTTGGAAATGTACTTTGAGATTTATTTGATTTGGCTCTTTGGTGGGGTTTTGTTGGTAAGATATGAAAAATCATCGCATGAATATATTTGTTTAAAATTATGAGATTCTGTTATGGGTTTTGGGAAAATATCCAATTAGGGATATTACAGTGGTATCAAAGCATCAAACATACTATCCTGTTGGTTATTGTGAGAGGTTTCATCAAAACTAAGTTACAAATATATAGTTGTAGTAATAAACATATGTAGTTCTAAAATAACAGTAACAAGATATTTATACTACTTGTTTGGTAAAAGTTTACCCGAGGAAATAAACAAAAAAAACATTGTAGTTAACAGAATTATAAGTCTGAACACATGGAGACAAAACCTTCAATACTGTAGAATACTACAATAGTATCCTTCCTATATAAGTGCATCAAACTTAATATATTTGTCGTGTTGTTTATCAGGCTGGCACCTGTTCTTGAGGAATCTTTTTTAAAATTCAATATTTATTATTTCATAGCATCGCACATTTAACACTTGCTTCCACTAAAGTTTGAAAACATAAATACTTTGGCAAATGGAATCATTGATTTGAAGAAGTTATATATCTTGATTAAGATCTCACTAAGGCACATGTTATAGAGCTAGAACATGCACTGGGAATTGCGACAGAGGCTAGGTGGGCGGGACAGTGGGCTGCTATTAGGAATCTTAGAGTTCTGGTTCATGATTCTTCTCCTACTGGGTGGGTTGAGAGAATGACCTCCAAAACTACATGACAGTTTTGGCAGTAGTCTAACAAGAGGAAATTTCCTTCTCTTCTTGTCAACTATTGGAATGGTAATGGATCTTTATGGTCATTACCTGGTCTCTTTCACTATGTGGTGGGGTCCACTAATATTTTGACCATTACTGAGACTCACGAGAGTCCCATGTGCCCTCTTCCAAGGTATCCGGGTTACCAGTGGTTGTCAGTTTGCAGAGAAGAGGTCTGTACTTCTAGTGGGGTTTGTGGGTCAGGTGGAGTTGCTTGTTTGATTAGAGATGACATTTTCAGGTTGACTTCAGTGGTTCACTCTGATGCCTTTGCCAGATTCATATGGGTCCGTATCGGGCATCATAATCACCGACAGAGGGACATCTTTCTCGCAGTTTTCTATTTTCCACCGACCTCTTCTCCTTATGATATTAATGATTCTGAGAATGGTGACCCTTTTGGTGACCTTCAGGAGAGTATCTCATAGTTTATTGCCATGGGTGATATCATTATTCTCGAAGACTTCAATGCATGCACCAGGGACCTCCAGCCTCCTATACATGACTATGGCTCAAATTCGATCTGTACTTCTGAGTTAGATCCGATCAATATGGGACTCCAATGTACATCAGATGATGCTTCTGGTCCTCTTTCTTTTTATGGTCATCACCTCCTTCAGCTATGTGAATCTTTTGGTTTATTGCTTTTGAATGGGTTATCCTTTTACCCGAGCTCCCATCTCTTTACCTGTTGGCCTCACTGTGGTGGTGCAAGTGTTGTGGACTATCTCATCACCTCTTCTTCCTTCATTCCCTTCATTTACCATTTCACCATTTCTCGCCTCCCCTTTGCTGACCATGCTCTCCTTAGCATTGATATTCGCTCTTCTTCCCGTTTAGCACCTTCCCTATAGCCCTCCTCCATCCAGTCAACCAATGTTTGCACTCCTAGATTTTGCTATTCCGAGGGTGATGGTGAGGTTTTTTCCTATCATCTTAGAAGACTCCCAATACTTGCTAGGTTTTACTGACGCACAGGTTGTCTCAGTCATGTTTGACTTACTTGCTTCTGCCATACGGGAGTCTGCTCTCCTATCCATTCCTCACTGCCCCCCTCTTCTTAGATCTAAGCACCAAAATACTTGTCCTATGAATAAATGGTTTGATGATGATTGTAAATCTTTTCATTGATCTGTTCATTCTGCCTTTAAGACTCACTCCCCTGACTTCGTCTACTTACGTGTTTCTTATCTTCATTTCCTTCGCCATAAGAAGTGTTCTTTTGCTTCTTCTCAGTGCAGATCCCTTTGCTCCATGCTTATCCAAAATCCTCAGAGTTTTTAACACACCCTTTTCCCTTGGTGTTCCCCTCGTCGTCCATCCTTGACTTCCACTCTTTGACTTCCCATACCATTTCATTGTATGACATTCCAGGTCAGCCTTCCCTTCATTCCATTCTACCTCCTTACTTTCATCTATTCACTTCTTCTTGTATCTTTGAGGCCAACAGATCCATGAAATGTACTAGAGTTGTGGATGAGAATGGTTTCCAAGTAGAACTTTTCAAACTTGGTGCTTCAGTTCTTGGTTCATATCTTCCTACACTCTTTAATAGAGTAGTTTGCACTGGATTTCTCAGAGACATGGTCGAGGCATGTGATTTATCCTATCCATAAGTCTAGACCTTCTTTGGACCTAGGTAACTATAGAACTATCATGTCGGACATGCCTTTTCCAAACTTTACGCTATGCTCTAAACACCATGTTATCTGGAGAGTTGGACAGGAGAGGTTGCAGAGCTAAAGGGCAGGCTGATTTTCATACTGACTATCAGACTATGGATCATATCTTCACTCTGCGGGCTATTATTGAGGAGGCTAGGCATCGCTCTGAGAAAGTCTACTGCTGTTTTGTGGATTTTTGTAAGGCTTTTGATTCTGTTACTAGGATGGCCTTATTTTAGAGACTTAGTAAGATTGGGATCTCAGATATGCTTTTGACTGCTATTATGTGGTTGTACGAGAAGGTGACTAGAAGGCTCAGGACTCCAGAGGGTTTCTCTGATCCGATTCAGAGCACCATTGGTGTGAAGCAGGGTTGCCCTCTTTCTCCTACTCTGTTCGGATTGTATATTAACGAGGTCAAGGATTTTCTTGTGAGCTCCTCTCATCCTAGTGACGGTTGTTATTTGCATTAAGTGTTGATATCCATTCTCCTTTTTGCAGATGATGTTGTCTCCTGGCCTCTTCTCCAAATAGTTTATAGAGACTCCTTGATGTTCTGGCCTCTTTCTATGATCAGCATTAGCTTGTAGTTAATCTAGCCAAGACTCGTGTGATGATCTTTAATTGCTTGAAGACCTCTCATCTTTATTTCTTTTTCCAGGGACAGGATGTTGAGATCACTTCTTCATACATATATCTTGGAGTTAAGTTTTCAGGACACCACTTCAATTTGAGACCAGCTATTCAATCTAGGATTAGTACGGGTATGAGGTCTCTGGCCATGATTGAGAGTAGTGTTTCAGGCATCATTTTTAGGATATTTCATCCAAGTTGTCCCTCTTGGACTCCTTGGTCAGACTGACTATTCTTTATGGCTCAATGGTTTGGGGGCCTTCTCTTCTTACTTTTGATTGGGCTTCTATTGAGCGTGTTTGGACATTATTTTTACAGCGCATCATCAAATGTCACAAACTCAGCCCCCACAGTATTGTTTTAACCGAGTTTGGAGCTCATCCTTTTAGGCTTTCAACCTTTTTTGACTTGATTTGGTTTCTCCATCAGCTTCAAGGTTCCATGGACTCTAATGTTGACCATCATAGATACTCTCATCTTGCATACTGTTCTTCTCTTCAAAATGGGAGATCCGACACTACCACTAGATCTTGTTGTTGGTATGCCCTTGCCACCTCTCTGTTGGGTTCGATTGGGATTGACATTGATCGTCTCCCTCCTTACCAATTCTCACCGAATGCTTCTGCTCATCTCCTCCCCTCTTGTTTGGAGTTGAACGACTGTGTTAGACAGGTTATCTACAGACAGTACATTATCACTACTTGGAGTAATCCTCCTAGGGGATTACGTCCTAAGATAGCATTTTATGTAGAGCATTTTCTTGAGATTCAAAATGGTATTATTGTGTGGCCTACTTATCTCTATCGATGTTGGTGTCGTTCCCTTCGACTCTCTCTGGGCCCCTTCAGAGTTGGTTCTCATTGTCTTTGGATTTGGACTAATCATCATATGGACGGAGAGGATCTAGTTTGTAGATTGTGTACTTTGGCAAAGTTTGAGTCTGAGATCCATTTCTTATTTCATAGCCCTATCTACTATGAGATCAGAGGGAGATTTTATTGTCTTTTCAGGGATTGTTTCTCTCTTTCAGAGTTCTTCAATTATGTTGATCAGTGGTGTCTTGCACTTTATCTTCGGGAGGCCACCCAACATTGTGAGCATACTCTTCAATTAGCTACATCTCAGATCCACACCTCTAACCAGCTCATTACCGACTTTTACTCCCCCTTGTCTCTGTCATGGGGTGTTAAAAGGCTTTCCAGCACTACTCCTAGATCAGTCAAGCATTGTACCAGTCTTTTCAGGCAGCGGCAATCCTCCAGCGGGTCTAAGCGAAGATCTGGGACTTTGAATCGTCCACGGTTATATCCTTTTGTTTTTTATTACTTTGTACCAAGGAAGGATTCATAGTCCTTACCTTGTGTTTCTTGGTCTTCTATCTAGTTTTGTTTCTTTTCTAACACCATTTTGGTGTTTCTAACTTTTTGGTGTGGTCGGCTCTTTTTTTTTGTATGCTCAGTCCCATAAACCTTTTTGGTTTTTTGTTGGACATTAATATTATTATCTTATCTTATCTTATAATGGTTCTTTATTTTAATATTTTTGGGCCAGTTATATTAAAGAGAGCAAATACAAGTTGAATCGGATACAACATATGTATTAAAAGGCCAAGTTAATATATATTTTTTATTGGACCCAATTTATATGATAAGAAATGACTTCATCAGGCGGAAACTTATATTGAAGTATTGTTGGACCAATAAAAATATTAAGTGTCACTTTTATATTATTCAAGTAATAGTATTAAAATCAGGGGCCTAATATGTGATTATTCGTGACCTTTTGGGAGAAATACATATTGTTGGTGCAATGAATATAAATCTGGGCCCGATGATAATATCTGGGCAGACATTTGGTGACTGTAATATTATAAGTTGTGCCTATTTTTATCAGAGAAACTATAGTGCCAGGAATAGTAAAGATTGAAGAAGTCTTTAAATTTATTGGAGTTTGGTTTGAATTGTGATGGGAGTGCACTGTGAACGACAACTTGAGTTGTTGTAGAAGCATTGTACATTGGACGGGTGAGGAGATTGACTGTCAATGCAGGTGCTGTTTCAGAAGCCACGAGGTACAGAAAACATATGGAGACCAAGCTTGACTGGCTATACTGCAGTATAGTCCAAGGTTGCATGACTTGTCCAGCCATTGAAGGGAGTTTTGGAAGCAGTTCTAGTATTAAGCAATCACAGCTCACATGCCTCCTTGGAGCAGGTCTGCTCAAGTTGTACCCATTCTTCAAGTTCTGAAGCAAAAAAATTACACAGGTACAGATTTGGGACATTATTAGTTGATGTGAATTTGTAGAAAACTCAGTATTAATCATGTACCACCAAATTTGTGTTTTATTTCTTGTTGGTCTTGAATGACAGCCATAGTGCTTGCAGATTGGTCACATGAAGGAAATGATTCTTCCCAGCTAAATTCTGAGACTGATTATGTGACATGAGGCTGCCTGGAAGACAAACCTGCTACTGTACACAACCAAGATTGCATCGTATAGCAGATTATGGTTTGGGGAAGCATACTTTATGTTGTTTCAAGAAGCTTCAGATCTATAGCAATTCGTAGGCAAGGCCATACAACATTATCTTTAGTTTGCAGATCGAGTTGAAACAGAGGGGATGAGTTTGTCATCAGACCCAACCATTGTCAATCTCGGAAATACAAACTTGCAGATCATTCCAAGATTAGCTAGCATTAGTTTACAGGCCTATTTTGAACTTCCAAATTGAAATATGTTCTCATTCCTTAATATCCTGTAGCGGGTGTTAACTTTTGAGAACATCCAGATTTTGCAATTGGGCAGCACACCGTGATTAATTACTTACCAGATTGCAAATTCAACTGTGCAAAATTTAGCCAAGTGAAACTTTAACTCAAAGAGGAAGAGAAATACTTCTATATGTAGCATGAAGAGTGTCTAACTAAACTATACCAAAGGAATAAATTGTCAGCTGGTGAAGTGTTTGATAAATTGCTGCATCTTTTACGGCACGAAGATAAATCTGAACCTAAAAACTAGAAAGCTGAGAATTCTGGAATCTCTATAGTCCACTAGTGTTTGACATAATTTCCCTTCTAATCAGAATTGCTTCAGTAGTTGGTTTCTAATCTCTGATTGATTTTATTTGGGACAAGCATTTGAGTAAATGAATGTCCGGTATTCTTGTGTTTGATATTCAAAGTCTAAATTCATAATTAGTGAATTCTTCAGCCTGAAATGTTTGTGAAAAACTCTTGAAAATAAGATGAGCAGCATTACATTTAGATTTGAGCAGCATTATTGGAGGTCCCAAAGTAGTATCTCACAATGCAAAAAATATAGGGCTTGGGAAAGATCAGAAAAGACATTGTTAAGCTATAGCAGTAGTTAACCCAAAACTTCCAACCCGATATAAGGGATGAAATCCTCGACATGTATGAAAAATATAACAAACTCCCACCATAGGTTCAGAAAGACTTACCTTTCATTGATTATATGGACTTTTATCCAAAGCTTCACAACAAGGATATTGTGGCAAAGAAGTTCTATGAATTGGCCCAAGATCTTCTTACAAAACATTGTTCCAAAAAATTGGATGAAGAGTTTTTAGCGGACAATAATTAGCTTACAGGTGGTCTTGAAAATAAAAGAAACCAACTACACCACTGATTTGCAGCCTTTGCATGATCATGCAGAAGATGTTAAACATTGTTTACCGTACAGGTAAAGTAAATGAACGCATACAGAAAGTAACAGCAGAACAGTAGCATAATATTCGCAATAGTAAGTGAAATGATTTACAATGATCCCAGACGGGATATAAATACTACTGCTGAACCTTCCCGAAGGAGTCCGTTGGCCACAATTATTCTATCCGTTACAAACTATTTACCGCCGGACCGTCGGCTACGGAATACCGAAGAAACACCGCCGGACCGTCAGCTACAGAAACATCGTCGGACCGTCGGCTACAGAAACACCGCCGGATTGTCGGCTACAAAAACATCATCGGACCATCGGCTACAGAAACATCGCCGAACCGTCGGCTACAGAATACAAAATACCGCTGGAACCATCCAGTCGGCTAACACCATCCCCCCAAAAAGAAAAGTCGTCTCCTGACGACTGACAAAATATCCGAGACAAATTAACAAACAATACATTTACAGAGTGACTACAACAAGAGAAATCTGCTTCCGACACATCACTGTCACCTTCGTCCCGTGCCTATAGCCTTTGCTAACACAACACTGTCTCCTCAAGCTGACCTTGATAGCCACCTGTGCTACTTTCTCTGTTTTCAATTCCTCGGTACCCTAAGCCAAGTGTCGCTGCACTGCCTCCAACCGGATGATCAGCTCCTCCCGAGCTCTCTACGCATCCACCAAGACAGCCTCACAGCCAACACCTGCTCCCACTGCCTTTGGTACACAGAAAGTCCATGCCTGCAGCAACTTCAACTCTTCTCAACTGGTCAGACTCCCACGACTGATATCCGCCATGACTGGGGGTCCAGGGGGCAACGCCCCCGGCGGGGTCGAGGGGCAGCATTTCTGTCATTATCTGCCGATTCTGCACTCTTTCTGGTAACCACGGATGTGTCCCCTTACCTTTGGCATCATCTGTCACTCATTCTGAACAACTTGATTTTGTCGTCGTTTTTTTTTTTTTTTAATTTTTTAATTATAGTTTTGCCTCTTCCGCCCGTTACAGAAGGTCTCACCCCGGGGGGGAGGAAAAGAATATGCAATAGAGTGAAACGGAGCAGCAAGTGGTATCGGGAACTATGCATCAAGGAACTGCAGGATTTCCAACCTTGCCGATCAGCTTCCTCGGTGTTATGGGAAAAGAAAAATGTCGCAAAGCCAAACCCGCGGTCAGGAAAGGAACTCCGCAGCTTAAGCTGCTTCCGCAGACAGAGTCTTTCATATCCGTGCAAACTAAACTTCATTCTCCTCCCGTTCTGCCTTCGTTTTATTCACGTGCTACATTCCGAACTCCGCGGACAAGGAAATTTGAAGCCCGTGGATAGATTGCCCGCGGGGCTTTTGTCCACCCGCGAACAGACTTTGCCCGCGGGGCTTTTGTCCATCCGCGGGGCCTCCGTTTGGTTTGTCCGGGCCTTCGTTTGGTTTGTCCACGAGACCTCCGGCAGGTGTTGCCCGCGGGGCCTCCGGCAGGTGCTGCCCGCGGGGTCTGACTTTCCCTCGGGGCCTCCGGCAGGTGCTGCCTGCGGGGTCTGACTTTCCCGCGGGGCCTTTTTCAAATTTTTTTTTTTTTCAATTTTTTTTTTTTTTTTTTTTTTTCACTACACATCAAATGATAGAGGTACCTCCATTTTGCCTCCAGGCATCATCATTCTGCAACGACAATGGAGTCAGCTGGCCATCTTGTGACAGCGATGGAGTCTTCCTAGCTCCATATATTTTGAATTTGGATCTATTGACTGTCGGAGGTACCTTCTGCCTGTCCAGGGTTGATAATCTGATCGCTCCATTGTCGCCGACCTTCCGAATCTGATATGGTCCAACCCATCTGGCCTTAAACTTTTTCACTTTGATTTCATTCCGACCGTTGTACACCTTACGTCTGTTCTGTGCCACCTTCGTCGCCCACTGTGCATGCGGTCGTCGCGCAACTAGATTATTTCCTTGCTGTCGGTGCCCTTCCACTAATCTTACGCTGCGGTGTAACCTTTTCTTTCCGCGCAGTCCATTCACCATGTACCGGACAGTGGGATTTTTCATTTTTCTGTGTTCAGACTGTTTGTTCTTCCCCTCAGCTTCAGCCATGGCAACTTTTCCTTCTTCCACTTCCTTGCATTCCTCCGGACATTCATTTTCCTCCTTTTTCTCATCTTCGTCGACCCTTAGCATATTGCAACTCGGAAAGAGTTCGTAGTCTTCTATCTGCCAGTGGTAAAGGCCATTAACCGAGTCCAGGTCGTCGTCATTCAATCCTCCGTCAAGTCTCAATACTCCTCCTTCATCCGGTTCCATTCTCCTCTGTCCTTCGTCATCACTTTCGCCTTCACTGTCAGAATTTGACAATGCTGCCTCCTCGCCGACCATTTGCGTATGTAGGTCAATTATGAATCTTTTGCCTCCGCGCTCCATTAATAGGGTATTGCGTTTCCAATCATGTTGTACTTTTGCTTGCACCAACCAATCCCATCCCAGAATAGCATCATAGCCTTTTCGTTTTAATGGAATGACCACAAAATCCAATAAAAATGGTTGCGTACCAATTGTTACCGGTTGCGCTTTCAGAATTCCCAACGGTTTGATTCCATGTTGGTCTGCCGTGAGCAACTGAAATGCAGGTGGCCACAGCGTCGGCTTTCCCAACTTCTTCCAAGTATCCTCCGGCAACACATTCACGCCGGACCCTCCGTCAACAATTGTCTCTGTCAAAACATTTCCCAAAATCCCCATCTCGACGACCGCTGGATGCCGTCCGGAGGTGAGTGCCAGCAGCATTGGGTCTGTTGTCATTACTTCCCTACTATTCCTTCCTGTGTCCTCTGATGCTTTCGAAAACGGTGTATGATTCAGAATAGCCGTCCGTAACTGGGGCATTGTGAGAAGGTCACTTATCTTGACCGGTATCTCCATTTGTAAGATCTATCGTACAATGCTTTGTTCTGCGAAGTTCTTTGCCAAGGTGTCGGTGATGTCCTTCAACTGAGATGTTCCCGCCGACGATGCCTTTGCAATGTCCGCCTGCACTTCCCCCACTTTTCTCTTTTCCTCCGCTTGCCTCCGTGTAATTGCCAGAACCTCCTCTACATCCGTGCCAACAGTGATCAAGTTTACTCCAGCCTTTGGACACTTGGAATCTTCGTGATCGCCGGGTCCGCACCATCTGCATAATAATTTCGGTGTGTTTGCCGCTGTACAATCCCGTGCAAAATGACCCCACAAATTACATGCTCGGCATTTAACGATCGGCCGTCCGTTTGCATCATACTAGGTTCGACTTCGGCTCCCATTATTATTGTTATTGGTTGCATTGTTGTTATATTGCCCTCTGCTATTATTCCTGTATCCTCCAAATGTAGCACCGGCAGTATTCATGTTTCCGCTACTACCCGATGGGGAAGCCTCCTGTGTGAGAAACACCTGCGGAGGTCCTCTTGTCTTCATGTTAAAGGGGCACTCCTTTGTCGAATGGCCCATGATCTGACAAATGTCACAGAATTGGTTCGTTGGACACGATCCTTTAGTATGGCCGTCTGTCTTACACTCTGTGCACCACAGCTCACTGCCTTTGGGCTCCTTCTACATGTTTTTAAATTCCTTCATCATGCGAACCATATCCTTCTGTAGGGCACGAACCTTCTTGTTGCTGCCTTCGTCGTCGCTACTATCATCTGCGGCAGGCTCGTCGTCATCAGAATCAGAGGAGCTAGTTTTCTTCTTCTTTGTCTTCTGCTTACTTTCAAGGTCCAGTGCTCTGTTATACGCGTCCACATATGATGACGGTGGCACAATTTTCATTTTCCTCCGCAACTTCGAGCGGAGGCCGTCCACAAACCACCTTTTCTGCAACCCATCCGCTGGCTTGCTTTCCATTTTGTTTATTAAGTCTTTCAATCTCCTGGCGTAGACACGGACAGTTTCGTGCTTCCCTTGCTTGGTATTGAAAATTTCCGCTACGATTTCATTATCATCCCATAAGAGTTTAAATTCCGCCAAAAACTCCTTTTTAATGTTATCCCATGTATCCAGCTTCTGCGGATCCATATCCGAAAACCAATCAATCGCGACACCCCGTAGGGTTGCCGGAAATTGCTTGGCCCATTCGTCGGCATCTATGATTCCATTTGCCCGCCAGATCGTCTCACATGTCTTACAATGTCGGAGGGGGTCGGCTGTACCATCGCCTTCAAATTTTGGTAATTTTTCTTTGGGTCCCGCCATAACTCTGGAGGTCTGCACTCCTACAGTGGTCGGCACTTCCACACCGGCAGGCTGAACTCCCACACCGGCAGTCGGCACTCCCACACCGGCAGTCTGCACTCCCACACCGGAGGTGTCTACAGCTACAACCCTTGGTGAAGACGGAGGATCCTCCGAAATTGTTTCCCGCGGAAGTCTATCCTGGACGAAGAGGTCACTCCACGCTCGTGCTGCTCCGTCGACACTGCGAGCCGTGCGAGTTGATGCTCTCCCGTCTGAATTTTCTTCCCTCGGCGAACACAAATTCAAGAACTCCTCCCGTGCTTCTTCCACCAATTCCACCCGCTGACGAGTCTCCTCCAACAATGCTTCCGCACTTCGGTTTTCGTCGGCGATCCTTTGAAATCTTCGTCGGCGTTCGGCTTGCTGTGCTAGAATTAAATTCTCTTGCGCAATACGGATTCCATCTTTTCCCTTCGCCTTATTTCAATCCTTGTTAAGCTGATTTGGCATTAATCTTCATTCCTCCCACCTTCCAGATTCATAAGGCAACGGCGCCAAATTGTTTACCGTACAGGTAAAGTAAATGAACGCATACAGAAAGTAACAGCAGAACACTAGCATAATATTCGCAATAGTAAGTGAAATGATTTACAATGATCCCAGACGGGATATAAATACTACTGCCGAACCTTCCCGAAGGAGTCCGTCGGCCACAATTATTCTATCCGTTACAACCGAAGAAACACTGCCGGACTGTCGGCTATGGAATACTGAAGAAACACCGCCGGACCGTCGGCTACAGAAACATCGCCGGACCGTCGGCTACAGAAACACCGCCGGATTGTCGGCTATAGAAACATCGTCGGACCGTCGGCTACAGAAACACCGCCGGATTGTCGGCTACAGAAACATCGCCGGACCATCGGCTACAGAATACAAAATACCGCTAGAACCATCCAGTCGGCTAACAAACATGGTGGAGGTCTATTGATTGGTAGTAGGGAAGTAGAGGTTTCATGCGGGGCTGCCGACACTAGTGCTCTTTATGGAATGTTGATAATGCATTGCAGAAAATGGTCCAATCAGCCAATAATGAGGACTAAACATTTTTTGTGAGTGTTGATGTTGATTCTGATCCAGATTTAATGGTCTCTACATGTATGGATTCTGCTTGGACTGAATTTTTTTTGAGCATAGTGCTGCCCCTAGTTCCTTTACACATCCAGGTGACATTTATTATGTCGTTATGTTCGATGAAAAACATTCTCCCACCTCATTTACATTCGATTTCTTTCCTACACCTACTAGCTCACTTTATTTGGAGAGTCAAATGAAAGTAACTGAAATTAAGATTATTGCAGCTTTATCACCCTTTGATGACATATATGGGATGTTTGATAATCATCTTTGGAAGGAACAGATTAAGGGAAAACCAAGGGGACTTTAAGAAGAATTTCTACAGCTGTTAATAATCCAAGAAGGGCTGAAAACTATGAAATCCGATTACCTACACCTTCTTTCAGATCATGATCATCTCTTTGTCCTTGCACTAATTTACTTAGAAGTATTGAGGATGAGGAAGCAGAGTTAGATGCATGCACGTATGAGCTCGTGAATGCCAAGGACACCCCAGAGCCTACTTTAGTGGCATTCCATGAAGAAGAAAATCAGATTGTTGAGCTAAATCAGAAATTAGAATTGGCACGCTTTAGTCACAACTCAACATTCACATATGACCATTGAGGAGATTGTCAGTAATGATAGTGCCAGCGTTGATCAGGATTCGTCCACTTCTAGTAGGCAGATTGTATGTTAAGATGAACCAATAATACAGGTTGGAGTTATTTATTGTGACTATTATCCAGACATGGAGAATTTGATGAGGCTCAGGTGTGGATTGGCTCAGAGTTGGTATCATCCTTTGTGCAACTTATCAGAGTATGTTATTTGATTGTTCTCCCATCTTGGTTCTTCATGTTATTGTGGTACATTTCTCTGATATTAAAAACTTCATCGGTATAACTCTAGAGAAGTCCAAACGACTCAATTCAAAGACCAAAACTGCTTATTCCAATGCCTGTATTCCATGCCATTGCCTAGATTCCAATTATCTCTGGAGAAGCAGACTATATAGCATTATATTATTTGTCATATGAGAACTTGATTGGGTGGACCCATGTCCCCCAAAAGGAATGCCAATTCTTTACTCTGTCAAACACCTGATTCTGATCATGTAGCAATATGAACTTTCTGTAACTATCATCCTCCCTATTCCTTATATCACTTGTTGCATTCCTCTTCGCCACTGTTTGATGATATTCTTTTACCAATGCATCCCATTGATGTCACCTAATCTGAAAAAGAATGATGATATCTATGGTCTCCTTGATATTTGTCTCTAAATCCTTTGACTTTGCAATTATTTCTCCAATGCATTCTATGCTCATTACACTTCTTTTCTTATGAAAAGGTTTTGAAATCGACGTTATTGTCACATCTAGATCTCACCAGATTGTTATTTACACAAAAATGCTCAAAATACTCAATGTCATAAACTCGATTACCAATTTCATCTTGAAACTCATTCTCTGATTTTGCTTCCTCTTTGGTAAATTTTCTTTATAAGCTTTTTCTTTTGAAACATTTGGCTCTTGAGCCAGATTATCCAAAGTGGAGTCCACTATTTTTTACAAAATTCGTAACTATTATTATATGCATTATATTGTATTTTGTTTTTGGCGTTATATCTTCATCTTCTGACTCTTAACATATATCATTTTCAGGAGTATTTTGCAAAAATACTTTTTATCTGTTTTAATTACATCGCCACTTATTACTGTCATATTTCTCCTATGGTCTCTGTATATACTGTCTCTGAAAAATTTAAATTACTTTCAGGCATACTTATTTCTGCTTCTTCAAATAATGGATTCGGGAATATAGAGAATTTTGGCATACCTCCATGTAAGCTTTCCTGCATTCATCACACAAGATATATCTGGTGTATCATAATGCTTAACTTTGCTGAATGGATTTTCATGCGCTTCATTAACAGTATCAATATTTTCATTAAGGTTATTTGCTGAAGGTTCCTCCTATACAGTATGCAATTCTACTTCATTTTTATATTTTGAATGCAGTTCTACTTCACAAATTGGAGTGAAAAATGATTCGCGTTTGGGAAACATTTTCTCATAATTTACATGAACATTATTATCAGAGAGATTTAAATAATTTTTAAAATCATTTCCAAGCATAACTCCTTGATCACAGCGTATGTGCTCATCGGACACATCACCATCCTGATAATTATCATCAGATTCTCAAACATTTTCTGAATAGGAAATGATCCATTAATATGTTTATTCTTGTAGGTTGAGAAAAAAAGTGTACCATTTTTCTGCACATATTTCTGATACTCTTTGTTTAATAAATTAGAAATCTCTTCTATATTGAGAAGATCCTTTTCCTCATTGTTCCACAACTACAAATTCTAAACCGCATACATACCTGGAGATCCACCACTTGGCATAAGTATCAACAACTTTTTTGGGAAGTAGGAGATAGAAGTCTCTACTTGATCACAGATGATGCACGTGATTGTATGAAGATGATTTGCTTCCTGATAATGAATCTGGAACATTAGATATTGCAAAAAGTTAAGGTTCCAACAGATCGAACCTAGGCCTAGAGTTTGCAAATTAGGCCCACATGTTTCTCTTTAAAGGCTTTGGTAATTGGTTGAAGTAGTATTCGTTTGATATAGGGTTTGCAAGTTCAAAGTAGAGCCCATGATTTTGCATCTAAAGTGAAACTTTTAGCCTCTTCAAGGCCATTTGAACATGACAAAGGGGCTTTGTGATTGGTTGATTTTTTTTACTTTCTCCCTCTCGTACTGTTTTTCTCCCTCCCTCCATTAAATTCATCAAGTTGACTTGCATCCTTCATCTAATAAAGGTTAATTTTTTCCCTTTCCACATGGCTAGGTGGACTCCATCCTTGATATGTCAATTGCTAGATGAGAAGGTGGATTCCACTCCTCAAAGTGGCAACCTTGCCACCTGAGAAGATGGAATTCTCTCCTTGAAGTATCAGTATTATTGAAAGGGGGAATGGCATTTTAAATTTAACAATAGTTCTTTATTTAACCTTCATAGCAGTTCTGCTTCGGCAATTTTAAGGTTTACTAAGTACTTAGACATTGGCTCAACCTTTCTGGCTCCACACTTCGCCAATTTTCTGCTATTTTTTCAAAAATTTAGACAACTTGGTTAGAAAGGCTTGCAAAATTCTGAATTGTTGCCAAGTTTTCTGTACCACCTAGACCTACTTGCAAAAAGAGAGGGTCCCCATTTGCAATGGGGTGATGGTGTGAAAAACCTCGCAAGTATGAATGCAAAACCAAACAAGAGATGATATCGCTGATCTGCTAGGAAGGACAATTCAAATCTATTAGTCCAATTAGGTTTCTAAGAGACTTTGCCTAATTGGAGACATATCAGACTAGAGAGAGAATCTCACCCCCAAATCTGCAAATGCCAATTGAATCAAATAGGAATCTCAATGGCAAGTATGAGCAAAGTTCATTGATGATTATGACCTACTAGCAAGTTGATATTTATATGAAAATCTAACAATGCAAATGGAGTAGGTCGGCCAACCCAAATGTGCTCTCAAAAATAATAATTTGAAATAGGTTCTATCTAATTAAAGGTGGCACACAAGTGCGCCCCCTTAAATGTGCCACCTTGCAAGGATAATTAGCTCATGAGATACCATACAAGCTAACAGGAAGTTAGATTTAGGTCTGGGCTTAGGTTGGGGCATGGAAGCAAAGGTTTGGATCTCTTCATTATTCTTTGACAAATCGTAATACTTTTCTCCATGGAATCATGCCCCATAGTGGGTACTAATAAGTGATAAGCTATCAGCATTAGTTGTACTTCATTTGGTGGTGATAATAACACATATCATTAATGATCGCTTCACTTTAAGCCACAACAATTTCTTTGTAGAGTTCAAGCTCAATAATGAATTTGAAAATGTCATTGAGGAAGTCGCTAACATTATTTGAAGTCGAATATTTCTTGTTTCAGCAACCATTACAAGATTGCTGCTCTAGTTTGTTAATTTAAGCATATTTAATTATATTACCTTCACTATTAACCAAAAAATGCATTTTTAAAAAACTAATAATTTCTATCTTTCAATAATGTGTTGTCGATGATGATTTATGTCTTTATTAACCATATGAAAAATTGCTAGATATCATTTAGTTTTTGTATATGTGTCCCCATATATGTCTTCTTGTTTGAAAATGATTGGGACATTGCATGTCTACAATTCGAACTTCAAGGGATAAAGTTGAGTTCAAATTCTTTGAGGTGACCTGGTTTTGGTTGAATTGAAGATTGGCTTAGATACATCCACAATGGCATACATGCTTATGAATATGTTAAATGGATCAAGAAAGTCCATGTCAACTGATAAAACCATGCACCTTGTCAACCAACAGTTCAATCAAACTAGATTCTCAATCATTCTCTATAAATTATCTTTGATGCAATAGGAATACAAGAAGAATTTTTGTAGGGAAGGGATGGCCCTATCTGTTATGTTCTTGTGCATTTTGTCACCACAAAATGGAGGTAACAGTACAAAACATTTTAAACTTAGTTTTGTTCATTGGTTTACCCCTCTATTACTAATTTGTTTGTGACAAGGAAGGACCCGTAGTCTTTACCTCGTCTTCTCTCTTGCTTTGTTTCTTGCTTTTGTTTCTTCTCAGTTACTATTTGGTGCTTCTGCTTTGGCCAGCCCTTCTGTTTGTATGCTCAGTCCCATAAACCTTGTTGGTTTCTTGTGGAATTAATATTATGATCTTATCTTATCTCATCTCTAAGACAATTCATTATTTAATTGGCCAACATTGATCAACCAATCGACCCCAATTTGCATAGTGAATGCTTTTGTCAAGTTCTCTTCATTTTTCATTTTATTAAGCCTATACTTGAGTTTTGAAGCCTTCAAAAACCTTATTTGCATTTTTGAGTGTTTGTTTAGTTTGCTTTAAGCTTACTGTTTCGTTCAATCTCTTTCTTTTAATTTTTCTTTCGATTTGGTATATCTTAGGGCTTAATCAGAGTTAGTAGTCAAAAGATAGATCATTTAAGTGCCCAAAAAGTGGTCTCTCTAGGTACAATCGCATGTTTAAAATATGGATGTTATATTTCATAGTTGAGTTTCACTTTTTGAAAAATATAACATAAATTCACTTTATGTTATGTTTTTATCACTTAAATTTATTGACTATAATGCACTTCATGTTATATTTTCATGTTGAGTTACTTTTTAATTTTTCACTTAAGTGACTATAATGCACTATATAGCCTAATTAATGTTGAGATTTGCTTTAATGTTTTATTAAAAGTATTTAAGTAAATGTTACTTTTAAATAAATATATAAACAATATGTAAACTATATAGTGTAAATATTCTATTTTTTGGCATTTAGAGTGATTTTTACTCAATAATCAATTGGACATGTGCTAAATAGGTCACTTAAGTTGCTCAACTCAATAACATGTCTTTTTTTTTAATACGTTACATGCAATTGCATCTATAGATTTATATTTACTTCTTGCATGCAAAAATGCAAATGACTAAAACATGCAAATGCATCTAGAGAGTGAGATTTACCTTGTCCAATACAAATGTATTTAAAGTCAAATCATTTTTTCAACACATGCAAATGCACTTGGAGAGTGCGATTTGCACTTGAGGCCGAAAATAAAACATGCAATTGCATCTATAGAGTGCGATTTTACACTTGAATGGAAAAGATTGGGCAAGGAAAATGTAAAACAAGTCATTTTAAATATGTAATGGACTTCTAAGTGTCCGATTTACATGAAAAGTCCTTGCTACATGCAAAAGATGTTATAATACCACATAGAGAATGCGATTTGCTCTAGGAAGTCAAGTTGTGGACTTAGGCAAATTTAAAAAGTGTATTTTTAAACATGTAATGGACTTCCAAGAGTCAGATTTGCATGTAAAATGCATTTCCAGCCAAAGTTTTTTACATGTAATGGGCCTTGGAGAGGTCGATTTTGCACTAAATGTTGATGAATGCCCAAGACCTCGATTTTACACTTTGAAGCCAAAAACGCCCAAGGCATGACATCTATTGCATATTTTAAATATGTAATGGAGCTGGAAGAGTGCAATTTGCACCCAACACATACATCCTCTTTCCAATGTTCAATGTAATCTCCTTCCTAGAGTCCGACTTACATACATTTACAAATACAAGGGGAAAAATAATGTCTTTGCATGTGGAGAGTTTGAAATGCATATCTAGCCAAAACGTTGGCATTCCAAGGGAGAATAATACAAGAAAATGCATCTATAGAGTCTGACTATGCATTTGAATGCATGCAAATGCTATCCTAGACCACGTTTTTGTTGTTTTTCTCCAAAAATACCTCATACATATGCAACAAAAGGACATGTTGCTCAAAAACACCTAGAAAAGTGTGTTTCCAGCTCATGTTTTTGAGTTTTAGGGGCACGTTTTTGTAAATGAATGCATGTAAAGGCATGTCAAGATCACATTTTTTACCAAGAACATCAGAAACAGCTCATGATGATGAATTTGGAGGGCACATTTTTATCCAAAAACATCCAAAAATTTTACAGTTCGGCAAAACTTTTTGCGTTTGAAGGGTTTGAGAGCTTGCTTTTTGATATCTACATGCAAAAACACCTATGTATTTGACCTTGGATATTACCATTTGCAACTTTGAATTGGTCAAATGCTATTAAGTTGTTGCATGCGTTTGCACTTGGAGAACTCAATTTCGAAGAAGACTTGTTCATTTCAACTTCTCTTTCCTCCATTTTTTGGCTGATTGAGCTCCAAGTAAGTAGAAGCATTCAACTTTTCTTATGTTTCTTATTTTTCTACATTATTGCATTATTTGGCTCATTTTTGTCCATTTGTTTAAAGGCATGCCATATCTTTTGTGTTTTGTCTTTAAATAAGTTCAAATCTTCTCATTCCAAATGCTTAAAAATCCTCCCACACTCTAAAAACGAAATTGTATGTGAAGGGATATCTTGAAGTTTGTCATGCTTGAGCCAAAAGCAAGAGGTAAGTTTTTGTTTTGTTATGAGCTTTTCTTTCTTCTTTGTTGTTTGTTTTGATTTGGTTTTGGAAGAAAGTTAAGGATTTCCACCGAAGAATGCAAGTGCATATACATGCTTTCATCTTTCATCCCAATTTATACTTCATCTATTTTTCAAACTCCATTCTCTAACACATACAATTACATCCTCTGAACCCGATTTCATGTTTTACATCATGTACAATGATGAGTTTTTGCCAAATGCAATGACATCTAGAGAACTTGATTTGGGTAAAAACTCACATTTTTAAATGCCCAAACTCTCATTTTGTACATATCCATATGATTCCAACTTGCATTCTTGATCACCCAAGACAAAAGCCTCATTTTGCCCACATGCAATCCATCGTCTTAAACTCGATTTTGGCCATTTTTGTCCAAAATACAAGTTGTCCTAAACATTTCCAGCTTTCCAAGGTGTTCAATAAGTATCTAATCCATACTTTGAACACCTGTATCTAATCCATACTTTGAACACCTATACTTAGTGGAATTTTCATGTTAAAATGAACTCTTCAACTCAAGAAGGCATACTTCGAATCAAAAGAAGCAGTATTCATGTGGTTCCCACTTTCCCAATGATGGCCCTAGAACCTAAGTTTGTGGGGGAATGCACCAAAGAACTTTAGCAAAACAAAAAGAAAGAAAGAGAGAGAAATCAATTGAAAATGTTGATGTTGTTTTGGGATTACATCTGGACATCATTGAGAAGGTTTTTTAAGTGTCGAAAACTCCAGATTGTGTGAGTTTGACAAAGAAGAATTCACAACTGTGGAATGAGGAAAAGCTTGATTACATCAAGTTTTCAAATGACAACTTGCAATTCATCAAAGAGAATACAATGGTTTGGATCACACAGACTTCCGGTCCGATGATCATCCATGATTGCATAACCAGGATTAATTCATTCAAAATCAACAATTTCAACTTCTTCAAGAGCATTTTCAGTTTTGTAGTTGTAGAAGATGAATTGCATGTGATGCAATTCAATTGTATGTCCTCATGACATGTAATCCAATAATTCTTCTCACCTAGTTTTACAGGGTTAAAGTGGTTGAGTTGTTTCCACTTTTTCCTCTTTTCTCACTTCTTTTTCCTATATAAGGAGTGTACCCCCCTCATTGTAAAAATCATCTTTTAACGTATGCAAGAAAGCTCTGTCAAACTTGTGCTAGCATATCTTTGATTGAGTAGTATCATCTTGGAAGAAAAGTGAATAAAAAGAAGCAATTGGATTCGAAGCTTTGACTAGAAGCAATTGTGATAGCACAAATAGCACAAATTGGAAGCTTTGACTGTAATTGTTGTCTGTTGTCTTTAATTCATGTTTTATTGTATGCTTAAATAATAGGGCAAAGTGAGTTAAGAAATAATCGGAGCTGAAGCTTTGATTAGGAGCTATTGTGGTGATACATAGACTAGAAGCTTTGACTGTAGCTTGTATTACCCTCTCAAATACACAAAAAATAGTTAGAATTTCTCTTCTTTTGAAAGCCTTTCTACTTGAGCAGTATAAGTTTTTCTTACTGAATAGATTAAAACTAAATATAAGTTATAGACTAGAAATCATCTACTTGTAGAAGTCTGTGTGCCCCAATGGTAATGATTTTTTTTATAAATTAGACAAACATGACTTGGAGCCAAAATAGTACGCTTTCAATTAGCCTTTGAGATGGTGTTGGTTTATTGGTATCTCCCAACTTCTTACTTACCTTGAGTTGATCCAAGGAACGGTGAGAAGGGGGAGTCTTCCCTTTAAGGTAGGAGATACTTTGTCTCATACGGTGTGGTTGGTCTACCTATTTTGTGTTTGAATTTGCACAACTGTTGCTTGCAAAATATCCACCCAACCACCTATTTTTCCCCTAGCTTGGTTTTAGCCCCATGTTCCATTAAGGAAATGTGATTGTTTTTGCCACATGATGGATCAAATAGATTTGTTGTGTAATCACCTCCAAAAGATTCCTAATGAATTTGTCTTATTCTTATTTTCTTTGCTATTGTTTTTGCCAAACTTTGCCCTGCGATCTATTTCACCCTCAGTGGCTGCATTTTGTAGCCTTGTATGCTTGTTCATTTGCATATTTTGTTTTAGATGCATTTTTCTATTAAATGTTATTGCAATGGTGATAGTATTAATGCATGTCAAGAAAGAAGAGTTGCAACAAATCTTTGAGTTATTTGTCTTTCTCACTTATTGAAAATACATTGTGTTTCAACAAGATCTATTTTTACATTTTTACTTATCTCAACTTTTCTCTTCTTATTACAGAGATGGATCAATGTAATTGGCGAGAAATTGGATACCACATTGTCAAAGGTTTTCTTTACAACAAGTACCTCACATGTAGAAAATAAATAATTAGAAATAAATACTTAAACAATAAAACAATTAGTTCCAATCTATGAATGTTGATGCATTTGAGAAACACATCCAATACATGCATTTCTTAGGTATAAAACAGTATCTAGTGTTAATTGAATGTATGATAGTTTTCTTGGTTAGCAATTAACGTTCCATCATTTAAATATGTTGCATCAAACTAGCATATCAAAATTTGTATCCATACATAGTGACATGGTGAATTGGTCTTTCATTGTTGTTTTATAGGTTTTGGTCTTTCACTATACTTTTGGTTGCACTATCATTGCAATGATATTTCTATAATGACATTTTTAGAAGATATTTTCTAAATTAATGGAACATTCTTTTCATATTCATTATAAGAACTTGTTTGTAAATTTTCATGACTTTATTAACGATTATGTTGGGATTATGGGACATTGAAAACATGAATCCAAGGTATAGAAAAAGTGGATTTTTCATCTAAATTTGTTCTTATCTAAAGACCAGTCAATTATCCTCTAAATGATTTTCTTGAGCCCCCCTATTTTTTTGGTCTCTTCATTTGCATTGATGAAGCTATATATAATCTTGGGGAATATAACATTTGAGTGCTTTTAAAGCTTATGTATTGCTGCAACTAGTAAAAGAGATTGAATATCTTCTTTTTCCATGTATGTAGCCAATTGGGGAACACAAAAACTTTATTTTTATGTGGGTGCAGTATTGTGTCTACTTAACTTGCTACAGTATATTGCTAAATTCGACTCTATTTTCTTAACAGTTGTCTATACAATGATGTTGGAGTTGACATGAACCATACTATGTGACTACAAAACTTTAGTCTAGAGCTAGTTGAAGATTTAGTTATTGTTCAATACATATTAGTTAATCAGTACTAGTTTTTGAGTCTAGTTTCATTTCTATTACTTAAAATGCATTTTTTGAAGATACTTTTCAATTTGATAAAAATAGTCCTTTCATGTACTTAGTATTAGAGTTAAATATCTCTATTTTAGTTTCTCTGTCTTCCGTAGATTTACTTATATTTCTAATGGTCACTCTTTTATGCTTCCATATTCTATCTCTGTTCAATATGGATTTTTTCTCTCTTTGGAATGATTCTATTTCTCTTTGTTCATATTTTACATATATATATATATATATATATATATATATATATATATATATATATATATATATATATATATATGATCTCTATTTGATATCACATTCATTATTTTACCATAGTATGGTATCTGAGATTTTTTTTTAAATAATAATTTTATTATTGAAATTTTTGAGCTATTTTTTGAAATAGGTTTTGAAAATCTTTAATTTCTTCATGAAATGTCAGACTCAAAATTTTCAACATCTTGTGCCTAGGTGTGTTCAAAATTTTTTTTGCAAGGATATTTTCTAAAATCCATCTAGGGTTTCTGTATTTTTTTTTCCTCTAGTTGGCTTTTTTCTTGTAACTCATGCATCATCTTCCTTTCCCCTGCCCATGCGACCAACTTCCTATAAAAAATGGTCATTTTTTGGCATTTGGGCCTACATTTGATGTTGTTTTGTTAGCCTGGTTTTTTGCAATTTCATGGCCTTCTTTTTGGGCATTTTCAACCTTTTTTTTTTGCACATGTTAGTAAAGGGCAATGTTTAGGGTATTTTAAACCCTTGTCTTTGATTTTTATCCAATAGTTTTGTTTCCACCACTTTTTGCAATCAAAGCTGTCATTTTTTTGATTTTTTTCAAAAAGCACTAGGGTTTCTTTCAAAACTCTCTTTTTTCATGTTGGTTTTTTTTTTTTTTGTACATTCATGGTGGAGTTTTGCATATCTCAAATGGGTCAGTCTCTATTTTTTTTGGGTGCATCATTTTCGAGCTAGCAAATTCAAAATCTAATTTCAAATCTTTCTAGGTTTTGCAAACTCTCTTCTAGGTGTCTTCATTTTTTTTGGGTCTTTCGTCAAATTTTCTCAAAGTTCATGCCTTTTCAGATATTCACATTTTTGGATAAAAAATGTGTCACGGCATCTCTTACCAATCTTCTTAGTCAATGATTGAACGGAAATAACTACTACTTGGAAGTAGAGAATGATGACGATCTTTGAGTATTGTCACCTTGAGGAGCTTATTCTGGGTATTGACACTTGTCCTACCATAGTCAATGCTACCACATACCATTATTTTAGAACATACAAAGCTGATTCCCTTGCAAATTTTTGTTTTGAAGTTAGATTGACCATTAAGGGAGGGTATTAGAGTTAAATCTCTTTATTTTGGTTTCTCTCTCTCCCATAGATTTACTTATATTTCTAATGGACACTCCTCTTCTATGTTTCCATATTCTCTCTCTATTCAATATGGAAACTTTCTCTTTCTCTCTTCAGAATGTTTCTATTTCTCTCTCTTTGTTCACCATAGAAACATTCTTGTGTATACTTGTATATATAGATTATCTATGAAATCTATTGTCATGTCCCCATTTTGGAGGCAATTTGATTTAATTAATTTAATTAATTAGGTTGTCCAAAATAATGAATATTTTATGAGGATGACTAATTAATTATTTTAATTAAATAAATAAATGGTATTAAGTTAATTATTTATAAAGTTATCAAATAAATAAATATTAAAAGGTAACTTTATATTTAATTAATTTAATAAAGTGACTTGAATTATAAAATATTTTATAAAGTCACTTAATAGATATAATAAAAAAATGTTCTAGAAGCTTCTGGAGAAAGTGGAGGAAAAAGAATAAATAGGCATCTCGGGCTTCATTCTAATCATCCAGATTTGTGTTGTTGATGTTGATGTTTGTTGATGTGCATTGTGGAGCCTAGGGTTTCTGCAATAGTCACAACTGGCCATTGAGAACGAAAACTCTCAATTGGTACGCAATTTTGAGGGTGTGAAATATCACTTGAATTATTGCAGCAAGGAGGAAGATACTTCAGTCTTCTATTTGTGTTACATTGAGAAAAAATATTTTTGCCCATTGAGAACGAAAACTCTCAATTGGTACGTGATTTTGAGGGTGTGAAATATCACTTGAATTATCGCAGCTAGGAGGAAGATACTTCAGTCTTCTATTTGTGCTACATTGAGGAAAAATATTTCAGTTTGAAAAGCACGTCGAAAAAGCAGTTCGAAAAAGCAGGCCGAAAAAACAGTTCGAAAAATCAGGCCAAAAAAGCAGTTCAAAAAAGCAGTTCGAAAAAGGTCGAAAAAGCAGTCCGAAAAAAAAAAGCAGGCCGAAAAAACAGAACCAAAAAAAGCAGGTCGAAAAAGCAGCTCCGAAAAAAGCAATCCAAAAAAGCAAAAACGAAAAAAAAGCAAATCCGAAAAAAGCAAGTGGAAAAAGCAGATCGGAAAAAAGAAAAGCAGAAGGGGCAGCATTGAAGGAAAATATTACAGCCATCCACAATCAGGTTTTTCACTTCTCATTTGGCATATTTTCTGGAAAATGTGAGTTTTCAGCTGAGTATAAAATATAGCTTCAGCACTTCATTATTTTACATTGTACTTGTCTTTGATTGCCATTTGGCATTATTGGTATCAAAGGGAGGCTAGGATTTTGCAATTGAAAGAGCATTGTAATTTTTAGACTATTTATATTGCAAACCTAGAGTTTGATAATCAGCTTATTAGTTTGCATGCCAATTGTTTGACAAAATGTCAATTGGCTGTAAGTTCTCTTTTTGGCATAAATAAAGTTATAATTTTGCATACTAAGTGTTTATATTAATGCCACTTGGTTGTAAGTGCATTAATGCCATCCTAGGTTGCATCCAAAGTATTTGTTATAATTACTAATTGCTGTAGCTGCATTTTGCAAGTAGTTTAAGTCACATATATGCATTGAATATTGCCAAAATTAGTTGCACATTCATATTAGGTCATTGTCTAGACAATCTAGAGTCTTTTGTAAGCATTCTCTTTGAGGCAAATCGAAACAAGAGTCATTGCAGCAATCTGAAAAGTTATATCAGTCATATGACCCCTTGTATGCAAAGTGTTTGACAAAATTCTTCGAGCCATCAATCAGCATTTTAAGGTCGGATTTGAGCAAGATCATTACAGTGGTATCAGAGTTTGCTTGCAAAGTGTTTGACGAAATGTCAAACAACTGAAGTATAAAGATTTTTGTTGTTTGAAGAATTTATAACCTGTTGGGGTTATTACATCTATTTAATAACACATTCATTATTTTACCGTAATACTTAGAACATAAGCATTTGTTCTTGGATTTCATAATTCTCCACAATTCTACTATGATTTAGGGAAGTTGATAGTATTAAAAAAAGGTCTAGATAAAGTGATATTTTTATATGTTGTAAGAATTTATAATTATAGTGGTATATGATTTAGGGAAGTTGATAGTATTAGAAAGAGGTCTAGATAAAGTGATAGTTTTATGTTTTGTAAGAAATTATAATATAGAATGATACATAGACTATTTGCTCAATTTTGGTTGGAACTTTTATTTGTATTTATTTAAGTAGGATTTATTTGCATTTATTGTGTGAAAAAATTTCTCTCTATAGTCCTGATTGCCTTAGAAAATATTCTTAAGCTCTCAGTCCTGAACTCTCAAATCACAGTCTTGAATTATTCAACAATGATGCCTAAGAGATGTGACAAATCTCTATCAATGTCTAGTGATCGTGAAAGGGTATAATTCTCGATCATATACTTAGAATCTTGCTTGACAACAATCTATATTGAGCACAACAAATCCCATATCTGTCTCCGAAAAGTGTCCTTACAAGATATGCATTCTTCAAATTTGTCAGCATTAGAACCGAAAACAAAACATAAAACCAAAAATTGTCGAAAATGCTTTTCATGCAGAACACCATTTGAAAGTGAGAAGTTTTGTTGAAAACACTTCTTATACCATCTCAAAGTGAGAAGTTGACTTGAGATGATGGAAGTTCCTCCATCCTCTGATACTACCAACCTCCAGACTAGTCTTAGTACTTCCTCATATGACAACTCTAATGAATCTTTTGGAGATCAGCTGTTGTGAAGGAAGCATCAATTTCATTAGTTTGAATGAGAATTTGGTGTGGAGCACTTAGTTTGCAAATTCATGTCTCATAAGTTATTTTGTGATGTAATAAGATGGTTTTGATCATGAGATCAACCATAGAGTCATTAAGGTCCAAATTGTAAGGGTAAAGAGCCTAAAGATGGTGTATAAACCTTGGTCCTCATTAGACCATTGGACCATAGTAGAATACCTAGTATAGATTATTTCATGTTAAAAAGTCCTTAGAAATGGTTTGGGTAAGTAAGTGAGTCATTTGGAAGGTCATAAGAGAAAAATTACCAAAGTTGATAAATTCTAACAACTATAAAACTACCAAAAATCTATTTTGAAAGTTGTCTACTTGTAGAAGTCACAACTTTCTATTCGTAGCTCAAAATCATGATCCGTCAAAATTTCTAGAAAGATCTTCTAAAGTTCTACGTTTAGATTATTGCAAAAAGTGCAAAATGTTGTGGAAGAAAAAATTACCAAAATTGTAAAAGTTGCTTGGTGAGTTGTAACTTCTTTCCCAACGATCGTAACCTTTCAAAAGTTGGTTTTGTTAGTTGGGAGAGGTCTATATAAAAAAAATTTAAACTTCCCACGTGCAGAGGAGAAAGATTGAATTTTCTATTTTTTCTTTGAATCAATAAAGAAACTACTAGATTTTGTCTCAAATTTGTTGTTTCTTGCATTTGTACAACATGGTGGGGATTGATGCATATGATCAATTAGTATGGTTAGATAGAGACTTGAATTAGCTTTCAATCGTGTTTGGTTTGGTTCAAATTGGTGATCATTAAAGCAAATTAGAGTTAATTTTGTTGAGACTGGTTGGAAACCCTACTCATAATCAGGGTTTCATACAAATGGGGTCCTAACTTGCATTTTCACGGCCACTTGGGAAAAGCATGCCAAGAAAATGTTCTATAAGATTTCAAAGGCTAGGGACAAGATATGGAAGGTTGATATTTTTGGTAGAGAGCCTTAGGTCAAATATCCCTATGAATTTAACCTTGAAATGTGCAAATTGTATTGTAGGATGAAATAGAATATTGAGGTGGCCAAGTAAAAGGTGGATTTGGTATGTGTGGAGGTGGATTATAAGATAAGATAAATATAGTAATGTCCAACAAGAGACTACAATACGAGTCTATGGGACTGGAAGCTTACAACCAATAAGATAGCACTAGATAGAACACCACACGGTGCCAATAAAAGAGAAAACAAAAACCTAGAAAATAAGAAGAAGAGAGTATGAGCCACCCCAAATAGGATTAGGGATCCTTTCTCGAAGGGAAGAAGGACAACAATGAATGAAATGGATGGGGGCAACTAGGGGCTCTGTTCTATCGCTGAGTGTTGTGGGAGGAGTGTCGCTAGCGAAGAGGAGCATTACGGGGTTTCATTGATCTGGAGTGGCCAGTGTTAGGTAAACTATATGGTCGCTTCGTACCTCAGGCAAGACATAAGGGCAAGAAGAAAGTCATGATAAGTTGTACCAGGGTATGTTTCGTGGGGGAAGATAACTGCAAAATGTGGTCGCAAAGTTGTATAGCTTCATGAAGATAGAGTGCAAGGCAACACTGGTTTGTGTACCTGAAGAAGTCTCTGAGAGCTCTGCACTCTCTAAACAAACAATATAATCTCCCTCTAATCTTGGTGTATATGGGGCATCTGAAAAGGAAATGGTTCTCAAATTTTGCCTCTGCCATGGTACAAAGTCTACAAACCCGATCCTCTCTAATGATATGGTGGTCAGTGTGAATTCAGAGTCGGTGAGAGCCCACCCCGAAGGAGCCAAGAGAGATGCATAGGACATGGTTCCATGGTCTATGTAAGTAGTCAGAGCGCCAAATGATCCCATCTTGAATATCCAAGAAGTGTTCAGCATAGAGTGCCATCCTCGGGCATAAACCCCTCGGAGGATCAACCTAAGTCTGGATAATATACTATCTATGGATATCGAGTCTGACATATCTATTCAACTCTTGTTGAGAATGGAGGAGGTGAGCTGGAGCGTCCAGTGAGAATTTGTAGGGAGGGAGATGGTTGATGTCTATCTAGACCAATCTTAGTAGGATAGTAGCTTGAGCATACCAACAATGGGCCTTAGAGGTAGGATCAGAGTCTATAATAATAACTAAAGAGCAGTATGCCAAGGGTATCTGTGTCGGCCTTCAGTAGAGTCCGCAAAGCCACAAAGGTGGTGGAGGAACCAAATCAAGTAAAAAATGGCCACTAATCTGAAAGGGTGGGCACCAAACTCAGCCAAAATAACATTGTGGAGGATGGATCTCTGGCATCTGATAATCCAATGTAGGAGCAAAATTTGGATACGCTTGATTGAGGCCCAATTTGAGTCTAATAGGGTAGGCCCCCATACCACTGAACCATAGAGTTTTGTGGGTCCGACTAAGGAATCCAGGAGGGATAACTTAGTTGAGCTGTCCTGGAAGTGATGTGTAAAGCACTGTCTCTCGAGCATGGCAAGGGAACCCAAGCCTTTGCAAATCTAAGGCTGAATGGATAGTCGTAAGCTGAAATGGGGCCTGGAAAACTTAACCCCAAGGTATGTGCAAGATGAAGCAATCTCAACTTATTTGACCCTGGAGGTGGAAATGGAGATGTGAGGTCTTTAGACCATTGAAGACCATAACACAGGTCTTCTCAAGGTTCACAACCAGTTGTCTCAAGTCACAAAAAGATGCAATTCTATCAAGGACCCTTTGAAGCCCCTCAGGAGAAGAAGTTAAAAGAGCCACATCATCAGCAAAAAGGAGGACGGAGATCAGAACCTAGTGTAGATGGTAGCCGTTGCCTAAGGATGAGGAGTCACTAGGAAAAGCCTCAAGCTCATCAATGTAGATCCTGAACAAGGTGGGTGAAAGTGGGCAACCTTGCTTCACCCCAATGGTGCTCTGGATAGTATTAGAGAGGACCTCAGGGGTCTTGAGTCTACCAACCACCTTCTCGTATGACCTCATGATCACTGTCGGTAAGATCTTGGAGATACCAATATCTCTAAGCCTCTAAAAAAGGGCCACATGGGGGATGGAGTCGAAGGCCTTACGAATGTCCACAGAACAACAATAGACTCTCATCTTGCACTGGCAGGCCTCCTCGATAATAGCTCACAGTGTGAAAATATGGTCCATGGTCTGGTAGTCTACCTAAAAGCCTACTTGGCCCTTGGCCCTACACCCTCTCATGTCAAGCTCTCCAAATAAATTGGTATTCAAAGTTGTGGCATAGAATTTGGAAAAAATATGCCCGATCATGATGGTCGTATAGTTGTCGGGGTTTGAAACCAACCTAGATTTATGGATCGGGTGGATAGCATGCATTGATGAAGAGTCTGGAAACCCAATACAAACTACTCTATTAAAGAGTGTAGAGAGGAAGAGACCCAAGATCGAGGTACCGAGCTTGAAGAGCTCAGCCTAAAAACCCTTCTCATCAGTTGTCCTATTGCATCTTATAAGTGTGATGACCTCATGTGACAATGGGGAGGTAGGGTGGGACGAGGAGCAAGCTGACTAGGGATGTCGTAAAGCATGGAAACATGGGTGGTGAGGGAGTGAAGGTCTGGGGTGGATGGGGGTTGGGAGCAACGGGGGAACATTGTGTGCCAAAACAACTTGGGACAATGAGTAAGTGTGTCGTAGAGGGACCTACATTATGAGGCAATGAATAACAACTTCTTATGGCGAAGGAAGCAATAGTAAGAGAGTCATAAGTCTATGAAAGAGGGGGAATGAGCATCGAAGGCCAAGCGCAAGGAGCAGTGGAAAGTTTTACAGGTGTCATCATACCATTGGTTCATGGGACAAGTATTTCGTCGTGCAGATCTGGAGGTGCGGGAAGAGGAGCGGTGGGGAATAGAGAGGAGAGAAGACTCCCAAATTGTGGAGTCAAGTAGGTGGAACATGGTGGACACCTGGTTGTGATCAGTAAAGTCATCTGAGTGGAGCAATCTTCTTAGATGGATGATGAAGAGGTCTTGGTCACTCTTATAAAAGCATAAATGGGTAGGGGAGCAAAGCGAAGCATCAGGTAGTGAGAGATGGGAGGTGGAGGGTGAGTAGAGGAAGAAGAAATGCAAACGAAAAGGCTGAGGAGGGCATGATCAGCCAGGAGGAGGCGAGAGATGGTAAAGCTATGGATGAGGTGGATGAGAGAAGCAAAATTTAGGATGTACTCAACCATGTTTGCACCTCCACTATGAGGCCAACAAGTAAAAGTCTCAGAGCCCAGGAAGTAGGAGAGGTCATTCAAGATCACCAGGTCAGAGGACTCACAAAGATGGCAAAGGTGGCGACCATAGCAGGAAAAAGGTCCATTGTGATTCTCAGATAGGCATTGAAGCCCCATACAAGTAGGATCTCTCTCCAAAGTACAAGTCAAGTCGGACCTATGGTCATGCTAAGGATTTTGAAAATCTCTAGTCTGTGCATTGAAGTACCCTAATATGATGATGCCTACAATAGTCCCGAACTTGGAGATGTAGTCATATAAGTCTGTAAAAGGGTCTCCATCCTCCACATTTTGAATGGTGTACGGTGAGGAAATCAGCAGAAAGTAGCAAACAACAATGAAGATATCTCTTTGACAGCAACTAGTACAGCCAATGTAGATCCACATAAATCGAGCGTAAGTGTCTGAATGAACCATCGAGATAGTGTTGAATAGGTCATCTCTAATCAAACATGCAACTCCACTAGAGCCATGCACACCACTAGAAACATAGACCTACTCTCTACAAACCAATAGCCACTGATATCCAGCATAGCTTGGGAGAGGCCATACAGGACTCTCATGTCTCAGTAACCACCAATAGATCAGCTGACCCAACTGTATCGTCTTGCCCAATTGTTAGCAACCAAACTTTCATTTGGTGTTGGCTTTTTGGGCTTGTCTCATATCCCAACCCTTAGGAGGTGAATCATGAATAACAACTTTGACATTCCTAATGACGGCCCATTTCCCATTAAGTCCTCAACCACGAGACTCCTAGAATGCTTTAGTTCAGCCACCTATGATTTCGTAAGATCTTCATCTAGAAAGATCTTAGTGGGAAGAGGAAAAAGCTTCCTCTTTTCCCTAAGAACCTGTAAGCAATTAGCTAGTGTGAGGAACTTGAGAAAAAGGGTGCCATTGCATCTAAACCAAGTCTTGTCGAGTGTAATATCTCAAATACCTAGTTGTGCCTTGAGAAATGAGTAGCCTACAGGGAGATGGCCAATGGAAGACGGAGGAAGACCTCTAACCCGTAGGTTGAGTTCCTTGACACGCCTAACACGGTCTTCTGCCAATTTATCTTAGACAATCTTCTCAACCTTGTAGCAAGATGTAGTGTTGGAGTTTTTGTGCGTGGAAACCTAAGATTTAATCTACTGCTCAAATTCTATCAAGAGAGATGTTTTCTTGTTAAGGATCTTGGTCTGCTTAATCCTACGACTTCCAATATCCCCAAAGTCTTCAACAATGGAGCTAATATCCTTTGTAATGTCTATTGTTTGGGTGGAAAAATACTTAGAGAGGTCATGGATGCACGAAGAATTAGTCACGACATGTTGATTAAGGTCATTTAGTGCCTTGGATAGGGAGTTCATAGTGTCCTGAAGAGTTTGGTTTGCATACTCGTGCCTCTGCAACTACTCTACAAGACCCTAGTAAATAGTAGATAGGAGAGAGTTGTGAGCTACATAGCCAGTCTTAAGTATTATCAAGTGTTCGATGATCTATTGGTATGCAGCTGGAGATGGAGCCAGATTGGGCAGGGGTTCCATGGTTCAGTACAATACTTGCAAAGCGACATCAAGAACTGTTTGAGTTACAGGAAGAAATGGTTAATTTTAGGCATTATGAAAAATAGTTGTCATGCTGACATAATAATGTCATATGTTGCTCAAGCATTCAGTCAAATAGTTCATCTACAACTTGTACTAATGATAGACCAATGGTTTCAAGTATCTAGTGGGTGTTGTGACTGTCGTGGGTTCTCTGCAATGAAAATGTACTAAACAGGTGTGAGGTTGTTATCAACAAGATATTGTTATATGTTCAACGACTCTGTTAGAGGCCCTACTCATTGCTTCCTATTGCACGCAACATAGGACCTTCTTGCTTGTTGTGCACGGTACTACACCTACACACAACACTGCCCTTGCACCTGCTCATGGCACCTATACCTGCCCTCGGCCCTAGTCAGGGCTTGACACCTATGAAGAAGTCTAACAACACAGGAGGAAATGGCTCACGGCCAACACATGACCTTCTTGCTCATGGTCAACATGGGAAGAAGACTTTAAAAAAATAGGTTCCTAAGAAGTTTGTTGATTCTATGCACCCATCTATTACCCTTTTCTTTGTAAACCAAGCCTAATTAGGCCTATTATGTTTGTGTGCAAAGTGTAGGTTAGGAGGTTTTGGAGTACAATCACAACCTAGGAGTTTGGAATCTTATAGAAAACCCAAAAGGGTATCCGAAATTGTGTTTTGTTTTTCTTGGTCACTTGGACAAGTTGTAAGCTATTCCCAAGTTTCCTATTAGGGTGACGTAATTGGGGCCACTAGTCTAATTGAGGCTTGGTGTGTTGTGGGCATCTAGGAGTCCAACAAGTGGTTATTCTCCATACAAATAGCCTAAGTAAGCCATCCCAATCATTACATTGAGTTTGTGGAAGGGTTTAGTAATATTTCTTCATTTTCCCCAAAAATAGGAAAAGAGTCCCTAAAGCCTAGAATTAGGTGAACTTTGATTTGAACCCTAGGAGTTTGTAGGAGTGTTGAGGGTGTGCAAAATATTTGATTGGATAGACTAGACCCTATTGAAGGTTTTTGCAAGCTTTGGATCGAAGAATCCACGTTTGAAGGCATATAGGTGGGAAAGCCCATAAAGCACAATTCTTGTTGTGTTGTATGCATCAGGTGGTATTGGAGGACAAGGAGATACTTGGAGTGATAAGATGTTAGAAAGAGAGGAAGAAGTGGTAGGGGAAGAGATTCTCTCAAGATTTACCAATGTTGAACTTGCCAAAATCATGAGGGAATAGATGGCAAGGAATAAGAAGATGGAAGCAAAGATAGAGAAGTTGAAGAAGATGAAAGGGAAAAGGAGTAAAGAGGACTTTGAGGAAGAAGGAGAGGAGGCTCCAAGGAAGGATAGAGAGGAAGTGCATGTAGATCAGAGATCACTCCATGAGGCCCTTGAAAGGGTAGCAAAGAGGGATTGTAAGGTAGATCTACCCATCCTGATTGGAAAGATGGATCCAAAGGGAGTTATTGACTGGTTGGGAGCATTGGTAACTATTTTGAGTGTATGACTAGTGATGTCATGTGCAGGCCCTTCCATGGAAACTTCGTCTAATGTGGAGGCTTCATCCTCTATAGCTAGGGGTTTTTCTCCCTTGCACAAGGATTTGGCTCTGAACCTACGTTGATGTTGCTCCAAAAATCTTTTGTGGTTGTTGGGATGCTAAGATTGGGACCTCTTATGCCCAAACTTTAAATGTTGGAGGAGTTGGGGCTGTCATAAGAAGGGTAGTTTCTAATCCCTTTCTTGATTGTAATTCTCTTCTGCTAAATTTAGATAAAGAATCTGTATCGCATATTGAGAAATTGATTGAGGCTCTTTCTGAGGACACTCTTATCTGTTAATTTAGAGGCCTCTAACCATCACTCTTGGGGCTTCATGCTTGGATCTCTAAGTAATGGGAACCACATATCACAAACTCAGTTCAAATCGTTCCCTTGGCTAAAGGTTTCTTCATAGCTAGATTTGATAATTTGAAGGATAGGAGGGTCATTCTTTGTAATCACTTTTTTACTTGGGAGAATTGTTTTCCTCTGATGGTTAGTTAAACTTTGGCACCAAGATTTTAACCTATCTTTTGAATCCTTTTCTATGATGCCTATCTAGATTCGTCTCCCTAGTCTTCCTCTATATCTTTGGTTTGATTTTCTCCTTGAGGAGGTGGGCGAGGCCTTAGAAGAATTTATAATGGGGGATTTTGATTCTTCCAATATCTTTCATTCTACCTATGCTTGTATTCTTGTTGACATAGATGCCTCTAAAGATGTTTCAGTGGAGATTAAACTTTTCTCTCTAATGGGATCTAGGATTCAATCACTAGATTATGAAGGTCTTATGTTTAGATGTAAAAAATATTTTTAAATGGGTCATGTGGCAGCAAAGTGTGATTTCAAAAGAGTTAATACCAAAAAGCCCTCTTCATGGTGAAGGGCACTTCTTTGCAACATTATACGTAGGTAAGACATTCTCTTAAGAGGAATAAAATCCTATAGATGCATCACAAGGTTCTTGTGGTTCGAATAAGGTGTATGGAAATGTTGATGTCTCTATGCTGGATATGACAACTGATGTTTCTACTAGTGTAGAACAAATGGTTGTGGGGTGGAGAGTTTTGCAAGTCAAACCAGTTATGATCAACATAGGACTGCTAGATTTGTGACTCTTGACTCTTTCTAACATACTGGTACTATCAATGATGGGGTTGGCTTGTCCAACAAGATCCAGTAAAGATTATAGTTGTTGGTTCTACCACTAGGTTACTGATGGGGCTTTGATGGAGGTTTCCAATGTTGGCTCTATCCAAAATTTTGTTGGCTCTTGTCCTTTTGGGTCCTTGAATTCTTAGGTTTGGCAACATAAGTCTACTCCTCATTTTGACATAACTCTACGCTTCCAAGAGAAGGGAGGCAAAGGAAACTCTTAGCTTTTCTTTTCATTTTGTAGGTTGTGGGGTCTTGTTTTGAAAACCCATTTGAGCAGTTTGGATTTAATGTCTCTCTATATATTGTTGTCGTGTCGAGTGTCTGGTGGTTAATTAGGTGCCCAGGTGGCGTTTTGTTTTGGAGCTTTATTTAAATATCTTTATGTCTTGTTGTTATAAAGGGTTTTGGGTCCCTTCAAAACCTATTTTAATATTAATCGAAAACATTTGAAAGACATACACTATTGATTCCTGATAAAATTTATTAATCATACCTATAGTGGTATGTGTCTTTGCCACACTAATTAAAACCACTCAAGTGAATCTTTGGCCCTTCAATCACACAACAATGAAAAACATGATTTGTCTCTTCAAATCACTTTGATAATATGACAAAATGTTGAAGAAATAGTCTGCAAATATGAATTCCAATCTAAGAATGAGATTGTTAAAGTATTTTGTGTCTCTCTTTCTAGCTTGGACACTTCATGACTCTTTTCACGCTAGTCTATGATTCACTATAATCATACCATAAATAAAGTCTCATGCCTTAAAGAAACTTATCTATTATGTAATTCTAGAGAGTTTCAAAAAAAGAAGATTGGAATTTTACGCAATGCTAATCTGTTTTCGTTCGATCTTTCTGCAGTTGCAGAATTGCTTGCCTTCCATGCTAATTGTCTCCTTTTTGTTTTCTGCCTTTTCATCTCTTTTCTATAACAGTTTAATAGTCTTCCATCTCTTCAAAGGCACAAAGATTAGCTGTGCTCAGATACCAATATGTTGGGGAAAACATAAATGTTGTGAATATTCAACATAGCAGAGAATATTTTTATACATTGTTACCAACCAATATATAGTTGGACAATTACTAACTGTAGATAGTTACCATTCAAGACAATGTGGACTATGACAATTACGCCAACAATTGAGTATTTATTGGTTTTATTTCCATTTTTCCCGACTACTTGTAGCTCTTTTCATTCTATTATTCTATAGTTTTCATGAACTTTCTTCCCTAAACTTGTGTCTCCTACCATTGTGATCACTTCTCAAAACTAAATATGTAAACATACGTTGCGACCCTTGGCACATATAATACTTCATCATTATCACCATTCTATACACTAAGTACTTCAAAGACTTGGAACTCCATATGCTTTAGAATTTGTGCTACCTAGCACAATTTACAATATGCTTAAGTTTACAACTTCTTTCATTTGATCTTAGAAGTGTTGAAAAATACCAAATAGGGGCTTGGTTGACATAAGTGCTTAGGTAGTCCAAATGATTTTATCACAACTTTAAGAGTTGATATTTGAGATTGGTTGATTGTTAGATGAAATAAATTGATTCCAATGTTTCTTTGAATGCTCATGTACTACTTTGGTCAATGGCAGAGCTCTAAAAGTCAGTTTCATATTTGTTTCAAGGTCAAAAGCAAATAGGGTTTGCAAAGTTTTGTTGTTTGCACTTTTTGATATATTCTAGAGACACCATCTTTGATGGTTAATATCTCACAAAGGAGGTGAAGTCAGGAGAATCCAACTCGTACACATGCTTATTATATGAATATCTAAATTAGCATATCCATCTAGTGACGACTTTCTAGGGCAAGAGTTGGTATTTTTTCAAGGTGTGAAATTGACACATTCAAAAAGGGTTTCATGTGTATTTTTTGATATAGTTAACCAACTTCACACATAAATATCTCCCTATCCCAATGATTTCTTGCAACAAAACCCAGTAGCTTGATTCTCATACATCAGTCAATGTGTATTAGTTATTGTGGTTGCAAATGGATTTTCATTAGTTTTTCAAGGCAGTTTTGGGCGGCCACACAACGTTTTTTGGTCAACATGTAGAATGGTTAGAAATCATGTTGGCCTAACATGCATTACAATATTGCAAAGTTGTGTTACATTGATGTAAGTGCTTTATTATTTAAATCATGGCTTATTTGATAATGTAGACGATGCATAGGCTATTCTTGATTTGTGTTTGGAGTGTTAATAAGGGATGAAAATTTTATTTAATCATTTTGAGTAGTTAAATATATCATTTTTTATATTAATCAACAACATAGCAAGGGTGTAAATACTTACACAACCATGACCCATAGTCGTCAAAGGAGATCAACAACACATTAATAGTAAAGGTGTTGGATGTTACAAGTGCATGCCATAAACAATGCATTGACAGAAAATGTGGATATGGTTTCAAAGTGATAAGTTTATGAACCAGAATACATAGAAATTCAATGAATCGAAACTCAAAATCAAGGAACAAAGGACACAATAGATTACCCTAGGAAAACCCTTCTACTTGATAGAAAACCTAGCCACACAAAAAGAAAAAAAAAATCTTCTTTATTGAATAATAATAATATCTCTGAACTCACACACTTGCAAGACTTACAAACTAGAGCATTATGGTATACTATCTTTACAATAATAATCAATCTGTAGCTTGAAGAAGAGCACTACATTCAGAGACAAAAGTCACCTATAGAAGAACAATTATGTTTTGACGTGAAAACACTAATAATGCTTAAAGAATACCTACAATGAAGATGCCTGCCAGTATGTACTTCGCTTCAAGCACATAGACAATATAAAGAATAGTAAACACCAATAGTCCTCAGATATCTATCTAGATACCACATGATGATTTGTACTCCTTGAACCAAATAAAAACACCACTGCAAACTAAAGAGTTTTCACATCGAAGATCAATAGATGACAGTTATGGAACTCAAACGGTATCTTCATTACATGAACCAACATCTTCAATACATAACTAGCGACACTTCCCAAATATGAACCAAAGAGAGAACAAAAATTGATAGCATGACCATGTTGCCAAGTCATCATACGGTGCCTGACATTACACACATGATGGCAACTCACATTATTTATGATTCTTCTCAAAGCAATTTGAGCATGGTGAATGATAAGAGAGAGAGTCTCCATAATAAAGACACAACCCGAGCATGATGGCAGATTATCACAAGTAACATGAACTCTCGTGCAGCTATCATACTTTAACACAAAGGGATTTGATAAATTAAAAGTAAGCCCTCTTTTATTATCCAAGACAAGCAAAGATGAAATTGAAGGTTTGTTTGAATCCATTTTCGTGAAATAATTTAAAATATTTTAATTGAGTGCTAAATAGTTCTAGTTCAAAGAAGACTAGTGTGGAAAGACTTGTAGGCTTTGTTTGTTTTCAAGTGGTCCAAGATGCTCCCATCAATTGATGGATGAATGAATGCATGATTGATTTTAATAACTCCATACTTCGATTACTTTCAGCTTCCTCGGTGTTACTTTCAAGCTTTTATGCTCCAGATTGGGACCTACAAATTTGAGATTTCTTTGTATTTTCCTTCAACCCTTGTGTATGTTGCCACATTGCTCTCATTTGGAAAGTGAATTTTAAGAAATGTGTGTGGGTGTTAGACCACCAAAGGTACTTGATCTCTTGGTAGGTGCAAGCAATTTTTTGCATTGTATCATATTTTTAGATGAAATTGATCTCATAACTTTAAAGAATTAGCTATTTATGAAAATAACTTAAAAGAAAATGATTAGTGGAGCTTGAGAGTTTCAAACTAAATATGAAGGAATTATATTTATTGATGTTGTAAGTTTATCAGTATCATTGGCTTGCAGCATAATTATTTTCTAGAATGTCTCAATCACATAGTGTCTCGTGGAATGAGATGATTGCAAGATTTGTAGAAAACTTTTTTGTCAAAACGTTAAGGCAAATGCAATTGGCTGTTGTAAAAATCATATTTCCTATCCTTTGCTAGTATTTCCTATGCCTCTAACAATTGAGAACTTTGTAATAGGGTAGTGAAACATGCAGAGAGAGAGAGAGAGAGAGAGAGAGAGAGAGAGAGAGAGAGAGAGAGAGTATGAATTATATACTTTGGTGGATTTTAGAGCATAGAATGCAATGATTTGTGAGATAAAAGATGAATCCATTGGAAAGGTTTTAGAAACTTTCAAGAAAAGGAAAATGACAAGTATAAAGACCATTTTTCATAATATTTGTAGCATCCTCAATGTTGCTTACATACATATATATGCAAAATGTGCGTGGATAGAGAACTTTTAACAAATGATATGGAAAGGCAAACTTCAAATGCAACTAGTTAGTATTGGATTTGTTTCTACTAAATGTTGGCTTGCTCAAGAATGCAAATGAAAGGACTAAATTAAATTTCAATATCAAAGGCATGATAAAAGATGGAGCTAAAAGAAAGTGACAATGTATGTGTGATTGATCAGTTGACTTTCAGCTAAATTATGCCTCCTCAATACATAATGAATGAACCTAAGAGCTAATGACTTATAGAAGCAAAATTTCGATAGAGTATATATTACTAAGTAGAATCCCATGGAATTTAATGATATGACTATTTTTGGTTCTTTGGAGGGTGTGATAACATGCAATAATGGGCAACATGTCTTCAAAGATTGATTGATTATATATGGGAGTGGCAAACAAAATGTAGGAAAGCGTCCCTATATTTGGATAAGGGTTGAAATAAAATGTGTTTGGAATTTGAAAATGGGAAGTCACATTATTTAAATAATAGGAATTTTTTATCTTTTTGCACTAGACAAGTAAGTATACAAGATTGTTCTACTATGCTAAATTCAAATTGGATAAATCTTTAACCAAATAAGGGAAGTAAATTGTTAAAGATTAGACAAAAAGTAATTGCATAAATGAACTATTTTGATGACATACAAGACAGATCAGTCTAGGGGACTCGGGGTTCACAACCTTAAACTATCTCCACTTATTTTCAATATTTGATCTTTTGCTATAGATCTTGACTAGAAAGCTAGCAGTTTGGTTGATCTTATCCTCATCATCTTGCACAACATGCAAGTTATCTTTCCATACCTCTTTGGGCCTCTTCCACCCACTCATGTCATGTATGAAATGATGTAAGTCTGTCCTTAATTGTGCTTTTAACAAACTTTCTTTTCCATTAATAATTGTACCCAAATACACTCTCTCCATGTTCCTTAGGTTAAAATATTTGATGTAATAAGCCTTTTTCCAAATGATTGGTCCACATGGCAGTCTGAAAAATTTCTATGGAAAACTTTTTAATTTCCCCATTAGTAATTAGGACACACATGCTAATTGATGTTCCACTTGCTCTACCACTTTTGTTTTGTTTCATCCAAGCTTTCTTCCTAGAGTCAAGACCTCCTTTCATCATAATTTTGGACTTGCATTGGTTATCCATGTTTTCATCTTTCTTTAAATAACTTTTTTACAAGGTCTCACTGAACTATCCTATGGAAAAGTAGCTACTTCTCCTATAAGGATTTCATATGGTATTGAGGTTTTAACTTTGAGATTTCTTGTGATTAGGTATGTTTGAATTCTCTCTAATTGTCTCCATCCACAATTTTACATGTTTCCTCCCCAAACTTCAAAACCATAAAGAGCAACTTGTGTGAGTAGCAAACCAACAAGAGTTTTCTTGGGTTTTTAGTTCCAATCTTCAACTTTTCTACACCTAATTTAATTTTTAGTTTTCTAAAACATAAATGTGTGCATAATGTGGATAGTATTTTTCTATCCAAACGGGGTGAAAAGTAATAGTAGTAAACTAAATGCAAGCATCAAATTTGAATACTTCCACTAATGGGTGAAATATTTTCATATTCAATAGAGCCAAATACAGTTACATTATGATTTCTTTTTTTAAGACATGTAAACCATCCTCATATATGTACATGGAGGTGATTTACTTTTATACCAAGTGGAGGAATTTTTACACCAATAGAGTAAAGAATATAAATGCACTTAAATAAATATTAAAAAGAAAAGAATGATTTCACAACAAAGGTCAATGGGGAGATAAAATGATTTTTAAAGTTGCAAATAAAAATAAAAATAAAGAGCAAATGAGATGGGTCAAGAATGTGAGCATTCATTTTATAGTCGAAGAGACAAGAAAGGGGACGGTTGTGGATTGTTTTCTTTTTATTCTTTCTCCTCGTTGTAATGGTTTTAAACATTTGAGTCAAGCAAATAGAATAGACAAATTTTTGGCTTTAAATCAAATGTATTTCATGAGTGCATATCAAGTAGTTGATTGTTAGATGAGATGAATTGATTCCCATGATACTTTGAATGCTCAATTGCAGAGTTCTAAAGTTCAGTTTGATATTTTTTCAAGTTGAAAAGCAAACAGGGTTTGCAAATATTTATTGTTTGCACTATCAGATATTCTTGAGGCCTCATATTTGAAGGTTAATATCTCATAGAGGAGGGGAAGTTGGAAAAATTCATTTGGTACAGATGTTCATTATATCTAAATTAACCTATCCCCCTAGCGACCACTTTGTAGGGGGAGATTCAATATTTTTTCAAGGTATGAAATTGATAGGATACAAAAAGGGTTTGACATTTTTAATTTTGGAAAGAGTTAAGTAACCAACTTCGCACATTAATATCTCTCAACCCCAATGTTGTCATGCAACACCACCCAACAATTGGTTCTATTACCATCAATTATCATGTCTATTAATTGCATAAATAAAATGTTGCATAAATTATCTTCAAATTATGTTTTCTATCTCATATGAATAATTGATTAGCAAGTATATTTTTTATTTGTCATTACAATTTCCTTGTAATTGTGCAAATCTATATTTGAGTTCCTTTTAAGAAGAGGCTTATAAAATGTGCAGGTTGCTATGACTATGAAAATATGATATGGATCAATAAGTGTGCAACAACATAAGGGGTTGTGTTGATGTCATGCATTAATGTTAAAGGGTCCACTAATTTGAAGTGATCTTGAACTCAAATTGGCATTATAACTCGATATTTGACTTCATAACCTAGGAATTAAGCACTAGTCTAGAATACTTCCTAGATTAGTTATAGAAATATTCAATGATAAACTGATATATTTCTGGATTCGATTTATATTAGAAATATATCAGTTTATTTTTGCTATGGATTGTGGAAATTTGATCTCTTTAATATTCAATGATTTAAATCCTTTTTTTTTCATTGTTTTCTTTCCTTTTTAAAAAAAGTAATTTCAGTTTTTGTACCTCCATGGTGTTTAAAGAATCTAGAGGTTGAATTGGGAAGAGTTTTATGTAACATGCCTTTATGTATTTGAGATAGAGTTGATTTATTATTTGTTCTTAAATGAATTCAATGCAATGACTCTGATTGAACCTAATAAACTATGGGACACTCATCACTCATATGCTAGAGAACAATATACATTAATAGGTCTAGAGTTCAATGTTGATTATATGCTTGTCATTCAATTAGGCCTTCATTTAGAAATACCCTTTCGATTCACGTGGAGCTCAAAGTATAGAGTTTTAGATCTTTTTTTGTTTGATTTTCTTTTCCTCAATTTATTAATGGTACAAGTCCAATGCCCTCAATCCCTTATCCTGTGGTTTACATATTGTGCAACTTAGTATTAAGGATTGCAAGAAAAAATATCAACAAGAACCACAATCATTTATTTAAAATAAAATTCAAGTTAAGTCTTTAATTTAATAAAATAATAACATTGTTATTTACTTTACATTCTAGACTATATTAAATACTGAGATACTAATATCCATTGCTTCCATTGGCACATTTAAAATGGTGACATTTCCATTTTACTTGGTGCTTGAAACCAACTTACTAAGTTATTAAGTATTTGAGAACTTACCCAAACCACTCCAATAAATGACATTGTGCACAACATAACTTTTGAAGTTCAAATAGACATATAATACTACCATCTTGTTGGATAAAATATCTCCCAAAGTTACCTAATCCTAATATAGTAGCCTATCATAAGCCATTAGATAGGCTAATTGTTTACCATACCACACTAATTAGGAAAGAGATTTTATGGTCTACCCTTCAAAAAATTGCTTGTAGGGGATTTTATAGTCTACCCTTACCAATCTTATCTATCTCTCTAACTACAGGTGTTATATCATACTTGTGATGAGCTTAGTTCTTCTCAATTTTTAAAACCTCTTGATGAAAGATTCTTAGGAACTTCTTGTCCCCATAATTCAAGATACCATTAGACATCTTATGCAATATAAAAATCTCCATTAAGAACATTTTAACTACTTGTTTTGTATATATACCTTAAAATGGAAATAAATGTGTTGATTTGGTCAATTTTTCAAACACAACATAAACACAATCTTTTCTTTATGCCTTCGATAGCATTGTAAGGAAATTCATGGAGATACACTCCCATTTGTTATTAGGTCTAGATAAGAGCTAAAATAAAGCAACTTGATTAGTGTGTCCATTTGTATTTCTTTGCAATTCTAGGACACTCTCTAACATGTTTAAGGACTTCATTTTTAAGTCTTTTTATGTAACTATGTCTTGGTTTCATCTTCAAGTTTTGAAGAAACCTATTGTTGTTATGTGGGGCCTAAAAAAAGTCAGGGGTTAATTTTTCCCACTTCCTTCGATGTTGTTCCTCCCAGATTTTTCCTGCGGGGGTTTGGAGGTAGCACTCCCATGATAGGGGTCAATAGGCAAGACCTGTTGTGGGGTCCAATGGTAGCACCCAAAGTGCCAGGATTTGTTTTTCTATTTGACATTATATTCTAGCCCTAATTTTGTAATCACCATAAGTCTTTTTTGAATGGCGTAGGGTTAGGGATTTTATGATGTATGATAATTTAGTAGCTTCTTGTCACAATATTGAGTTGCAAGGGATTGCAAATTGTAATTATGATGAAATCGTTGGATAATAATATTGGACTTGTTGTTTGGCAGACATAGCTCAAGGATTGGGTGAACCACATTAGATCTTTGTCTTATGTTATCCTGTGTGTGTTTCATTCTTTTGTAATATAGGTTATATTTGCATGTAATTGTTATTTTTGTTTCTATAATCTCAACACCTACATGACTATCCAAAGGTCCATCACAAAAACCCTTCATTACCTTCACCTTAAGTTGTGAAAAATGCACCAAATAAATCACATTCTTATAATAATCAATTCAATAGTCATTAAGTACATATCATCACGAATTATATCCTTTTAACTCCTAATAAAAAAAACCTCTATTAGACAACAAATATGAGGTCTCCTAGAAAGTGCATTAACAATTGTATTATTTCTTTCCTTGATATATAAAATGTCAAAGTTATACATTTGTTTGCAATCTACTAACCCACTTATGTTGTCTATTATTAAGATCCTTCTCATATAAAGTAGTCAGTGTATTGTGATTTTTAATTTATTTATGACACACATGCCCATAACTAGGTATGGTATGAATTTGGAGCATTTTCTTTATCATAAACAAAGTAACTTATCTTTAGTTCCTAGTTCCTTACTATCAAATGTGACAAGGAGCTTCACTTGCATTTAATTTTTTTCAAATTTCTCTACTAAAGAATCACACTCCAATTCAAAAGGTTTGTAAAAATTTGATATTACCAACATGAGGCCTATGGGTGTTGCTTGAGTGCTCAAAACATTTATGTATTGAATCAAACTAGTCAAAAGCTCATTTCTTTGTCAAATCAATAAGATTAAAAAATCTAATGTAAATCTATACATAGCCCAAAGAATCTCTTAACAAGACCCCTTAGAGTAGATCACTCAAGAATAGCTTTGATCTTTTTGGGATCAACCTTCACCACCTTTGCATTAATGTTTTGACTAAGATAAAGAAGCTCAATCACACTGAAGTCACAATTTGATTTCTTAATGTATAAGGACTAGCACTCCAAAATTTACATAACTTCTTTAAGATGCCTCATAAGCTCCTCCAAGTCTTTCTGGAAGTCAAGATGTCATAAGAAAATGACCATAAAACTTCTTCAATTGTATCTTGAACAATTAATTAGTGCAACCATAGAAAAATGTTGGAGCATTTGTCATACCAATACACACAACCAAAAAACTCAAAAGTCTGAATAGGCACTTGAAATTAGCCTTCTCTACACTCTCTTTCCTCATTTGTATCCAATGGTATCTCGACCTCAAATCTCTCTTCAAAAAGCAACAAGTACAATGAAATTCATCACTACATGTCTACTTGCAAAATATAATATAGGTTTTCAATTGCCATATTATTGTATTCCCTATGTAATATTTTCCTATAGAGATAGCCACCCAATATCTAGATGCTTAATACAAAGTACAATAAAAAGAGAGAATCAATATGACAAGAATAAAGTTTATCCTCATTAGGAATGAAATACAATAAAATTAATTAATATTACAAAGACGATTATATAGGTAAGTAGGCTAGGTGAGACATATGAATGCATAAGATTGTGACACGTGTGTCAAACTTATGTCCAAAGGTGAAAAAGAGAAAGTGTCACATGCCCACTAAATGTGGATCACCCTCTAAAATGGAAAGGTGATTGTGTAATAAGTTTGCTATAGGTGAATCATGCTCCAAAGGTAGAAAAAAGACAAAAGTGATTGTATGATAAAACTATGGTTTCAATCAACTCCCTTTCAAGATCAAATTTAGAATCATGTAGATTCCCTCAATTTGTACTTTAAAATGTCAATACACGGCCATAGACTAATGAAAGCTATAATGGTTTTCTACTCAAGGGATGAAGATGGAAAGTCAAGTGTGGATGAATGCAACTTTGAAAAGAAACCTACAACAATGAAAACAATTCCAACGATAGGAGATGTTACTTTCTAGCTACTAGAACACCACACACATTAAATAAAATAAATAATTTATTAAAAGGAAATAAAACATCTCCCCAAATTAGTAATACTAAAATCAAACATTAATCAACTTTTCTAAACTATGCTCAACTCTAAAATATTATATCATACTAAACTAATGAAATTTATATCTCATAATTTTAATGTTGATTAGATCTAGATTATTAAAATAAAATCAAACTAATTAAAGCCACACAACTATTGAAATAATAAATTAGAACTATCTTATCAAAAGAAAATCAAATTAATTCAAACTACACAATTTATTCAAATAAATCACAACTATCTTATTAAAATAAAATAAAAATTATTAAAATCAAAAATTTAATAAAATAAATTAGAACTAATAAAATCAAGCTAATTAAAATGATACAACTATAAATAAAGCTACCTTATAAATAATATCAAACTAAAATAAAATATTGCCAAGCACCTGGTTTGTACAATGGATTCAATGAAATCTTTTCTACGCAAGATTGGTCATGTAAATGCTAATTTTTGTTAATCAAAGAAGTAATACATAAGTCTTTCCCTTCGCCTTTTGTGTAGCTCATATTTATATTATAATATGGTTGCAAGTTATTTCATATTTTCATGTCACTTTGCTATATTTTGTGGCTCATATTTGAGTGTTCTTTTTGTTGGAAAAAAACTTCCCTAAAATTTAGGATCTTATTTAGCTTATAGTTACAACAATATAGAATTTTTTTTATGCGAAGCAATTCTCTTCAATTGAATTATAAACTACATATTAATTAGTTACAAAAAATTAACTAAAATATATAATGAAAGCTAGTATTCTAGTATGAATTTATTTGTTGGAAAATTCACCTGCAAGTGACAAAATCTATATGAAATCTAGTTGGTTACAGGAAGTTTGGTTGGCAATAGGAAGTCTAGTTTGTGATACGAAGTTTGACTGGTGACTAGTCTTATCTCATAGGCAACACGACACCTAAAAATTAACTTGAATTCTAAACTATTTTCCTTCCATAAATATGTTGCATGATCTACTTTAAAGGCTTAAAATTACAATCCTCATTAGTAAATGCAATCAATAATCAATTCTGTAATTTATCTAAAATATACATGTTAAATAACACTTACATATATTTAATCATATGCAACATAATATGGAAAAATGGTAGGATATGGAATGGACACAGAATTCAAGAATGTGTATGAAGGTTCGTGAAATAGGATAAATATGAAATAAGATGGAACTTAATTGGCTCTCATCATTCCCCACAATGTAACATATTGCACATTCTCGTGCAGTCATTATGATCAAGAGGTCTTTGGTTTAGACTAGATCCACTTAGGTTTATGGCTTTGCGCTTTATCTCCACCTTGAACCATTACAACTCATGTATAAACATATCCCTTTATTTTCTTCACATGACAACCTTTAGTGCTTTCATTTTTTCTATTTCCAACACATATACCTACTTGAATTTTTAATCTAATTTTTTTTTCTTTTTTTCAGAGCATCATGGTTCAAATGGTTATATATAGAAGATGTCATGAGATTTTTATCTCACAATACACAAGATTATTTGAAATTGGTGAAATAGGAAACAAAGCAAAGGATTGTGAGTTCTCGCTAAAGGAATGAACGCCTGATGATTAATGTTTACAATTCTATAGGGTGTGGGGATGGGAAGAAGGGATGATTAAGGATGGTAAATGGAAGATATATAATACAATTGGATACCTACCCCCAACTTAAAAGGTTGACCGTCCACAAAAAATGAGAGGCTAGGTATTGGTGTTACATAATGATCAATGTAATAAGCAATATCAATAAAGTTAAGAGGTAAAAGACTAAAATTGATTGTGTTACCAACATGCATGTTCATATAGGCATGAGTATCTTAGCAACATAGATAATGAATCTTCAATAAAGAACCAAGGATTACACCAAGAACTACACCACAAAACCTTTCCAGTTGACTTGACGCACTAGAGATAAACCCACCAAGAAGCAATAGAACATTATGACCAAACCTGCAACTTCAAAAGCCATCTTTAGCAAATGAAAGCATTATGGATCACAATGAAGCGAGTTGAATACAAAGTTCATCACATCTCAACTAAATATGGAGCGTGTACCATAGGCATGGTGAGCACCATATCTAAAGCATAACCACACAACTAAGTAACAAGAGATGCTAGAGACACTAAGAGAGGGAAACATCCATAGAAGTAGGCTAGTTTCCATGAAAAATACCTAGCTTGAACCAATTATTTCATTTCTCTTTTTCGTCTTTTAATTTTCATATTTTTCAAATTTTTATTTCATTTTTCCTTGTAAATTTTAATCACGACAAGTGATCGCTGACAAACTAGTGTTTAGTCACTCACCACTCAATGACACCATGAAATAAATTTTCTCCACCAAGAACTTATTTTATAGTTAATATCTGTCGAAAACTTGTTTTCAAATAATAAATGGCCAATAACATCCAAAGGTTTAAATTGTTGGATCTTTTATTGCTTCCCCCTCCCACTCCCCACCTTTTTCTCTTTTTTTTAAAACAAAATTTGAATGAGAGATTCAAAATGACTGAAAACTCCAAAAATTTTAGTTGAAGCTATACAAAAATTCAGCAATAATAATAATCAAGATGAAAGACCTAACCCACAAAGGGACCATCATTCTACTTATGAAGAAAATGAACCCTTGTCGTATAGGTTAGTCCCATGAGAAACTTTCCCTCATTCATTTGAAGAGAAGAACATGTAAATGAGGATGAAACAACCACTAATGGCATGGAAGACATTGTAGAAATGTATGCCAACTTGGATCCAAGTCTTTGAAAACTTATTCCCTTTAATGAATACTATAAATCTAAACTCATGGAAAATAGAGAGAAACAACATGTAGAGGAAGATCTTCATCAGAAAGTAAATAAGGCAAAATTACCATGTTTTGATGGATCGAGAGAAGAAACCACTAAATCATGGGTCCAAAAATTAGATACATATCTATCTTGTAGTCCTATGACAAAAAAATGTGCTATCAAGTTTTCCATACTTCATTTAAGGGGATCAGTGCACAAATGGTGGTACTACAGCCAAAATCACTAGGGACTAAAAAAAATCACCTTCTATAGTGAACTCACTCAAAGGTTAATGATAATATTTGATCTAAAAGATCCTAAATGGTATTATCAAAATCATTTCAATATTTTATAATGGAGTCATAGAAAAATGGGTCTAAGTGTAGAGACCATTAGATTTTGCTATTGGAATTTCATAAGTTTTGGGTATGTTGTTGGGTCCTAAATTATATCCAAAATCAATGGTTAGAGATAAGAAAAAAGTTATGGTTCAAAAGTTTTGAGTCTCTATTATAGTTCTATCTAGAATGGTAGAATTTAAGACTATATTTTCTTTCCAACTTTAGAATGACTTGTTATGATAGTCTAGTTTGTTTTGAGTGTAGGGCTGACTAATTCAATGATTTGTAACTTCCGAATGACTTGTTATGAGATGTGAGCTAATTCTAAGTGAAGGGTTGAGTTATTCAATGATCTATAACCTCAAAATGGTTTGTTATAAGATTATAGCTAATTTTGATTGAAAACTTGTTTCTTAAATCTAATCATTGATATTGGGTGCAATCTTTCCCCAACAACATGCCCAAAATTCAGCAAAATCCAATGGTGGAATCCAAAGTTATGGTCTACACTAAGACTCATTTATCTATGACTCCATTATAGATCGTTGAATTGATCAACCATTGAATCATAGTCGGTTAGAATCTCATAGTAAGTTGTGTTGATCTTATAGATCACTGAATTTGTCAAACATTCACCCAGACTCTACTACAATCTTATGACAAGCCATTCAGAGCTTACATATCAAATCAATCAACTCTTCACTCAAAATCAACTAAAATGTTATTACAAGCCATTCTAAGGTTGCAATTTTCCAAATGTTATTACTATATTATAACAACCCATTTTTGAGGTTATAAAATGCCGAATCAGTCAAATATTTTCTCATAATCAACTCTAATTTCATTAAAAGCCTTGAATTACTCAAACATTTACTCAAAATCAACTATAATCTCATTACAAGTCATTCTAAGGTTGTAGATCACCAAATAAACCAACCACTCATAAAAAATTAGCTACAACCTTATATCAAGCCACTCTTAGCTTACAAATTGCTAAATCGAGCAACCGTTCAATTAAAATTAACCACAGTCTCATAACGAGCCATTTCGAGGGTGCAAATTGCCAAATTAGTCAACCCTTCACTTAGAATTAGCTAAAACTTCATACCAAGCCATTTTGAGGTTATAGATCATTGACTTGGTCAACCCTTCACTTAAAATAAGTTATAATATCATAACAAGGTATTCTTAGGTTGTAAATCATTGAATCAAACAATTGTTTAATTAGAGTCATCCATACCTCATAACATGTCATTCTAAGGCTATAGATCACTAAATCAATCAACCATTTACTCGGACTTAGCTACAATCTTATAACAAGTCATTCTGAGTTTACATATCATCGAATCATCCAACCCTTTAATAAGAATTAGTTAAAATGTTCTTACAAGCCATTCTGATGTTAAAATTTGCCAAATTGGTGAAACCTTTGACTCTAAACAAGCTACAATCTCATAAAACGTCATTCTAAGGTCATAGTTCATCGAATTGGTCAATCGTTCTATCAAAATTAAATTACAATTATAAAAAGTCATCTGAGGTTATAGATCACCGAATTAGTCAACCCTTCACTCAAAATTAGCTCAAATCTCATAACAAGTCATTCTAAAGTTACGAATCATTAGTTGATGCTACACTCAAAGCCGACTAGAATCTCATAACAAGTCATTCTAAGGTTAGAAAGAAAGCATAGGCTTAAATTCTATCATTCTAGATACACATGTACATAGAGACTGAAAAAAATTGAACCAGAACTTGTTTCTTAAATCCAACTATTGATTTTGGGTGCAATTTGGCCCCCAACAATATACCCAAAACTTAGGAAAGTCCAACAATGGTATCCAAAGTTATGTTGTCTACACTAAGACCCATTTTTCAATATCTCTATTTTAGATCACTGAATTAATCATTTGTTCAATCAGAGTCAGCCAAAATCTTATAGAAAGTTATTTTGAGGTTATAGATCACTAAATTGATCCAACCTTCACTCAAAATTAGCTACAATCTCATTAGAGGACATTCTGGGTTTATTGATCAATGAATTAGTCAACCCTATACTTAACATTAGCTATGATCTCATAACAAGACATCTAGAGGCTATAAATCAATAAATCCATAATTTCATAACAAGTCATTTTAAGGTTATAAATTACCAAATAATTCAACCTTTTAAAAAAAATCAACTATAATCTTATGTCTAGTCATTCTGAGCTTACACATTGACAAATCGGTCAATCATTCAGTTAGAATAAATCATCATCTCATAATGAGTCATTATAAGGGTACAAATTGCCAAATCAATCAAGCGTTCACTCAGAATCAACTAAAATCTCATAACAAGTCATTCTAAGGTTGTAGATCACTGAATTGGTCAACCCTTCACTTAGAATAAGCTATAATCTCATAATAAGGTATTCCTAGGTTGTAGATCACTAAATTGATAAACCATTAAATTAGTCATCCATATATGTTAACAAGTCATTATAAGGTTAGAGATCCTCTAATTAGTCAACCATTCAGTCAAACTTAACTACAATCTTATAACAAGCCATTCTGAGGTTACAGGTTGTCAAATTGGTCAAACCTTGACTCTAAATCAGATATAGTCTCATAACAATTTATTTTGAGGTTATAGATCATTGAATCAATCAACCATTTAATCGGAATTAGCTACAATCCTATAACAAACCATTTTAAAGTTAATAATCACCAAATAAGTCAACCCTTCACTTAGAATTAGGTCAAATCTCACAACAAGACATTCTAAAGCTATAAATATTTGAATTAGTCAACCCTACACTCGAAACCAACTAGAATCTCTTAACAATTTATTCCAAGGTTAAAAAAAAAACATAGTATTAAATTTTGTCATTCTAGACAAACTTGTACACAAAGACTCAAAATGTTTGAACTAGAACTTGTATCTTAAATCTAACTATTGATTTTGGGCGAAATTTGACCCCCAACATACCCAAAACTTATTAAAATCCAATAGCAAAATCTAAATTTATGGTCTCTAATCTAAGACCCTTTTTTTTGTGAATCCATTATAGATCATTGAATTGATCTATAGTTCAATTAGAGTCATCCATAATCTTAGTCATTTTGAGGTTACATATCCTTGAATTGGTAAACCTATCACTTAGAATCAACGATAATCTTATGACAAGACATTCTGAATTTATAGAGCACTAAACTAGTCCACCTTTCACTTATAGTTAGCTACAATATCATAATGAGGCATTCAGATGTTATAAATAATCAAAACGATTATCTCTTCCCTCAAAATTAGCTTCAATTTCATAACAATGCATTCCAAGGTTTAAGATCATTGAATTCTTTAACTGTTCAATCACAATTAGCTACAATCTTATAACAACCCATTCTAAGGTTGCAGATCATCAAATCAGTCAAACCTTCACTCAAAACTAGCTATAATTTCATAACAAGCCATTTTGAGGTTCCAAATCACCAAATTGATCAACCTTTTCGATCAAAATTTGTCACAATTTCATAACAAGCCATTCTGAGGTTGTAGATCACTACATAAATCAACCCTTCACAAAAAAATAGCTATAATCTTATGTGAAGCCATTTTGAGCTTACGAATTGCCAATTGTATTAACCATTCAATCATTATCAGCCACAATCTCATAATGAGCCATTTTGAGGGTGCAATTTATTGAATTGGTCAACCCTTCACTTAGAATCAGCTAAAATCTGATAACAAGCCATTATGAGGTTGTGGATCATCAAATTGGTCAACCCTTTAGTTATAATCTCATAATAAGGTATTCTTAGGTTACAGATCCCTGAATCGATCAACTGCTCAATCAAAGTAATCCATATATGAGAAGTCATTCTAAGGTTAGAGATCACCAAATCAATCAACCATTCACTCAGACTTAGCTATAATCTTATAACAAGCAATTCTAAGGTTACATATGATTGAATTGGTCAACCCTTCACTAAGAATTAGCTAAAATGTTAATACAAGTCATTATGAGGTTATAGGTTTCCAAACTTGTCAAACCTTGACTCCAAATCAGCTATAATATCATAGCAAGTCATTCGAAGATTATAGATTATCAAATCAGCCATCCGCTCAATCAAAATGAGCTACAATCTTATAACAAACCATTTTGAGGTTATAAATCACTGAATAAATTGACCCTTCACTCATAATCAACTCAAATCTGATAACAAGTCATTCTCAAGTTATGAATCACTAACTCAGCCAACCCTACTCTCAAAACAAACTAGAATCTCATAACAAGCCATTCTAAGGTTATAGAGAAAAATATAGTCTTAAATTCAGTCATTCTAAAAAAGCCTGTACATACAAAACTCAAAATTTTTGAGGTAGAATAGTTAGAAATATAAGAGGAGTAACTAAGAGGGGAGGGGTGAATCAGTTACCACTAAAAAAAGTTTCAATCTCGTAGATGTCAATACAAAATTCCTTTTAACTCACAACTTGGTTAGAACTACATATTCACTATAACTTGGTTAACAAAGCAATCCTAAGATAATGATGTGTATTAACTTTTAGTAACTTAATTAGAAAAAGATAATACAATAAGAAAATAAAATTAACACATGAGACACCAAGATTTAACGTAGAAACCCAATTTGGGAAAACCACCAATGCAACTAGTTACAACTTTCACTCTTCTGAAGTGAGTCCTGTAAGGAGCCAACCCTGTTAAAGGCTACAAAACACACTATTAGATGTGACCTTGTTAAAGAATTTGTATCACCTTGTTAGGAGTGGTCTTGTTAGAGGTTTCAAGATACTTCAATCTAGAAATGCCACCTGGTTAGAGGATTTACAAAATGACTATTAAGTCAACTCTATTAAGAGATTTCTTCACTACTACAATTATCAGAGAGTAACAATGATTGAGCTAACTAACAAAGAAACTAAATTGCATATTTAGATCATCTGTTCTGACTTATCCTTTCGATCCTCCTTGATTAGAATATTCTTTGTAGCTCCTTGGATACCCTTCTCTAAATCAGATATCCTTCTTTATTTGCATCTTATCTTCTTCTCCACTTTTTTCATATCTCAATCCACATTTTGACCTTTCATATATATGAAACCAATGTCAAGTTAGCTTGAATGCCTTTTTAAATAAACAAATAACATCCACTAAGTCATCTTGCATAAACCAACTAATAAATAAACTAATCTACTATAGGTCAGCTAAAACTAAAAACTGGGTCACTTGGTTATCGTTGAGTTCCTTGGTGACTAACTTGACTAAGTTTAGGCTAAACTCCTTTGATAACCCACCTGACTTGGTTTACACAGGAATCCCTAAACTTTACTTCTTTTGAACTTATGCTTGGCTAATACTGGAGTCTTTTGAACTTGGTTCCAACTAGCAATGCTTAGTTAGAGTATAATATTTGTGTAACATCAATGATAATATACAGTTGAATAATTGTTATCAACAATCTCCCTCTTTGGCATTGATGGCAACACAACATGTCATTAAGAAAATAAAACTCAAAGCAATAAAAATGATTTATAATATTTTATAATATCCTTAGTTTCATTCTGATTCTCCATCCATCCATGAGAACTCCCTCTAAAATTCTCCCTCTGCCATCTTATCTTCCGACTAAATTAGATCAAGTTCTCTCTCTTGCGGATTACTGCATCTGATTACATCAATCTCTCCCCTAATGAATATATGACATGATTCTCTCCCTCTTTGACATAAAATACCAAAGACTTGACACATTGATTTTACAATATACCTGATGTATTGATTCATATGCAATGAGCTTTGACTTCTTTGCATCAACTTGATAGATGTTCAAAGTAGGTTGCTTTATGCATCTATAATTTGTATTCTAGTGAGCATCAGATAGGGGAATGACCCCTAGCTTTCCTCTTAGATACAAAAATGCATCCTTAGGTAATGGTTTGGTAAATATGTTAGCAACCTACTCCTTCATGTTAACATATTCCAATCTGACCTCTTTATCTTGAACCAATTCTCTTTGAAAATGACACTTGATTGCAATGTGTTTTGTCTTGGTGTGCATCACTGAATTTTTAGATATATTGATTGGACTTGTGTTATCACAATAGATAGCCACTAGATCCTTGATTTCTTCCTTCATTTTTTATAATAATTGTTTGATCCACATTATGTTGGAGCAATTAATTGTTGTAGCAACATATTCTACTTCTATTGTAGACCGGGAGATGCAATTCTTCTTTTTGCTTGTCCAATATACTAACCTCTTTCTAAGAATGAATGGTCCTCCACTGGTGCTCTTGCTGTCATCAATGCTTCTAGCCCAATCAACATTCATAAAGGATTTTAACTATCCTCCTTTCTTGTACCATAGACCATAGTCTTGAATGCCTTTTAGATATCTCATAATTCTTTTGATTGCCATCATATGATTTTCTTTGGGATTTACAAAGAATCTTGCAACTATAGTAACTATTAATGCAATATTAGGTCTTGTATGAAAAACATGTTGAAGTTTCCCAATCATAAAATTATAGATAGTCTAATTTACCTGTTTTGAATCATCATTTTTGGATAGCTTATGTCCAGTAGACATAGATGTTCCAACTGGTTTGGAATCTTCCATTCCAAAGGTCTTCAATATCTCCTTGACATATTTTGATTGAGTAATGTAAATGTCATCCTTCATTTGATGAACTTGTAAACCAACAAAGAACTTTATTTCTCCAAACATTGACATTTCAAATTATTTCCTCGTTTCTTTTGAGAATGACTTGCATAAGTCATCATGACTTTTAAATAGGATATCATTCACAAATATTTATGCTAACAAAATCTTGTCTTATGGTCCCTCTTTAATACATAGACTGTTGTTATCATTGGTTCTTTAAAAACCAATATTTGCTAGATATTCATGAAGTCTCTCATACCATGCTCTAGAAGCTTGCTTCAGACCATATAAAGATTTGTGTAACTTATAGACCATGTTTCTTTAATTTGGATCAATGAAACATTTAGACTGATCAATGTAGACTTCCTCTTCCAGAATTGCATTCAGGAAATTTGATTTTACATCCATTTGATGCACTTTAAATCCTTTAAATATAGCATATGCAAGCAATGTTCTTACTTCTTCAAGTTTAGCAACAAGGGAAAACATTTCTCCATAGTCTATGCCTTCTTCTTGAGTGTATCCTTTGCACACTAGCCTTGCCTTATTCCTTGATACTTCACTATTATCATTCAATTTTTTTCTGAATACCCACTTTGTACCAATTATATTTTTGTCCTTGCATCAAGGAACAAGAGTCCAAGTATTGTTGCTTTAAATTTGTTCAATTTCTTCAATCAATGCCTCAATCTAAATTTCATTATTTGATGCATCTTTAACAATTCTAGGTTCAATTTCAATAAGCAAGCATGTACCTTTTAGTTTGTTCCTTGTCATTGTGCCTCTTGTTTGATCTCCAATTATTTTCTCAAGTGCATGATTCCTTATGACATATCTAGCAAGTATAGGTATCTTATATCCACATTCTGGATTGGATTCACTTGGTTCATCATGCTCAAAGGCCTTATGAATTTCCAAATTCTACTCTATTTCTGCTATTTGAGACTTTGTTTGCACAGACTGTGACTTGGGTTCCTTTGTCTAGGACTAGTCAGTTTGAACTATCTCTAGAATGGGTTGTCTTGGCTACAACTCAGTTAACACTAGATGTAATTCAGTTGATACTCCAGACTTGGGTGACTCAGACGGGGTAATCTGTTGAACGTTGGATAAAGTATCAAGCTCAAAGTAAATAAAGTTTCTATAATCTTCAAGTTCCTTGTTGCTTTGTTCTTCATTCTTTTTTGCAAACCCATCAATTTTTACATGTACACTTTCTATAACCTTGTGAGTAGCAAGATTCAAACATTTATATGATTTTCTCTTGTTGGAGTATCATAGGAAAATGCCTTCATCACTTTTCACATCAAACTTTCATTTTGTTGTCTCCTTTAGGATGTAGCATTTGCTTCCAAATACTTTGAAATAATAGACATTAGGTTTATAGCCATACCATAATTCATAAGATGTTTGATCTGTAACTTTCTTTAGTTGAACTGTGTCCAAGGTATGAACTATTGTGTCTATTGCTTCCTTCCAGTATTTGGTTGCAACATTTTTCTCTATCATCAGTGTTCTTGCACAATCCATGATGGATCTATTCCTTCTTTCTTGTATGTCATTTTGCTAAGGTTTACCAAGTGTTGATACCTATCTTTTGATTCCTCTTCCGTTGCAAAATTTATTGAATTCATTAGAGATGAATTCTCCTCTTCTATCCAGTCTTAAGCATTTTAACTTCTTACCTGTTTCTTTTTCAACTCTAGCCAGATACCACTTGAATTTTTGAAAAGCTTCAGATTTATCCTTCAAGTACATTATTTTCATCATCCTAGAATGATCATCAACAAACAAAATGAAAAATGTGTCTCCAATGTAGCTCTCTATACCTATTGGTCCACAAAGATCTATATGAACTAGTTCCAGGACTTCTTTAGTATTGAAATTCTTACTTTTGAAGCTAGTTTTACCCATCTTTCCAATCTGACATTGTTTGCATATGGCCATTTTAGGTTTCTTCATATTTGAAATACCTCTTATCTTCTATTTTTGCTAATAGTAACCAAATTATAAAATTTTACATGACACGTCCCTTTATGCCATAGCTAACTTTCTTATTCTAGTATCAAAAAATATGAACTTTTAGTGAGATCTAGATACAATAGATCACCTTTTGTCTGATTGCCAGTTCTAAATAGGTTTCCCTTCACATCCAGAAGCCTATCCTTCCCATTCATAAATTCTACCTTGAATCCAATGTTGTTCAGGTGCCACACTTAGAAGATTATGTCTTAGTCCTTAAACCCAATAGGCATTATCATATTTGATTCCATCAGTCAATGCAATGCAAACTTTTCCCTTCACATAACATGGTTCATTGTTTCCAAATTTAACACTTTCACCATCATATTGCTCCAAGTAATTTTATCACCAGTCATGTGATGAGAACGTCCACTATCTATTATCCATGTGTCATTCTTGCTAACATGAGAAATAATTGTCATCTTTTCACTTATCCTCATCATCTGACTTATCTTTAATTGCAATATATGCCATTTCATCTATCATAGTCTTTAGCAATATAACAAGATTTCTTACCTTTGTCTTTGTAGTCTTTGTAGCTCTTGAAATCTTTCTTGCCTTTGAACTTGTTGGATTTTCTATCATCTTTACTTTCCTTGTTGGGGCACCTTGTAGCAATGTGACCAACTTCTTCACAAGAAAAACAAATCAATGGAATTTTACCTTATATTTACCTTTTCCTTTTGGTAACCTTCTTGCAAGTAGGGCTTCAATGGCTTCAAGGTCATCATAAGATTTTTCTTCATCTTCTTCATTGATAGACTATTTGCCTTTTGAGTTTCATCCCTTTCTACCAAGGGTTATTTTGTCTTTGAATGTTAATTCTATGTTGCGAGATCCAAGAAGATAGTTATAAGTTGTAAACCTTCCCACTAGTGCATCCAAAGTTATATCATTTTTGGAATCACATCTCATCTCTTAAATAGTTGAAAATCTAATTGCATAAATATGAAGAAGAGTTCTTAATACCTTGTTGACTACTATTGGATCTTTAATTTCTCCTCCTGAAGCTTTAACTGCACTCACACTTTCTTTGATTCTCTCATTTTCATCTGACCAAACTAGCCTCTTAGACTTTCTTCTTTGGCTCTCCTCACATTATCATCTCCTCCATACATCTTTTGTAGCTTGTTCCATATTTCATGAGTAGTCGGAAAATCTTTGACTTCATCAAATTTGACATAATTGAGAGCAAAACCAATGCCAATCATCATTGTGTTGTGATTCTTTTTATGCACCATATGCTCCACAGTCAAAGGATCAGGAGGTGACACATACTGGTTCTCTAGGAATCTTAGGCATGTATCTCCAATGGTTTTTGAAATGCATCTTCATTAGTTCCTTCCATGCTTTGAATTTATCTTTGTTCAACTTATGAATCTCTCTTCTATAAGACATCTTGATCTTTAGCTTAGGTCCTTGAAACCTTTCCTGTAAGCACCAAGAGCTCTGATACCAATTATTGGAAATATAAGAGGAGTAACTGAGAGAGGAGGGGTGAATTAGTTACCACTAAAATAATACCAAATCCCTTAGATGTCAATACAAACTTCCTTTTAGGTCACATCTTAGTTAGAATTAGATATTCACTATAACTCAGTTAACAAAGCAATCCTAAGATAATGATGCATATTAACTTTTAGTAACTTAGTTGTAAAAAGATTGAGCAATAAGAAAATAACATGAACACATGAGATACTAAGATTTAACGTGGAAAACCAATTTGGGAAAACCACCAATGCAACTAGTTACAACTTTTCACTCTTCTGAAGTGAGCCCTATTAGGAGCCAACCCTGTTAAATGTTACAAACACACTGTTAGGTGTGATCCTATTAAAGGATTTGTATCACCTTGTTAGGTGTGGAGTTGTTAGAGTTCTTAAGACACTTCAATCTAGAAATGCCACCTAGTTAGAAGATTTACAAAATGACTATTAAGTCAACTATGTTAAGAGATTTCTTCACTACTACAATTGTTAGAGAGTAACAATGATTGACCTGATTGACGAAGCATGTAAATTGTAGATTCAGGTCACCTGTTGTGACTTATCCTTTGCATCCTCCCTGATCAAAATATTCTTTGCAACTCCTTGGATACCCTTATCTAAATCAGATATCCTTCTTTATTCGCATCTTATCTTCTTCTCAACTTTTTTCATATCTCAATCCACATCTTGACCTTTCATATATATGAAACCCAATGTCAAGTCAGCTTGAATACCCTTTCAAATAAACAAGTAACATCCACTAAGTTGTCTTGCATAAACCAACTATTAAATAAAACTAATCTACTATAGGTCAGCTAAAACTAAAACTTGGGTCACTCGGTTACCACTGAGTTCCTTGGTAACCAACCTAACTCAGTCTAGACTGAACTCCTTTGGTAACCCACCTTACTCGATTTGCATAGGAATCGCTGAAATTTGCTTCTTCTAAACTTATGCTTGGCTGATAATGGAGTCTTTTGAACTTAGTTTCAATTGGAAGTACTCAGTTAGAGTAAAAAATTTGTGTAACATCATACAATTGAATAATTATTATCAACAAGAACTTGTTTCTTACATTTAACCATTGATTTTGAGCACAATTTGGCCCCCAATGACATACCCAAAACTTAGGAAAATCCAATTGTCAAATTGATTAGCCATATAATCAGAGTCATTTAGAATCTCATAACAAGTCATTCTAAGGTTACATATCATGAAATAGGTCAAACCTTCACTTGGAATCAACTAAAATATTATTACAAGCTATCATGAGGTTATAGATGCCGAATTGGTCAAACCTTGACTCTAAATGAGCTACAATATCATAACAAATCATTTTGAGGTTATAAATTATCAAATCACTCAATTATTCAATTAGAATTAATTATAATCTTATAAAAAACCATTCTAAGGTTGTAGATCACCAAGTAAGTGAACCCTTCACTCAGAATTAGCTCAAATCTCATAACAAGTCATTCTAAAGTTAAAAATTGGTGAATTAGTCAACCCTACACTAAAATCCATAGCTTGTTTCTTAAATAGAAATGTTGATTTTGGGTGCAATTTTGCCCCCAAAACCATACAAAAAACTTAGGAAAATTCAAAGGTGGAATCCAAAGTTATGATCTCTATACTAAGACCCATTTCTCTATGATTGTATTATAGATCGTTGAATTGATCAATTCTTCAATCAAAGTTAGCTTAAATCTCATAGAAAGTCAGTCTGAGATTATAGATCATCAAATTGGTCAATGATTTACTGATAATTAGCAACAATCTCATAACAAGTCATTCTGAGTTTATAAATCACTAAATTAGTCAATCCTCCACTTGGATTTAACTATAATCTCATAACAAGGCATTATGATGCTATAAATCATTGAATCAATCAACTCTTTACTCAATATCAGCTACAATTTCATAAAAAGCTACTTTGAGCTTATAGATTGCCAAATAAGTCAACCCTTCACTCAAAATCAACTATAATCTCATAATAAGCCATCCTAAGATTACAGATCATTTAATCCTTCAACCATTCAATTATGATCAACTACAATCTTATAACAACCTATTCTTAGGTTAAAAATCACTAAATTAGTCAAACCTTCACTCAAAATCAATTATAATCTCATAACAAGTCATTCCAAGGTTCCAAATCACCAAATCAATCAACAATTTAATAAAAAACAACCACAATTTCATAACAAGACATTTTTAGGTTGTAGATTACCGAATAAGTCACCCCTTCATGAAAAATCAGCAATAATCTTTTATCAAATAATTTTGAGCTTAAAAATTACCAAATAGGTCAACCATTTATTCATAATTGGCCATAATCTCATAATAAGCCATTTTGAGGGTGCAGATTGCCGAATTGGTCAACCCTTCACTTGGAATCAACTAAAATCTCATGCCAATCCATTGTAAGGTTATTGATCACCGAATTGGTCAACACGTCACTTAGAATAAGCTATAACCCTATAATAAGGTATTCTTAAATTGTACATCACCGAATCAGTCAATCATTCAATCAGAGTCATCCATGTCTCATAACAAATCATTCTAAGTTTACAAATCACTGAATCAGCCAACCATTCACTCAGACTCAACTATAATCTTATAATAAGCCATTATAAGGTTATATACCATTGAATCGGTCAACCCTTCACTCCAAATTAGCTAAAATATTATTACAACCTATTTTAAGGTTAGAGGTTGCCAAATTGGTCAAACCTTGACTTTAAACCAACTACAATTTTATAACAAGTCATTTTGAGGTTATACATCATTGAATTGACCAATTGTTCAATCAAAATTAACTATAATCTTATAACAAACCATTTTTAGGTTAAAAGTCACTAAATAAGTCAACCCTTCACTTAGAACTAGCTCATACCACATAACAAGTTGTTTTGAAGTTACAAATTGTTGAATTAGTCAACCCTACACTCAAAACTAACTAGAATCTCATAACAAGTCATTCTAAGGTTAGAAAGAAAACATTGTCCTAAATTCTTCCATTCTAGATAGACTTATATACAAAGACTCAAAATTTTTGAACTAGAACTTGTTTCTTAAATAAAACCTTTGATTTTGGAAACAATTTGCTCCCCAACATCACAACCAAAACATACAAAAATCTAATGATAGAATCAAAAGTTATGGCCACTACACTAAGACCCATTTTTCTAGAACCCCATTGTAAATTACTAAATTGGTTAACTGTTCAATCAGAGTTAATCAAAATTTTAGAGAAAGTTATTCTAAGGTTATAAATCACTGAATCAATCATAATATCATAACATGCCATTCTAAGTTTACACATCATCAAATTGGTCAACTCTTCACTCAAAATTAGCTATGATCCCATAACAAGCCATTGTGACACTTTAAATGATCAAATCATCTGTAGTTTCATAACAAGATATTTTGATATTTCCAAATAAGTTAACCCTTCACTTAGAATTAACTATAATCCCATAACAAGCCTTATGAGGTTATAGATCATTGAATCGTTCAACTATTCAATCATAATCAACTATAATCTTATAACAAGCCATTCTAAGGTTATAGATCACAAAATAAGTCAAACCTTCACTCAAAATTAGCTATAGTCTCATAATAAGTCATTTTAAGGTTCCAAATAATCAAATAGACCAACCATTCAATCAAATCAACTTCAATTAGTAGATCATTGAATAATTCAACTCTTCATGCAAAATCACCTACAATTTATATCAAGTCATTCTAAGTTTGAAAATTACCAAATTTGGTCAACCATTTATTCAAAATCAACCATTATCTCATAATGAGCCATTTTGAGGGTGCAAATTTTTGAATCAGTCAAGCCTTCACCTAAAATTGACTAAAATCTCATAACAATCCATTTTGAGGTCATAGATCATCGAGTTGGTCAACCCTTCACTTAGATCAACTACAATTATGACCCATTCTAAGGTTACAGGTTTCTAAACTAGTCAAACCTTGACTCTGAATTAGCTATAATCTCATAATAAGTCATTCTAAGGTTATAGATCATCGAATCAGTCAACCATTCACTCAAAATTACCTATAATCTTATAATAAACCATTCTAAGGTTATAGGTCATCGAATAAGTCAACCCTTCACTAAATTTGTTAATCTTAGATTGGTTTTGACAAATGAGTGTCTATACACTAAGTCATTTACTTAGTTCATGCCGAATAAGTAACATATATCAAGCACAACATGTAAATTTAGTGCATGTTGAGTAAATAGTGAGTGTTGAGTCACTCATGTGCCAAGTCACTCAAGTGCCAAGTAAAAAATATATGCCAAGTGATTTAGGAGCTGAGAAAATAGTGCATGCCGAGCCATTCAGATGTCAAATGACAACATTGAAGTTAGCATGTGCCGAACACTAGGGACTTCAGATGTCAAGTACATAGTTTTGTCATAGTTATTTTTATTGGCACAAACTACTATGTAAACAATTTTTGGGTTCACTTAAGGATTGAATTACAACATTTGGGTGATAAGGATGAATCTTAATTGGGAATCCCTATTTATTACATGCACCCAATCAGGTAAAGGGAAGGTTTAAGCAACAATATGTATGAATCATAATCATTGATTCATACCTAACCCTAAGTCACCCAGGTCTTTTTAAGGAGGACAAACCCTAAACTTATTTTGAGTGAGTAAGGGAGTGAATGAATGATTGAGTGTTTTGCATGTGCAAACTAGGATATTCATGGTAACCAAGGCATTATGATCTAAATTGAATTGAAAAAATAGTTAAAAGAGAACAAAGGAAGGAAATAGTGAACAATAGAGATACATATGATCAAGAAGGATCAAGTACACAACAGAATAGAGGTGATCTGTCATCAAGCATCAGAGTGCCAACCGTAGGATCATTGCTGAGACATTTTAATAGGTGAATCAATTAAATATCTTAACAGAGTAGTCCTTACAGGTTGTATTGAAATCCTTTAACAAGGTGCTTAATTAATTGTGAATTGAAGTACTTTAACTAAGAAAATTCTAATAGGGTGTTGAAATCCTTTAATAGGGTGAGACCTAATAGTCTTTGTAAGCCTTTAACAGGGTAGACCTTTCATAGGGTAGACCATGTTTCATGATCAAACATTGTAACCTTTATTTGATACACTTTATTACTGCAATAGTGAAGATTTGTAGGTGTCATCCCCACCCCAGTTTTACCTTCTCATTAGAGGGTTTATGGGTAATCATATCTTGTGTCATGAATGTGTGATGTTTACTTGTTTACATGCTTTAGATGTATACACTTTACATGGTATTTTTTGGGCATTCAATTTGCATGAGGTCAACGGCAGGAATCCATAGTGCAATTCCTCTCTTGAAAAGTAAATATTTTTAAGGATCCACTCCAAGGTTCAATGTTTGTCTTGCAACGTACCAAAATCTGCTCAGTAGAAGATAAATGTGAATGTTCACGAGGAGGCCTTTGCTGGTTCCAAAAACTCTTTTACCTTGGAATCAAGTAAAATCTGTTTGCTATCTAAAATATCACACCAAAAAACCAATATTTTTGTATTTTCTACTTTTCAATAAATGCAACTCTAACAATGCAGCTACTATGAGGTCCTACTCTAATAGGGGGGTTAGCAAAGAAAATAATGAAACTGAAAGAAAATAACATGAAATCAAATAACTTGAAATTGAAATTCCTAAATGGACATAAGCTACAGAACACAACACGCTGCGAGTTTAACCTTTAAAGAAATTGGTAGGAAACCAATGAAAACAGGAGCAACGCTTCTTAGAATCCACTGATGCAATCGTCGGTGAGAATCTTTAACAAATTGAATCATGTTTCACTCTTCATCAAATCGCAAGGCCACAGAAAGTGTGCTCATGCGAGACAAAAAGCTATGTAGACACAATTGGGTGATCTCTTCTCAAGCTCATTACATCAATGAAATTCATATATCTGTAGAAAACACTGAAAATAAAAGATCACACAACCAGAAACAACACAATAAACCTTTGGCTCAATCACAATCTCATGAATAAAATTCACAAAAAAATGACACATTAAGGCAAGAATAACTACACTCCAAATGCTAGCACCAAAAGCATAACTTTATTGCATAATAATGGCAGCCCTTTTTACATTTTACAATGGGATATTTATAAGAAATCATCTCCTCAATTTGAGTTGAGAGTGAGAGATATCTTGATGTAATAAAATGCTTTTAAAACATTAAAATAAACTAAATATATACAAACTGACAATCTAATTGGTGCTTAGAGGGACTCCATCCATATTTTATTCATTAATTGGATGCATGAGCCCTTTACATGTCAAAAACAATTAAATCATGAGAGAGAAAGTAGGAGGAAGCCATCAGTCGAAGTAGAAGTGCATGGAGACACCAAAAATAGAAGTTGGCCTTTCACTAGGCATGTGTCGGAGTTAACTTGCCATCAGAATGCACTCCCAATGCATGAACAGTGCTATTTTTGGAACTAGCAATCAAATGTTGGCGCACCTTTGAATTGCAGAGCTACATGAAAATGCAAAGCTACAGACCTACGTACTTGCGGACCTGCGAAGCTATGGACCTGCGGACCTGTGGAGCTCAATTCGCCAAAAAATCAAAGTTCTCAATTTTGAAAACAGTTTTTGGATTTTGCTCAAATGAGGTTTTAGATCACTTTTTGTATATGCTCCATGCCCTTTTTTGATGATTTACACCCTCTTTATAGCTAATTACTTTCATAAACTTGCACTCCCTCTACTTCTTCAATCGAAAATCTCAAGGCACCTGCATTGAATCTTGTCCCCAATAGCTACATAAGATGAGGAACCTGATTTGCTCTATGCATCCAACCTCTGTATCTTTGACCTTTGTCTTCTCTCCACTTGTCCAATCCTTCTCGACGAGAAACCAAGTGATCCAGATTATCCAAGACAATCAAATGTTTGCAAAATTTTCATATTTTTTTTCACAAATTTCCTAAGCATTTTTAAACGACCTTTTTTGAGGTCTTTTGCTCAAAATTTGAAGTCGAAACCTTTTTCAGTCCCTAAAATTGGGTAGTTGAAGGCTCACTATTTTAGGGACTAAAATTAGATTTTCAGTTCTTCTTTCCAACAGTGTGAGCGGTTTTGCATTCCGAGGCCCGAGTCAAAAGTTGTGATCTCGACAAGTTGAGGATACAATTTTTACCTACAAAAGAAGCAAACATTAGTCCGTAGAGTTAACAATGCATAGCAAAAACATTAGCTACTCAAACAAAACTGGAGGTGAATTTTGAAATTTGGCTAAGTCTGAAATCCTGAAGCCCTGAAATTTGGCTAAGTCTAGATTCCTGAAGCCCTGAAATTTAGTTAAGTCTGGATTTCTGAAACCCTGAAATTTTTTAGAATCTTTACCTTATCTCGGGGAGGTCTGAAACCTATCTCAAAAGATTCGTCGCATATATTGACATATATCTTAAGTATAAAGAATTAAATATACGTCAACTTATACTTAAACGGTATAACCCCTCTTATGGCTATTCAGACAAAACTAGAGGTGACAAGGCAGCTTGGTAAGGGCACATAGTGCCTTGAGAGCGCGACGATGCAAATGCACACGAGGCGCCTTGGTCATGCGCACGCTCGCATGCATGAAACATGGTGGCGAGCAGGCGTGTGACGCTCGGCTCAACGCATGGGGCACGATGCTCAACATGTGGCACATGGGCTCGGCATGCAGCACGAGCAGGTGCGCGTGTGGTGCTCAACGTGTGACGTGTAGGTGTGAGCGATGCACGAGAAGGCGTAAGGCACTCAGCTCAATGTGTAGTGCGTGAGCAGGCACGTGTGCGCGGTGCTCGGTGCTCGGCACGTGGCATGAAAACGCGAGTGGTGCACGAGCGCACAGGCACGCAGTGTGGGTTGTGCAAGCGTGCAGCATTTTTTTTCTTTTTTTTTCAAATATTTAATTTTTTAAATGTTTTTTTTTCAATTTTTGATTTTTTTTGTGATTTTTGGACTCAATTTTCAAACAAAAATTCTTCTCCTGACTCGAATTATGAGTCTCGGAGTCGAAAAAAATAGGGGTCCCCATTCCTAGTGAGGAATGGGGTGTGTGTTGTGGACACCACAAGAAATAGCCCCAAAAAAAAGGAAGAAATGACCAAGGAATTTCTTCATCAGCAAACATTCTTCTACTGTCTGTCAAACACCAACCAAGCTTCGAACATCCCAAGCGTCTTTTGGATGACTTCTCAGTCAAAATCTCAAAACTCAAAACCTTCCAGGTCAGTGTGTGCATTGTGTATTCATTCCTTTTGATGTGTCAAGCTGCAGTTAATTAGAGTTTTCTGACAACTCAAAATAATCTTCGACTCCTCCTAGCTTATTCATTCAAAATCTCCATGAAGGCTCTTTATCAATCAATTGCTTGACCAGATGAGAGAATTAGTTCAAGGGCTCTTGGCAGGATGTCATGTTCTTTTTATTTCTGGCCTTTTGCATAATTGCTCTGTGTCTTTCAACATGATCTTTTTTTTTGATGAAACAGTACTTTTGAATACAAGACACTTTGTTTTGCAACGTATCTTTAGCCATTTTAGATCTTAGAATCCTTCAATCTTAACACCGTTTTTTTTTTCTTTTTTTTCTTTTTTGAATTCTGTATCCTGACTACGCTTAGACTATGTAATCAGAACATCAATGTTGTTTCTTGGATTCAATCTCTTATGAACATCCCTTGCATTCCTCTTTTAGAACTTTTTTAGGAAACTCTCATGCCAAACAATGATCTTAGTAACCTTTCGAGGAGACCCCTCCTGTTTGAACTAGTCAGAGTTTGGATCATTTCTCATCATCTTTGACTTGAATTCAACAACACCCAAAATGATCAAATCTTAAAATTTTCAAAGTGTTGAGAGCTTGTTGGTCTATGCCTCTAATTTCCAAACTGAAAGTCTCCTAATTCCACAAGAGATGTTTGTTGCTTGGTTGGTATAAAACACACAATAGTCCAAATGTTTTGACAAAGAAATACCTCCTCCTAAAATTGGGACCAAAGAGTGGTGAGTAAAATCTTGAGAAAAATCCCAAGTACACCTTACCCCCTGGGCTGACAAAACTTTGAAAAAAAAACACACGACTGAAAGCAAAACAGACAACAAAACCCAAACAAAAAGACTCGACTCAAAGCAAACTAACACCTAACTAGAAAGACTAAAAAAAAAAAAAAAAAAAACTAAGAAAAACAAAAAAAAAAACAAAAACTTATCTACAAAAAACTTTGAATAATAAGAATGTGGGGTAGTTGTCAGTAGATTTCTCATTATGTGCAATAGTGATGAACCACCCCATATAGTTCTCAAAAATGTTGACTTGTCTTTGTACTCAGAAAAATAAAGTTTGGACAATCTTGGCTCAAATTCGGGGCACAAATCACACAAAATCAAAAGTTGTGGTAACTCTTTATGGGTATGATTAATCCACAAACAAGTTTTCTTACCTTTAGCATCATATTCAAATTGAAAATCATCAAACTGAGAAGGATAATGGAAAGATATCACCTGATCCAGCAAGTCCCCCATCATAGGGGTACACTCACACATTGTAATTTCTCTTTCTGGTGGTCTCATCTCATGGTACACCACTTCACGTGCACATGGAGACACTTTAGGTTCCGCTCTAGGCTCCCTTGGACTAGGAAACTCAATTACAAGCCTCCCTTCTGAATTACAGGATTCATTACTATCATCGACCAAAATGTTTTCTGCCTCATATCCCAAAGAAGCTTGTTCAAAATCATATTTTTCCTCCATTGCAATCTCCCAAGCTAACAAGAAATCCAGACAACTTTCTGCTGAATGGAACCCAAATGGATGGATCCTACATGACTTAGTTATTGCATGTTTTGATATGTGTGTAGAATACCCACAAATAGACATTTCCTCAATCAAGCTTGAGACCAAATTGAACACTCTATCCATCTCTTCTAATGACATATCTTGTTTTGAAGGAGGCAACTTATCGTTATCCAATGGGGAATCAATATCACCGCAGGAAGAATTGGTGTCTTCTTCTTGATGACTTTGTGATTCAAAAATCTCACCAACCTCAGGACCCTCCACATTTTCATCACCTTTTGAAACTTCATGGAGTTTTGGAACTTCAAAATTTTCCACACCCTCAAAATTTCTTGGCATATCCACACTTGTTGCAACATCAACACTTGGAAGAATTTCTTCATTGAATGGGAATGCAAACTCCTCTTCATCATCTTCATCAAGTTTTCATGTAGATTCATCATATGAATCAAACATCATTGCACTAAACTGCAAAGGTTGTTTCTCCATGATTTGGTGAGGCTGATCCGAAACATCATTGTGCCCATACCCATTTTTACTTGGACTTATTCTTGTAACATGATTATTCTCATTGTTGATGTTTTTGTAGAGGCCAAAATTTCCACTCTGGTTTTGAGAATAATTGTTTTGAGCAGAAAGTTGTCTTGGATGATTGCCTTGGTCTCTTGAAGAATTCAACTTTATTTTGATGAGTTCATTGGATAAAAGAGACATCATCTCCTTCATGGCCTTAAGCTCTCTAGCCACATCATTTTCTACTTCAACGGATGCAACTGCATTTTGCTCAAAGAAAGCAGTCTTTTGAGACCCATATCCGGAATATGTAATTGTCGGCGTTGGAGCAACAGTAACCTGATTCATGAATGTAACAGCCTCTTTGAAAACCTTTTCAATGGTATCAATGTCTCTAGGTGGGAGCCTTCTTAGAAAAATAGAAGTTAATGAATCCATTGTTCCAAAGTAGATCTGGATGGCAGCCTCCTATGGTACAGTGTATGGAAACTCCATTCTTTGATACATCCTATAGAAGCAATGATTAAATTGTGAAATAGTCTCATGGGGATCCCTCTTAATCAAGATAAACTGATGATATAGAAGAGCTAGGTCAACATAGATCTTGAATTGCTCTAGAAAGTTGTTCTCAAAAGAGTTCCAATCCCTTATTGATGCTGATGGCAGATTGAGGTACCAACTGAACACCATTTCCCCCAAAGTGTAAGGAAAAAGGCGACATACCACATCCATATGTTGAATCTGGTTTCGATTACAGATCTCTTTAAAGATTTTGATATGATCTTCTACTGTTTGTGATTCTCCATAGATGAACTGTGGGAAATTTTTTTTAGGATTTTTGGGCAAGTCATGTAATGGTCCAATTAGGTTCAAAGGTGAACTTTGGGCATTGAAGAAAGACATGGTGCATAATGACATAAATGTGTGAAGTGGAATGTAAAGCGAATAGTGATGATGAAATGTGTAATGTGCATGGGTCAAGTTCTTAGTATCCCTTTATCACTGTGATGCTTGTGAAAGTAACTAAGTTCTAACAACTTGTTTTTATTCTGGAAAAGTGCACCTCTGGAGAAGCACACTTTCTCAAAATAGTGCACCACAAAATTTTGCGCACCTACGGAGCTGTGGATCTACAGAGCTATGGATCTGCGGAGCTGCGGACCTATAGAGTTGTGGATCTGTGGACCTGTGGATCTATAGACCTGCGGACCTACGGATCTGCAGACCTACAGAGCTGTGGACCTACTCACCTGAATTTTTGGAAAACTCAAAAAAAAATTTGAACTTGTGTGAAGTGCAAATTATTGCAAGAGTGCAAAACTTTCGAAACTTTATCAAATCTTTCTTGTTTCCAAGAGTAAGTTTTTTTGTTTAAGTGGCCCTCCTTCTAGCGCCACTTCTGTTGGGCGTTCATTTTGCATGAGGTCAATAGCAGGAATCCATAGTGCAATTCCTCTCTTGAAAAGTAAATCTTTTTAAGGATCCACTCCAAGGTTTAGTGTTTGTCTTTACCAAAATTCACTCAGTAGAAGATAAATGTGAATGTTCACAAGGAGGCCTTTACTGGTTCCAAAAACTCTTTTACCTTGGAATCAAGTAAAATCTATTTGTTGTCTAAAATATCACACCAAAAGAACAATATTTTTGTATTTTCTATTTTTCAATGAATGCAACTCTAACAATGCAGCTACTATGAGGTCCTACTCTAATAGGGAGGTTAGCAAAGCAAATAACAAAACTGAAAGCAAATAACATGAAATCAAATAACTTGAAATTGAAATTCCTAAATGGACATAAGCTACACAACACAACACGCTGCGAGTTTAACCTTTGAAGAAATCGGTAGGAAACCAATGAAAATAGGACTAGCGCTTCCTAGAATCCACTGATGCAATTATCGGTGAGAATCTTTAACAAATCGAATGATGTTTCACTCTTCATCAAATCGCAAGGCCACAAAAAGTGCGCTCATGCGAGACAAAAAGCTATGAAGACACAATCGGGTGATCTCTTCTCAAGCTCATTACGTTAATGGAATTCATATATCTGTAGCAAACACCAGAACTAAAAGATCGCACAACTAGAAATAACACAATAAACCTTTGGCTCAATCACAATCTCATGAATAAAATTCACAAAACAATGACACATTCAGGCAAGAATAACTACACTCCAAATGCTAGCACCAAAAGCATAACTTTATTGCATAATAATGATGGCCCTTTTTACATTTTACAATGGGGTATTTATAAGAAATCGTCACCTCAATTTGAGTTGAGAGTGAGAGATATCTTGATGCAATAAAATACTATTAAAACATTAAAATAAACTAAATATATACAAACTGACAATCTAATTGCTGCTTAGAGGGACTCCATCCATATTTTATTCATTAATTGGATGCATGAGCCCTTTACATGTCGAAAACAATGAAAGTATGAGAGAGAAAGTAGGAGGAAGCCATCAGTCAAAGTAGAAGTGCATGGAGACACCAAAAATACAAGCTGGCCTTTCACTAGGCATGTGTCAGAGTTAACTTGCCATCAGAATGCACTCCCAATGCATGGAAAGTGCTATTTTTGGAACTAGCAGTCAACTGTCGGCGCACCTCTGAATTGCGGAACTACATGAAAATGTCGAGCTGTGGACCTGCGTACCTGCGAAGCTCAATTTGCCAAAAAATCAAAGTTCTTAATTTTGAAAACAATTTCTGGGTTTTGCTCAAATGAGGTTTTAGATCACTTTTTGTATATGCTCCATGCCCTTTTTTTTATGATTTACACCCTCTTTATAGCTAATTACTTTCATAAACTTGCACTCCCTCTACTTCAATCGAAAATCTCAAGGCGCCTGCATTGAATCTTGTCCCCAATAGCTAATAAGATGAGGAACCTGATTTTCTCTATGCATCCAACCTCTGTATCTTTGATCTTTGTCTTCTCTCCACCTGTCCAATCCTTCCCGACGAGAAACCAAGTGATCCAGATTATCCAAGACGATCAAATGTTTGCAACTTTTTCATATTTTTTTTTCACAAATTTCCTAGGCATTTTTAAATGACCTTTTTTGGAGGTCTTTTTCTCAAAATTTGAAGTCGAAACCTTTGTCGGTCCCTAAAATTGGGCAGCCAAAGGCTCACTATTTTAGGGACTGAAATTAGATTTTCAGTTCTTCTTTCCAACGGTGTGAGCGGTTTTGCATTCCGAGGCCCGAGTCAAAAGTTGTGATCTCGACAAGTTGAGAATGCAATTTTTACCTACAAGAGAAGCAAACATTAGTTTGTAGAGTTAACAATGCATAGCAAAAACACTAGCTACTCAAACAAAACTGGAGGTGAATCTTGAAATTTGACTAAGTCTGAAATCCTAAATCCCTAAAATTTGGCTAAGTCTGGATTCCTGAAGCCCTGAAATTTGGTTAAGTTTGGATTTTTGAAGCCCTAAAATTTTCTAGAATCTTTACTTTATCTCGGGGAGGTCTGAAACCTATCTCAAAAGATTCGTCACATATATTAAAATATATCTTAAGTATAAGGAATTAAATATACATCAACTTATACTTTAACGATATATTTTAAACCCCACTTATGGCTATTCAGACAAAATTGGAGGTGAAAAGGCAGCTTGGCAAGGGCACACAGTGCCTTGGGAGCATGACAGCGCAAATGCGCATGAGGCGCCTTGGTCATGCACACGCGCGCATGCATGAAGCGTGGCGGCGAGCGGGCACACGCGTGTGGTGCTCAATGCATGGTGCATGGGCGCGACATGTACACACAGTGCTTAACACACGGCATGTGCGCGACGCTCGGTGCTTGGCACACGGCGCACAAGTGCAAGCAGCGCGCAAGCGTAGTTTGTGCAAGCGCACGACACCTTCTTTTTTTTTCAAATATTTAATTTTTTTAATGTTTTTTTTCAACTTTTGATTTTTTTTGTGATTTTTGGACTCAATTTTCAAACAAAAATTCTTCTCCTGACTCGAATTGTGAGTTCAGGAGTCAAAAAAAATAGGGGGTCCCCATTCCTAGTAAGAAATGGGGTGTGTGTTGTGGACACCATAACAGTAGTTCAATTTACTTATTGAATATGTGAGATGGATGTGTGGTGAATATTTTTATGGGTCAAAGTTTAAAGGACTGATTCACCAATCCACCACCCCCCCTCGCCCTCCTATAATGTTACCTTTCCTATTGTAATTACAACAATTGGTATCAAAGCCTTGTTCTATGAAAGTGAAGCCTAATATCCTTAAGGAAAGATCTTAGAAATGGAAGTTTACAAGTTGGGAAAAATCATTGAGAAACAGGGAATTAAAATACAACTCATTCTACATCAATTGAATGAAGCAAGAGATGATCTAAAGATATCATTGAGAAGAAAGAAGGGAATTCCTATCGAGGGGAATGACACACAATACCAAGAGATGGACACTACTAAGCTATTTGAAAATGAATACTCCAATGAATTTGATGCAACAATTGCAAATCTAATGGAAAAGAATAGAACCCTAGCTGAAGAGGTCAGAAATCTTAAGAAAGAGCAAGAATCACAAGCTATATTACTATGCGAGGTGACTGAACAAAAAAAGAAAGCTATGGAAGACAAAGTCATGATTGAAGATGACAAAAGAGTTTTGACTAGAAGAATGGAGGAGAAATCAATAGAAGTAAACAAGATTTCTCACATGCAATTGTAAACAATGAATCAAGTCATGATTTCTAATCATGAAATAAATAGCAAAGAGATTGAGATAACAACATTGAAGTTGCAAAATGACTAGTTGAGCAATGATCTAAAAAGGGAAAAGGAAATCATTGAAAGTTTTAATAAAACAAATGAAGCTATCAGGTACTTTGAACAAGTGATGAGATTTCCTAGATCTAACAATGATACATCTGGACTCAAATACTCAAGTACTGAAGAAGAAGAATCATCCAAATGTGTTGAAGAAAGAAGTAACAAAGGTAAGAACTCAAAACCTACTTGTCATAATTGTGGTAAGAAATGACATATTGCTAATGTGTGTAGGAGCAAGACTGAAAATCAGAATGTTAAGTAGAAGAGCATAGGTCACTACCATATGTGCAACAAACAAGGTCATCAAGCACATGAATGTAGAACCAAGACCATGCACACTCAAAGATTTGAAGGATATTATTATAACTATCAGAAGTATGGATATAGAGCTTTTGAGTGTAGATCCAAATCCAAGTGGTTATTAAACAAGTAGACAAAGGTAAAGAATAATGACAACTTTTATAACTGAGATTATAACACAAGGTATAGTTGTCAATACTGTCAAGAGTATCGACATGTTCCTAAGAACTGTATTAGAACACACTTTAGGAGTGACTATAAAAGTTGGTTGAGTCAAACCACATGTTTTAGCTATTTGAAGACTAGTCACATAAGTCAGTATTGTCCAACAAGGTAAAAGGCACCAAGTTGTGAGTTCAACAAAGGAAAAGGCAAGAAAGATATTGAAAATGTAAGAGATGAGATGAACGAGACATGTAAGAGAAAGGAGCATTGTAGCACATCAAGTGCAGATGGGATCACTTCACCCAATGGGTCAGGTGATCACACCTCATCAAAGTAAGCAATCAAGAGGTATGTGGGATTGATATTTAAAAGTTATACCATTAATCAGTTTCAAGGATTTAATTAAGAAAAGATTACATATGCATGAAAAAAGATGCAAAGTGTTATTAGAAAACAAAGAATTTTTTTAAAGTTTTGTCATCTTTTTCATGTTACTACTGAGTATGAAGAATTTCTTATAGTTACTAAGTAAAATATTAGTGGATGTTGAGCTAATGAAATTGGTTAGTTAAGGCTGAGCTCATAATGGTTTTTGAGCAAATGGAAAGACATGTGGATGGTGAGTGAGCCTAAAATCAGTTGATGTCGAGCTTACAGTTGTCTAAGCACTTCACATTAATAGTAGTATTTTAAAAACTATTTGATCAATTTTTGATCATTTAAAGTCATTTGAAATCGAGAAAGAAGATGAAGAGCTAAAGGTGATCTGGATCATTTCATCTAAGTATTTGCAGGAGATTTGAATGGTTGTTTGACACCATTTCATCAGGATTTGTAAGGTATTTACCATGTGCCAAGCTACATAGTTTCAAATTTTGCAAACCCTACATATATGAAATGGTGTCTAGTTCTTCGAAAGAAGAAGGTGTAGAGAGAAAAGAGGTTTTAAAGTTTTAGTTAATTAGCAATGAGATTAAACAACCTATTTTCAAGGCTACTCCAGATATAGCATATAAACAAGACCCCTTTGGTGCATTTGCTATTATACCACTGTGAGTCTTAATGATACAAGATGCCAAGAATTGTTATACCTAGAAGATTGAAAGCATAGGTGACATGGAACTTAGAGAAGAATATAGAAGACTATGTGAAAATGAAGTATTGAAGGAAGAATACAATATTGTCAAGAAGAAAGGGTTAACTTGTGCCCTAGATTTTCCAAATGTCTTTAAAACTAAGTGGGTTAAGATTGTCTTGAGCATAATACATGACAACTCAATATGGTTAGAGGATGTGCCAATTAAAACTAAAAAGGAAATTATTCATAGATTGATAGGGTATCCAACCCTCGATTTCCCAAAGACTATGAAAAGTGAGTCAAAAAAGTTCATTGAAAAGAACACAGGAGCCGTATGGAACAAAAGGGGAATGACAATTGATACAATCATAGATCCCCTAATAGCTTTTGTAGTGAGGGTAATAGCACACAAATTTTATCAATTAAGTAGATTAAATAGTGTACTTTTCATTATAGTGGACATGGGCTATAAAATTTTAAAGAAAGATCATACTTGTGATCTTGCCGAGTTGCAGTTGCAAAAATTGATTGAAAATCTGGGAGCAATGAGGAAAACAAAGAGTGCTTAGTGTAAATTGGATCTGTTTTGGTATTTATTTTCTTCAATGTACAAAATACATTTCTTGCATTGGGTAAGGTTACATGAAAGACAAAAATATCAATTGTAGTACAAATAGGAGAATTAATTGAACAATTAGATGATAACTTTGAGTCAGTAATGACTAGTTTTTTTGAAGATTTCAAACAATCTATGAAGAAGAGGTATTCCAGCCTCACTAGTGGAGAAAGATTATGATGATTTTTTTTCCTAGTTGATATTGATCACACATATGTACAAGCAACAATTCCTAGAGTGAGATGGAAAAGGCCATTAGGTTATGATATAAATGTTGATGAGGCCTCTACAATAATCACAACATTACTTTCAGAAGAAGTGGACAAAGAAGCCAAATAATTTGGTAACTATGAACTGGCCAAATCTAAAATCACTATGGAGGTGAAGAGTTCCTCTATAATTAGGAAGAAGAACAAATTGGTGAAGAAACTGAAAGAAAAATTTGGTGAAGGAGCCAAGGAAGAGGAAGAAGAGGAAGAGGAAGAAGAACAAGAAGACACACAGACTCAAGCACCACTAGCATTGACATGAGGTCAGGGTGAGGATCAAAGAGAAGAGGAAACTAAAATTGCAAGAGGTTTCAAGGGAGAAGAATTTGAGGAAGAACCCATTCCTACTGACAAGAAGAAATGAAAAGAAAAGACACAGTGACAAGACCAAAGAAGGTTGCAAAACCTAGCTAGCCCAAACCAATAGCACCTACCACAAGGGCTAGTACAAGAGTCACTACACAGAAGGCTAAAGAGGTAGCCAAGCCTAAAGATAAAGAAGGTGGACCACAAAAAAGACCAAGAAGAAAGTATGTTGCTCAAGCTGAATTTGGTGAGGAGAAGAGTGAATCTGATGACATTAGCCAATTCCAAGTGGTGAGTCATAATCCCTCCTCAAACCTAGATAATTTATGTGAGAAAATTAGAAATAGTGTTGATTTGTTAGGTTTCTCTCACATTAAATTTGATAACCTTGGAAATATTGAGAAGAATCAAGTGGAGGAGGAAATATATGCCATGATGGCTACATTCAAGAAAACTCCTCTATAAATTGCCAACTCCATACCTAAGAGTTTATATGATAGAGTTGAGTAGAAATGCCACTATTTTTTAGACATAGAGAAGCAAATTAGAAAGATAGCCCTCACTCAAGTTATGCCAAAACTTAGCAAGGCACAAATTTCTAAAGCCATAAAGAAATATGTTGTGAGATTTGTACCTAAGTACAGGGCATTTAGCATATTACAGAACAACATAGAGGATATTGTAAAGAAGTCCAAATATATGTGGAAACTAACATATGGATTAGCCACTTCCAAAGAAGGAGAACAAGAACCTATTGAGGTAAAAGATGATGAAGATGATAATAATTAGGTGATAAGTACAACTACTAAAATTGTCACAATAAAGGATGTTTATGATTCTACTAATCAGAACATCAATCCCTTAATAAAGGAAGACTTGAAAATGATACTTATCCAATATACTCTACATGAAAAATCATGTGACAACCCTATATTGGTCAGTGTAGATGAAATTCAAAAGTTAGAGACTATTACTATATGGGATGAAGTGAAACCACAAGAAACACCTACAATCACTCCTCAAGTCACAAGTGTACAACCTTCACAACCCTTAGTTGTATATCAAAGGAAGGAGACAACAGGATGCACTTTTAGTACACACATGGAAGGAAATAAAGTCTTAGAAAATGCACAAGAACCTGAAAAAGATAAGGTTGAGATAGTTGGAGAAAACAAGGTGAAAACACAAGTCAATGATGGGGCACCAAGTCAAATAGGTTAGGTAGATGTACCTACACCTCTAGTACAAGCTCAAGGTGTAACTGAAATCAAAGAGGCAGAAAAGGACAAGTTTGAGAGACAACTCTAACACTCAAGCCAAAGAAGCTAGTAGAAATTCAAGCACTGGTGATATTACTAGAATTAGGAACTCTTTCCAATCAAACTCTTTAGAGGTCGAGCACTGATGCAATACCTTTGCAATTCTCAATGTCGAGTCCTAGCTCATGTAAGGTAGAAGAAGTAATTAAATATGAAGATGTTAGCCTAGATGAATAAATTGTATTGCCCAAGTTTGATTATGTAGCAATCATAATTGAGCAGATGGGTATACTACAAGAAGCCCTAGCAAGAAAGAAACATCAAGAATTGCTCAAAAGGGAGCATAGGCAGAAGTAAGCTTTGATTTAGATCAAAGACATCTTCTTAGATGCATTCAATCTACCTACTCTAGATGAAACAAAGCCAAACATTGAACAATTGACCAACATAGTGGAAAGAGAAAGTAATGCAAACCTGGATACTAATGTCAAATTGCTAGAATGGTCTGAGAAGAAGTTTCAACACAAAGTGAATGATATCTAGTGATATAGCACTAACACAAGTTGCATTGACAACTAAGATAGATAGTGTGAAGAAGGTACTAGAGAACATTTTCTCTCTATACACCAAATTGTGTAATCCTATACACTTCACATAGGAGATAAGGAATCACATCTTGAGCTTGGAGAGTCAAATGCAGTCATCCAGTGCAAAATTGCCCATGACTCCAGCACAAAGTGAGAAACATTTTAGAACCCTTTTGCAAACCCAAAGTCATTTAGCAACATTAAATGCAAATGAAGCCAACATAAGGGATAAACTGGTTAGCATCCAATCTAGATTTACTCCTCACATGGAGATTCTACACAAGGAGCTAGGTTATGCAGAAACACTTATGAAGAAAGACCCCAATCTTTTAACATTAGATGGATTTGTATACCTTGCTGCCAAGCTGGCCATCCAAATTAAGTCTTTCAAGGTAGCATGTCATAATTGGGATGCAACTCTTAAAATTATACCTAAGGTCCACAAATCCTTTTTATAAAAATACACTATTAGTGTATAACCCATTGACATCAGTGTCAAAAAGGGCGAGCAAGAGCTAAGGGGGAGCAAGAATGGGGTAGTAAGAGCAAGAGCAAGAGTAAGAGCAAGTGGAAGAGTAGAAAACAAAGAAAGAGTATCAATTGAGGCAAACCTACTCAATAGGAGAAAGATTTTGATATAGAATACAATACATAACAGATCAAACAACTCAGGTGGAGTTATGCAATTTTGAGGTAAAAGTCATGTTGCAAAATTTTGATATTTTGAAATTTTGTATAGAAGATGAATATTCATTTATGTTATGCTCATAAGAATAAGAGTATTAATGTATGACTAAGTGTTTTTGACACTCATGTCAAAGGGGGAGGTTGTTAATCTCATATTGGTTTTGACAAGTGAGTGTCTTTACACTTAAGTCATTTACTTAGTTCATGTTAAAAAAGTAACATATGTTGAGCACATCATGTAAATTTAGTGCATGTCAAGTAAACAGTAAGTGTTGAGTCACTCAAGTATCGAGTAGATAGTATATGCTGAGTGATTCAGGAGTCAAGAAAATAGTGCATGCCGAGTCATTCAAATGTTGAGTGATAGAATTGAAGTCAACATGTCTTGAGCACCAGGGAATTTAGATGTCAAGTAATGCAACTTTGTCATAGTTGTTTGTATTGGCACAAACTACTATGTAAACCATTTTTGGGCTGACTTAAGGATTGAATTATGATATTTTGGTGATGAGGACTAATATTAATTGGGAATCCTTGTGTATTACATACACCTAATTAGGTAAAGGGAAGGTTTAAGCAAAAATATGGATGAATCACAACCATTGATTCATACCTAACCCCCAGTCACCCAGGTCTTCTTAAAGAGGACAAACCCTAAACTTCTTTTGAGTGAGTAAGGGAATGAATGAATGATCAAGGAGTGTTTTTCATGTGCAAACTAGGACATTCATGGTGACCAAGGTATTATGATCTAAATTGAATTGCATAATTAGTTAAAGGAGGATAGAGGAAGGAAACAATGAACAACAAAGAGACATATGATTAAGAAGGATCAAATACATAGAAAAATAGAGGTGATCTATCATCAAGCATCAGAGTGCTAACCAAAGGATCATTGCTGAGACATTTTAACAAGTGAATCAGTTAAATCTTTTAACAGAGTAGTCCTAACAGGTTGTATTGAAATCCTCTATCAAGATGCTTACTTAATTGTGAGTTGAAGTCCTTTAACTAGGCACACTTCTAATAGGGTGTTGAAATTCTTTAATAGGGTGAGACCTAATAGTCGTTGTAAGCCTTTAATGAGGTAGAACTTTCACAAGGTAAATCATGTTTCATGATCAAACATTGTACCCTTCATTAGATACACTTTATTACTATAGTAGTGAAAATTTGTGGGTGTCATCCCCACACTAGTTTTACTTTCTCATTGAAGGGTTTCTGGGTAATCATATCTTATGTCATGAATGTGTAAATGTTTACTTGTTTACATGCTTTAGATGTATATGCTTTACATGGTATTTATGTTTACTTATTGAATATGTGAGATGGATGTGTGATAAATATTTTTATGGGTCAAAGTTCACCCCCCCTCCCCACCTTAGAATTTTACCTTTCCTATAGTAATTCCAACAAAATTAGCTCAAATTTCATAAAACATCATTCTCAATTTAAAAACCCATAAATTTATTAACCCTATACTAAGAACCAACTAGAATCTCTTAACAAGCCATTCTAAGTTTAAAAGAAAACATACTCTTCCATTTTGTCATTTTAGATAGACCTTTACACAAAGACTCAAAACTTGTTTCTTAAATCTAAGTGTTGATTTTGGATGCAATTTTCCCCCTAGCATACCCAAAATTTATAAAAATCCAATGATGGGATCTAAATTTATGATCTCTAATTTAAGACCCATTTTTTGGTGACTCCATTGCAGATAAATGAATTGATCAACATTTCAACAAGAGTCCACCATAATCTCATTGAAAGTTATTCATAGGTTACATATCATTGAATTGGTCAACCCTTCACTCAAAATCAACTACAATATTATGATAAGTCATTTTGAACTTACTAATCAGTGAATTAGTGAACACTTCACTTAGAATTAGCTATAATCTCATAAGAAGGCATTATGATGCTATAAATCATCAAATAAGTTAACTCTTCACTCAAAATTAGCTACAGTTTCATAGCAAGCCATTTTGAGGTTATAGTTTGTCAAATAAGTCAACCCTTCACTTAACATCAACTATAATCTCATAACAAGCCATTATGAGGTTACAGATCATTGAATCATTCAACCGTTCAATCAAAGATCAGCTAAAGTCTTATAACAATCCATTCTAATGTTACAAATCATCAAAATAGTCAAACCTTCACTAAAAATTAGCTATAATCTCATAAAAATCCATTCTAAAATTCCAAATCACCAAATTGATCAATCGTTTAATCAAAATCAATCACAATTTCATAACAAGTCATTTTAAGGTTGTAGATCACTAAATAAGTCAACCCTTCAAAAAAAATTAGGCACAATCTTATGTCAAGCCATTTTGAGCTTACAAATTTCCAAATTGGTCAACCATTCAATCATAATCAACCACAATCTCATAATGAGCTATTTGGAGGGTGTAGATTATCAAATCAGTCAACCCTTCACTTAGAATCAATTAAGACCTCATAATAAGCCATATTGAGGTTGTAGATCATCGAGTTGGTCAACCCTTCACTCAGAATAAGCTATATTATCATAATAAGGTATTCTTAGGTTGCAAATCCATGAATCAATCAATTGCTTAATTAAAATCATCCATATCTCATAACAAGTCATTCTAAGGTTAGAGATCACCGAATCAATGAACCATTCACTCAAACTCAGCTACAAACTTATAACAAGCAATTCTAAGGTTACATATAATTGAATCGGTCAACCCTTCACTAAGAATTAGCTAGAATGTTATTACAAGCCACTCTAAGGTTATAGGTTGCCAAATTTTCAAACCTTGACTCTAAATTAGCTATAATTATATAACAAATAATTCTAAGGTTATAGATCATCGAATTGGTCAATCATTCAATCAAAATTAGCTTCAATTTTATAACAACAATTATGATATTACAAATCACTGAATAAGTCAACCCTTCACTCAAAATCATCTCAAATCTCATAACAAATCATTCTCAAGTTATAAATTGTTGAATTTAGTCAATCTTACACTTAGAACCAACTATAATCTCATAACAAACTATTTTAAGATTAGAAAGAAAACTTAGTCTTAAATTCTGCCACTCTAATTAAACTTGTACAGAGAGACAAATCTTTGTTGAAGAAGCACTTGTTTCTTACAACCATTGACTTTTGGCACAATTTGGCCCCAAACGACATATCCAAAACTAAGGAAAATATAGTAGTTGAATCCAATGTTATGGTTTCTAAACTAACACCCCTTTTTTACTCCATTGTAGATCATTGAATTGATCAATGGTTTAATCAAAGTCATCCAGAATCTCATAATAAGCCATTCTAGGGTTATATATCATCAAAATGGTCAACCCTTTACTCAGAATCAACTAAAATATTATTACAAGCCATTTGAGGTTATGGCTACCAAATTGGTTGAACCTTGACTCTCAGTTAATTTTCAAGCCATTATAACATTATAGATCATTGAATCAATTAATCATTCAATTAGAATTAGCCACAATTTTATACAAACCATTCTAAGGTTACAGATCACCAAATAAGTCAACCTTTCACTTGGAATTAGCTCAAATCTCATAACAAGTCATTTTGAAGTTAACCATTATTGAATTAGTCAACCCTACATTGAGAAGCATAACTTTTTTCTGAAATCTAACTATTGTTTTGGGCACAATTCAGCCTCCAACAACATACCCAAACCTTAGGAAAATCCAATAGTGGAATCCAAAGTTGTGATCTCTACATTGAGACCCATCTTTTTGTGACTCCATTACAGATCACTAAATTGACCGATTGTTCAATTAGAGTTAGTTTTAATCTCATAACAAGTCAATCTAAGTTTATACATCACTAAATTGGTCAATAATTCATTTAGAATTAGCTACAATCTCATAACAATCCATCCCAAGTTTACAGATCACCGAGTTGGTCAACCCTTCACTTAGAATTAGCTACAATCTCATAACAAGATATTGTGATGCTATAAATCATCAAATTGGTCAACCTTTTACTCAGAATCAGCTAGAGTTCCATAAAAAACTACTTTGAGGTAATAGATCAGAGAATAAGTCAATCCTTCACTCAAAATCAACTATATTCTTATAACACGTCATTTTGAGGTTATAGATCATTGAATCCTTCAACCATTCAATTAGAATTAACTACAATCTTATAACAGTTCATTCTAAGGTTATAGATCATTGAATAAGTCAAACTTTCACTCAAAATCAGCTATAATCTCATAATAAGACATTCTAAGGTTCTAAATCACTGAATTGATCATCTTTTCTATCAAAATCACCCACAATTTCATAACAAGCCATTCTGAGGTTGTAAATCATTGAATAAGTTAACCCTTCATGAAAAATCAACTACAATCTTATATCAAGTCATTTTGAACTTACAATTTTCCGAATTGGTCAATTGTTTAATTAAAATCAACCACAATCTCATAATGAGATGTTTTGAGGGTGTAGATTGTCGAATCAATCAACCCTTTACTTAGAATAAACTAAAATCTCATAACAAGCCATTGTGAGGTCATAGATCACTAAATTGGTCAACCCTTCACTCAAAATAACCGATAACCTTGTAATAAGGTATTCTTAGGTTGCAGATCATCAAATCACTCAACCCTTAATCAGAGTTATCCATATCTCATGATAGGGCATTTGCACCAAGATGGTGTGTAATAAAGTGAACACCATGGAAAAAAGGGAAAAGTACACATAATGTGATCATGTTATGTGTACTTTTGATCAAATTTCAAAATTGGCCTTAGATCATTACCAACCAAGGAAAAGCATTAAATTTTTTGAGGTTTTACATAATGTGATCATGTTATAAATGTGATTTTTTTATGCTTAACAAAATTTAATCACATTTTTAAGAACTATAACATTACTTCTAGTTCTCCATAGCCTCATTAGCCTATGAAGGACTAGAAGTAATGAGAGTGATATTAATAGAGAGAGAGAGAGAGAGAGAGAGAGAGAGAGAGAGAGAGAGAGAGAGAGAGAGAGAGGAGGGGAATGATAGAGTTCATATTGCTCTATAGATAATTCCACAACACTTGTCACTTCTCTATCTAAAAAGTATATTTTTGAGTGCATGTGCACTGAAGACCTTCTATCACTACTAGAGCTACTAATAGATGGTGAGTACCTATCATCATCATCATCAGACATAGGCTCACATTCATATCTCACTTCTTTCCTTTTTTATTTTCCCCTTTCTATCTCTTTGGGCCATTATTTGTAACTTTTATCATGGGTCCAAGAAGCTCTTCCCACTCTTTTCCATTAACCAAGTAGGCATTCTCTCTTAATGCTGAGTAATTGGTTAATAGTTTCATTCTTAATAGAATTCATAACTAGATTCTCCATAGCTTATTTTCTTCTTGATCGTTGCAATATTTTCTCGTCGACCAAACATTTTATAATCAGTTGATATACAATCATAGTTTTCTCTTGGCCAATCCTTTAGGCATATGATTGATCCTTTAGATCCACAAAATAGTTAAAATCTAGATCTGGTATAAGAATAGTTTTAGATCCCCAATTTTAAAATTGTATCATCTAGTAAATTTTCAAGTTTAAATGACACCATTTGACACTTTTAAATGACACCAAGAACTTTTGAAACATTAATAATTTTAAGGCAAGCATCTCCCATCATCCTCATAAGATGAAGGCTTGAACTTCTTTCTAATTGTTCTTTATCTAATGATTTTGAAGGGAATAATATTCTTACCAGAAAATTCAGTTGCCAATCACATCTTTTCCTTTTGTTTATGTGGATCAGATTTCAATATCAAAGTCCTCTTGATGTCTTTTTTCTCAAAGTACATGGGTATGTACAACCACTGTAATGTGCTTCATCTTATCATCTACAGTTATTATTTTCAGTGTACATAACTACAAAGGTTTTATTAGCTTCACAAGCTATAGACTTCAGAAGACCACTAACAATTTGATGTCTTCTATCTGTTGATAATTTGAATGATGGATAGGGAAGATATCCAAGGATAATCATGTACAAACCTTTTTTGAACATACCTTTTCCTACTGAAAACTCTATGTAAATAGATGACAATTCAAACATACACCTCCTTTTTCTATATTCCTTGTGATAGTTTTTGAGCTTCAAGAGCCTTATACACTAAGAGGCTCTGATGACCCCTTAGACTATTGAGACTGGAAAGACCTATTTAACATTCACCTTGGTTGAAATTAACACATGATATGCATGTGATCCTAGATGTCAGATGATGATGATGAATACTCATTATCTGCTAGTAGCTCAAGTAGTGACAGAGGGTTAGAGTGTACATAACTACAAAATCCTCTTGATGTATTTTTCCAAATGTATACAAGAATGTACAACCATTTTTATGTGCTTTGTCTTATCATCTTCAATTATTATTGTCAAAGTGTACATAACTACAAAGGTTTTATTGGCTTCACAAGCTATAGAATCCAAAAGACCACTAACAATTTGATGCCTTCTATCTGTTGATAATTTGAATGGTGGATAGGCAAGATATCTAAGGATGATCATATACAAACCTTTTTTAAACATAACTTATCCTAATGAAAGCTTGTGCAAATAGATGGCAGTTGAACCATACACCTCCTTTTTCTATACTAATTGTGATTCTAATACATGCAATATGGATTCCAAGGATTACCCATCTTCATAAAACAAGAAAGAAAACATCCCACTATAGAAGTAGCATAAAGACCTGTCTAGTGATCACATTATGTTGAAGATTCTTTTGATATCATATGATGATGATGATGATACTCACCATCTATGAGTAGCTCAAGTAGTGACAGAAGGTCTTCTGTGCACATTTACTCAAAAACAAAATTTAGAGAGATCTTATGAGATCTTAAGGGGTCATAATGTCACTTTCGACACACTAGGAACCCTCATGATCCCTTTCAATGCATTAGAGCCAACAAGTCATTGGAAGAAATTACATTTTTCAATAGAGGAGATACACCCATTGGATCTATAATAATCTTAGATATCTCACCTCAATTGATGTCATGTCAGTTTTGAAACTTTCTCCCAAGTAGACCTCCTTGTCCTTTTATAGTACCTACATGAAAATAGAAATACGAAGTTCAGTGATAAGCTCTACAGATACCTTGAAAAATAAGGTGAGTTGAAACACAACTTAAGATGATCTTTTAAAAAGATACAAGAAGGATGACAATAAATAAAACATTCTAGTTGTCAGAAATCATATTAAACCTTGATTCAAAAATGTTATTTTTATCTTGACTTGATAGCTTTGTCCATCTCTACTATTATGTTCTTGTTCTTTCTCTTACCACTCTAAAGAATTTTGTGAATTATAATTCAATGGTTGGACAAAAGATTCATGAGAAATCCAAAAGAAATATTTATTTCTCAAAAATAATAGTATTTAGTCCATACTACATACCACATTAACATGTAGAGTCATAACTACATACTTAAACCCAAATATTTGTTACAATGGAAACAAGATCATGTTTACAAGTGAATATATAATTGCAACATATGAAATTAAGTGTACTCCATATGACAATGATGGTTGCATTTCCATGCCCTCCAAATCTAGTGGTGGTGACATTTGACAGGCTCTGATAATTTTTTAGATTGTTGAGACTAGGAAGACCTAGTTAAATTTCAACTTGGTTACACTTAACACATGATATGCATGTGAGCCTATGTCAGATGATGATGATGAATGCTTACCATATATTACTAGCTCAAGTAGTGATAGAATTTCTTTAGTGCATATGTACTTAAAAAAAGTTGTGATGAAGATGTCACCTACAAATAATGGACTGTCACAAAAAACCTATGATGAAGATGACACCTCTAACTACTAGTATGTCATGGAAAAGTTGTGATGAAGATGACACATACATTTACTAGAGTTCTTATCAACATGTTTCATGATTTCAAGATATATACTAAATTGGCATACACACAAAAATACATCACTAAATTTTCCTACATGGTAAAAATCAAAGACAAAGTTTAGTAAAATGAATCAACATACCTCAGATCCTTTACAGGAAGTCTCCATCATTTCTTCAGACGATGATTTATCTTGTAGTTCAACTACAAGAATCTCTCTCCTCTATCCCAACCATACATTGCATTGTTGCATTGTAATTAGGTCTTCCCTATAAGGGTCACCATTTTGATGATCAACAAATTGAATGACTCTAAGACCCATCGTCTAAGTTCCAAACACTAAATTTTCCTTGAGAGAATTTATATTTGAATCTTTGTATAAAACCACTATGCATTATTCCTCCAATATACTCTTTCTTTGTATAAAACCCACTGTGCATCATCCCTCCAATAATTTATTTGATGAAATTAATCCATTTTTAGGTAGTTGCTTCATTAATTAGGCCTAATTAGTTTTATTAGGCCACTAAACAAATGATTATACTTTTACATAGACATAATGTAATAGCATTATGTCTAGTAAATTCATACTGGACATAACACAACTATGCTATGTATATTAGACATAATGTAAATGCATTATGTATATTAGACATAACATGATTGCATTATGTCTAGTATGACAATTTAGTCATACAAAGAATAAGGCGATTGCATTTCATTATTAAAAAAAGTGTGATTGTGTTTAGGCTTGGTAATATGCCTATTCAACTACCTGAAGGCTTGGGTTGATGGTTTCCCTCCATTTTTTGTTGGCTTAGATGATTTTTCAACTTCTAAGATCATTTATTTTCTTTCACTTCATTGTGGTTATCTCTAAAATTATCACCATAATCTCACACATTTTCTTACCTTCCTAACCATATATTTTTTTTATTTTTTGGGCAAGATTAGCCTTTTGAAATTGATTTTTCTATATTAGTGTCTTGACAATTCTTTGACATATGTCTACCATTTTTTTAATAACTTTTGATCTACTTAACCAAATACAAAATAAATTACATATTATTGTTCTACACTTTATATATACACATTCTTAAAAAAAGTGTTAATATTAGATTATTTTGATGCAAGTTATTCCCAACACATGAATAGGTACTAGAATTTTAGGATGGATTCACTTAAAAAAATCATAGCAAAAAAATAACTGTGAGAAAACTATGAAAAAATACATAACTTCTAGATCTCACCCTTACCTATCATGCTATGAAAGGTCTTTTCAAAATACTAAATATAACTTTTTTTTTAGCACACAGAAACAACTATGCTATGTTTTTCTACAAAAAACATAGGAACAATTTTTTGTGCCTATAGGATTTGACCCTCTTAATCTTATCCATTTAAAAAAAAACTTTCATAGTTTAGAAACTAAATTTAGAGTACTACAATTTTTTTGTTTTACACATTTTCTCATTTTGAGTGCATGACCCTCAAACAGGTCTTTCATGACTAGGTTTACCTAATTGCATAAAAAAGGTGTCCAATTATACCTTCACTTTTGCACACCATTGATGCACTTACTCAATAAGTCATTCTAAGGTTACAAATCATTGAATCAGTTAACCATTCACTCAGACACAACTACAATATTATAACAAGTCATTTTGAGGTTACATATTATCAAATCAATCAACCCTCCACTAAGAATCAACTAAAATGTTATTACAAGCCACTTTGAGGTTACAAGTTATCCAACTGGTCAAATCTTGACTCTAAATAAACTACAATTTCATAACACATTATTATGAGATTATATATCATAGAATTGACCAACTGTTCAACTAGAATTAGCTACAGTCTTATAACAAACCATTGTAAGGTTACAAAGAACTGAATAAGTCAACCCTTCACTCAAAACTAGCTCAAATCACATATCAAGTCATTTTGAAGTTATAAATGGAAAAATTAGTCAACTCTACACTCAAAACGAACTTAAATCTCATAACAAGCCATTCTAAGGTTAGAAATAAAATATAGTCTTAAATTCAGTCATTCTAGATAGACCTGTACACAAAGACTCAAAACATTTGAAATATAACTTATTTCTTAAATAACACCATTGATTTTGGGCACAATTTGGGCCCTGAAATCATAGCCAAAACTTGGGAAAATATAATGGTGGAATCAAAAGTTATGGTCTCTACACCAAGACCCATGTTTCTATGACTCTATTTGATATCACTAAATTGATCAACTATTCAATTAGAGTCTACCAGAATCTCATAGCAAGTCATTCTGAGGTTACACATCATTGAATTGGTCAACACATTACTTAGAATCAACAACAATATTAGAACACATCATTTTGAGTTTATAGGTCATTGAATCAGTCAACCCTACACATAGAATTAACTACAATATCATAATAAGGCATTCTAATACTATAAATCATTGAATCAACTACAATTTCATACCAAGCTATTTTGAGGTTATAGATCACTAAATAAGTCAAACCTTCAATCAAAATTAACTATAGTCTCATAACAATCCATTATGACGTTGCAGATCATTGAATTATTCAACCATTCCATCAAAATCAACTACAATCTTATAACAACCCATTCTAAGGTTATAGATCATCAAATATGTCAAACCTATTGACATTAAGGTAAATTGTCTATTAGTGACTTAACACTTAGTCAATTGATTTCATTGCTACTCAGCTTATCATTCATCTAGCAGTGTTAACCAAGTGTTTTAGTTGCTACTGAGCTAAGTAGTTAGAATGCAGTTTATGTTGAGCTTTACAGTGTCTACCAAGCATTTGAGATAGTTTATTGTATCACCCAAGTGTAGCAGAGTCTACTAAGATATCCAGTAGAAGTGATAAAGATTTTCATGCTAATTGATCTCTATAGTGTTAACCAAGTTCTACAATGTATACCAAGCTTGCAGTGTTAACGAAGTGAATCCAGTGTTGACCAAGTCATGTAGTGTCAACCAAGTGATCCAGTATCTATTGAGTATCTCAGTGTTCACCAAGTCACATAGTATTGACCGAGTTTCTACTACTTGAAGTGATTAGTATGGACTGATCTTCAACTTGAACTGAGTGCCAGATTATTCTGAGTGTTAATAGTGTTTTTCAAGTGTCAAAACATCACCAAGTTTGTCTTCTGAACCTTAGTTACAACAATGGGCCAAACTTGTAAATTATAATGAATTTTATATTATAACCAACTCTATTAAGTAATTAATTGGATTAATATATATGTAATGTATTAAATCATATCCAAAGGCAAGTAATTAAGCATGAGTATGTGAAGAAGTAAGAGCAGATGTGTGTGTTTGTAAATCCTTTAACAAGGTGGACCTCATAGTCCTTATTACTCCTAATAGGGTAGATCACCATAAATGGTCAATTGTAAGCCTTAATAGGCCAACTTTATACTATAGTACTAAATCTTGTCAGTATCATCCCCACTCCAGTTTTACTTTCTATTTGAAAGGTTTTTGGGTCACCATATCTCATGTCAAAGTGTTATGAATGTTTTGTTACTTCCATTTTTTCATGCATGCAATTACATCAGAATAATATATGAAGGATTAATTGATGAAGTGAGTTAAACTTTTATTGGTTCCTGATTCACCTCTCCCCTCTCAATAACCTAGCATCTTATAGCAGTTCATTTTGAGGTTACAAATCACAAAATTGGTCAACTCTTCACTTAGAATCAGCTACAATATCACGCCAAGCTATTCTAAGTTAATAGATCACCAAATCAGTTAACCCTTCACTAAGAATTAGCTACAATATCATAACAAGGCATTTTGACATTGTAAATCATTGAATCGATTAACTCTTCACTCAAAATCAGTTGTAGTTTCTTAACAAGCCATTTTTAGGTTATATATTACCAAATAAATCAACCCTCACTTAGGGGTAAGAGCACAAAATTGGGTTGCAATTCCACCTAAGTCAAATCCACGAAATTGGACCTCTCATAAATGGGTACCCAATTTGCTTATAATTGAGTACCCGATTCTAAAATCCCACTCTAGGCACTCAATCCATATTTCAAAAATTGGGTGCCTGATTTTTGAAATGTGGCCCAAGTGCCCAAACGTCTTAAAAATTGGACACTTGATTTTCAACAAATCGGGTACCTAATTTGAAAAACTATAAATCCCCCCATTTTTTGGCATTTTTTGTGTCATTTTTATCATTTACAAAATGTGAGTCTGATTTTAGAGCAATACGAGAGCCCATTTTTGACCTCTACCGAGCTCCCTACTACTATTTTCTGACATACTATGTATTTTATTTTGTTTTTTACTATTTTATTTAATAGTTTTCAGTTTTACGTTTTATATACTGTCAATTTATTATAATTTTTTTCAGTTTTAATATGTACATAAAATTATAAATTTTCATTGTTAATAGTATTATCTTTAGATTATTGTATCTATTAATTTAAATAATATTTTCGTAGATGTTCATTTAAAAATTATTATTTTAGATGTTTTGAAATGTATTTAATATGTAAATTATAATGTTCAATGATTAGATAGATGTAAATTCATTGTTTAAACATGTAATTACATTCAATATTTTATATTTATTTCATATAAATAGTGATTAATTATAGATTGGTTTGTAAACCATATAACTAAGAAATTAAAACTAACTATATTCGTAAGTCTTTAACCTCAACCTAACCATAATTGTACAATAAAACCCTAAACATATAACTAAGTATTTAATCACATAACACCCTGTGAAGGGATCCAAACACAAAACTTAGTATTTCATGATTTTACTTATTATATTGTACTTTGTTTCATGGATAAAAAATGGATGATGTAAACTATTTTATAAATGTATATTCTTTCAACTTTTCATACCCTGTGACATGTACAGTGGATGATTGTGCATTCTGAATTAATGCCAAGTGGCATTCAGAACAAATGTATATTATTTAAATGAATTGAACTTGCAATTATTCTTTCATGTGGATGTGTTATTTATTTTACTTCTAGTATAATTATTTAAAAATGAAATGTAGATGCGCTTGTTAAGGAATCATTAAGGAATGTAATCTCTTATGTTTTTAATGTAAATTATTGTACATGTTATTGCTTTCTTAGTAAAACTTTAGGTTAGTTCTTTAAATCACTTGGTTGGGTGTTACATAATGTGCTCCCTTATCTTAAAACCATATCTTGTTAAATAAAACTATACACCAATTGTAAACATAGTATTAACCTTGATGTAAAATCTCACTCTCACCATAATTCTAACCTAACCCTAACACTGATTAAAATTTTAACCAAATTATAAAATTAAAATCAACAAAATCAATTCTAAGCCTAACCTTAATCATGTTAATAAACTTAATCCTAAATGTTAAACCCTAATTGTAATTGTAACTTCAAATCTTAAACCTAACACTTGATCCCTAGCTAGGTAACCATAGCAGTAGGTATAATGGAAAGTAATCTTAATCCTAAGTTTGAAAACTATATTTAATGATTTTAAATTAGGTTGAAGAAATATTATGGATAATATGAATAATATTATTTTGAGAATATATGTTATTAATAATTAGTTCTAAATAATGAAATAGATTGTGTATAAAAAATCATTTATTAATGTAGTTATTAATAGATATAATTGTCTTAAGTTAAATACTAGATCTTGGTACATTGATATTTTGAGACACTAAAACTATACCAACTATAAACTTCCTTTATCAAACTATTAAAATAAGTATACTTTATAATTGTCCATTACTCATTCAACTTGTGATGAAGTCTACATTCATTACAACTTTAGCTATGAGTTTGTATGATTCTATTAGATTTTATAACCTTTTTAACCCATTCATTACTAAGATTTTGAGCCAAAAAAGGTAACATTACTAAACTTTTTTTGATCCTGAGATGAACATATAATCCATAATGAGAATAAAATCCCACAGTGTCACAAAATAAGTGTACATAAAAATTGATCTAGCTACTTGAATATAGAAAAAAGAAACAATTTTTAGGGAAACAACCCTAGAACAAACAACAATCCATTATGGACAAAAATCTATTGAATTATGGATTGACTGATAGCATCTATGATATGCTAATACAACTCTAAATAAGTTATCAAATCTCTAAATTTCAATATATATTCTAGTCATACCTCTTAGATCAATCTTTAGTATGACATTCTTACACACCTTTATATCTCATACACTCATAACATCACCATTTTCTTGTAACATTAAAAAATAATTTCATCTTTTTATAGATGCAATTAACATAAAAAAAAGGTTGATCTTAACCATCATATTAATTTTACAAAAACAAACTACAATAATCCATTTTACCCAAGATATGTAAACTAAGACAGTTAGGACCCACATATATAATCTCTAGTATGCCACGATCTATCAATCACACTCATGACCTAATGCAACATGACAGCTAACTGAGTTAGGAAATAATACATCAACACACTCCAAGAGACCTTTTGAATCCAATCAAAAATATCATTTTTTTCTCATATTAATAACATGATACAATTAAGAAACATAAATAAGCATTGTGAACTACCACATCAACAAAAAACACATCTCTATCTCATTATCCAAAAGAAACTCTACACTGTTCATCATGAACATCAAATAGAAATATCTATCTTTAAATAAAAATGGCATGCACAAATAAAAATCATGAAGCCTTCTATCTTGAGGTACACATATGAGTACTCAACACTTCACTTGGTTGGCACCAAAAATAATTACATAATCAATCCATCATCACTGGAAAAACTAGTCTCTGATCAAAAGATTGTAACTTAGAACTCAAATAATCATATTAATCTCTTCAAGCAACACTATGAGTCCTTCCTAGACATAGACATGTTATTCTTATTTGACTCATCATGACTCCTAATCATACCTGAGAGATATGTTTCCAAAAATGATAACATCTATATGGTCACATGGAATCCACTTTCCAACAATCTTCTTCTATTTTCTTCTCTAACCTCTCATTTTCCTTCACAAAGGATTAGTAATTATTTCATGAGTTGATCCTCACCATACATGTCTCTAAGTCTTATTCCTTTCCAAATTTTCCTAATGTAAGATGTCTTACCAAATTCACCTGCCAACAATAAACTTATGCCTAATTTCTCACCACTACAAGGAATGTCAATCTAGATAATATTTTCCATTTTATCTATCACAGGTTCTCTTATCGCAAAGATTGTTCACTCACAGTCACAAGATTTTAAAGAAAATCATTGAAGGCTTACCCTTAATTAATTAGCTTTCTATTCTATGTCTTAGTCATAATATCTTCTACAATATTTGTAATCCTTAACTTTATTTGGTTCCTTCTCTTCTTCTTCACTCATTATTGACGAAATTACCTAGAAGTGAGTCCTTGATTTCTCCTTAGATGCATCCAAAAAAAGGGAACTCCTAACATATGGAGTTATTCTTCTATACAATACTAAAGAATTGATTAAAATCATCAGCATCATCATTGTTCTTTTTTCTATCCTTAACCACACATGGTTTGTCTAAATCATCCCTAATGGTCAGTTAGGGGTCTAGGATAGAAACATAAAACTGTAATATTTTTTTCAACAAGACTTCAAAAACTAAATAGAATAGGAATATAACTACTCTAGCATTCAATATATAATATTAATAATAAAAAAATCACTGCAATATTTCATAAAGTAATTCCATTTAGGATCTAGATCATAATCTAACAAAACAATGGTTAAACTATTGGGCACTTTCACATCCTTTTCCTTAATATCAAAAAAATGTTCCTCTGAACTTGCATAAACAAAACAAGTTCGTATCTAATATTAAAACCAGATTTAGATAGTTGATTTATTAATATAGTTTTTTCGAGTATTATTTTATGATTAGACTTAAATTTGGTATAATGTTCAATTAGCCTTAACATTGAAGTTTACTTAAGTGTTTAACTTTATTTATTTAATTGATATGGTTTTAAAGATCCACACATTTATAAAATTGATATTTTAGATTTAAATATTATTAAATAGTAATTTTTTCATTTTTTATGTTGTTTAAACATATATGCAGATTATATTTGATGGACTTGCCACCACCCCCTTCCCCTCCCCCACCCCTACTTCTGCCCCTTCTATCTCCACCTCCACCTCCACCCCCACCTCCACGACCACCTAGTCCTCCTCCACCACCCACCATAGATGATCTACGAGAGAGAATGAGGTGTAATCTTAATGACCTCATGTGAGATATTGAGGCTATTAGGCATGAGGCCCACCCCCCTCCTTGCAGATAGCATGCAAGGCATTGTTCAATCTATAGAGAATTTGGATTATGATATTGATTCATTTAGATTATGGAGGCAAAACATGTGTGCCTTCTATTTGAATGGCTTATCATATAGAGAGGTTCATAACCTAAAAATAGGTAAAGGAAATTTTAAAAGCTATTTTGTTAACCCTAAGATAGGTGAGGAGATTAACGGAGGAAGCCTCGTATTTCTATTAGATGGTGCACACATCCACACATAGTAGCACACTTTTGGAAGCGGTGGTGAATTTTATTTGACCATCCACCACATGCTAATCATGAGGTGCCCATGTACTTCCTTAGGAAGCTATGTGTTGAGTTTGAATTGGGTTTGAAACCCAATTATTTTTATATGAAATCATTTTAGAGGGTTGGTGGAGGGATGCCCCAGGATAGGCTTAGGGCAAAGCTCAATGATAGAATGAGAAACCACATGCAACCTCAGCCCCTTGTACCTCTTCCTACACCCATTGTACCAACTCCACACCATCATCAAGTAGTCTCATTTGCTCTTACCTCTTTGAGTGCCCTTTTGGGAAATTTAGTACAATAGTGGATGCAGGCAACACATGTCTGTCCACTTGGACATATTTGTACTAGCTGTAAAGGCATATGCAGAGGCCCTCAGAGCGATGTTGATGCAGAGCAAAATGACCATTATGCTGCCATGGTGATGGTAGTGATGAGATTGCTGTGTCATCATTTGTTGACCTCATGCAAGGAGAGCTCGAAGACAGTCAAGAGCAGTAGGTAAATTTTAATTAAAATTTCAATATAAAGTACATAATTATTTACTTTCTACATAAATGTGTAATTGTATTAACCATATTAATTTGTACTTTTGAAATAACAGAGGATGGATGATATTGTTCCTCCTAGGAGGCAGTATAGTCTTTTTTTAGACCTAACAGATGTTGGCATCTCTCATATACTTTGCACTTTGAATTACACTGTAAAAATGTACATTCAAACATGAATTTAATAACATGTGCTCATATGTTCTTTTTATCTAATTTTTTAGGGATTGTTGGCTGCTACACAGTTTGATGTCAGTACAAGTCCTGATCCAGTTACCACTGAGGCATAGCCTCAAATACATACGGTATGAACTTTTGATTGAAGACAAATAATTTGTCCTATTTTTATGTATGTAGATTGTTATTAACTTATAATCTGAAAAATATTGACTCACGTATATATTTTATGTGTTCTGATTTTACGAACAAGAGATGGATCATACTCATCCATACAAGCCTTGATATAGTTGATTTTTGACTCCATCTTTTGATCATCGTGCTAGCATACCTTTAGACACATCTATGGCATTGGCTACTACTCAAGTATGATACACACACACACACACACACACACACACACACACACACACACATACAGTTTTATAATGTATAAAAAATGTAGTGTAAAAATAATGTACTTTTTAGTTTAAGTACTTTGTAATTATTCATGTATATATATTTTTGACTCAATGTTTATGTATCCATAGTTTTAGGACTATGTCGCCATGAGTGTTGCTAAGAGTATGGGACTAAGCCAGATGGAGGTACCTACATCATCCTTTGAGGTCAGTATAGTGATTTATGTACATACATAGTTCATTATGCTCTTTATCAAATTTTAAAAATGTATGTGTTGTAATTATAGGACCTCACCACTCCCACATTTGGTATCTTTCATAGTGCACCTCCTCCCATTATAGAGGGACACCCATCTCATGTGGTATTTATTTTATTATGTAGTAAATACTTAATTTATTTGCAAGCTAGATTTTGAAACCCATTTCAATTAAGCATGTACATGATGAGACATGCCTCATGTTACACATGATGATCCATCTACCTCATAGGGTGTCCCACATGATGATACATCTCATATTACACAACATGATCCATCTAAGTCCTCTTCGCATGGAGTAAAGAGGACATTCGATCAGATAGATTAGGTCTTGTTGGCACCTTTAGATTGTGTTTTTATGACACATATTGTTTATTTTTATACACTTTGTATCAGGATAGTTAATTGTATTATATGTATTTTTTGACTTCATAGATCATGTTATGACATGTTAGACCATGTACTATTTTTTTACGACTTCTTATCATGCTAGTGTATGTAGTATATATTATTATGTTAAATCATGTTTTAAGTATTCAAACCATTTTCTTTATTGTGACATATTTTATTCATGAACATATGACACATTTTAAAAGTATATATGGTACATGAACAATAATTTTAACTATTTATAGAGCATTAGTACTAATATCAAAAAGATTATTGGATAAATATCACATCAAATTTATGCATTGAGATTCATACAAATAAAATTGACCTACTATTATAAATATTTTTCATCCTAAAAATTCAAATTTATAAAATTGAGGTAAAGATTGAAGATTTTTTTTATGAAATGATGGATGATACCCTTCCTTTCACACATTTTCTCATCAAGTGCCACTTTGGCTAGAATGCCTATTTTTCTAAACAAGACACTTGATGTCATATCAAGTTGTTACATTTTCTTAAATATATTTACCTATGTAATTAAATAATCAATTGAGGTAGTTTAAAAGTTTCCTAATTGGTCCTAATATATTATAAGGTTTTTTAATGAGTCTTGGGGCCACTTACAATCCATTATGACCCCTTATGATACATTAGAACCATTAACATCCCATTTGTGTGTCCTACCATAGTTGATGTGTTCTAAGGGGTCCTAATAGGCCCTAAGATGTCCTAGGACCAGTAAGAACCCATTATGATCCTTCATGATATATTAAGACCACTTAAACTCCAAGAGGAAACATTAGGACTAATTACAACCACTTAGGAACTATTATAATGCCTTTGGACATAGTACCGTATCGTATGATGGTGAATGTCTTCAGAGGGGTTATAATTGGTTCTTATGTGCCCGAATGGCCCCTAATGGATTATAAGGGTTCCTAATGGGTCCTAAAAGGTCATGGGATCACTTAAAACACATTAGAACCCCTTAAGACACATTAGGACCCATTAGGGCATATTATAACCCATTAGTTGTCTTATGCCCCTTAAGATTGTCTAAGAGGCATTAATGGATTTTAATGTGTTTTAAATGGTCATAATGTGCACCCTAAAGGGTATTAATAGGTTTTAAAACCACATAGGACCAATCATGATCTGTTGTGAGATATTAGGATCACTTAGGACACATTACTATGTCTTGCAATGGTTAATGTGTTATAAGAGGTTTTAATGGGGTCTAATGGGTCCTAATGTGTGCGAATGGACCCTAATGAGACATAATGTGTACTAATGGATCCTAAAAATCCCTAATGTCCCCTTAGAACATATCACTCATTAAGGCACATTAGACCTCTAAACGGTGTCCTACAATGACCAATATGTTATAAAGGCTCATAATTGCTCATAATGGTTCATAGGAGGTTGTAATTAGTCTCAAGGATTCCTAGAACCACTTAGGACCCACTAAAACTCCTTAGGAAAAAATAGGATTGAATAGGACACATTATAGCCCTAAAGTGTATCCTACAATGATTAATGTGTTCTAAGGGTTCATAAAGTGTGTTAATGGTATGAATGGGTTCCAAGGAGTCATAATGGGTCCTAAGGTTTCTTATGACCACATATGACCCATAAAAACCTCTTGAAAACATTAGAATGTACTAGGACACGTTAGAAAAGATTACTTTTAGGACTACAATAAATAATGTGTTATAAGGGGTCCTAAGAGGTGCTAATTTGTTCTAAGGTGTCCTAATGGGTCCTAATGTGTTCTAAGGAGCCATAATGGGTCCAAAGGGATTTTAGGACCACCTAGAACCCATTATAACCCTTTATGATAAATTACAAGAACTTATAACCCTCCCCATATCCCTCCCTCTCTCTCTCTCCCTCTCTTCCTCCTTCCCTCCCTCTCACTTAACATGGTTAACATGGTTAAACATACATGTCAATTATCAACATAACAATAGCATATAATCAATACAATGAGTAATGATCTTTCAATTATCATGTACAAGTGAAGGGTTTAATATTACAATAAATAGGAATTTGAAACTTCAAACAAACATTAATTTAAACATGCTTGAATGCATAAGTAATGGAAAAAAATCAGAGGTCATTATTTAAATTGACAATTAATTTATAATATCAAGTGCACACCTTTAACTTTCAAATAGAAGTAAACTCCTGTTTTTAAATTTGTTTGTACAACATATTTCACAATATATGTAAGACAATGTCAATGATAAATTTATAGAAGTGAACTCAAAATATAGAATTGGTTCAACACATCTCTTCAAATGAGGTCCTATAAAATAAAATTGTAAAAAAAAATCACATGTTAATAAACGCATAGATTAATATGAGTTATCTGAACTATGTAAATATATGTGTAATTTGTATGTACTCACTATGTGGAATTGCACAAGATGTTGATGTTCAATCCACTTTAACATTTAAATTTGCATAAATTCTAATTGAGACCTAAATAAGAGGAATATATATAAGTTCTCTAATTTGGTACTGACAACACAAACATACATTTAATTAAATTATATAAGTACATATATAAAAATAATAAAATAAAGAAAAACTTACATGTGTTTGATTTAAGTGTAGTCATCCCACATACCATCTGCATCCTCTCTCTTCTGCAATGCATCTATGATTGTCTCATGCTCATCCATTGAAATTGTCCATAATATCTTATTGGTGGGTCTCCCTTTGTATCTTTCTAATTTGATATTCATTACCACAACCAAATGAGAATAGTGTAAAATCTTCTTTTCAGATTGGTAGTCTTCAAATGCTAGTAAACTATTTCTTCTTGTTAGGTATCTACGTAGCCAGGTGCCAGCTACAATGATAGACCCAATTGGATACTCAAAATCATCATCATCTACTTGATGACATATCAATTTTTTCTTAGGTGCCACACATCTAGCTAGCCAATATTCAGTCTCTTCATCGTTATTACTAGGAACAATAATAGCATAAACATGTCCTACAAGATAAGATAAAGTACAGAAACACTTTAATCATATGAGTACATATGAAAATTATATAAATTGAAGCATGAGATCACAAGAAAATCTAATTAAATTGTGCACACTAGGTTCTATGAGGTTTGAAATACGATCATAGTCTTCTAATGCAAAAGTAACATTTTGGCCTTCATTTACTATATCATCTTGAAAATGTGTGTCAATAAGTGCTAATGATTTTTGTTTCCAATCTTCAACCCATTCTGTATTCTCGCATTCTTCCCATTCACCCGCAAGAAAAAATTGACAAAAACAAGCAAGCTCCCTAGTCTATATAGTCCAAGTGTTAGAATCTAAACTCCTAAATGAATGCCATTTAGTTGACCCACTAATTGTATCACAGTCATATCTTGAAAGGATATTCTTCTCTTCAACTAGGTAGAAGAAACGTTTTATTGTAGAGTTCTCACTTGATCTCATGTATAAATATTTGTTACACCATTCGACAATCTCATGTGCATTTTTGAATTTAGCTTTTTTCTCAAATTTTAATTGCTCTCTACTAAAAGCTCTCTTCACACATGCACCGGCACCATCATGTTCTCCTTTACCATGTCCAGCCTCAAAAAAACTCCACACATGTTGGATGTTAGTTTTCCTATGTTTCCTACTCAACCAATAGAACATCCTAGAATTCTTGAATTGTCCTGTACAATTATCTGACCATATCCAATGTTGTGTTATTTGAATTTGTCTCTCTTTTACATTATCATTAAAGACCTTGAAACAATATTAGAAAAACTTAGATGAATGAAGTTTATTATCACTCAAATAAAAATGGTACTCTCTCAATATTTTTTGATCCTCCTCTATACTACCAGGTGCATGCCTATAAACTATATGAACATAAATTGTTACTTGCACTGAATTGTAATATTTTGGTTGTACCTCTTCTTGTCGTGCAAGTGTGTAGTTCTTTGCAAAGTCAACAATTGAAAGTATGGTACCAATTGGAAATGTATTCTTACATATGAGAAATTGTCCATCAAGCCATCTAGCATATTGAGAGTTTTTAACATATTTTGGTATGATCACACTTTTAAACTCATCCATAAATGCATGACAACTAACTTTATTTGTAACTAGATCACACCTTCTTCCAATCTTCCCATCCTTCAATGGATATTCAATAGTTTTGAATATTTTTACCTCAACTAATTGTTGTCCAAAAGTAGTTAAAGCATTTTCATGCAAACATTCATCTAACAAAGAAAGATTTTCGCACATATCACATGTACCAGAAAGACATGCATTCAAAATAAAATATTGATCATTAGGTGGCTTACAAAATAGACTTGATATGAAATCCTTTACAGTTTGAGGTGGTATTTTTATACCACATTCCTTCAACATTTCTTTACTATGCATAGTACCACATATAGATCGAAATACATCATAATGGTAATGAAATTGAACATGAGTTTTACAACATGTGATTCTTTCCTTGTTAATCCTTACATACCATGGTTTACACTTTTCAAAAGATCTTTGACTAATGGTAATATTCAATACCTTACCATCTACAAATTTTCTAAACAATTCAGTTTGAGTCATGTCCAAAAGGTGTTTAGGATGTGGATCACGTATTTTTGACCCAATTATCAATTTAAGAACATCTCTTGAATTAGGTGATACTCTTGTATTATCATGCCAAAAAAATTCAACCAAACTTTTGACTTCACTAGTAAGTTTCATATCACATCTCGGGAGTCTACCACTAGAAGTCCACAAAATATTTGTTGGATCACGTTCAAAGTTAACCCTTCTCTTTAAATCTCTTTCTAAAGTCTTACAATTCACATTAAGATATCCACTTATGTTGCTAATCAATCTTTTGTTAGCTGTTGATTTGTTAACTAAAGTTGTTGTTATTGCTCATCGTGTTGGATTCTTATCTTTAGAGCGAATTCTCTTTCCAATAACATTAAAGGCACTAGCAACAATGGATACAACTTATTTTAAAGACCCATTTTTATTCTTGGGTTTTGCATGCATTCCTAAACTTCTCATTACTTTTCGCATTTTAGACATTTTAATTAGTTGCAACATCAACTGACATTGAAACCCAAATTTCTTAATATTAAAAAAATGTCTATATAATCTATTAGCATGTGTCCTAATTTTTCTCCATGAAACCAAACCCTCAAGATTATCTACCACATCATTAAGAAAATGAAAATTATGTTCCGACACTTTACTATCATGCTGACGTGTTTGTTCAGTAGTTGGTGTTTCTATATCTACATTCATGCAATTTTTATTTTCAATTGACATTTCATTTTCATTGTTATTTGGTATTTGAATCTCATTTTCAATTTTTCTTGGTATTTCTTTCAGGGCATGCATTTCCATTGGACTTTGTTGTGCATTATTGTTTGACAATTTATTCTCATGAAGAAAATCAACTAGAAATAAGATTATAGTTGATTCTAATTGCATGGTCAATTGATTCTAATTGCAATAAGTTGATTCTAGTTGATTCTAGTTGATTTTCTAGAATCAATTTATTGTTTGACAATTTATTCTTATTGACCATGCAATTAGAATCAACTATAATCTTATAATAGTCCATTCTAAGGTTATGGATCATTGAATCAGTCAAACCTTCACACTAATCAACTATAATCTCATAACAAGTCAGTGTGAGGTTCCAAATCACTGAATCAATCAACCATTCAATCAAAATCAAGCACAATTTAATAACAATCCATTCTGAGGTTGTAGATCACCAAATAACACAACCCTTATGCAAAATTAGATAGAATCTTATATCAAGCCAATCTGAGATTAAAAATTGATAAGTTGGTCATTCATTCAATCAGAATCAAGCACAATCTCATAATGAGTCATTTTGAGGGTGGAGATTCTAAGGTTGTAGATCACCAAATTGGTCAACACTTCTCTCAGAATAAGCTATAGTATCATAATAAGGTATTCTTAAATTGAAGATCATCTAATTGATCAACCATTCAATTAGATTCATTGATATCTCATAACAAGTCATTCTAAGGTTATAGGGGAGAGGACCCAGTACTTGAACACTCTAACTCCACACTTCTCAAAATCCTACATGGAAATTTCAAATCACTCCCAATTTTTTACAACAACTTATTTGGCAAGTCGTCTACTTATAACCAAGGTTTCAAGTCCACATCACCCATTATGATGCCACATCGACATGCTTTTTGCCAAGTTTTCCAAAGTAGCCTAGATAAAAAGTGAGACCAATGGTTGTACATAAAGGGTACCCATACTTGCACAGATGATGTGACATTACATCATTGATTAATTTTTATAGCTAAGGGTACATTTTATTCAATATTGGATAGTCATCATTGTACTAGCTACTTTATAGTCATAAGTATTGGTATAATGTTATCAAAAAATTGGGCATTAAGTCAATAAGTGTGGGTATCAAGTCAACAACTCCTATTGCAACTATTGCAACACATTCAAGTACTAGGTCCTCTCCCCTAGATCACTAAATTAGTCAACCATTCACTCAAAAACAACTACAATCTTATAACAAGCCATTCCAAGGTTACATATCATTGAACCTGTCAACCCTTCATTTAGAATCAACTAAATAGTTATTTGCAAGTCATTATGAGGTTATAGGTTTCCAAATCAGTCAAACCTTAACTCTATATTAGCTACAATCTCATAACCAACTATTTTAAGGTTACAAATAAAATGTATTCTTAAATTCTCCATTTTAGATCACCCTGTACACAGTAACTATTTTTTTTGAACCATAACTTGATTATTAAATTTGACCATTGATGTTTGGCACAATTTGGCCCACAACAACATATCCAAAAATTACAAAAATCTAATAGTAGAATCTAGAGTTGTGGTCTTTATACTAAAACCCAATTTTTGTGACTCCATTTAAGATCATTGAATTGATCAACCATTCAATTAGAGTGAGATAGAATGTCATAGAAAGTTATTCTAAGATTTGAAAGCACTAATTGGTCAACCATTCACTCAGACTTGGCTACAAACTTATAACAAGCCATTATGAGGTTACATATAATTGAATCGATCAACCCTTCACTCATAACCACCTAAAATGTTATTACAAGTCATTCTAGAGTTACATGTTGCCAAATTGGTCAAACCCCTACTCTAAATCAACTACAATCTCATAACAAGTCATCTGACGTTATAGATCATCAAATTAGTCAATTTTTTAATCATAATTAGCTATAATCTTATAACAAACCATTTTGATGTTACAAATCACCAAATAAGTTAACCCTTACACTCAAAATTAGCTCAAATCTCATAATAAATAATTATGAAGTTACAAATCACTTAATAAGTCAGCCCTACACTGAAAATGATGCAAAGAGGAGTGAAAGAGTTAGAGAAAGAGGCACACTTAACTATCCAATAAACTTGTTGAGTAACACAACACAAGAGAACAACACAAAGAGAAGGAAACTCAAAATGATTTATTAATTCATCAAATTATTGCATACATACCTAGTTCTAAGGCCTTCTAGGTTAGGGCCAACAAAATATAACTTCAAAGTCCATGATCAAGTTTCAAATTTTTTATTCCAAGAACATCTGCTCTCAACTCTCTAAGTTATTTTAATTTGCATTCTCATCCCAATTATATAAGTGATACCTAACCTAAACCTAAACAACCCTCTTTATACTTGCCAAAACATCTTATAGAAGATTCTAGATTATTACATAATAGAAAGGCCAACCTTAAAATGGGTTGCACACATTTCAAGAGAAGATCTAAACATTAAATTTATGATCCAAATTGATTACATAAGTTGGCTCAAACTAAGAAGCAACCATAGAAAAAATCGGTCAAAGAAGGAACCAAGCATTAATAAATAATAATAGGTTCACTCAACACTTGAAGGACCACTCAAAAAATACTAGCAATCGGTAATGAATATAACTCAACATCAACTGACAAAATAAATAAAACGAGTAGGATAATACATTAACCTAGGATGCTCCTGCATCAGAAAACTAGGGTTGAAAGAAATGATACTCCAGAATGATTAAGATGTCACAACCTGAGATGAATCCAACTCAGATTGAGAAATCCATATAGCATCTTCAACTGGTCTATTTTTCCATTTTACCAAATATTCATGGTAATCTTTTGTTTATCTTCTTGCCAACTCTCTTACCCAATATCTGTTCAACTTCTTCAATCTACTTCTTAGGATAATCATCAGGTACAACAACTTCATCATCTGACTCATGATACACATAGAAATCAACAACATTGAATATAGGAGATATATCCATGTCATCAGGTAACTCAATTTCATATGCATTACCACTGTCAAACTTCCTCAAGATTCTACAAGGTCTGAACTTCTTCATTTTCAATTTACTATATGTTCAAAAATGAAATCTACCTCTCTTCAAATGAACCATTACCTCATCACCAACTTCAAAAATATGGTGTCTCTTAGACTTATCAACATTCTCCTTATACTTTTGATTACTATGTTACAACTTCAACTTCACTTCCTCATGCAAAGACTTTATAAAACCAATAAATTCTTCCCCTTCAACACTTCTCTTCTCTTCACTATCAATATCCCTAAAATCTTATACTCCTCTAGGCTACGTTCTATAAACAATCTCAAAAGCGTTTTTTTCCTATACTTCTATTAAAAAAAATTTATATGCAAATTTAGCTTGTGTCAATACCATATCCCAATTACTTGACTCAGCTCCAACTAAACATCTCAACAAATTAACCAAGCTTCTATTTACAACCTTTGTTTATCCATCTGTCTGTGGATGGAATATAGAGCTAAACTTCAATTCAGTACCCATCTTCTTCCACAAAGTCCTCCAAAAATAACCAAATAAGGAACTAAGCATCACTCAATAACAAGTTCACTCAATACTTGAAGGAACACTCGACCAATACTGACCATTGACAATTACTACAACTCAACATCAATTGGTAGAATGAACATATATGAGTAGGATAACATGTCAAACCAAGATGCTCCTACATCAAACACCAACTATAATATCATAACACACCATTCTAATGTTAGAAAGAAAATAAAGTATTAAATTATGCCACTCTAGATAGACCTATACATAGAGACTCACCACTTTTGAACCAAAACTTATTTCTTAAATCTAACCATTGGTATTGGAAACAATTCTTCACCCAATGAAACTTAGGAAAATCCAATGGTGGAATCCAAAATTGTAGTCTCTATATTAAGACCCATTGACTCCATTGTAGATCTCTAAATTAATCAACTATTCAATCAGAGTCAGCCAAAATCTCATAACAAGTCATTCTGAGGTTACAAATCATTGAATTGGTCAACTATTTACTCAAACTCTACTATAATCTTATAACAAGCCATTGTGAGGTTACATATCATCGAATTAGTCAACCCTTCACTTAGAATTAGCTAAAATGTTATTATAGAATATTCTGAGATTACATGTTGCCAAATTGGTTAAACCTTGACTCTAAATTAGATACAATCTAATAATAAGTCATTTTAAGGTTAAATATCATCAATTTGCTTAATTGTTCAATCTGAATTAGCTACAATCTTATAAAAAACTATTCTAAGGTTACATATCATTGAATAAGTCAACCCTTTACTTAAGATTAGCTCAAATCTCATAATGAGTCATTCTGAAGTTAAAAATTGTTGAATCAACCAACTCTACACTCAGAACCAACTAGAATCTCATAACACGTCATTCTAAGGTAAGAAAGAAAATAGTCTTAAATTTTGCCATTCTAGATAGACCTATAGACAAAGACTCAAAATATTTGTACCAAAACTAGTTTCTTAAATATAACCATTGATTTTGGGTGCAAGTTGGCCTCTAACAACACACAAAACTTAAAAGAATACAATAGTGGAATCCAAAGTTATCATCTCTACACTAAGACTAATTTTTCTAGGAATCTATTATAGATCATTGAATTGATCAACTATTCAATAAGAGTTAGCCAAAATCTCATAGAAAGTCATTCTAAGGTTATAGATCATCAAATTGGTCAACCCTTCACTTGGAATCAACCACAATCTCATAATAATCTATTCTAAATTTATAGATCGTCGAATAAGTCAAGTGTTAATCATAATTAGCTACAATCTTATAACAAATCATTGTGAGGTTATAGATCATTCAATATGTCATCCCTTTGCTCAAAATTAGCTCAAATTTCATAACAAATCATTTTAAATTTATAAATCACTACATTAGTCAACCCTACTCTTAGAATCAACTAGAATCTCATAACAAACCATTCTAAGGTTAGAAAGAAAATATTGTCTTAAATTCTTCCATTCTAGATAGATCTATACATAGAGACTCAAAAGTTTTGAAATATACCTTGTTTCTTAAATATAACTATTAATTTTTGTCACAATTTGGCCCCCAACAACATACCCAAAACTTAGGAAAATCCAATGGTACAATCCAAAGTTGTGTTATCTACATTGAGACCCATTTTTTGTGACTCCATTGTAAATTGTCAAATTGGTGAATCATTTAATTAGAGCCAGCCAAAATCTCATAGAAACTCATTCTGAGGTTACAAATCACCAAATTTGTCAATCCTTCACTTAGAATGAGCTATAATATTTTAACAAGCCATTCTAAGTTTCCATATCACCTAATTGGTCTACCATTTAATCATAATTAGCTACAATCTTATTACAAACCATTCTAAAGTTACAAATCACCAAATAAGTCAACCCTTCACTCAAAATTAGCTCAAATTTCATAACAATTCATTTTGAAGTTACAAATTGTTAAATCATTCAACCCTACACTCAGAACCAACTAGAATCTCATAATAAGTTAACCTCAGGTTAAAAAGAAAACATAATCTAAAATTCTTCCATTCTAGATAGACCTGTAGATAAAGACTCAAACATTTTGAGCTAGAATTTGTTTCTTAAATTTAACCATTGATTTACGTACAATTTGGCCCCCAACAAGATACCCAAAATCTAGGAAAATTCAAGTGTGGAATGATAAGTTATGGTCTCTACACTAAGACCCATTTTTCTATGACTCCATTATAGATAGCTTAATTGATCAACTATTCAATTAGAGTTAGCTAAAATATCATAGCAAGTTATTTTATCATTTCATATCATTGGATTGTTCAATCCTTGACTCAAAATAAAAAACAATCTCAAAACAAGCCATTTTGAGTTTACAAATCACCAAGTCAGTCAATAATTCATTCAAAATTAGCTACAATATCGTAGCAAGGCACTTTGATGCTATATCATCAAATCAGTCAATGTTTCACCCAATATCAACTACAATTTCATAAAAAAAATTTGAGGTTATAGGTCACCAATTAAGTTAGCCCTTCACTCATAATTGACTATAATCTCATAACAAGCCATTATGACATTGCAAATTATTGAATTGTTCAACCATTCGGCTAGAATTAGATACAATCTTATAACAATCCATTTTGATGTTATAAATCACTAAATTAGTCAAACCTTTACTCAAAATTAGTTATAATCTCATAATAAACCATTTTGAGGTTCCAAGTAAGTGAATTGATTGACCATTCAATCAAAATCAATTACAATTTCATAATAAGCCATTCTAATGTTTTAGAACACCAAAAAAGTCAACTCTTTAGGAAAAATCAACTACAATATTCAAATTAGTCAATTGTTCAATCAAAATTAACCACAATATCATAATGAGCCATTTTAAGGGTGTAGATTGCCGAATAAGTCAACCCTTCACTAAGAGTAAGCTAAAATTTCACATCAAGACATTTTGAGGTTGTAGATCACTGAATTGGTCAACCCTTCCCTTAGAATTAGCCATAATCTCATAATAAAGTTCTCTTAGGTTGTAGATCATTGAATCTATCACCGTTCAATCAGAGTCATCCATATCTCATAACAAGTCATTCTAAGGTTATAGATCATCAAATTAGTCAACTATTCACTCAGACTTAGCTACAATATTATAAATTTTTTTTTTGAGGTTACATATCATTGATTCAATTAACCCTTCACTTAAAATTAGCTAAAATGTTATTCTGAGGTTATACATTGCCAAATTGGTCGAACCTTGACTCTAAATGGGCTACAATCTCATAACAAGTCATCTCGAGGTTATAGATCATTGAATTAGTCAACTTTTAATCACAATTAGTTACAATCTTATTAAAAACCATTTTGAAGTTACAAATCATTGAATTAGTCAACCCTACACTCAAAACAAACTAGAATCCCATAACATACTATTCTAAAGTTAGAAAGAAAAAATAGTCTTAAATTTTTCCATTCTATATAGACCTGTACATAGAGAATCAGAGATTTTGAACTAGAACTTGTTTCTTAAATCTAACTACTGATTTTGAGCATAATTTGGGCCCCAACAATATACCAAAAACTTAGGAAAATCTAATGGTGGAATCCAAAGTTATGGTTACTACATTGAGACCCTTTTTTCTATGATTCTATTGGAGATCATTAAATTGATCAATTGTTCAATTAAAGTCAACTAAAATCTCATAGCAAGTCATTCTGAGGTTACAAATCACCAAATTGGTCAACCACTCACTTAGACTACTACAATATTATAACAAAACATTTTGAGGTTACATATCATTGAACCAGCCAACCCTTCACTCAGAATTAGCCAAAATATTATTGCAAACTATTTTGAGGTTACAGATCACTGAATAAGTCAAACCTTCACTCGAAATCATCTTAAATCTCATAACATGTTATTGTGAAGTTAAAATTTGCTAAATCAATCAACCCTATAATTAGCACCAAATAAAATTACATAACATGTCATTCTAAAGTTAGAAAGAATACATAGTATTAAATTCTTCTATTCAAGATAGACCTGTACATATAGACTCAAAAATTTTGAACTAGAACTTTTTTCTTAAATCTAATGATTGATATTGGGAGAAATTTGGCCCCCAACAACATACCTAAAACCTAGGAAAATCAAACTACTTAATCTAAAGTTATGGTCTCTACACTAAGACCCATTTTAATGTGACTTCATTATAGATTGTTGAATTGATCAATCATTCAATCAAAGTTAGCTAAAATCTCATAGCAAGTCATTATGAGGTTACATATCACTGAATTGGTTAACCCTTCAATCAAAATCAGCTAAAATCTCATAACAATCCATTCTAAGTTTACAAACCACTGAATTAGTCAACCCTTTACTCAAAATTAGCTAAAATCTCATAACAAGTAATTCTGACATTATAAATCATTGAATCTATCAACACTTCACTCAAAATTAGTTGCAACTTCATAATAGGCCATTTTGAGGTATAGGTTGCCAAATAAGTCAACCCTACAATTAGAACCAAATAGAATCTCATAACACCATTCTAAGGTTAGAGAGAAAACATAGTTTTAAATTCTTCAATTTAAAAAAAAAACCTACACAAAGAATCAAAATTTGGACCAAATTTCTTTTCTTAAATCTAATCATTGATTTTGGGAGCAATTTGGCCCCCAAAAACATACCTAAAACCTAGGAAAATCTAATAGTTTAATCCAATGTTATGGTCTCTAACTAAGACCCATTTTTTTGTGACTCTATTATAGATTGTTGAATTGATCAATCATTCAATTAGAGTCAGCTATCTAGAATCTCATAGCAATTCATATGAGGTTACATATCACCAAATTGGTCAACCCTTCACTCAAAATCAACTACAATCTTATAACTATTAGAATATATAGTCCACCAATATAAATGAGAGGGGGAGAAGTGAATCAGTTATATAACTATTATCAAAATTATCAATCTTATGAAATCTTAACCATAGAGAAATATAATAAAAAACTAACTAGATACACATGCATAATAATACTAGATATGTTAACTAGGGAAACTCTTGATTAGAGGGAAAACCTTGGTGGGGATGGTACCCACAAGATGATGTACTAATATAAATATTCCTTATTAGAGGATAGACCCTGTCAGGAGCCTGTAAAATACATTCAGTATATATTAGTCCTTGTTAGGAGACTTTGAATCCTTGTTAGGAGATTCAAACCTATTAGGAGTTATGTAAGGCATAGGGACCCACTCTCAAAACAACTTCAAGGGAAAGATCAATAAACCCACTATTCAAATGATCTCTATATTATCCCTTGTAGAATAATTGAATTGTATTGTAGTATTCCTTCCTCTTTCTTTGGCTTACCAACCAAATCTTTGCTCTTGATCTCAATATCAAATCACAAACTTCACATCTAATAATCCCTTGGATTTCTTACTAGCATTTACCAAATACTCTACTCTTATTCACACTTCCTTGAACACTTGGCATACAAAATCATACTTACAAATAAGGAAAATATTTTCCTTTATACCAAGTCTCCAAAACAATTCCTTGATTTAGCCTTGAGGCTTCTCTCAATTAATTATAATAAGACCACAATAAGATAATTAATTATTTCATAACCATATAGCACTATCAACTCATAGTCTATAAAAATTCTCACATGTGTGACTCTAGGAATTGTGCACTTATAGATGTCATCATTATATTGGCCTCTATCACTTTTTGACTATGTATCACCAAATAATATCTTTGTTAGAAGATATAATAAGATCATCATAAACTACTTTCCAGACACTATGTCTCTGTACTACTCTCTATAAATAACATCTAACTTCCATATAGCTTAGACCTAAATTATGTGCACTTGACCTCGCTATCACGATACATTGTGGACCATGTCCTTAACTATGCATCTCAAGATAGTCAAAACATTTTTCATATAACCACAATCTCTATATTCTACTCTGTTAGTCTTCATAGAATATTGTTATGTTGACATCAATGACAAACACAGTCAAGAAATCAAAATTTCAATACTCTCCAATGCTTAGGATACTCCCCCAAAAGAATACCATCAGCATTCATGCTAACAATCTCCCCCTTTGGCATTAATGGCAACATAGATTAAAAAATATCTACGTTCCAAGAATACCAAACAATAATATATTGGTGTTGCTATTGTTGCTCTCATCTTTTCAAATCCTCTTCATCAATCAAATCTAAGATCCTCAGGAACATTGCTTTATTCTACATCTTCAAGGAGTAGCATTGGTTGTTCACAACTAAACAACAGTCATCTTTTTCCCTATACATCAAGAATCTTCATACTATATATCTCTGCCATAGAGATATTCCTTCTCCTTACATGAATCTTTCTAAATCTCCCTAATAAAGTAGAGATGTTTTTCATGTGCATATCTCCCCCATTGACATTAATGAGAAAGGCCTCATTATGTCAATTCTTTTCTCCAAGTCTTCAACCAACTCAAGTGTCCAAAGACATTGTTACAAGACTAATTATCAAGAGTCCTTGATGACTCTTCCATCACATATACTCCCCCATACAAGAAGCATCGACATTCAATCCCATCAAACAATAGTGCTTTATACCATTGAACCAATACATTCTCTGCATCATTTACTCATTTCAAATTCATTCTTCATTTCTTTAGTAAACTTAGAATATAAAGTCCACCAACATAACTGAGTGAGGGTAGGGGAGGGGGGGGGCAATGAATCAATCATATAACTATTATTAGAATTATCAACCTTATTAAATCTTAACCATAGAGCAATATAATCATAAACCACAACTAGATACACATGCACAATAACACTAGATATGTTAACTAGGGAAACCCTTGATCAGAGGGAAAACCTTAGTGGGGATGGTACCCACAAGATGATGTACTAATATAAATATTCCTTGTTAGAGGATACACCATGTTAGGAGTCTGTGAAATACATTCAATACATATTAATCCCTATTAGGAGACTTTGAATCCCTATGAGGAGATTCCAAACTTGTTAGGATTTATGGAAGGCAAATGGACCCATTGTCCAAACAACTTCAAGGGCAAGACCAATGAACCCATTGTTCAAATGATCTCTATATTATTTCTTGCAAAATAATAAAAATGTACTTTACTACTTCTTCCTCTTTCTTTGTCTTATCAACTAGACATCTACTTCTTCTGATATCAATACCAGGTCATGAGCTTTGCATCCAATAATCCCTTGGATCGTGATGTAGGGAGCTCCCCTTAATACCATAACTCATAACAGAAATGTAGAAACGACAAAAAATGCAAAAAAAAAAAAAATGGACTTCTTATTTGCACCACAAATGCAAAATTACAGAATTCATAAGTACAATATGCTAACCCACATGGTCACCTTTAGTACATTAATTTGCAAGACAAGCTACGAACTATCACCCAGAGATATCCTTCACAATGTTTAGGCCTTTCTTAAATAGGCATTTTTATGCTGCCCAGGAAGGTTCTCGATGCTCAAACTTAATACCTAGGGCCGACAGACCCTAACAATACACATAGAGTTGGTCAAATACATCTTTCACAAATTATCTAAGAAATTTTGGTAGCCCAACTTTCGAAGGCCATAACTCACGAACCATTGCTCTGATTGGCTATTATAACCACTTTTCAAAAATGCCAACTCCTAATCTATAGGCTTAGAACTATGCTAGCGGCCTTCCATCGAGTTTTGGAACCTCATTCAGGCACTCTAAGGCCTCCAATGGTGAGCCTCAAGATTTTTTTGCAAATTTTTCCACCAAAAATCTGCAATAACTTCTCGGATACTAATGCTTGAGAAATAAGATTTTTATGGTAGGCTTACAACTCTAAAATGAACTTTCCTGTAGAAAATGAGAACATTCTGAGCTTGTATGAAAAACTTAGTAAAAATAGTAAGTTCCCATAAATAATAACCACCCTGTCTACTATTTCTTATTAAAATAGAAAAGATTGAAAATAAAATATTTTTGGGTGATGCAAGATTGCCCTTGCACCCAGGATGCCCCTGCATCAGACACTTGGGGTTATTTGGGAAGTGACCCTGTCACATCTCAAGTGTTCAAAGGAAAACCTAGATAGTTAACCTCCTCCTTTGCTAGCCATGATGAATCCTCAATTGGTCTTCCTTTCCATTTGACCATATATTCCTCATAAGTTCTATTTTTGGTACTTTTTCCAACACGACTGTCTAGTATCTCCTCAATCTCCTTTGTATCCAAACTAGCTGCTGGAAAGCTCCATTATGCTTCTGCAACTTCATCTTTGTCACCTCCTTCATAATATTCTATCAAATCTGAAATATTAAATACTGGTGAAATATTCAATTCAGCAGGCAACTCCACTTCATATGCATTTCCAGAATCATGCCTCTTCAGTATCTTGCATAGTCCAAACTTCTTCATCTTCAACTTATTATATGTACCCACTGCAAAACACTTCTTTCTCAAATGAACCATGACTTCATCTCCAATCTAAAATTCCTTATATCTCATTTTCACATCTTCCTTAGCCTTATACTATTTATTCATCTTTATGATGTGCTTCCTCACCTCCTCATGGATGTTCTTCAAATGTTTGGCAAAATATTCTTCTTCGGCACTACTTATCTCTCATTTATCCAACTACCTAAGTTCAAAAGCATTTCTGGGACTACTCCCATATACAATCTGGAATGGTGATTTACCAGTACTCCTATTGAAAAAATTATTATATGCAATTTTGTCCTGTGGTAAAATCATATCCCATCCAATTGGTTTATCTCCAACCAAGCATCTCAACAAGTTTCTCAAAATGTGATTCATAGCTTTTGTCTATTCATTAGTCTATGGATGATGTGATGAACTGAACTTCAAATTTATCTTCAACTTCTTCCATAATGTATGCTAGAAATACCCAACAAATTTGGTATCTTGATCTGAAACTATACTCTTTGGCAAACCATGTAATGTCGCCACTTCTTAGAAAAATAACTCTGCTACATGAACAACATCACTAGTCTTCTTGCAAGGAATAAAATGTGTCATCTTTGAAAACCTATCGACCATTACAAAAATAGAATCATGCTCATGGTGTGTCCTTGGTAATCCAAGAACAAAATCCATGCTAATATCCTCTCACAACTTCTTTGGTACAGGTAATGGTTGATACAGCCCTGTATTCTACTTCACTCCTTTTGCCATCTGACATACTCTGCAAATTTGTACAAATTTCATCACATCTTTCTACAACTATGACCAGTAGTAATTTTCAGCAACCAAAGCTATGGTTTTATCTCTACTAAAATGTCCAACCAATCCTCCATTATGCTTCTCCTTGATGAGATTCTCTCTCATTGAACTTCTGGGAATGCACAACTGGCTTTCTTTGAACAACATATTATCCTAGATCATGAAATCCAACTACTTTAACTTGTCAAGTGTAACAGGTTCTGTACAAGCCTTCCACGCTTCACCAGAATCAGGATCATTTGGATACAATGTGCTGAGTTCCTTGAACCCAACCACCTCTATCTACATTTCTATCAACAAAAGTTGTCTTCTACTTAGAGCATCTGCAACTTTGTTAGACTTCCCACTCTTGTGTTTTAAATCAAATGTATAACTTTGCAAAAAATCAACCCACTTTAAATGCCTTTGGTTTAATTTTCCTTGACTATTCAAATATTGCAAAGCTTGATGTTTAGTATACAAAACAAACTCTTTAGGAAGAAGATAGTGTCTCCACTTCTTCAATGCTTGAATTATAGCATAAAATTCCTGATCATAAACATTATATTTTATTTTTGCATAATTCAACTTCTCACTAAAATAAGCAACAAGTCTACCTTCCTAAGTCAAAACAGCTCCTATTACAGTACCACTAGCATCACAGTCTACTTGAAATACCTTTTTAAAATCAGAAAGTGCCAAAACAGGTTGCTTAGTAACTTTCTATTTCAACAGATTAAAACTCTTATCTACTCCTATAGTCCACTTAAACTCTTTCTTATCCCATCTCATTGTTTCAGTCAAGGTACACAAATACTGCTAAAACTTCTTATGAACTTTCTGTAAAATGTAGCTAGTCCATGAAAATATCTTACCTCTATCGCACTCCTTGGAGCAGGCCATTCAAGAATAGCCTTCACTTTCTCTGGGTCCATTTTTAAACCTTCTCCTGAGACTAAAAATCCTAGGTACACCAACTCTTTCTTTACAAAATTGCACTTCTTCAAGTTTATCAACAACTTTTTTTCCCTCAACTTATCAAACAGCTTGCGAATATGAATCAAATGCTCCTCTAATGTCTTACTAAAGATCAATATATCATCTAGGTAAAAAATGACAAAGTTACCCAGAACTCCTTCAGTACCTCATTCATGAGCCTCATGAAAGTGCTTGGTGCATTGGTTAGCCCAAAAGGCATGGCTAACCACTCATATAGTCCTTCCCTTGTCTTGAAAGTAGTCTTCCATTCATCACCTTCTTTGATACAAATTTGATGGTACCCACTCTTCAAATCTATCTTTGTGAAATATGTAGCTCCACTCAAACAATTCATAATATCATCCATCCTTGGCAAAGGAAATCTATACTTTATTGTGATCTTGTTGATAGCGTGAGAATTTGTGCACATCCTCCATTCTCCATTCTTCTTTGGTGCTAATATTGCTGGTACAACAGATGGACTCAGACTCTCTCAAATCAACCCCTTCAACAACAACTCATGGACTTACCTATTCAACTCTTCACTTTTTGTTGGTGTCATTCTATGTGCTAGCTTGTTTGGAAAACTGGATCATGGAACCAAATCTATCTGGTGGTTGATCTTCCTCACTAGGGTCAATCCTTCAAGTACATTATGTGATACTATATTAGAAAACTCTCTCAACATATTTGCAACTTCTGTAGGTACCTCCTCTAATTTTTTCTTTACCATCTTTAGGAATTATAGAAAAACATATATGCTCATGCTTCATACCTTTAAGAAACTCTTTTCCATCAACAAAACATATTCTGGCAGCACTACATACCTTTTCTTCTTTATCCTTCAACGGCTTCAACTTATGTTTCACTCCATCCTTAATTAGATTGTAGGTATTTGCTCACCCATCATGTACGACATGCTTGTCAAACTACCACAACCTACCCAACAACATATGACATATGTCCATAGGTATGATATCACATAGTACCTCATCCTAGTAGCTTCCAATCTTGAACTTCACTGAGCACTGCTCATTGACCATGATCTTATGGTCATCTGTGGGTGTTTCTGCCTTTTTAGCTTCATCTTGGTGACTATTATTTTTGATACCAAATTGTCAGTATTTCCACCATCAATGATCACATCACAACACTTATCTTCACATCTGCACCTTGTGGGAAACAAGCTCCTTCTTTTTTCAAGTTAATTCTCACCACTCAGCAAGACTCTTCAGTTCACTAGGACTTCTCCTCTTTCAACATCTTCAGAATGTGAGCATTTGGCATCTTCATCAACATGTGCAACTCTCACTTGACCTTCTATTCTTTGATCTATCCTTCCTTGGTGCTAGGTACATTCAAATGCTCTATGCCCTTCTTCTCTGCAGTGAAAATATTTTCCACGATAGCCTCCTCTTCCAAATATTTTTCATCTACCTCTTTCTCTCTGATCTCTATTGTTTTGATCATGGAAATAATTGAAATTATTTCCCCTATGGTTCTGACTGCTACTTCTAGCCTCATCCTTGTTCTTTTGATCATCATTACGACCACCATAAGATCGTCTACTAGATCTTCCACCACAACCTCTTCCACTATGCTTATTGTCAAACTTATTTCTTAGTTTATCCTCAACTCTTAGGGAAAACTAGTATGCGTCCTCAATATTGCTAATTCAAACCAAACTTAGCTCATCTTGAATGCTTGGCCTTAACCCATTAAGATAATGGGTGACTTTTTCCTTATTAGCTTATGCATGGCTGGTTCTAATGAGAGCTCAAAAGAACTCTTTGGTATACTCTTGAACAGATTTTTCCACTTGCTTCAATGCTTGCATTTTCTTGAACAGATCAAGCTCATAATCCATGGGAATGAATTGTTGCTTTAGTTTATCTTTCATCTGATCCCATCTAGTGATTTTTTCCTTTTCCTTTCTATTTTGCTCCAACTGAACCTCCTACCACCAAATCTTTGCATCTCCCTTTAGTTTTGACTTTGCAAAATTGACCCTATTAGGATCATCAATATCTTCATACTCAAAGTACTCTAGGTCATTGATCTAATCAATCAGCTCGTCTGGGTTAAGATTTTTTGAAAATGTGAGAACCTCAAACTTAGGCCTTTTTCCAATCTTGGAGATGGCTCTAAAAAGCCTCTCTTCCTCTACTTCAGCATTTTCTTCTACTTCATCATCATCCTTGCTTTCATCTCTTATGGGAAGATTCATTCCTCTATGCATTTATTCTTCCAATGCTTGTATTTTTCTTTAGAGGGCTCAAAAACCCAGAAGTATAACACCTATAGCTCTTCCACCATGCTCTCTTCGTGGAGGCATTTTTGTGCTTCTACTGAAACCCTAGTGCAAACTGCCTCACAATTAGCGATTTGTCTACATGCTTAGCCCAAACCACGATCCTAGTGCGAACTACCTCACAATCGACAATCTATCTACACACTCAAGAACTCTAGCTCTGATACCACTTGATGTAGGGAGCTCCCCTTAATACCATAACTCATAACAAAAATGTAGAAAAAATAGAAAATGTAAGAAAAAAATATGGACTTCTTATTTGTACCACAAATAAAAAATTATAGAATTCATAAGTACAATATGCTAACCCACATGGGCTCCTTCAGTACATTAATTTGCAAGACAAGCTGCGAACTGTCACCAAGAGCTATCCTAGGCAATGTTCGAGCCTTTCTTAAATAGGTAGTTTTATGCTACCTGGGAAGGTTCTAGATGCTCAAACTTAATACCTAGGGCCGACAAACCCTAACAATACACATAGAGTCGGCTAAATACATCTTTGACAAATTATCTTAGAATTTCTGGTAGCCCAACTTTCGAAGGCCATAACTCATGAACTATTGCTCCAATTGGATATTATAACCACTTTTTAGAAATGCCAACTCCTGATCTACAGACTTGGAATTGCACTAGCACCCTTCTATTGAATTTTTGGACCTCATCTGGTCACTCTAAGGCTTCCAACAGTGAGCCTGAAAATTTTTCTGCAAATTTTTACATCGAAAATCTACAATAACTTTTATGATACTAATACTTGAGCAATGAGATTTTTATGGTAGGCTTACAACTCCAAAATGAGCCTTCCTGTAGAAAATGAGAACATTTTGAGCTCATATGAGAAACTTACTAAAAATAGTAATTTCCCATAAATAGTAATCAACCTATCTACTAGTCCTTATTAAAATAGAAAAGACTGAAAATAAAATATTTTTGGGTGATGCAAGATTTCCCTTGCACCTAGGATGCTCTTGCATTAGATCACTTACTCACATTTACCAAATACTTTTCTCTTACTCTCACTTCCTTGAATGCTTCACATACAACATCATACTTACATACAGGGAAATTTTTTTAATTTATACCAAGTCCCCCAAAAAATTCTTTGAGTCGGCCTCAAGGCTTTATCAATTAAGTATAATAGGACAACGATAAGATAATTAATTATTTCATAACCATATAGCACTGTCGGCTCATAGTCTATACAAGTTCTCACACGTGCGACTCCACAACTTGCATACTTACAAATGTCATCATTAGACTATCCTCTATCACTTTCTGACAACACATCACTAGATTATATCTTTGTTAGAAGATATAAGAAGATCATCAAAAACTTATTTCTAAGCACTCTATCTGTGCATTGATCTCTGTAATTAACTTGTAACTTCCATATATCTTCAACTTAGATTACGTGCACTTGACCTCACTATCAGGACATGGTGTGGAACATGTCTTTAAACATGCATCTCCAAATAATGAAAACATTGTTTGTATGACCACGATCTCTATCTGCTACTTTGTCAATCTTCACAAAATATTGTTATATTGACATCACTGACAAACACTATCATGAATACAACATGTCAATGCTCTCCAATGCTTGGGATATTCCCCTAAAGGAATACCATCAACATTCATGCTAACAATAACAAGCCATTTTGAGTTTATAGATCACTGAATCAATCAACCCTTCAGTCAAAATTAGCTACAATCTCATAACAAGGCATTCCTTATGTTATAAATAATTAAATCTATCAATTCTTCACTTAGAACTAGCAGCAGGTTATAGGTTGATGAATAAGTCAACCCTTCACTCAAAATCAACTATAATTTCATAAAATCCCATTATGAGGTTACAAATCATTCAATCATTCAATTAGAATTAGCTACAATTTGATCAAAGTACATTTTGAGGTTACAAATCACTATATCAGTCAAATTTTTACTTAAAATCAACTATAATCTCATAACAAGTCATTCTAAGGCTCCAAATCACTAAATCGATCAACCATTCAATCAAAATTAGGCACAGTTTTATAATAAGTCATTCTGAGGTTGTAGATCACTAGATAAGTCAACCCTTGATGAAAAATCAGCTATAATCTTATATCAATCCATTTAGAGCTTACAAATTGCCAAATTGGTCAACCATTTAATCATAATCAACCAAAATTTCATAACAAGTCATTTTGAGGGTGCAGATTGCCAAATCAATCAATCCTTCACAGAGGAATAGCTAAAATCTCAAAACAAGATGATCTAAGGCTATAGATCACCGAATTGGTCAACCCTTTACTTAGAATAATCTATAATATCATAATAAGGCATTCTTAGGTTACAAATTGCCGAATTGATCAACTATTCAATCATAGTCATCCATATCTCATAACAAGTCATTCTAAGGTTAGAAGGAAAACATAGTCTTCAATTTTTGTATTTTAGATAGACAGATACACAAAGACTCAAAAAATTTGAACCAATTTTTTTCCTTAAATATAACCATTGATTTTGGGTGTAATTTGGCCCCCAACAAAATACTCAAAACATAGAAAAATCCAATAGTAGAATCCAAAGTTATGGTCTCTACACTGAGACCCATTTTTCAGTGACTCCAATGTAGATCTCTAAATCACTCAACCATTCAATTAGAGTCATCCAAAATATCATAGCAAGTCATTTTGAGGTTAAAAATCACTGAATTGGTCAACCCTTCACTTAGAATCATCTAAGACTCAGCTACAATCTTATAATAATCCATTCTAAGGTTACATATCATCGAATCAGTCAACCCTTCACTCAGAAGCTAAAATGTTCTTACAAGCCATTCTTAGGTTACAAGTTGCAAAATTGGTCAAACCTTGACTCTGAATTGGCTACAATCTCATAAAAAGTCATTATGAGGTTATAGATCATCAAATCAGTCAATGGTTCCTTAGAAATTAGATCAAATCTCATAACAAGTCAATCTAAAGTTACAAATTGTTAAATTAGTCAACCCTACACTCAGAGCCAACTAGAATCTCATTACAAACCATTCTAAGGTTACTAAGATAGACCTATACACAAAGACTCAAAACATTTGAACTATGACCTATTTCTTAAATCTAACCATTTATTTTGGGTGCAATTTGGCCCCCAACAACATATCCAAAACTTAGGAGAATCCAACAATGTAATCTAAAGTTATGACCTCTATAATGAGACCCATTTTATGTGACTCCATTATAGATTGTTGAATTGATCAATCATCCAATCAGAGAAAGATAGAATCTCATAGTAAGTCATTCTAAGGTTATAGATCACCGAATTGGTCAACCCTTGTTCATTATCAACTACAATCTCTAACAAGCCATTGTGAGTTGATAGATCACTCAATTGGTCAACCCTTTACTTAGAGTTAGCTACGATCTCATAACAAGGCATTGTGATGCTATAAATCATCAAATCATCGAATCTTCACTCAAAATTTGCTGCAATTTTATAGCAAGTCATTTTTTAGGTTATACATTATTGAATAAGGCAACCCTTCACTAAAAATCACCTATAATATCATAAAAAGTCATTTTGAGGTTATAGATCATTGAATGAATATGCTACAATCTTATAACATCATACTCTAAGGTTATAGATCATTGAATCAATCAAACATTCTCTTAAAACCAACTATAATCTCATACCAAGCCATTATTAGGTTCCAAATAACTGAATCACTCAACTATTCAATCAAAATCAACCATAATTTAATTACAAGTCATTCTAAGGTTATAGATCACCAAATAATTTAACCCTCATGAAAAATCAACCACAATCTCATTATGAGTCATTTTGGTGGTGCAAATTGCTAAATCAATCAACCCTTCACTTAGAATTAGCTAAAATCTCATAACAAGCCATTTTGAGGTTGTAGACCACTAAATTGGTTAACATTTTGCTCAAAATAAGATATAATCTCATAACAATGTTTTCTTAGGGTGCAGATTGTTGAATGGATCAACCATTCAATTAGAGTCATCCATATCTCATACCAAGTCATTCTAAGGTTAGTGATCACATAATTAGTCAACCATTCACTTAGACTTAGCTAAAATAATATAACAAGTCATTCTAAGGTTACATATCATCGAGTCAGTCAACCCTTTACTCAGAATTAACTAAAATGTTATTACAATCCATTCTAAGGTTACATGTTGCCAAATTTGTCAAACCTTGACTCTACATCAGCTAAAATCTCATATAAGTCATTCTCAAGTTACAAATTGTTGAATTAGTCAATCCTACACTTAGAACCAACTAGAATCTCATAACAGGGCATTCTAAGGTTAAAAAGAAAACACAGTCTTAAATTCTACCATTCTAAATAGACCTATACACATAGACTCAAAGCTTTTGATCCAAAACTTGTTTCTGAAATCTAACCATTGATTTTGGATGCAATTTGCCCCCCCTCAGCATACCCAAAACTTAGGAAAATCCAATAGTGCAATCCAAAGTTATGGTTTCCATAATGAGACCCATTTTTCTGTGACTCCATTATAGATCACTGAATTGATTAACCATTCAATTAGAGTTAGCTAAAATGTCACAACAAGTCATTCTAGAATTATGAATTACTGGATTAGTGAACCCTACACTCAAAACAAACTAGAATCTCATAACAAGTCATTCTAAGGCTAGAAAGAAAATATGGTCTTAAATTATGTCATTCTAGATAGACCTACACACAGAGACTCAAGACTTTTGAACTAGAACTTGTTTCTTAAATCTAACAATTGAATTTGGGCATAATTTGGCCCCCAACAACATAACCAAAACTTAGGAAAAACCAACAGTGGAATAAAAAGTTATGGTCTCTACACTAAGAGCCATTTTCTTGTACTCTATTGTAGATCACTAAATTGATCAACCATTTAAATAGATTTAGCTAGAATCTCATATCAAGTCATTCTAAGGTTACTAATCACTGAATTGGTGAACCCTTCACTTAGAATCAAGTACAATATAATAACATGCCATTTTGAGTTTATAGATCACCAAATCAGTCAACAATCTCATTACAAGGCATTGTGACACTATAAATCATCAAATTAGTCAACTCTTCACTAAGTATGAGGTGGAGTTTCATAATAAGCTATTTCAAGGTTATAGATCATCGAACAAGCCAACCCTTCACTTAGAATCAATTATAATCTTATAACAATCCATTCTAGGGTTAGAAATCATTGAATCATTCGAACCATTTAATCAAAATCAGCTGCAATCTTATAACAACCCATTCTAAGGTTACATAATACCAAATAAGACTAACCTTCACTCAAAATCAATTATATAATCTCATAACAAGCATTTCTAAGCCTCCAAAATATCAAATCGATCAACCATTCAATCAAAATCAGCCACAATTTTATAAAAAACAATTCTAAGGTTGTAGATCATCAAATAAGTCAACCCTCTAAGAAAACTCAGCTACAATCTTATATCAAGTTGTTTTGAGATTACAAATTGCCAAATTGATCAACCATTCATTTAGAATTAACCTCAATTTCATCACTAGCCATTTTTAAGATTCAAATTGTCAAATCAGTCAACCCTTCACTTAGAATTGGCTAAAATTACATAGTAATCCATTCTAAGGTTGTAGATCACTAAATTAGTCAACCCTTCATTCAGAATAAGCTATAATCTCATAATAAGGTATTCTTAGTTTGTAGGTTGTTGAATTGATCAACCTTTTAATTTGAGTTATCCATACCTCATAGAAAATCATTATAAGGTAAAAAATCACCAAATTGGTCAAGCATTCAAGAAGACTCAGCTACAATCTTATAACAAGCTACATTCTAAGGTAATAGATCACCAAATTGATTAACCATTATGAGGTTACAGGTTTCTAAATTGTTCAAATCTTAACTTTTGAATAAGCTACAATCTCATAACAAGTCATTTTAAGGTTGTAGATCATCGAATCGGTCAACTATTCAATCAAATTACGTACAATACTATAAAAAAATATTTTGAGGTTACAAATCATCGAATAAGTCAACCCTTCACTTAGAATTAGCTCAAATCTCATAACAAGTCATTCTAACCTTACAAATTGTTGAATCGGTGAACCCTACACTTAGAATCAAGTCTAAAATTTTGCCATTCTAGATAGACTTGTATATAGAGACTTAAAATTTTTGAACCAAGACTCATTTCTTAAAACTAAGCATTGATTTTGGAGTAAATTTGGCCCCCAACAACATACCCAAAACTTCGGAAAATCCAAAAGTGGAATCCAAAGTTATGATCGCTACATTGAGACCCACTTTTTGGTAAGTCTATTATAAATTGCCAAATTGATCAACCGTTCAATTAGAGTCAGCCATCATTTCATAGCAAGTCATTATGAGGTTACAAATCATTGAATTGGTTGACCATTCACTTAAACTTGGCTACAATCTATAACAAGTCATTATGAGGTTACTATATCATTGAATCAATCAACCCTTCACTCAAAATCAGCTAAAATGTTATTACAATCCATTCTAAGGTTACAAGTTGCCAAATTGGTCACACCTTAACTCCAAATTATCTACAATCTCATAACAAGTCATTATGAGGTTATAGATCATCGAATTGATCAATTGTTCAATCATAATTAGCTACAATCTTATAGCAAACCTTTCTTAGTTAACCCTTTACCCAGAATCAACTACATTCTCTTAACAAGCTATTCTAAGCTTACACATGATTGAAGCAATCAACCATATAATTAGAGTCAGTCACAATCTCCTAACAAGCCATTATGAGGTTCTAGATCATTGAATTGGTCAACTCTTCACTCGGAATCAACTACAATCTAATAACAACCCATTATGAGATTACAAATTAATTATTGAACCAGTTAACCCTTCTCTTAGAATCAGCTAAAATTTTATTACAAGCCATCTATGGTTACAGAGTGCCAAATTAGCCAACCCTTCACTCAAAAATCTTATAACAAGTTGTTCTGAGGTTGCATATCTCTGAATTGATTAGTCATTTACTTAGAGTTAGCCACAATCTCATATGATACAATGCAACACTAGTACATTTGACCCCAATTTTTGACCAAAACTTTCACCATATGATAAATTGGGGTCAATTTGGTCGAAACGTGATGACTTTTGTTAAATGATGATCCCGTGTTGGTTGAAATTTTGACCAACATGGGATCACGCTATGTAAAAATTGAAAAAAGTGTTATTTTCTGCCCTAATCTTATTGTTACGTGACCCAGAAGATAGCTCGTGCACTAAACCATTTTCTACACTGTGTTTTGTGGCTAGGAGTATGCACCAAAAGGGTTTTATAGCATTAGCACCAATAGGGTTTGACATCTTGGGTTCTTTGGTGCTTGATTGTAACAGAGGAGAGCTTGTGAATGCTTCAAAGTTGATCTATTGAAAGAGATTTTAGAAAGAAGGCGACCTGAAAGGATTAAATAACAGCTAGAAATGTTGAAGAGTCTCCTTCCCAACGTTATAAAGGTGAGTTGAAGTTTTGTTTTATAGATTGACATTTGATCTCATCATACTCTTAATAGTCCACCCCATTTCTACAAAATATTTAGTCATTGTAATTTGCGCTTTGATTGCTTGCTTTCTTGCCTTGTTTTGAATATATTTATATGCCCTATACAATGTTTGCCTTTTTTTGGACTAGACATTTCTCATTTGCTTTTTTCCCTAACTTGAGTTTTCAAACTAGTGCTTATAACAACCTCCTAAGATATTCATAAATACCAGTAATCCAAAAGCAAGGCAAACAAATTTGATGAGTCAAAAAATAGAACACAAAACTATCAAGATCTAATCAATGGACACAAAAAGGCCCTCCAATAATAACCCTTAGATGAAATCTAAGGTATTACCCCTATAATTTCTAAACTTTAGACAATTCAAATTCCAAAATTCTCAAAAAGAATATCTATTATAACAAAGTTGAGTATCCGTATCTAATTTGCATCTACTATCCCCGTGTATAATTACAAACTTATCCATACTTACAACATTCATTCTATACACATGTATGCATCTTACTAGATCAATCTAGATGAAGCTTAGCAAAAGTTTTCTTCAAAATAATAAAATCAACTACTAGAATAACCTACAAATCTATTACTATGCAATCAAGCCAACTATGCTAGATAGTTTGAGGGTATCATGCCAATGTTAGGGTTCTTAGGGATGAGCAAAGGAGAACAAGTGATTAGAATATTAAACTTCATCAATAATAGAGTCTTCAGCCCTCTAAATGCTCAAAGGGCCAATTGACAAAAAAAGGTTAATGGTTTCTATTATTGGTAGCCTTTGGAAGACATTACAAGAAAGAAAAATCAAATTCATGATGTTATACAGATGTTTCACAAGATAAAATCTATACTAATGAACAATACACAAATTGTCTTGGCTTTATTTACATGAAGAAAACAATAGAGAAGTTTTCATTCTGCCGGGTATAATGTACAACATTATAGCATGCCGAAAAATAATATGAAATGTCAATTTAATTAAAATCCTCACAATAGAAAGCAATTATGTTGAATAGGCTCATTAGAAGACCTTTCTATGCTTACAAGGCAGAAAACATATACCACTTAAAGCTCCAAAGTCCTAAGAGAACACAATATCTTTTAAGAATAATTCTCATATTCAATTGGACTTCAGAGAACCCTCTAGCTCATGGAAATTATTTGGAATGAGCTTCCAAGAAGCGTCAAGAGGTATCTAAAAATACATGACTCATGTTGCTCATATGATTAGAGGATGAGTATCTCACACTTCCTAAATTTTAGAAGTTATATCCTTTGTCTACCATTTTAAGGGAAAAAGTAGTTTTTCCTCATACTTCAAGAATGAATGCCAATTTCTGGCATAGAAGAGGTCATATATTACAGAAAATAAGGCCTAACACAAGGAACAACTCTTTTTGTTTCAACCAAAGACTTGCTGAGCTGTACTCTTGAACATGTTTTGTATCTGCAGATCATGGAGTTGCAAAACAAAATTAGTGTATTACTTAGCAAAGATCTTCCCACACAAATTTATTTGTCAAAAAATACTTTTAAATGCATTCAAAGATATAACTACCTCCTTCAAGCCCTCCAGGGAAGTTTCTCGCAGTTCTAAAATTTGATCAGCTCTTCTTTCTCTTATACCCTAGTTAAAATTTTATCAACAAAATCAAGCCAAGAATAGGCATAAACATAGCACTAGTTAAGATTTCAACAAAACATGAGTTTATAGCTAAAGACCAAATAAGAATACCCAATAATCTAAATCATATGGTCTTCTTGTCTTTTATATTTCTTTATTCACTCAGAACGATTGAATGATTAATATAGACTGATTGAATTAATTGAAGAATTGATTGCAAGTCTTTTTGATTCCCAACTGATGTTTGGTGAATGATAGAATGATTTCCTTTGATTTGACAATTTGATAGTTAGTGAATGATGACTAAATGAATGTTGTAATTCATAAATTGAGGAGTGATGATTGTGTGTTGATTTAATGTATTTGGAAGTGATGATTGGTAAATGATCATAAAAAAATTTCTTCTTTTATATATTATTCGTGGAAGGTTCAACACTTGTCATAAAAATTGAATCCCCACTTTAGATTAATATGTTATTCCCCAACTTTATCTCCCTTGGATGCCCTCCTCAAACGAAACCTCTTCTTTATATCTTATAATGTAAGAGTCACTTCTCTTCACCACATGTGCCCCTTGCATTGGTCACAGCCTTTCACAATTACCACCCTTCAAATAAGGTCAAACTCTTCATCATTGTTGACCAAATGAATGTACTTCCTTACTATCTTCCCCTCCCTTATTCCATCAATCCTTCCTTAATTCCTATGCTCCCTTTATGCATATTAGAACTATCTTATATCTTATGCCAGAATTTACTATGGTTATCTTATGATTATCCAGTCTTCCATGCCTTCAAAAGAAGTCTTTCCCCCCTGTTTATATCTTCATGATGGAAGAGTCAAAACCTTTCATTATTACAACTCTTCATCCTTTATGCCCTTTGAAAGAGGCACAACCTTTCATAGCTACCCCCTTACGAAAGAGTCACAACCTTTCTCAATTACCACCTTTTGGGAGAGACACGACCTTTCCCTTTGAAGGAGTCACTTCCCTATGCAAATTTGAGAGTGATATGTAAAAGCTCTATCATTTGTATATATCTAGTTTGGATAAGCAATACATGTGGCTTTCTGATTGAATTTTACTCTCTTCACTTGCAAACAACAAGTGGAGTATCTGTTGAAAGCATTTCAAGTCATCACCAAAGCCTTCATTGATCTTCTGTTCAATGTCTTCCATACATAAATTGTGTCCACCATTATTTCTTAGCTTAATTCTAGCCACAACAACCATTGACATAAATCTTTAAATACAATATCTCTATCATCTTTTATTAACTAGGAGAAATTTATAATCAGTCACCTTAGTCATACTTTATAATGTTGTGTACTCTTTAGGACATGCTTTGCCTTATCATTCCTACTTGCAAAATTTATGTGTATCTATTAATATGTTAGCAAGAAACACTAATCTATTAAGAGAACAAAGAATCAACTAACAAAGATTAATATATCATATAAGAGAGACTAAAGAGGAACCCCTAATTAGGAATGTGAGCCAAATGAATGGACTCTCCCAATAGAAATTAGCTCTTTGCTTGGTAGATGAGTCTAAATGAAGGATTAGTATGTATGGTCAAAGGGCTTCAAGTTTGTTTCAAATGGTGGAGATGGGTAATGGAAAATTGGTAGCTTTGTGAGCTCTCAATTTGGCATTAGAAGGGTATGGTTAAGGGCTTTGGCTTCTCAAACTAGCATTATAACTTTAACTCAAGGATTGTGATGAAATGGCTTGGGAGGGGATTCAATTTATAGGCTAAGGGCTTGAGGGTTTGAGGGCTAAGATGCAAGGATGGGGAAAAGCTCATGGAGGGCTTAGATTGCATGAGAGGAGAGCACATGGATTGTGCTTCCTTACAGCCAATCAGGGAGTGACGCATGTCACAGGGTGAGTGGATGGAGGAAAGGGCAAGGATGAGTCAACAAAGGAGGCTCAAGGCCTTAAAGACCCTCATAAATGGCTTGTAAGAGCAATGAATGGATTTGTAAGAGTCTTTATGGCCTTGTAAGAGCATTGAAGGCTTAGTGGTTGGGATATTTTGAAGGGAGTTCAGATTGTTGACTTTGTTTGGCTTAGGAAAGTCTTAAGCTTGACTTAGGAATGTGCAAATGATTAAGGCTTGGATTAGGCTTGGGTTAAGATTAGATTAGGGATGTTAGAGATGGGCAAGTGGATGGCATTCAATGAGGGTGGGTGAGTTAGTAGCTCAACTTGGTTAGTATGGGTGGATGGGGTGGATTAGGCTAAAAAGGGGGTTTAGGGATAGGCTTAGTGTTAGGATAAATAAAGTTTATTTATCTCATAGGTTTGGTTTGAGGAGATATTTATTAAAACATTGTTAATAAATATGAGAATTAATATTTAACCTTAGTTAAATATTTTGAGTTGGGATTAAGGGTAGAAAATGATGGGATTAGCCTTTAATCGAAATTAAAGAAGGATTAGAAGATTTTGGAAGAGGTTAGTGATCTTAAGGAAATTGGCCAAGTTTTGGGCAAAAAATAAATTAAATATTTATTTTGGGATTTTTGGTCAATTTATTAATTAAATAATTAATAAATAAGGAAATAATGTTTAAATAAGATTTAAACATTTTTAGTAGGGATTCCTTAATTAAATATTTTTAATTAAGATAAAGGGATTTAATGACATAAAAATAAATAAATTAATTAAATAATTAATTAATTAATAAATGATGATGTCATCAAGGACTTTTTAGAAAATAAAAATACTTTATTTTCTTAAGGATTTTAGATGTCTACATTTTCCCCTCTTTGATGTGATGCCGCAAGTGGCATGGCATCAAAGATAAGAAAATAAGATGCCCAAGGCTAGAGCAGAAGAAGAGAGAATAGACTGCGAGATGCCCCCTCAAGAAGGCGATGAGGAGAGAAAGCGAGGCTCGACGACTTCTTAAAAAGTACAAGAATCTTGGTGGGTGGGAGGACGAAGAGTGGCTTAAGAGAAGAGGCCAAATCAACTCAAACTCGCACTATGGGATAATGATAAAGGGGAAAATCAGAGGCACAAGAGTAAATAAGCTTAAGACTTTTAGGATTGGGGGGAGGATGAAGGAGCAGAGCACTATAAAAAGGAATCTAGGATAGGGAGATGGATGAGGAGATTATAAAGCTGATGCAACAGGATTTCAAAGAGTTAGATTGGTGAAAGATGGGTTTCAGGGATCCCTAGGACTAGGATTGTGGATCTCGAAAGATGAGGCTTGGTGGATTGATTGGATTGGTGGATCCCTAAGACTAGGATTGTGGATCCCTAAAGCTAAGAGCGATGATTGATTCTGAGAGATACTGATGCATAAGCTGGGGTAGGAGAGATGAATGTTGGATATGGATGAGGGATAATGGAGATGAAGGGAATCCATTGAAGCTTATTGAGCGGGGGGATAATTCAAAGAGAAGTACCACCATGTAGTTGAGCACTAGATTTGCTATAGGACTGTTGGTTAATTGCCAAGGTTACCAAGAACATCAAGGCCTTTTCACCATCTGTCCAGAGAACTGAAAAATTGACTCAAAACAAACGCACAAGGATTGCCCCAACATCACACATGATCTCCAAAGGAAGCAGGGTGGAACCGACACTGGGTAACCCACAAGCAGAAAAGAAAAACAAACAAAAGATCGGATGAAGACCTTATGCTCAGATTGCCCCATTCGTAGTATACCATGATATGGAAGATTGTGGAAACTGTGAGGAGGGAACAAAAAGATTGTTTGAAAAAGATACTTCAAGACCCAAAAGGAAAGATTCCAATTCAAAAGAAAGCGAAAATCTAAAAGAGAACCATTTGCCAACGAGATGGGTGGGATGAGGTACTAACGGACCAAGATCAAACATGAGGAAAGCTATATCCTACAAAGATCTATCGAAGAGCACTTAAGCTGATGGATCTGGATTAATGATGCATCTAGCAAGCTGAACTAAGAAAGATAACACTTTGGTGATAGGAGATCTAGTTAAAGGATGCATTGGAATAGCTAACCAAGGGTTGTGCGATGTGTGCAAGATGCTGATCAAGGAGGAACTGACACAAAAGATGGATATATACAATGGTACTAAGCTAAAGAGGATGTACAAGCTGACAAACTCAGATATGTTACAAATGTACAAGGTTGTTCATGTTTTAGTTTTGTGAGATGGAAATGTTTTTGAAGGGTGGGATGTCTATAATAGTTGATAGGCAGATAGGTAGATGGTTTGCGAAAAGCATAAGTAAAAATGGGGTTCTTTGTGTGCATGTGATAGGATACAAGCTTTGGCATATAATACAGGTTGGAATATGGTACAAGTTGTGGACAAGATTTGGATATACAAGCTATGATACAACGGATGATACAAGATTTACAAGCTGGGGTACAAGATTTACAAGCTGAGGTACAAGATTTACAAGCTGTACAAGAGGTATTTACAAGCTTCACTAGATTTTGGATATTTGGTTAGAACACCAAGGGAACAAGCAAGTGTTTTATGGGATGGTGAGTGAATGGATGAGGGATAGGATAGTGATAGATAATGGATTAGTCTTAGTACACAAGGTGCCTAACTTACCAAGTTTTCACCAAGGTACCTATCTAAGGCACTTGAATTGCCAAGTTTTCACCATTGGTCGCTTATTTCTCTTTACTATTTTTTTGTATTTTTCAAAAGCTGGGTATACCAAGGAGTTTCAAGCATAGAAATTCTTGAGATGAATGATGTTAGTAGGATCATTCAAGAGTTCTCCTTCCGGTGTAGATAGCTGATAGGCTCCAGAGCCAAAGGAGGCAGTGACAACATAAGGAGCAAGCCATGTAAGTTTAAACTTACCTTTCTTTTCTCAATCTACTTGGACTTTCATTTTTTCTTTGAGGACCATGTCACCTGGCTCTTTCTCGGATATACAACCTATGAGGCTACCATAGTCTATATAGGATGAAGTGTGTTCATTGTTCTTCCCATGCTGTTGGTTTGGCTAGCGGTTGTTGGTGTTGTTGTTGTTGGTTTGGATAGGTGCTTTTTCAGGATTTTGGTTTTTGTGAGGAGGAAAAGGATTTTGATATATCTGTAAGCCTAGATTGGGAGAGGTTTGGGCACCAACAGTGTTTTCTTTCCAATCAATGAGGTCCTGCACATAATCTTTCAGTTTCATGCATCTGAGGGTAGTGTGACCTTTTACCCTATGAAATTTGCAGTACTCATTATCTTTGTACCATGCAGCTTTGGATTGGCTTGGGTCAATTTGCTGGGTAGGAGGAAATTTGATGAGGTTTCCCTTGGTTAATTTCTAAAAATGACATCCAATGGCTCACCAAGGGGTGTATAATTTCTAGGTGCAGCTTGGAATCTGGACTTTTTCCTTGTAGCTACATTGATGACATTAGCTTGATTGCTAGGCCCTTGAAAGTTGGGTCTTGGATTGTGGTTTTGATAGCTTTGGTGATTTTGTTGTTGGTAGTTGATAGCTTGTTGATTGTTTGGTTGATAAGGTGGGTTGGATTGGTTTTGAGAAGGACCAACAATATTCACATGTCTCGTATCAGTAACCCCATCTGTTGCAACATGCTTGTTTTTGTTCCAATACCTAGAATTGTCATTGGAATGTGATTGATTTTGGTTGGCCTCTTTGTAAATCTTGACCACACCATCCTTAATGAGTCCTTGCTCAAGGATCATTCCTTTCTCTTTGATATCTTTGTAGGTTTGCAAACAATTCATGGTCATGTGGTGAGCCAAGCTGGGATGGGCATTATCAATAAACATTTTCACCAAATGGCGCTTTGGTAAGGTGCAAGATATGCAAGTGGTAAGGGTTTGCCATCTTTGCAGATATTTAGGAAGGCTTTCTCCACCTTTTTGCTTAGTGTGGACAAGATCAACTACTGATAGCTCTGTTTCAACAAGATGGGCATATTGGGCTACAAATGCCTCAGACAATTCAGCAAAGTTTTTAATTGTGCCATATGGTATTCTATAAAACCATTCAAGAGTTAGTCCAGCCAAGCTTTTGGGAAAAAGACACAAGAGGAAGACATCATTGTATGCCACTTCTTGGCAGTGCATGTAAAATTCTTTGATATGTGTGATAGCGTCTCCTTTTCCTCTAAATTTGTCAAACTTGGGTGTCTCAAAGTGTTTGGGAAATGGTGTCATGGTAATGGCTCTGTCAAATGGGTAAGGACACACATTCTCAAATTTGAAGGTTTTTGGATCATTTCCCTCCTGGATGTTCTTCAAAGATGTCTTCATGGCTTCCCATTCTGAATTAATGGATGATGGCTGGGGTACCCCCAATGTAAGAGTGCCCTAAGGTAGGTATGTGCTAGATGGGGCAATGGAATATGGATGGCTTTGAGGTATGGGCTGGTAGGGATTGTACATGGCTTGGGCCACTGAATGGTGGATGATGGGTTGCTAAGGTGGAGGTGGCACATATTGCTGCATGTGTTGTGAGGCTTGCTGTTGATATTGGATTTGAGGTTGGGATTGAGGAACATAAGCTGGCTGTGGGATAAATGGATTGCTTTGTGGAGGTAAGGTATAAGATGGTTGTGAAGCTTGGGGAAGGATCGGGGAGCTTGTGGAACTTGACTTTGGATTTGAGGAGTTTGACCAATATATGTGGGTTGTGCCCCCATTTGGGAAGGTATCTGTATGGCAAAAGAGGCCAAGTAATTGGTGGTTGGCGGTGGTGGATTTCCTCCTAGAAGTGGCATAGAAAAATAGTTGGTAATAGGAGGTAATGGATTAGTTGGTAGTGGAGGTGGTGGGATTTGAAAGCTTGGAAATGGAACTGATGGAGTTTGATAGCTTGGTGGCTAGATTTGAAAGCTTGGTAGAGTGGTGGCAGGAGCTTGGGTCACTTGAGAGCTTGGAAGAACATTGGTAGTAGCTGGTGGGGTTTGATAGCTTTGTGGAGTGAGGGTAGTAGTTTGTGGATTTGTGGTTGATGGCACTGAGCTCCAAGGACCTAGTGGAAATGATGGAATTGTGTTCTAAGCTAAGGTAAACAAGCTGGGGGTGATGAAAGGTTGATTACTTGACCCCATGGGTGGCATCCCAGTTGTATATTGCTGAGGTTGGCCAAAGATGCTAGCACTGATTTGGGAGATGGGTGGATTTGGAAGGCTGGGTTGGAGAGCAGCAGCAACAATAGTGAAGGGAGTGAATGATGAGGTGTTTTTGGCGAAGGGGGTTTGGGATGGAGTGGTATGGACCAATGGTGGAGTGGTGGTGGCTGGATTGGCTTGCAGAAGGGAGATTTCAACTTGAGTGGAGGCTGGTATGTTTGGGTCTATTGGATCATATGGGGTGGGTTGAGGCTCTTCTTTTGGCACATATTGAGGATAATTCGAATCATAAGAACCTATGGGTGGTGGGAGTTGTCCAAAAAATAGGTGAGATGGCTCTGATAGGGGAGGAGGTCTTCCAAAGTCGAAGGCTCCAATGTTGTCCCTTCGAAAGTTAGCCATGATTGTTTCCTTATTTTTGTCTATAATGGCATTCACCAATACTGCATTTCCTGGTTGGCTCATGAAAGCTTCAATGTTAGTAGGTGATTGTATGGTGTTCTCTGGGCTAAAGGATGGTTGATTTCTCAAGGGGAGCAATGTTGTTTGATCCAAATGATAGGGCTCCATTGTTTCCTTCTTCTTGGCTAAGCGAGTGACAGGTGGCATGAAAATGCAAAATGTTTCCTAGTGATGAGATGCAACAATGTTGATGGATGCAAAAGGGGAAGGCTTTTCTATGCAAAAGATTTCCTAGGTTGAGGCAAAGCTATATGAAAAAACCTAAGGAGGATTGCGTTGGGGATTCTAACTTCAAAGGTATGTTGCCAAAGCATGAAAGGTATGCTTTCCTATGTGCAAGCTTGGTGGTGATTGTGTCAACTTAAGGATAGACTGATGATCCTTTAGGAAGAACACAAGATTGACCACTTGTGGATCCCAACCTTTAGCTCAAGGTGATGAGGGATAACAAGTGACAAAGCTAGATTAACCTAGACAAAGCTCTGTTAAAGGGATAACCTTGGTGAAATTGGTGGATTTGGAAGATGTTAGGAATGGAAAATTTTTGGCAAGGTGACAACAATTTTGAAGGCTTGGATGTGAAGTTTTTGGATTGCTAGCTAGATGGTTTGGTTCTAAATGAGATGGATGCGCTAAAATGCTTAAGCGGAGGACTAAAGATGGTTGGCTTTCCTACAAAGATGACTCTAAAGTGGAGCTTATGCAAGAAGATGTGGAGAAACAAGGGGGTCTAATCATAGAAATCATGCTTAGTTGGTAATGCATAAGCAGGGTTAACTCTTGGATTTTGGTTAAGTTGGATAGTGCGATCTAACTAGGCATCTTGAAGGGCTTTGTCGGTAGCTTTGTCTTCTACTTTGTGGAGTTTGGCAATTCAAGGGCTTGGTGTTATTTCTTTTCTCTTGGCTAAAAGTTCTTGATATGCCTGAGATGGCTTGAGTTTGGCTTTTTGAAACTTCTGTTTGGGTTTGGGTTGTTCTGACATAAATTCTTGAATCTATTTGGCTTTAAGAGATCTCGATTGTTTTGCTTCAACTCGTTCGACTTCTAGAATAGGAAGTGGCTACGGTAAGTATGCCCTAAGCTAGGATTGACCAAGTTTGGCAAACATTCATTCAACAAATAAAAAATCAAGCAATAGATAGGAACAACCAGATAGAAGTTTTTGATTCTCAGAATGTGATACTTGCACCAAGGAGTGTGTATGTTTTACAAATGTTTTGATCAATCACTTCAAACACATTAACACCCTAGATGGTTGTCTGCAAGGCTGACAGTTGGTTTAGCTAAGGAGTCCTCGATATACCCAAGGTACGTGAGGCCCAAATTCGTAGATGAAACCAAAAAGATGTCACACAGTCGAGACGAGTGGTAACCCACTTCTCCTCTTTCACTTCTCAAGGGTATAAATTTCCTTGAGGCTTAGCCCGAGTGACAAAATCTTGATTCCAAGAGAGGTGTCTTTGGATTCACCTCCCGATCTTTATACTCTGTCGGAACGTTGGAGTTGAGGTCGTCCCAAGGGGTGATGAAATCCCCAAGCAGGCCTCCTAAAAAGAGAAACAAGATTTTGGATCCTAATCTTATGCACCCAAGATGGCCTTGAAAGATGACAAGGGGAGAGAAGACTTGGATGACCTTGGGCTAAAAGATAAAGTTCTTTTCCAATCGATGCTTAAGTTTTTTAATCTAGACCTTGAAAACACACATGTTTAGGATGCAAATGTTCAATTCCAACTTTGAAATGTCAAAAAAAGTAAAATCAATCAAAGAATGCATACACCAAGAAGATTTAGGGTCAACAAAAGTAAACTCGCGCGCCCGAAGGCCCTCCACGTCAAGTGTCGATTGATTTTTCTTTAAGGCATTCAAGATTGAATGTGAATTTGTTTTAAGCCCGAAACAAAGATGTGTGAAACTAGATTGTCAAGCGCGCACCCGGAGGCCCTCCACATTAAGATTTATCCAATTTTTTATGCCCAAATGAAGTGTTAGTGAGACTAATGCTCATTCAAGAGATTTTCTAACTTAGAAAAACCACTAAAAATCCCAAGTGAGTGGAGTTTGATTTGCGTGAAGCACTTAACACCCTCTTAGGTAGACCCATCCCCATAGATGGTGCTGAGATTGCAACCAATGGTTAAATTGATGGGTGATTAAAGAGGGTTAGTCCAACTACAAACTCACTCAAAGCATCTTTAATTAGTTTTTGTAACTTAAGAAATTTTTAAAATGTGGATTCCTTTTATGCCCCAAAAGATGAAGTGTGAGATATTGCAATGGTTAATTGATCTTTTGCATTCAAGATTGTGTTTGGTTTTTTTAAGCATGCATTCCAAGAAAAAACTTTGATTTTAATCCATGGCATTCAAGATTGTGTTTGAGCAACATTCATTCAAAGAAAAATGTTTAAACATTCAAGTTCATTTTAGCAACATGCATTTAAAGACAAGTGTTTAAACATTCAAATTCATTTTTCAAGAGCATTAAACCATGTAAGGAGAACCTACAAGAAACATGGTTAGTGGTTTCATAGATGCTCCAACTTATAAAGCTACAAAAGCCAATTTGATTAGTAACCCAAAAATCTCAAAAATTTCAAGCTTAACTATGAGAAAAATAAAATCAACTTTTTTTGTTCTTTTTCTTAGGCATAAAAATGATTAGAAAAACCTCTACTCTATGGAACCACCAAAAGTTAACAAAAATGCAACAATAACAAGCGGAGATGACAGTTCACCAGGCGAAGACGCCAAACTGCGGAGAGGCTGAACTACGAAGATGCTGATCTGCGGAGAGGACAGAGAAAGAGGCAGAGATGACAATTCAGTTTGGCAGCGCAAAAAATAAGAAACCAGGTGGAGACGCTGAATTGCGGAGATGACAGTTCAGTTTGGTGACGGCGGAGATGACAGTTTAGGTTGGCGACGGCGGAGACGACAGTTCACCAGGTGCAGACGCCAAACTTTGAAGATGACGGTTGAAGTTGCAAAGATGACAGTTTAACAAGCGCAGATGATAGTTCACCAAGCACAGACGCCAAACTTCAGAGATGACGGTTGAGGTTGCAGAGATGACAGTTTACTAGGCACAGATGATAGTTCACTAGGCGCAGATGCCAATCTGCGAAGACGCTAAACTACGGAGATGACACTGCGTGAACAAAACTAAAATGTGCGATTTTTTCCCAAAAAAAAATTATTTTTATTTATTATTTTCAGATTTTAGAGGATATGTCTTTCTCCCAAGTGCGTCCTTCAACCTGCAAAAATAAGAAAAACACCCTACAACCTTCTCAAATAACATGAAACATTAGATTATTAGTTTACAATAACAAAAATATGGATTGAATGACCCATAGCGGGGTCCCACCGAGCGTGCCAAAATGTATATACTAATATGTTAGCAAGAAACACTAATCTATTAAGAGAACAAAGCATTAACTAACAAAGATTAATATATCATATAAGAGAGACTAAGAGGAACCCTTAATTAAGAATGTGAGCCAAATGAATGGACTCTCCTAATAGAAACTAGCTCTTTGCTTGGTAGATGAGTCTAAATGAAGGATTAGTATGTATGCTCAAAGAGTTTCAAGTTTTTTTCAAATGGTGAAGATGGGTAATGGAAAATTGGTAGCTTTGTGAGCTCTCAATTTGGCATTATAAGGGTATGGTTAAGGGCTTTGGCTTCTCAAACTAGCATTATAACTTTAACTCAAGGATTGTGATGAAATGTCTTGGGAGGGGATTCAGTTTATAGGCTAAGGGCTTGAGGGTTTGAGGGCTAAGATGTAAGGATGGGGAAAAGCTCATGGAGGGCTTAGATTGCATGAGAGGAGAGCACATGGATTGTGCTTCCTTACATCCAATCAGGGAGTGACACATCTCACAGAGTGAGTGGATGGAGGAAAGGGCAAGGATGAGTCAACAGAGGAGGCTCAAGGCCTTAAAGACCCTCATAAATGGCTTGTAAGAGTAATGAATGGGTTTTTAAGAGTCTTTATGGCCTTGTAAGAGCATTGAAGGCTTAGTGGTTGGGATATTTTGGAGGGAGTTGAGATTGTTGACTTTGTTTGGCTTAGGAAAGTCTTAAGCTTGACTTAGGAATGTGCAAATGATTAAGGCTTGGATTAGGCTTGGGTTAAGATTAGATTAGGGATGTTAGAGATGGGCAAGTGGATGGCATTTAATGAGGGTGGGTGAGTTAGTAGCTAAGCTTGGTTAGTATGGGTGGATGGGGTGAATTAGGCTAAAAAGGGGGTTTAGGGATAGGCTTAGGGTTAGGATAAATAAAGTTTATTTATCTCATAAGTTTGGTTTGAGGAGATATTTATTAAAACATTGTTAATAAATATGAGAATTAATATTTAACCTTAGTTAAATATTTTGAGTTGGGATTAAGGGTAGAAAATGATGGGATTAGCCTTTAATCGAAATTAAAGAAGGATTAGAAAATTTTGGAAGAGGTTAGTGATTTTAAGGAAATTGACCAAGTTTTGGGCAAAAAATAAATTATATATTTATTTTGAGATTTTTGGTCAATTTATTAATCAAATAATTAATAAATAAGGAAATAATGTTTAAATAAGATTTAAACATTTTGGGAGGGATTCCTTAATTAAATATTTTTAATTAAGATAAAGGGATTTAATGACACAAAAATAAATAAATTAATTAATTAATAAATGATGATGTCATCAGGAACTTTTTAGAAAATAAAAATACTTTATTTTCTAAAGGATTTTAGGTGTCTACATTATGAACTGAAAAATAGATGGTATTTTGTTTTTGTTTTCTTTGGAGAGCCAAGATTCTGGTGTTCAATCCAAACAACATTTAGGCTATCTTTACTAATATAAATACCATTCCATTAGAACTATAATGTTCCCAATAGATTAAAGTAGGATCATTTTGTCATTGTTGTAATTTGTAATAGAACTTTGGATACATCTTTGCTGAAGATTTATGTTTACCATATGTTTTAGATATGATTAAGTTCTTAAACCATAGCTTTCAAACATGAAGATTTGGAACTGAAGACAGGGTTTGGGAGTGGGTGGGAGTTGGAAGCTGAAATAAACATGTGCTCAGGAGTTAGTTGAGCCAGCAAGGTGCAATTTATCAAAGAACAATCCAACAATTCCTCAACAAATCTGAACTGACATTTTTTTTTTCCTTTCAAGCTTAGCATGCTATCAGAAAAGCTATTTAGTGTTTGACTCGAATAGAATGACCACTACTTAGCATTGACATTAACTAATCTTGTGAAGAGTGAGTGTACTATGTGATTCATTCATTAGTGTATCTTCAGTTCAAAGGAACTTGCACTAGGAAGAGATGCAAGGGCAATGCAAAATATTATTAACCTAGGGATGCTTTAGTCTCACAATGCAATTCTAGAAGTCTAGAGTAACTTTGAAGCAAGCCATCTTTGTGGGGAGCAAGGTCATGTACTTCTGTTTCTAGTATCTAGATAATAGACAAGTACATGGTTCTCATTCATTGGAAAGATCATACATTGACTAATAACCCTTATAATACACTTCCATTTAAAGATAGAATATTCTTCGAGGTTGATTTCAAGGAACATGGTATACATGTATGTTCATCTTGAGGAGTGGATATGGGCTCTATAGTGATGCAAGATCCAAATTGGGTATAGAGATGTGCATTGGGTTTCTGAGACTTGTTGAATACCTGTGAAAAATTCTTTTATTGAAACATAATTTTCCATTTAGTCCATTAAATGCACTTCTAATAGTTTATCTAAGAAACCATATTTTTTATTTTTTGTATGCCTGCCAATATTTTTTAGCAAGACAGCGCATTTATGAACTTATTTCTTATCCAATTTTTGCCATTGTTTCTGTATGAAAAGTGTATAGATGTTTTTTTGCAATAGAATCATACTAAAATATTTTGACATGCTTTTTAAAGGCTTTGGTTTATCGATATTTCCTATTACAAGTGTATGAAAAAGGTGTGGCTATAGTTAAGCTTCCTAAATCAATAATTAAAGGCTCAAACTTACTGCTCATGGGTTTTCTAAACTATGGAAATTCTTATTACCTCCTAATACAATTGGATATGGATTTCAAGCCTCTTTTTACCCTTTTGGAGTCCAAGCAAGACTCAACAAGTAGATCTAGTCTTCTTTCCAGTTCCATCCACATGTTTCATTTCAACAAGATTGATATTAGAAGAATGCAAATGGTAGATCATGAGGTGAACTTGAGCCTTTTAGAAAATGGGCAATCATCTCTAGAGAAAGAGATAACAAAAATTTCAAATTTAATGTCAGAATTTGTGTCTAATCTTGATGCATTTACAGATTCTAATCTTCAGGGCCAAGGGTGCTTGCAGTCAAGATTTTCATCTCTAGTAGATGATGTATTTGAGTTTGACAAGGGAATGCCATTATCTTGATATTTACCAAAACATAATTTTCTTGTTGAATCTTCACCATCAAATCATCTAAGTGTTGTGTAGGGTATTTAGCAAGGAGAAAAGTATGGTCCATCAACTACATGGGATAGGAACTCTTAGTTGTGCTTAATTAATAATACTGGAAAAACTTCTATTGGAAGCTCACCTTTTAACACTAGGTTGATGTCTGAACCAAATCATAAGAATGTATGGCGGACTGGCTCAAGCCCCCCAGCTGGTGGACACAATTATGGAGTCAATACATCCACACTCAACCCTGCAAGGATCCAATCTTTTAATAAACTATCATCAGCTACAAAGTATTATTTTAACCATGATCTCACTTCTTCAAAGTCTCCATTGCATCTAGGAGACACTTTAGGTTATCCATCAATGGAGGATAATCATCTAAGAAAAGTAATGGATTCTCCAAAGGAGGGGCTCCCATCACATTCTACTCATTGGAAAACTAGTTCGTCATATACAACAAGAATATCATTAGTGCATAGGAATTCCATTCAACAGTTAAGGTCTTCTATTGTTAAGATTTCAACTGGTGGTCAAACATCAACTGTATTTAAAAGCTTTGCAACTAGCTTTCACATGATCCCCCCAGCATGCAAGTTTCTATTTCTAATTCACTATACTTTTGAGATGGAAAATGGTGGCATGTTGGGTTGGGCATGTCAATTGTGTCTGTTGTATGCCTTCTATTTTTAACTAAATATCATGTAGCTAATGCATGAGGTATATATCTTATAGGTCAAACATCAGATTCTTTAACTTGTCATGGTAACGCATCTGACATAACTCCAAAAATAAGTAGTCAAAAGCATTGCCTTTCAAATATTGTGTAGTCAATTCCATCCTTGCAAGGAATATCAACTTATGGAGAAAATTAGAAGAAAAGAGAGACCTTTGAATCAGTTAATACACAACATGCTTCTATTCAACTAAATGCTTCCAACACTTTGGGGAGATTCACTAGCCATGCATGTGGGAGCATTCTCAGAGAAGCTAATCATGGGAAAGCACCTTCAAGTATATATGTATCTATTCTTCTTCAAGTGATTAGGCATTCTTCTTTATGTATTAAGCATGCCCGACTTACAGGCCAAATGGAAGTCCTAAATATCCCATATTCAAAGATGTGGGCTTGTGAAATCCCTTTATAGACATTTGGTTTTGGCTGCCCTATTCAAAAGAGGATGCATGGCAACATATTTGTTTGTGTCTTGGTAGACCTAGAAGCACCTACTAGGATGTCAAGGTAAATGATGAACACCAGAGGCCTACTCTAATAGTGGATCTCTCCTCTTTAAGAGTGGTCTTAGTCAATAATTCCATATGAATATGTTTTATTTGATTGAAATCATTTATCATTAGTATCGACATGATACCTTCATATCATTTGACTGCTTAATATGATTCCTTATCTTCTAATTCCTCATATTGGTGCACATAAAACTACAATATTTGCCAATATCTTTCAAAAAATAGTAATGGATGACTAAGATCCTAGATAGCAATGGATGACCAAGTTGTTACAGCGAGTATCCACCAATTAGTGCCAAGAATTTTGAGTGCTCTTAAAGGATTTTACGTGCCTTGTTCTTGCTAACTTGCTATGCCCAATTCAGGCAATGTGATTGACATAAGAAAGTAATGCCTAGCTTTAGATGGCTAGAAGTATGAACTACATAGCTATTTATACCATCAACTGAACATGTGGACTATGAAGTTATGAGCAGCCCAACTCTTCATGGAAAAGATCTCACATGAAGATTTATTGCGAACTTTACTAATATATTTCCAACTACTCTAATAAGATTTTGATGAGCATACCTTCTTCCTTCACAACAATATACTTTAATTCACCATAGCCTCTCCAACCAATAGAAATGGTTAAGTTTATCGTAGTGCCTATGTGGCAATATCGTGGTGCCTAAGGGGCATAGTAATTGTAATGTGCGCCAGTCACTTCCAGGAAACTTTACAATGCAAATCTTTACTAACATTTAAGTATACTATAAGTTGATCTCTTGTGATTGTAAAGGCTTTTGGTCTTTTTCAAAAGTTCCCCGAAGGATACAAAAATTGTTTTGTAATTAGAACCTTTAAACCTCTAAATCAAGTAAGGGAAAAATGAGATTGACTGTTTCTGTTTGTTTATCCATTGTGTAATTTTGTATGGAGTATTTGGTTTTCTTGATTATCTAGCAAGCACCACAAATTTTTTTAATGAATTAATGTCTTTGAATTAATGAATTAATGATGTTACTTCTAATTCTCCAGCTCCAGCTAAATCAAGTTCTAAAAACTCAAAAAAGGCAAATGGTCTTGATGTTGTAGCTATTAGTCTTACATTCAAAATCAACAACAAGGTTTCATACAAAATAGTACTAAAAGGTGTGTGTCTTTTTGAGGTTCAAGTTTCAAATTGCAAGTGCACATATTTGTATATTAAATAGGCACCTTCTATGCTCAAATGGTTGCTGATCTTTGTTTCATGGCTTTCTATTCCAACACATAGTGCAATTGTGTTGAAAGTAGAAAATATAGCAGATAAAACAGAGTGGGTTAGCAAAATCAGGACCTTATTCAACCTTCAAAAGGCGTATCAACAAAAGGACCAATATTATTGTTGTCTTGATCTTATCCATTATTGTATACTAGGTGTGTTTTTTTGGTAGAAGGGTGGTACTACACATTTTGCAAACATCTATGCCTTCTAGAAATTATAGGATCATTTTAGTTACATTTGAAAACATTAATCAAGAAAAACCATATGTGCAGATATAAACATTAATCACAACATGTCCAATTTATTTGCAAATATATTTTCTTGTGAAGAAAGACCACGCCTGACAATATGAATGCTGAAAAAAATGAGATAATGGCTACATTGTGGGCTCAGTTCCAAAGAAAACCTAATAAATGTTATTGTCCTTGCAAAAAAAGTAAAGGCTTAAAGACTCGAAGAATTCTAATCACAACAGCCTAGAGTCATTGTAGGCAACATGGTCATGTTGAAGGGGGCCATGATTTTCGTCCATTGCTGAATGTGGATTTCCTACTAGAGGAACATGGAGGTGTGAATATCCAAGCTGAGGATAACACTCTCATGGAAGAAGATGATAATGTGCCAGAGGACATGATTGAAGAAGATGGTATTGGGGCAGTTGATGAAGAGGCTCACAATGATGGTACTAGCGAATCTAATAATGATGATGAAGATGGTCTTGATATACCTTTACTTGAGAAGGTACACGAGCCCTTATACGAAGGCTCCCAAACAACTCTACTCTCGGCTATAGTGTTGTTGGTGAACTTAAAGGTTATGAATGGTATATCCAATATAGCAATGTCACGTATGCTAAGATATGTCATTTTTGTCACCTTCAATGTTAGCATACAATTACTATTCATTATATTAACAATGCATATTTGTTGTTGTAGGTTGATTAGTGAGTTTTTGTTACCACCATCAAACATTTTGCGTCGTTCATATCGAGAATTATCTAACATTATGGATCAGATTGGAATGAAGTATCAAACAATACATGCATGTCCCAATGATCACACTCTATATCATAAACAATATGAATTTGTAGCAGAATTCCCTGATTGTCATAGTAGTAGATATCGGTCAGATCAAATAACAAAAAAAGTGCCTCACAAGGTTCTTCGGTACATTCCCATTATTCTACGTCTTCAACGGTTATTCAGGTGCGCTAGCTTGGCACAATTTATGGATTACCATGCACGTAATAGAAGTCAGGATGACATTATGCGAATGCCTACCGATGGTTTTGCATTTAAAGAGATAGAAGAAACATGGTCACACTTTAAAGAAGAACCTCATAATCTGAAGCTTTCATTGGCAGCGGACGATGTCAATCCATATGGAGATATGAGATTTGTTTACTCAGTGTGGCCTGTTTTTGTTATTAACAATAGCATTCCTCCTTGGATGTCCATAAAGAGGGAGCACATAATGTTGTCAATGATTGTGCCAGGTTTTTTTTTCATTTTATAGTTATCTAAATTAATTTATAAATAGTGCATGAAAATGGTCATAATAATAATGTAATGTTTATGTTCATTCAATTGCTAGGTAAATACCAAGTTAAAGATATGAACGTGTATATTGAGCCCCTAATTGACGAGTTGTTGAAGATACGGAATGGCATCACTATGTATGACATCTCTAGATCAATAGGACATCGACAATTTCAATTCCATGCAATGCTTGTATGGATAATACATGATGCCCCTGGGCTAACTCATTTTTGTGGTATGTTATATTGTTAATATCACATATTTTTGGTCTATTATAGTGCTTACACATTACTATAAAATGTTTAAGTTGCGTATGATAATTGTACATGATCCACTTCTACATGATCTTTTAGGTCTTGAGACAAAGGAAAAATTCGCATGTCCAATTTGTGGTCCGAAGATGAAATCTTGTCATTTGAGAACTTTAAGAAAGCAGATGTTTGATGAGTTTAGACACTTTCTCCACAATAATCATAGTTATCGAATTGCCGAAAAACATCTTTTCAATGGGAAAGAAGAGACATCATCAAGGCCACGAAGAATGACACCTCATTTATGGAAGTTGGAATATGATTGACTAAATTGTCAAATTAATATCCAATTTGTCGTCCAAAGTTTAAAATTTTTATTTTGATATTGTCTTATATTTACTAACGTTGTAATTGATGCTTGTGAAGGTCGTTAAGGCATCAACGACCAACTTTCTAGAGGAATGAAAAGTTATCCTACTCAATTTAGTAGATTACCGTATTACAAGGATCTCTTAATTGCACATTTGTTTGATGATATGCATATTGTAAAGAATGTAACAGAGACACTATGGAAAATGTTGGATGGAAGGCATGATAGAGAAAAAATTGCCAAAATATGTACTGACATTCATGAATCCAATCATGCACTAAAAGCTTCCATTGAATCAAATAGAAATGGAGACTGCATAAATACAAGTGCCCTTCCTTGGTTATTAACAGAGCAACAGAGTGATGCATTAAAAGATGTCATAAAAAAACAAAATTTCCAACAAGATTTGTTGCAAATATAAGCACTCTTCTATCAAAGAAAGGTGATTTTGGGCTTGGGTTGAAAACACATGATTGGCATACCTTCGTCAAGGTAAGTCATGTTCTCTATTTACAGTATATTTGTAAGATTGAATGTACTACCTATTGCATTATTTAATAATATATTGAAATGATCATTTTTTAATAATTGCAGTTCATCCTACCTCTATCCCTTCCACAATAGTTTGACAACAGTATTAAACAAGTTATATATGATCTTGGAAAATACACTAGGTTAGAAGTGTTTTTTCTTAGATTTGTAACTTTTTCTCTTAAATATATTGTATAATTTTATTTGAAATCTCGTTTATGTGGTTTTGCGTGTTGAATCTCTTTTAGGTGGTTATAATCTAAAGAAATTAACAAAAAAAAATATAAAATATTGGAAGAGAAAAATTCCACAGCTTATTTGTGAAATGAAAAAGTGTTTACCTCCAACCTTTTTCAATGCTCAAGAACACTACCTCATACATCAAGTTGAAGAGATTGAATTGTGTGGACCTGTACAAGCTAGATCAATGTGGATGGTTGAGAGGCACTTGAAATTTATGAAGGGATTGGTTTGACAAAGAGCACGTCCTGAGGGTTCTATGATAGAGGGATATATGATATACTAGACTATGGTGTACATTATTGAATATCTTCCAAAGTTTGCAGTAGATATCCATGTAGATCACATTTGGGATCCCAACTCTAATGAAAAATTTGAAGGGGAGTACCTAACGGGGAAAGGTAGATTGAAGAGGGTGAGAGGTAATTATAAGTTCTTTTTTTGTAGTTTAATAATTATTATTCATCATCAATATATATAAGTTGTTTCTAATTGGTGTAATTCTCTTCTTTATAGTTGGTCGTGAGTGGGATGCACTACACTTGTATATTGCAAAAAATCTTGATTGGATGATGGTATGGATTAAACAGTCTAAAGAAAATGGTTGCTCATTAACATGGGATGGTGTTGTATCATTGGTTAAAGAAGCTCATCGTAATGGAGATCCCAATTTTACACAAATGGTACTTGATCTAATATATGGCTTAAGAGATACAAAGGTATGCATAAGATTACTAATCATCACACATAAGTTTAATATCAACTCACAGATCGATGCAAATAATCTTCACATGTTTGAATAATTGCAGGTCAAACACCACAAAGCTACGTACTACCATGGCTATAAATTTTGCACAAAAAAGTTAGATGAAACAAAAAAAATGTGTGATTCCAGGATAAGTTTTGTCTTCGCGATCACCAAGATTTCATCTAGAACTAACATACATCCTCAACGATTCAAAAATTGATACTATGGCATTTTGGACGATATACTTGAGTGTGACTTTAATTAATTCAAAATAGTTCTATTTGCCATCAAATGGTTCAGGTTACGACTGAATCGAAATGATCCTGATAGGACTGTTATTGAACATGATAGTGGGTATACTATGATTAATACAAGGTCATTTGAGCCAGTCAGAGATGAGCCCTATGTTCTTCCAAGCCAGTGCGAGCAAGTGTTTTATTTTGGTGTTCCACAAAAACTAGGTTGGTCATTTGTTGTTAGACATGACCCAAGAGGAAGGCCGGTAAAGTATAATGTGATCGAAGAAGAAGAAATTGAAGAAGCAGAAGAGGAAGTGAATGATTATCAGGAACAACAGTTACCCAATGATGAAGATGAAGAAGATGGTGATGATTTTGGTCATGCTAACGATAATGGTGATAATAATGATGATGATGTTGATGACGATCATGATCATGGCAATGATGGTCATGATGATGATGGCGATGAAGATGGTGATGATGGTGATGAAGATGGTGGTGGTGACGACGATGATCAAAGTGACAAGTATGATGATGGTGATGATGATGATGATGATGACATGGATGAAGATCATGATGATCAATGAAATGTCCAGCTAGGATCAATGTCAACTATGATGGGGTCTTGTATGACCAAACTTTTCTTTCTAAACCATATGTGCACATATAAACATTAAGTAGAACATGTCAAATATTTTTTTAGATATACACATTAGTTACACTAAATTTTTAACTTAAGACAAATGATTTACATATACAATCTACTTTATTATTAATATTTTTTTTTGGTAAGTCTATTACTTTAATTTCGTTGTTGATTTCTAAGACTTACTAATTTTTTCCACAGGTCAATATGGATGCACCATCTCAGACACCTTCAGTAGAGGTAAACATTAAATATTGTAAATTTTAATGTTAATATAGAAACAAATGTCATATTATTATGTTCTTTTCTTTATGGCTTTGGAGTTGTTTTGATGAAATTTTACTGATATTTAATGTCACAAATGATAGGAAAAAGCTAGAATGACCGCTGATCAAATGCGATCTAAAATATGGGCTTCATATCTACATAACATCACCCTTAGTACTGACCCTGTGTTCATCACCCAGCAAATCAAGCAAAGATACACTGATGAAATTGTTAACATTATCATCGAGGGTGAAAAAAGTGAGGAGAAAGAGGCACTGAGAACAGAATTGGGCCGTAGAATCTAATCTTTGCAGGTAAGCAGTAATTCGACTAAAGCAATAATAGAAGTTCAATAGATATGAATATTTTATACTATCTTATGGATCATGATCTCTAATTTTATGTGTAATTGTATAGACATTTGTGCCATTTGTGACATCGCATGGTGAACATGGTGATGGTCATTGCACACAACCTTCGTGTAAGTAGCACTTTGTTTGTTTTCATCAACATTATAACACTTACTTTTTTTTTGTGGACAATTCTAGCTAGTATCCCATTTGATCTTTATCCATTGCAAATGCCTTTGCTAACAATATTGTATTCTTCAGCTCATGATGAAGTGTGGACTCCTCCTTCGGTTGCCAGTCCACTATTGCCTAGTGCATTGTTGGCAACAAGGGCCATGCAAACATCCTCATCTATGCCCACTGGAACTGGTAAAACCTTGTTTTGCTATATTTTGTAATGTATTTGTACAAGTTGATGAACAATGAAGTAGCATATTAGTGCTTAAATGATGTCTACAGAAGCCTGCATACACACACCACGCATACATACATACATACATATATTGTACTACGTAGGCAAGATTTTGTCACCGTATATTGTATACTTTTATATTCTTGAACTCTCACTGTGATAACAGACCATGGACCATTGAAAGCTATCCTAAACATAGATGATTAAAAATCACACATTATCTTATCATAAACATAAACAACAATATATCATGAATTCTAAAAATATGGTATCTTTAATACACTATTTTTGTATTTAGTTTTTTGAAAAACTCATGTATTGTTGGTCAATTGATTGAGTAGACTTTGTCGAAGCTGCTACCTACTTTTTACAAATTTATTATTATTAATTTAATATTTCTACTATAGATAAGTTCACTAAAGAATAAAACCCCTATCACACCATGCATGTGAATATAGCATTCTCTCTTCAATTCCTGCATGGAGTTCCCTCAAAGACACTGTCATGCCAACCTAGGATATGAAATAAGTATTGTTGAGCAACTTTATAATCATAGGTAACAAAGATAAGTGGTAGACGATGGTTAGACATAGAAACCTGTTAAGTAAATTCAAAATATAAGGTCTAGAAATATGGTTTAGGTGTTTCCTACATTCCCTTTCATCCAAACTGGAAGTGCTTGGGGCTCTTATCCTAGCCTCGGTCTACTTTACCTTTTCTTTGATACCAGGGTAAACTTTTCTATGTACTAGCCAGGAGTCAAACTGAGGACCACCAAGTTGATGCTGGGATGATCTACCACTGAGTTATAGGCCCTTTTGGTGACCAATCCATCCATGGTCACTAGAGACTAAAGCTATAATTTCCACTAGACTTATAATGGCTTTCACAATCCAACATAGGATACTAAGACTTAGCACAAGTCCCTTTACCCACACCGGGTATACACAACTACTGAGCCCAAATGGGCAATCCACTTCAAAAACTTCACACTGACACAAGCAATGGTGATAGCAAACAGGACATAAAGTCCAACCCCAATCCACTGTTAGTTTGGAATCCACCAAACCCACAGCACACCTTTTCACTTCTAGTCCTACAATCCTTGTAGCCTTTTCAATCTGATTTCTTGCATTTTCACCAACTATCCCTCAATGGCATAGGGACTTCTCCTATGTGCCATGATTTTTTCTCCTAAGTGGCAAATTCACCTATGTAGAACTGAAAGCATAAACTATTTCTTATTCCCTGATTTTTGGAATTTCTTGTTACACTCATGTTGCTCTCGAGTTAGCACAAATAATCTATATTAAGAAATGTGATAGAGCACTATAGAGTCTAAGCAAAGTCAGTGCACTTAATGGCTCAAATAACCCATATTAAGAAATGTGATAGACCACTGTAGAGTGTAGGCAAAAGTTACAGTGCACTTGAAGGCTCAAATAGAGCTAATTACTTGTAGAAACTTGAAAGATTATTGTGACGATAAGAAAACATAGCTTCACCCTTCTGCACAGTTTTCTCTCATTTTTCTAGGATAGTTCTTATTTTATCTCTCCTATGCGCGTTCTAATTCATTTTCTTGCTTGTTTCCATGCCATGCCACTGCTCCATCATTGGGAGGACTTAAGAAAACATGAGAATGATATATAAAGATGATTATAAGAATAGTACTTGATAAGTAGGAGATAATTTCCACAACAAGTCAAAATGTTCATTGCTGTCAAGATTTAACTGTGTGATTTTTGAGTCAAACTCATTGACCCATGTTTCATGAGTAGTGAGTAGAATAGTACTTGTTCATAAAATCCATAAGAAGCGTAACCAGTTCTCACATTAGTTGAGGAAACAATCTTGTGGACCAGACAAATCACATTTTGATCATAGCATACAACAGGGTCAGATATATTATATGCAGAGACTACAAGCATATATATGAGCATTTATGCAACGACCTAATGAATATATGATCTATAGATGCCAGTCATAGTGTCATAAGAAGCATTGAGTTGCATTGTTAAATTGTCGTTTCAATCAACACAAGGAAACTTAAATCTGTAGTGTTGAATCATACAATGGAATAATTGCCAATCAGTCTTCCCCTTCAAATGCATGAAAAATTCAAATCTTGAAATATTTCAACTATTAAGATTTAATTGGAACAAAAAGCAATATCTATGCCAGCTGCTATAAATAGAATGGCCAGAGTGCAGAAAAGATAATTTGCTAAAACTCGTAGTTTTTATAATGAAGAATATTCATATTGCAATTAGTTGGGCTTGCCTTTAACATCCCAAGTCCAACATCTAGAAAATATTGTAATAAAAAGCATGCTATCAGATACATTCTTTCCTCTGCAGTGGTTCTTGTAAGAAAGGGGTATAACAAGTTTAAGTGACAAATAACAGTAGTGCCCAACCATTTTCTGAAAGCAAATCAGTGTGAAAACCAAGTTTACAGAATATGCTTGAATTCTAGATGAATCTACTTGTTCACTCAAGGATTTGATTGCTTCTTTTGCAGCTTTGCATTTACAAGATTCTGCTGCAGCAAAAGATAGGGCTTCTTGTGCCTTCTTTGCATGCTAATTTTTAAGATCTTGAAGCTGCATGGCTTTACTAGGCACTGATAACAAAATTAGGCCAGTGCTCCAAGCCCCATATTGAATTACAAATTGTTATGGAACAGAGTTACATTTTTATATAATGAAAATGTTATTGAATAATTGAAGTACCTACCTTTGCAACTTGAGGACTTTTCATTCAAGACTTGATTTGTCTTCTTAAGGTTTTCAACCAAACCTCTGTTAGAAGAAAGGGCTCCCATTGTTGGAGTTGGTGTAGTTGGTGTTGCAGAACAAGGTGTTGGACTAGATCTCCTTAAGAGTGGTGATATTGATTGTAAGTTGTTTGTTGACTATGGAATTGAAATAACTACTTTTGTTAGTGTTTCTTGTGAATCAAGTAAGTTTGAGATAGTAATATTGTACTGCCCTGCCCAGAGATCCTTGGAAACAAGGATTCAAATGAAGCCAAGATAATTTTTTTTTTTACAAGTATGAATGCACAAGACAACATCATACAGGGATCACATAGATCACAACGGGAGACTTCAACACAATCCCGACAACCAACAAATCTCCAAATGCCACTACCCAACTGACACACCCAAACAAAAGCCAACAACTACCACAACAAGATGAGGGCACAAGAAAAGACCACTCATCAACAAAACACCAAGCTGGGGTAAAATGCAAAATCCCAAAATTTGGCTAAGCCTGAAATCCTGAAGCCTTGAAAATTGGCTAAGTCTAAATTTTTGAAGCCTTGAAATTTCCTAGAATCCATAACTTGTCTTCGAGAGGTCTGAAACCTATCTCAAAAGATTTGTCGCATTTATTAAAATATATCTTAAGTATAAGGAATTATAAGAAATTAAATACATGTCAACTTATACTTAAACGATATATTTTAAACCCCTAAGAAATTTGTTTTGAACTAGGAAGGTGTAAAAACCAAAAGGGTGTCCAAAATCAACTTAATTATAAGGAATTAAATATATCTTAAGTATAAGGAATTAAATATACATCAACTTATACTTAAACGATATATTTTAAACCCCTAAGAAATTTGTTTTGAACCAAGAAGGTGTAAAAACCAAAAGGGTGTCCAAAATCAACTTCTGAACTTTCATCCGACAAGCCTAGATAGCCCCTGTTTCTCGCGCAAGAAAGAAAACTGGTCTCGAGTTTCGTGTGAGATCTTTCACTGCTTCACGTGAGAAAGTTTGCACTTCGTGCGAGGACTACTAAGCTTCGCGTGAGGATTCACATTCTCACGCGAGGATTCCCTATGCGCCGCGCGAAGATTTACATTCTCGCGTGGGAAGTGTATTCTTTCGCGCGAGGAAGAAACAATCTCGCACGAGGAAAATACAATTTTGCGCGAGGAAAAAAATCAGCACGACACAAAAAGCAAACAAAAAGCTAAACAAACAAGGAAGCCTCCACGCTGAGGAGTACCGAATCCACGTAAATCGAGGAAAGAACACTCGAGAGCACTAACAGCAAGGAAAGAGGAACATCTAACCATCTAAAACATAAAAGCAAAGCACATACTGAAATAAATATCGCAATGAACAAAGTACATTTCAGAACTAAACAACCAAATAAGTGCGCGGTTCCTCCCAACCGTCAATAGCATCATAAGACCATCGTGGGTCCTAGCCATCCCCTGCACGTAACATCCCAAGCCACTGACCAAATCGTCAGTACTATCGTAATAGGGACGTCACTACTAAAAACATGCACAATATCAGCATAAGGAAATCTAACATGCTAGTGATAATGCATAAGATAATCCTACTGTAGATAACATCACCTATCACATGCTAAACAGTAGTAAGCAATAGATATACTACTAAATCAAATAACGTCATATAATCATATGCTAAACATCATGATAAGGGAATGCATCAAGTAAACTAACATCATCTAAACATGATATACAAGCATCCCAATGAAAACATAAATCACAAGAAAGCATACTCCGAAACTCGAAGTAGGTCAAGTGAAGACATCCAGCAACGGTCGCACTAGGAAAAAAAAGATCGTCTTTGTACACCGACCCCTAGAAGTGGTGAAGGTAGCTACACCTCCCAACCACATGGCACCCATAGGTCCACACTCGCCGTGCTAATGGAGATAATGATCCAACCGCAAACACACATAAAGCACAACATCCAAGGCTAACACTCACGCCAGACAGTATGATGGCTGAACCAAGAACCTAAGACAATGCAAGGAGTACAGGTCCTAGTCAGACACTCAATAGGCTACTATGTAGGGACTAACATCATGGAGAGTCGCTTGGCATCAAAAAGCCCAAGCTCAGATATGTGTAGCTCAACTCCCTCAATGGAAGGCCAATACACCGTGTAGCTCAACTCCCTCAACGGAAGGCCAATACACAAAAGTACCATTTTATTATCTTAAATTTTATTACCAGTCACACATTTTATTTAGTTATCACTTGTTTAAAACTTCCTATCCTCCGCCAACCCTATGGGACTAAGGTCACTAGGCTGCGAGGTAGAAGCCCCCTCCATATGCTACCCTACCCTACCCATGCTCATCCTACGACAAGTGCTCGTGGGCATGCATACTCCCATCCCAACCCCAATGATCATAACTTTTGACAAATCCACGGAAGATCGGGCCTCGTAAGTCACCCAACAAATGTACGTGGCATACTCGTGTGTGGCGCACCACCATCACAAAGATCATAACACAAGGATAGGAATGAGAACACAATGCAAAGAAAACACCCAACTGAAAGCAACACGGAAAGGACAGATTCTACACGAATCCCAAAGCCAATAAAATCATACATCATGAAATCACTCAATCGACCTCAATTCGAGAGTATGGATTCTACACGAATCCCAATGATGCAACAAGACCAAACATCGTGAACTCACTCAACCGGCCTCAATCCGAGAGTATGGATTCTACACGAATCCTAGCGTTCACGAAACAAAAGCAAAGGTCCAACAAAAATCATAACAAGTATAAAATCACTCAACCGAACACAACGTCGGGAGTACGGATGCAACATAAAAGTGCAAAAGTGGTCTGACTGATATCCAAATGGATCATCAAGGTCCACAACCCACATTGTGTCAAGAAGTTCCAAGAAAATAGGGCAGCACACAAAACGAGGTAAAAATCCCAAAAATTTGGAAAACTTCAAAATTAAAACCCATTTGGCTTTTGGGTTCAAAAATCCCAAAAATCCCAAAATAAATGGAATCGGACACTTTATGCAAAAACGGCCAGCATAACGACGTAAAATCCCAAACCCTCATCTCAAAAAATAGGAAAATGTTCATACCCGCCCAACCGGGTAGAACTAGCATACAAAAATAGAGGGGAACACTAGTTCTCAGCCTCCAAACAAACGGCTACCAAAAACAAAAGTAGAAACAATAAAACAGGAAAGCCCTACCTCACAACCAAAAGGGCAAAATCTGAACCATAAAATAAATATCCCGCAGAAGTAGCTGAAACTTGTGGCAATCCAAGATTTTCCCGAGCTAGATCCAACGAGCCCAACCTCGCGACGATCCCACTCCCGTAGCTCCCACAATGAACAAAACAGTAAATCCTCATGAAGAGGATTTTGGGTTTTACTCTCCAACTTTCCAATTTGAAAGTGAGAAGTGAGGAATTAAATTCCTCTTTGGATACTTATTCACTTTTCGAGTGAATAATCGATTAGGGCAAATAACCAACCAACCTAGTTAAACCTCGAATCGACCCAAACAAAAATAGGCTATTCCTATAAATAGGAATTCATCTATGGCAAAGCTACCAGAAATTAAAATAAATCAATTAAAAAGCCCAAAAACCCAAAACACATAAATCTCCTTAATAACTTTCGCGACAATGCGAACCTCTAAATGCATAGACATGCTTAGTGGTCTAATCACATAATGCAAAGAGTTCAGATTTAATAATCACCAAAAGGTTTAAATTAAACATTTTAATAAAGGATACGTCGACCATACAAGGATGACATTGGTAAAATATGGAAGGCTAAATCACTAACTCCATGTACCACTGCCAGGGATATAAATCCTGCACACTAAACAACACGATCAAGTGCAATTGCATATAATAACATAACCGAAGCAATAAATGCATTAAATCACCTAATTTAAGCATTTATTTAATTATATTAAAATAATCTATTTACATCACTCACGTTCGCAAAACGCATAGCAACGCAGGAATGAAGTAAATAACCATAGCATTAAATTCATCTCAAAATGGCATCATCATGCAATATGATTAACTGAACAACATAGTAGTCTAAAATCTATGATACTAGAATCAAGGTGTAACATCTGACCCTTAGGTCCTCTCAAATATAAACATAACATGAGTAACACATATCTCTCTAATCAGAAATGTAACAAGGTAAATGCCCGCAACACATAACCAAATAATCTCACATGAACAATCCATTCTAATTACTTAAGCATTTAATAATGATTGATTACTCTGCATTAAAAAGGCATTTAAAACACATAAGCAAACACAATCATAAACATGACTAACCACTACTACAGGAACCTAGTCCAGTGTAGCATGGTAATAGTACATAGTGCAATCTATGCACACATCTCAAGGTAATCACGGAACAACCTCATGATACCACATCGATCCTGGTAACCACTAGCACAAACCTTAGTGAACCAAAAATCACATCATAATCTCAAAGATCAGTCAAAAGCATAATCAACGCAACTGAGAAAGAAACATAAATCCAAACACCTCAATGGTGTAGACCACTCAGGGTCACAATCATGATCCATCACAAAAAAAGATCAGCAAGGTTGCATCCATCAGGACGACTTACAAAAGTCAAATGGGAGAGGCACTACAAATATCCTTTAGTTGTAGCAAAGGAGGTACTTGGGATGAAGATTCCAGCTCTATACCACACTTGTTGCCTTGGGTCTTTACTTCCAGAGTTGTAGATTGTGTCTTTGAACCTTTTTTTTTTTTTGGTCTATCTCATATATCATTCAAATGCGTAGGAAGCATGTTTTGGTTGTTATTATAAGATACCATTGCCAGTTCCGATGCTTTTTTCAATTTGGCAAAACAAGAATCACATAAACAGTGTGGTTTATTTGGATTTAGTGCCAGTGTAGCCTTCATGATCTTTCTAGAACTACATGAATGGTAGTGAACTAAACCACAATTATAGCATTGGTCACTAGAGACTAAAGCTATAATTTCCACTAGACTTCTAATGGCTTTCACAATCCAACATAGGATACTAGGACTTAGCACAAGTCCCTTTACCCACACCAGGTATACACAACTACTTAGCCCAAATGGGCAATCCACTTCAAAAACTTCACCCACTGACACATGAAATGGTGACAACAAATAGGACATGCAGTCCAACCACAATCCATTGTTAGTTTGGAATCCACCAAACCCACAGCACACCTTTTCACTTCTAGGCCTACAGTCCTTGTGGCCTTTCCAATATGATTTCTTGTATTTTCACCAACTATCCCTCAATGGCATAGGGACTTCTCCACCACTCCAAGCACCTCTTTAGGCACTTACTAAGGATCCAAAATTTTCTTAGGCAAATCTTGCTCTAGCACCCCAAACTGCTTCTTGGTACCTAGGCCTAGTTGATCAAGTTAGGCTAGGGCTTCAAGGAAGAATGGACAAGGTGGGTTCCCAAGACCCCAATTACTTATGGAAATCCTTAACACATCAATTTGCAACTAGATTCAACACTTGCACTGTTCAATAGTGCTTCCCAATATCATTGTCACCATTCTACTTGCAAAAACCAGTCAAGCACATGGTCTTGCTTGACCTAGGGCCAGCTAGGAAAAATACTTGCCCTTCTCAGCATGCCTCCAACTCCTAGAATCATGTTCGTAGGTCCCTTAACTTGCATATCTCTCAATTTCAAAGGTTTCCACCGGTGGATTTGCAAGTTAGGGCTGCATTTGTACAAGGCCATAAAAAACATGGCTGTTCAGACCCCTTGTTACTAAAATGTTGATAACTTGCAAACCCCAACTCCAATTTATGTCAAATCAAAGCCAAAAAACTTATGAACACACCCCTGCAACTAATCCACACACTTAGCAATCATAACAGTACCATACAAAACCGTATCTTGCACCACAACCGCTTCATGGAAATAAATCCCACACTATCTAGTCCAATATCAGACATCATGTTTTGGACAATGTACCAGCTATTGGCCGCATGGTGTTTTGAAGTACTAGCTATTGCATCATGGTGTTGTGCAACTGCCATTGCTTCTTCCAAAGAATAGGTGTTAGGCTATTTCTTATTTGTACCCACTAGAAACTCTAATTGCTTTGTTGCCTGCAGAGATTACTTTACAAATATATTCACAAAATGAAGGTACATTGTCTAGAATGAATGATTTTCCAAAAATGTGATCTTATTAATAAGATAAATGGAAAGAAAATCCTAAATTAAATCCTTAATGGAATGTGAGGAAAAAACATTTTTGCTAGTCAATTTCTTCAATTTGATTATATCCATAAGTATGCTTTAATTCATTTGGTGTCTGCTTTAATTGTCACAATGTTTCAGTTGATAGACTAATAGAGAGCAGTACTACTAAAGCTGATCCATTTCCTGGAGTAGTTCGTGTGATTAGTACTGGTTCATATGAAGGGACATTATTGCTGAATAAGAAAACTATGTTTCTGTTAAAAGAACGAAAGCTTCCAAGTGCTTTAAAATTGTTTTTATTTAAAGTGTAAATTTAATTTATTTTTATATTACTCATTTTGGACTGATAAATCCTTTATGTTTTTGTAGGTAATAATGTTTTCTTTGAACATCTTTTTCATATGACATTGAGACTATTTGGACCCACCATACGTAAAAGGTACGTAGTTTTATATCATTGCTACATTATTTTTCTTTTCTTCCATTTACTGTAATATATTAAAGTTATTGATCTAACAATCTATTTGTTTTTAAAAAGGTGGAATTTACAAATCGTGGAATTAAAAAATCAGCTCATTGCATCTTTTGACAAGAAATTTGGAAAAGACATGTTTGACAATGGCCTACTTCTCAAAAGAGTAGCAAAGCGTATAAAGACTGTGAGGGATCAATATAGAAGGGCTCTTAAGGATAACCCAAAGTACGACTGTCCAGCTATGATTCCACCAATGGAGTGGAGTGAAATAGTAGAAGATGCAAAGGAGAAAAGGCTATGTGAAGATAGAGATAATGAAGCAGCACAGGGCAAAAAGAGGTATGTCATGATAGTATTTAGTACATTGTAATCATGCACTAATTATTCATATTTGTAAATATATAATCTAAGATGTTTGAAATTGTTCATAGATTGCAGGACACATCCGTGGCTACAAAAGCGAGACTAGAAAAGTTTGGCCAACAAAAACTTGGCTCTGGTGGCTATATGAATCTCCAGTCTCGAGTTGTAAGTAGGAGCAATGATATGAAATAATTTTTTTTAATATAATGTTGCAAACAATTTTGTTTAGTGAAACCATACATACAAAATTGATGATATTAAGCAAAAAATATAGGGCACAAAATTAAATGTGGAGGTCATAGATGAAGATAGAAAACTTGCCTTGAAGGAAGGCTATAAAGTCATGGTTGCATGCCTACGCGCAGAATCTGTAAGCCTTGCCCAAGAATCCAGTTCACCAAATGATATCTCATAGGTAAATTGGTTAGATGAAAAGTAAATGAAATTGAATAGTTGATCCTTTTCTTTTTTGGTATTAGTTTTGAACGTAAATTGACTACATAACAATGTGCATAACATTTTATTGCAGCCTTCATATCCTACCACAGAACCTGCTCGTGACGAAGGCCATAATGTGCATTGTAGTGGTGGAGGTATTAATTTTCTATTGGAAATTAATTATGCAATCAGAAATATGAAATGTTCTTCTTCCATTTATTGTCCAAGCATGGTCTTATCCAAACATATATTCTATGTTGATTGTGCAGATCTTTTAGAAAATGTATTGTTTAAAGACTACAACCTCTTCAAACTTTTCTCCAAGTGAGGGTTCCATGCTAATAAACATATGATAAAAGACCACTTATTAGCATCCTCAAGAATATGCATCTCAAATGACATGAGAGACTTGACTTCCCAGTCTTTAAGATGTGTGTATCTTTATACTTTATAGTCATCAAGAGTATTTTTGAATATACACCATCTAAGTTCAAATATTGGTCATAGTTGAAAGAGGATAACAGACTGTAATCACTATGAAGCAAATGGTAACGAAAATATAACATGATTTCAGGAAAACTATTATCTCTCCTTACTGTCTACTATTTTTCTAGTTTGGGTTAAGTAATATTTGAAAGAAGCAATGATCATACTCAGGATTATGTGTTGTTTTAGCAAAGGATGCTCCCAAGTTTACAATACAGATGTGAACAAAATGACATAGTTGGTTTGGTTGCAAGACTTTGTTGAATTTACCCTGAGAGCACCTTCATAGAGGAAGATTGTTTGAATTATTTTAGGTAGGAAGATTCTTCTGCAATCTAAGCCAATTATTAATGTTGATACTGCAATTTTATTTTCTAAGTTTAACAATGTCTAACAAATCTTAATTCAGGAAATCTGACATAAATAGATATATTGCAGGTCCGCATTGCTCAAGGTTTGGTTCATTTAGGAAAAGGGTTGTTAACACTGAGTCCATATGATTCAGACCGCTTTTTGTTGTCATAGTAAGTACCTACATAGTGCATTCCTAAAGCAAGATTTTAAAATTGCAAACCTCTGAACCCATTTTCTTGTATTCAATTTGCTTCACTCTTTGCACTTGTTTTATATTGATTTGGATATGTTGGGACTTTAGCAGCTTGTTATCTATATAATTGGTCTACCAAGTTCTTTGCACTCTTTTTCTATTTATTTGTTTCGTGTCTTGCTAATCAAAAACCTAAATTGATTTGCAGCTCTACAGTAGCTGGTATTATAACTTTGCTTCATGCGTGTTTGGACATGAAGTCGATTATCTTGGGAAAATATCATTATGTTCTTTATTTCCTTGTATTGGCCATGCAGGTTTGTATCATGTATTGGATGCATGTATCATGTATTGGATGCATGTTTTTTATAATTTCAACTTGACATATAAACAAATTCTTAAAATAGAATTGTCTTATATTTGCATTGACACAATATTGGCAATGAAATAATTGATTAACATATGAAATTCTCTAAGTTAGATGAAGTTTTTGCAATGAAATCATAAGCATATTGGTTATATTCTTTACACTAGTGCTGAAGCATTATGGTCTGTGTGATAAGACCTAGTGAAATCCATGAATAACACTAACAATAATAGCTGGTTTGCATTCTCCCTCTCAACCCATTTAGGGGGTAGGGATCCTCTTTCAAGTATAACTCATCACAGCTACGAACAAGGTGGAGGGGGGCCATTCTATACTACTATGCCCTTGAGGTCTGCTGGTTCTCTCTCTATCATGGAGGTTCTCAGCAGGTCCCAAACTGAAGGTAAAGAAAAGGTAGCCAACAAGTCCATAACCAAAACCTATGGGTTATCTTCATGAATATCTAAGGCTCTTGAAAAAGCTAGTAGGAATGAATAGTTCTTTTAAACATGAACTTGGATTAGTTTTAGGTTATAGAGATGATTTGGAGTTGGTTTTGTAAATATTATGTATTGCCAAAACCATATTTTTTTCCTTTCTTTTGGTTTTGTAGATTGGAATGATTTGAAGCCCCCTGGATTGCAACCAACAAGCCTTCAGTTGACAAACATGGTGGACGAGAGGCTTTCAAGAGTACATGCTACACAATATGATGTAGAGGCAGCACTTTGGAAGCACCAAACAAATCTAAGCACCTTGGAGGTATCAAGAAAAATCAAGTTGCTACTCCAAATTTCCTTAACACCACAAGGTTATTTAGTGTTTGGTTCACATCAAAAGGGACTATATTGTTGTTTACCACTGTCCAACAAGTTTCACAACCCAATACTCCACATTAGGCTGAACCCCAACTTCTTCTCCCTTGCACCAAGCAAGACTCCCTCCACACTCAACTTAAAACAAAGTGGTTTCAAGCCCCTCAAACCTTCTAACAATAGCAAGGGCCTAGAAAACATCTAACAAACTATACCAAATAGTGATCAAATTTATGAGCAGCTTGACTATTGTCAGCACCCAAATAAGAATGCAACATTTAGGCTTGTTTCACAAAGTAGCAAAAGTGGGATTTTGAGACTTTACGACTTCCAAACACTAGAGATGGTTTAATACAAATTCATAATGATCGAAATAAGGAATACCACTTATTAGAATCTCTGCAGCCAGCAAATAATGAACATTGATACCATAGACCTGGTAGGCAATTAGGTCTCTCAACACTATTTTTCACCAACCACTTAATTTTGTTACAAAGGACTTGGCAATCTAAGACCAGTTTCAAATACTCTTTTCAAAGTGCTAAAAGACTCCAAAGTTTGGAACCTTGACTCCACTCCATCATGCATTAACCCAACTGTGCACTTAGGCCTAATTAGCAAGTTTAGGCTTGGTCTACAAAGAAAATCGCCATGATATGGGTTCATGGATCAAACTCCCAACTTGAGAGTGTGCTTCTAGTCCAAATAAAGGTTCTTTGTCTTCACACCAAGTCCCAACTTCCCTCTTTCACACTGATTCATCAAATTGCATCAAATAAGGTCTAATACATGGGCATAGTCCTCTTTTTTTTTAAATAGAAATTTAATACATAGATGCACACCTTTGAATAACATCCTTATGTACAAGTCAATATCTATCATAAAGATTATGTGTCAATAGATCAATGGCTAATACTTCATGCTTATATAATATGATCCAAATATAACCTTAAACTCCATTTACAAATCCTTTTTACTATCCATAAATTATATTTGTATACTGTTCTCCAAATCTATCCTAGAACTCTATTGACAGGTTGTCCTTCTATCCATAAATTGGAAGTTAACATTCCCTTGCATTTTTACTCTTAGAAATAAGATTGAAATTATATGACCCAATCACGTACTCATTGTCAATAGATGTTTCAATGCTAAGACAACTGAAAAGTGCACTAGGATCTCTATTTAATTTTCACAGTATATGTTTCATTTTTCTAAATGGGTGTATTGTATCATATTTAATTTTCACTATTTTAAGAAATATTTTAATCCATTCCATGTGGGTGTTGCAGGAAGCATATATCGATTCAGGATCTCCAATGTTGGAATAGACACTTCTTTAAATTTTAGAATACAAGGTCATCAACTATTTCTTGTGGAAACAGAAGGATCTTATGTGGCACAAACATTCTATGACTCACTAGATGTCCATGTCGGTCAATCATATTCTATATTGGTGATGACAGATCAAGACATTTGATCTTCAGTGTCTCAGAGTTGATGAGGAATGCAAATTGCTTCTAATTAATTGAATTAGCCAGAGTAAACTGGACAACATGGAACTTTGTAGTCTACATAAATAATAAGATGGTAATTGTGGTTGGCAGTACATTTTGAAAGTTGGTGAAGGTGTTGCGGTTAGGTGCCTAAGTGGATTTGTGGGTGTGGATGTTCCTCCACCACTGGGTCCGACATGGTATGCTGTGCCATGTAATTTTTCTTTCTATTTGCAAACATAGATTTAGAGTAAGTTTTTGTAAACACTAATTTTTTTTCAGGATTCTTGAAGATATTTTCATGAGTGCATACCATACAGTTTTTTACTACGGGAACTTAAGAGTAGGCTTTGCAGAAGCTGCCTAACAATGCACATATATTTTGTCTACTATGAACAATTAGTGCAATATTGCATATAGGCAAACCATGCATGTTAACTCATCATTGTGAACCTCTCTAAATTGTCTTTTATTGCTTTTGATGCCTTCTTGTGTGGACTATTTAAGTATCTGGTGTCTTATTATACGCAGTTTGTTCTATGATGTTACTATTGTAATCTAATAAATGTACAACAAACAAAAATATAAACTCTATTAAGGAAAGTGTCAAGATGTATTAGACTGGATATGCAACATCAAGCAATCAAATGATTTGGACTAGATATGAAAATGGATTTCTTGTGCAGTGGGATTCCCAGGGTAATCGTATTCAGGAATTCATGCATTCATCTGCTGCTATTCAATATTTGTGTGCTTTAGGAACAAGAATTTGGATTGGATACGCTAATGGGAGGGTGCATGTCATGGAACAAGATGTATGTCATGGAACGAGGAGCTTCTTGGTTAGGGTCTTGCATTGAATGATGAATTGGATCATGTGCTAGGAAAACACGACTCCATTACTAAGTTTTATCTTTCCATTCAAGCTTTTAGTCCAAGGCAAAACTAATAGCATATAACAACTAGATGCTTAATTGAGAGTATACCATTTAAGAAAAACATTTTCAGATTTTGTTCAACAGTTACACACTTTTTTTGGCTTGATGAAACTTAGATGTGAGGATGAAGATGGTCATGTCTGGTCTTGCAAGCTATAATGGACTATTCCTAAGGTTTTCCAAGCTCCTAAATAGCTATGTTTTAGTGATTTTTCATTCTCAGCACTGAATCTACTTTGAAAATCTTGGGTGCAGCCTTCATTAAGGTGGATTCTGACCACTAAATGCTATTCACAAGTGTTCAGTCCTGCATATGATCAACACCAACAGCATATGATAAAGGTGATGCTTTTAATATGGATGATATAGTAATCAAAGGTTATTGAATCATAGTTAACTTGTGTTTAAAAAACTGGCAATATTCAAATTGGAAAATCAGGAGCATCGTGGAGGAACATTACATTCAGGCATCTTGTCACACAATTCACATGACTTATCTATGCTTCCATTTTGCAAGCATGTTTCCTAAGACAAATGCTACTACTTCATCTACACTATCTAACAAAATCCTTTATGCTTTGATGGATGCCTATAGCTTATCCTAAAGCTCTCATTCAACAAGTATGAGATGATCAATCAAGAAGAAATAGTTGAGAGCTTAAAGTGACACAATTTTCAGAATATCATATGAAATAAAATGGGCATGCGAGTAGAAAGAAACTAGAAAGACATTGTGTACAGATGAAGGCATGAAATGGATGGTTTTCGAGCACTCAGCACAAACACTTAGCATTCAGTACATATCATTCGAGATCAAATGGGTGTGTGGGATTATACGCACAATAAATAATAAAGGAGGGAATTGAACCCTCCCTAAGGCTCGCACTTGTTGAGGTCCACTTCAATAATTGTCCTTCCTGTGAAATTGCTATCTAAAAATTTTCTAATGAGATAATGTGTTATGAGCTCTTCATTTGTGGGATGGAACGTGAATCGAGGAGGCAGTTGTGCATTACCCATATCATGACTATATATAACTAAAGTTAAAAGCCTCTATTATTGAATTCTCTTCCCTATCACCCATATTCATTTGCTTTGCTATTCATGCTTCACACGGGAGTCTTTTTATATGATGATTTATTGTCAATCATGTCCATTTGCTATGAAACAATTCTTATTCTACAAATTCGAGATGCTAGAACTTTTGTGGATGTGCAGGTCATCGAAACATACTGTAGGGAGGATGACGAACTTAATCTCAACCGTCAGACTTAGGTAAGTGATACAAATTGTAGAATCTTAACATATGGTTGTTCAAATTTTGTATCTCCTAAATGATTTCCTTTTAGCGTATAACTTGTTGTGCATAGTTGCCAAGTTTGGTTATTGTATCGGGCATATTAATGAAGAAGCATATTAGTTACTGTCGATGATTACGATAGTTTGATTAGTTATTGTTGATATTTTTCAGGCATTCTATACAACAATTCACATGCCTTCTGTATGATATGACATTTTGCATGCATCCTCCACTCTCTCATCCGGCTGATGATGGATTGTGGAGAGTGATCTGAAACGATGACGCTAAAAACCACACAATCAAATCCAAAATGAACTTGCATTACAAATGGATTGTGGAAATCTGATATTGCCGATTTTGCATGCATGTCTACCAGGACAATCACAACTTAAACATATATATATATATATATATATATATATATATATATATATGTTTAAGTTGTGATTGTCCTGGTAGACATGCATGCAAAATCGGCAATATCAGATTTCCACAATCCATTTGTAATGCAAGTTCATTTTGGATTTGATTGTGTGGTTTTTAGCATCATCGTTTTAGATCACTCTCCATTCATCTGGCTAATGTGTGTGTGTGTGTGTGTGTGTGTGTGTGTGTGTGTGTGTGTTTAAGTTGTGATTGTCCAGGTAGACATGCATGCAAAATCAGCAATATCAGATTTCCACAATCCATTTGTAATGCAAGTTCATTTTGGATTTGATTGTGTGTTTTTTAGTGTCATCGTTTCAGATCACTCTCCATAATCCATCATCAGCCAGATGAGAGAGTGCAGGATGCATGCAAAATGTCATATCATACGGAAGGCATGTGAACTGTTTTATAGAATGCCTGAAAAAAAATTTACACCTAGGCATTGGTAGAAATTTCTACCTTCATTAGTCAAAATTTCTACCTTCATTGGTCAAAATTTTTGACCTTCAGTGGTCAAAATTTCTACCTTTCTTGGTCAAAATTTCCTACCTTCAATGGTCAAACTTTTCGACCATCATTGGTCAAAATTTCTACCTTTCTTGGTCAACATTTTCTACCTTCATTGGTCAAAATTTTTGACCTTCATTGGTCAAAATTTCTACCTTTCTTGGCCAACATTTTCTACCTTCATTGGTCAAACTTTTCGACATTTATTGGTTGAACTTTCTACCTTAATTGGTCAAAATTTCTACCTTCATTGGTCGAAATTTGTACCTTTCTTGGCCAATACTTTCTACCATCATTGGTCAAAATTTCTACTTTTATTAGTCAAAATTTATATCTTCATTGGTCGAAATTTCGACCAATTCCAGGCAAAACTTGCACTATGGCTACTGGAGTTTTTCGACCAAAGTATTGGTCTGCACTATGGCTACTGGAGTTTTTCGACCAGCCAGAAGGTTGGTCAAACTTTCAACTAGAAAATTTTTGACCAATGAGTTGGTCAAAGTTGGTCAAAGTTTGGTCGAAAAGTGGGTCAAAATTTTGACCAATAATGGTCAAAAAATGGCCTCAGATGTAGTAGTGCAAGGTAGGAGAATCCCCAAAGGAGATGTCTTAGCCCTCAGAAAATAACCACATAGCGGAAACAATACAATGATGTAATATATGATACAAATTCACAATACTTGATTCATAAAATAACTATTTACATGCAATGTTCCTGGCTATAAGGCCTTTTGAGTTTTGGCCAAATACAATAACAATTACAAAAATATGTCTGCAAGATCCCTCAAGATCCAATCCCAACTCTGGTTAGTCTAGATCCACACTAGTAGAAACCTCCAAGGAATATCTGAACTTGTGTTGACAAGCCACCAAGCAATCTCCTTGTTTCCCAAGTCATAGCTACTACCCCTTCTCAAACTTCATTCCTCTACTTCATCCTTATCTCCAAGATTCTATACAAGAAGAGATCACACCTTGAGAGCTTGATTACAAATGCTCATATGCCTTGCTTAAATAAGCACTTACCACCCAAGGTGTTACAAACACAACCAATGTAGGATAAAAGGTAAATACAACTACCTTACAAAAAATATTTAATTCCCACCCAAATACAAATAAGCACCACCATATCGCCCAATTAGAAAATTACATTGCTTTTGTGGATCACAACAAATATTAAATGTATGATTTAAGAAAATTTTCACAAAATTCTAAGATTTCATCTACACACGTCGATAAATGAAATAGCAACTATTTTTATTTATTTCTTCTTTTTATGTCACCCATGCACCTTGGTAAACAAAAAATCATTTCTCTCCATTTTTCCATTTTTTGTTTAAAAAAAAAATTCTCTAATTTTTCGTCACTTTCTCTTTCCTCCAATTTTTTTCTATCATACCCCCTTTTATTTCATGATGCAAGATGCTCTTGCATCAAACTCCCCAACTAGATAGAAAAGTATGTCCCATAATTTTGTGCCAAAAGAAATTTCTCCAACCAACTTCATCTTCACCAAAGGTTTCCAATCCATCCTAGAAAAAAGAACAAATCTTTACACCAACCATCTCGATTTCATCCATACAAACATCTTAATTGAATGAATCTCAACAACCCAATCAACATGCTCACTCCCAGGAAAAAATTGAACATAATGCTTCACCAACAATCCCTATAACTTAGGCAAATTAGGAGTACGCAAATCCTCATTATCATGGAGATCTTCAACTACATCAACAACATCCAACTCCACATTAGTAGCAACATCTATATCAACCATATTAGTAGTAACTGGTACATCCTCAATCATCTCAACTACAACATATGAATGCAAATCCATATCAGCAACTATCAATACACAGTGAAAATATTGTACAGTATGTGAACTAAATCAAGGAATTTTTAAGTGCTATCAAAATGCTAGAGGATTCATTGATCAGTGAAACTAAATTTGTAAGTAAAACTCTTGGAACTCTCTTACCTATTGATGCAGGGAGTTCGAAGAGTCATAACTTTTGACTCGAATTTGGGTTTTCTTAGATTTTTATTTAAAATCTATAGTTGAGGTGGATTCCAACTCATCCATCTTTGTTGGGGCCATTTCAACTATTTTTTTGAGAGCCAAAAATTCCATCTTGACCTCAGAATTTCACTTTTAAAATAGCTTAGGTGTTTTTCTGATTTTTTTGCTATGTAATAACTTCGAAATTTCTTTCTAAATTTCAGAGATTAGTTGACAATTTTCCTTTTTAGATTAAAGGGTAGATTTAGGAAACTTTGAAATTGCTTTTAGAGGTTTTTTAGAAGTTACCAAAAATGGCATATTTCTCCTGTTGTCAAAATCTGCCAAAGTTGGAAATTTCTTACTTTTTGTGGTAGTGTTATTTAATAGATTTTGAGAACCATGTAGGAGGAGTTTTTGGGAGGAATGAAGAAATGAAAGTTTTTGAATTTTGTATTTTGTTATGGAATTATTAATTTCTCTGTGAGTTGAGATTGGCCTGCTAAATCACCTATTTATGCTATAAAAGTATCTGTAATTCACGAAGTCAGAGTTATATATGGTAATGATCTTACTCTTGATGGTTTAGTTGATAGTTTGACTGCATTTGAATTAAGTAATTTTGGTAATAGTGTGTCTATAATTGGAAATTCTTTCAATACTTCAATAACTATTGGTAGTTCAAAGAAAGAAAAGACTAGTAAAGATGAAAGTGAACCAAAATCAAAAGATGATATGGAAAAAATTGAAGCATTTCTTGCAAGGGGGTTATCAAGAGGTAAAGGTAAATTCAATGGTAAATTACCTTTGATATGTTTTAAATGTAACGAAGTAGGTCATATTGCTGCAAGATGTTCTAACAAGAGAGAGAACGAAAAAAATGATAATAAGGATTAAAAATACGAAAAAAAAGACTACAATGATGCACAGTCTAATACTTTTTGGCTAAATTTTTGAGAAAGTGCTACAAGCATCTTGATTTAAAAACCAAAGCCTCAATTGACAAATACAACTATATGACTACAAATCCCATCTCCATAGCCTAACATTTTCGAGTTCAAATTTCAATGATAGGTTCCTCTCTACATATCATTTCTAGTTAGTTTGCATATGCTAAATATTGTCCATTTTGCACTAATTTTCCTAATCACTTCTTATTAAAACAAAATAAAATCAAATTAAAAGGAGGAAATAATCATACATGACCTTCAACACTGGGCTATATGATTGAAGTTTGATCTTGTTGGTCATTTTTTACAATGAATGGTGTTGATTTGGATATTAATCTATGTCTATCTAGGATAGGGCCCCATTTCACATTATTTCACTTCGTATGAGAATTTCATGGTGAATTTTAAGATGTTTTAGACCTTTAACACTAAGAATACATGTATTTTTGAAGGTACTCATTCTTAGTCTATTTTTGAAGTGCATATTTGATTGTAGTATTAAAGTGTCACGACCCACTTTGTATGACTCCTACTATTTAGGATGATGTTGATAGTTTTTGACTTAGTTGATTAGGATGGTTGATCTCGACTGGAGAATTTTATCTTTTCATCAATTCGTGTGAGCTAGACATTAAGTCATTATGTGTTTGACTTAAAACTATAGTTGATATGTTCTTGGTTGATATGCATTATAACTTGTGGTTTTTGTTTCTCTATTTTATATGATGAAGACCTTGTTCGATTATGAGTATTGATTTACTTTATATGACTCAACTTAAGTCAAATACTTTATAGACTCTGATTAGACTTTTATTGTTGATGTTATTAGATGGGTAATTTAATTGATTTGTCATTATGATAGTCGTTAGTTAATTAATTTATGAGTTAGAGATATGTTGGTTAATATTTTGGTTGTATTTACTTGTTAAATCATGTGATGACTGATGAATGTTTAAAATTTCATATTATTTGAATGATGAGGAAATCACGAATTGTGATATGAGATGATGAAACTTTATTGATATGTTGGCATGTTTGAGGTTGTGAGTGTGCAAGTACCGAAGGAAAAAGAGTGGTTGAGGTAGAGGAGTTTAGCTCCTTGGTAGGGTTGGTTCGAACAGTATGGTGTAGCTACACACACACACTTAACTTTTTTTTTTTTTTTTTTTAACTTAAATTTTTTGCTTTGAATGCATTTTATCTAGATGGATTAAATATTTTGTTATATGTATATGTAGAGTAATGATAAAATGAGAAGATTTTAAATTACTATTTCTTTTGAAATATTTTTTAAAAAATAAAATTTTTTTCTATAAACAAAGATATCTTATTTGGATAAAAGCACAAACCTGTGTCACTCTTTTGTAAAGGAAAAGGCTAACAAAAGTATAATTGTTCATCTTCAATGACATAAAAATGGTATTATTAATTTGAATTTAAAAATAAAATAAACTAATGAAATGTGTAAAAATGGATGAAGTTTAGGATTATAATTTTAATAATTATTTGGAATAAGAATTGATATATTTTCTTAATTTTTATAGATAATTTTTTAGCTACTGAAAAAATGCTAAAAATTAGGGGTCTAGTTCCCACCACAAAACTATATGGAAATGAACTTATTTCCCTTTCATCTCAAACTCTATTATAGATAACATATATAACTAGAACAATCAAAAATTAAAATTATCATTAGACCTATATTTTTTCTTTTATAATGATTCAAATTTCAACTCACCTGAAATCAGTAGTTTTCATCTCCCACCACATTTTTTGAAACAAGTCAATTCTAACCAGGAGAAAAATTATACATTTTTGAAGAGGACTCTCTCCTCTAGAATGCTATATAATTCTTAATTTTCTTTGATATCATTTAATTTTTTTTCTTTCTCAAAATTAAAATCTTTTCGAGTGTTAAAATATGTGCTTGTAGAATTTTTTAATTACAATATATTTATATCTAATTAAAACACTATAAACTCTATATGAGAATATTCTTAACTCTAAGCTCTATAAAATAGTATTTATGTGATTAAAAAAATCATAAAAAATAGTAAGAGTTATTAAAATGCCACTTTTCTGAAATAATTTTATTTTTTTAATAATTGGATACAAAGTAGTATAAAACATGCATTTAATAGACATTTCCAATTAGAAAAGTGCGAGATCGTATATAACTTAGCTAAAATGAATTTATCTAGATCAAATGTTTGAACAAAATTGATTTTTAGATAGAAATACTAAAATTTATTTAGTCTGATAAGTCGGCCTGAAAGGTGATACAACTTTGTACTTTTACCCATTTTCCTAATAGAAATTGACATACTCAAAAAATTAAATTTATATATATAGATATATAATTGGTTGATAAATTAATTAATATTTAATAGTTTTCAAAAATTTAAAGAAGATATTGAAGTGGTCTTGAATAAGATATAGATGTCTTTAATAGAGCTATATGTATTTTAAAAATCTGTTAGCCAAGTGGCATTTTCCTTTATGATTATTATGATTAGTTGAAAAAAAAGGGGAAGGGGAAAAGACGTGGAGAGGGGTCTGGGAGTTTCTATAAGAAAAGGAGGGACAGGTCAAAAGAAGAAGGGAAGGAGGCAGTGAATTGTGTGGGAAGTCAATTCTTGAAGAGAAGCTTCAGAGACCAACGTATTCCTCAAAAAAAATTTAGGTTCCTTGAGTTTTTTCCTTCTCTTGATATACTATCAGGAATCCCAATTGATTCGATTATAGGCAATGAATTTGCAAATGGTGAATGTTTTGTTGTTGCACGCCATGGCTTATTTTCTTGATTAGCAAGAGTGTCGTAAATTTTCCATCTGAATGATGAGCTTCAATATACAAGTTCAAAAATGTTATAATTTAATTGTTTCGATTGAGTGGACTTTCGAAATTTATAAAACAAGGATTGAAGATCTATGAAAATTCATTATCACGTGCTGGATGAGAAACTTGATGATAGTCACTTGGATAGAAAGTTTGGATTTCGGTTGCAACTGTCTGAAATGTTAAACCCTTCTTCATGTTCTGAAGTCATTCCTTAGAAGTTTTAATTTAAAAGTTTAAAGTAGAAGTTATCATATGACTGAAAAAATGATCTTGTTGGGAAGTGTGAGTCATAATGCGTGTGTTTTTCGTTTTGTTTCTGTTATGTCTATGAATACTTCATGTGAGACTCGACACTTTCTTTTCAATCTGACTGCCAAATTAATGGCTTGATAGCTATCAAAACTTGAAAACAGCCTTCGTATTTCCATTTCTCATTACAGATAATACATGCAAGTCATAAAAACCGAACTTTCTGAACTGACCCAAGCAAGTACTAGAACCTATATTGATAGTTTATTCGCTGCTGTTGTAGATCTATCAATATGTTCTGTGTGCAGTAACTACCTCAACTGTAAGGAATTGGTTTAAAAACTTTGTTGTTTCGGTTTAAAGTTTTAAAATGTCTTCTTGATATGAAAAGATTATAACTCTAATGTTTATTTTGATCTTTCTAAGTTTTCCTTTTTGTAAATTTCAAACTCAAAATTATAAGCTACTTTAGAGATGTTTTGGTTGATGAATTATATTTAGGGTTTTTGTTTAAATGTCATAATCCTGATTAAAAATAGGCTTTTGGTTTAAAATTAGATATTATTTCCCATTTCATTATCTTTGTAATGTTCTATATATGTTTTATCATCTCAATGTTATTGACGAATCTCATTTTAATGGAAACTTGACTCTAGAAAGATAAAAATGTAAGAATAGAAAAATTTTAATTTGTACTTCTTATCTTTAGAATTGTGTTGAAATGGAAGGATGTTGAATGTGGGTTTAAAGAGGTGGGTAATTAATGGAATTGTATTGTCTGCCTTAGAAATTACCTACTAGTCTTTTACACTAAACTAGTTAATGTTGCTTGGCCAAGCTTGGTAAAACAATTATGCATATGTTTGAAATGCAAGGTTAAATCTTTGTTTTCCCTCTTCCACATCCATGTGTATGTTTCTGCTAGACATATGTATAAAGTAGAATTAGGCACTTGGTTGCACTAGACCCTTTCGATCCAATTGTGTCGAGTTGCTAACCTTCTCATGCCAGGGTTAGATAGCTCTTCTTAATCGGAGAATCTTGGGGAACTAACCACTCCATGGTTGGGTAGTAAAAGCACCTAGATCACTCTCTCATCTCATGATAGCAAATGGACAGTGTTTTGATGGCTTGGAGACATGACTACATGCAGATGGACTCATAGGTCTGATGAAATGTCATATTATGTGTTTTTATGTTATTGTACATTTATCTCATTTAATGTACTCATAATTCTTATGTTCAACATGTAGGTCAACATACTTATGATAGATGTTTAATGTATATCTACTTTATGAATTTTGTTAGTTTATGATATTGACATGTGGTCGACTTTGTGATATCATATGTATAGAAAGATTATGGTGTTTATGTAATGATGACTTGTGATATCAGTTTCAACTAAAGTAAATGTTGTTATGTAATTTCCAACTTTAATTTGAATTTGGAACAAGTAATTATGAGTATGAAGTTGACATTTGACTTTTCAACTTTACTTTTTCACATTTTATGGTTGTTTTGCGTATGTGGCAACTTTTGAGAATTTTGTTCTTACACAAAGTTGAATGTCAACACATCCTAATTTTGCATGGGAACAAGATTTTGTATGGTTCATATATTTTAATTTTATATAGTGTTAATATTTTTTTTCCACATAGACATATATTTGTTATCAATGGAAAATATATATCACTATTGCAAGCATTTATTTACATTGCCAATTTTCACAATTTTAACAAGTTATGTACATTTCAAGTAAACATATGCAAACATAATGAAATTACTTGGAGGAAAAATTGCAAAAAAAATTAAAATTAAATAAAATACATATACTATACAAGGGTTTCTCTTCATATATCTAGTATCTATAAGGTTTTCATTTTATGAGTTTGCTAATTTGTTAAATTATTTCTTTGTTATTTTTTTAATGCTATTTTTTGGTTTAATCATATCATAATAAAATTGAATGCTTATTGTTGTGATATTTGTTTTAAGCTAATTAAACAATATTAACTTTAGGACCATTTTTAACTTTTTAATGTTACTTTTTTAACTTTAGGGCTATTAAATAGGCTTTATTGAGTATCATTCTATGTGACCTACTTGTTTGTCATAAAATTATATCTTTAACATTTTAGTTTACATGATCAATATATTTGTATGTCTATATCTTACTAATTATCTTTGCATATCATGTATCATTTATTTCCTTGCATTGATGAATGCAACTAATTTACGAGGGGCGTACACTTGTAAGATTTTATTTGGAGATTGTACATAAGCACATGCCCCTAGACAAAAAACTTGTTATTGTGCCTAAATAGATTTTGATCACATTAGGTTTATCATACCAAATATAAATTTTTCAATATCATTATCATACATGCATTTATCAACCCCTCAACCCCATCCCCATCATCTCCTTACCTCTTTATATTATATATAAAAATGAATTAACTTACAATTGTACTTGTGCAAAAATGTCAGTCCTACTAGTCATCATAAAAGAACTTGATATATATTTATGATTATTCAAAGATGTATAATATAGAGTGAACATATATTCATTCAAACAAATCATTAAAATCAAAATCACAAATCATAGATATTTTAAAATGTAAAATTTACATCTACCCAAGCTTGTGGAAATCAATCTTTCAAAATAAATTGGCCTAAAAGAACTTACGCCTAGCAACCTAACAACTTATCCACATATTTTATAAATATCATGCGTGAACAATCCCTCATTCCTTTGATTCGATTAACCTTAATTCATGTAAAAGACATTTTATTCCCTTATTTACATGTACAATCAAAATCGAACTGAAAAAAAACTAGTTAGTTATGACGTCAAATACACAAGAAAGTTGATATAAGCGACGACTTACAGAAATAGTGAAGGAGGTGAAGTGAGGGGGCAAATTCCATTATTTCGTTCCATCCATTTCATTGTACAGTACTCAAACTCACTCCCAACACTCATATTTCAGATAAGCCGTTCAAAGAAAATTCTGAACTTGACCAGGAATAAACTTATGTGGCTCTCCATGCTCCACAAAAAAAATTTAGAGCATCCAATAAATCTGATACGCCGTCGACACAGCCCGCAATTTGATTATATACAGCTTGTCCATAGCTGTATATTTCTGACATAATATCTTGGAAACGCCCGCAAAACTTTAAATCAATGGTGACTGAGGATTCCGTTTGGATCGGTTCATATGAAAGGACGCCACGGCGTTGTCTCCAACATTTTCCGGCGCAAATCCGTGAGGAGACGGCATTGCCAAGAATTTCGGAACGTCATCACCGGGCATCATTACCGGCAAACTTCTGCGGCTCTGTTACATTCACCCCCTTAAAAACAGATTATTTTAAAATCATCGAATTCTATTCATTAAGTTTCACGTCCATGCTCATGAGCATAATAAAAAAAAATTACATATGATTAAAATTCAAACGAAAATATAGCTGTTATTTCTAAATTCAATTGTGTATATCTAATGAAAATATCGACGTGATTTCTAAATTCTATTCATATATAAATTTATTGAAAATATCATTGTGATTTCTAACTTTGGTTGTGTGAATTTCTGAATTACTTATTTTTGGTGATAATTTCATCAATATTTCAGATCAAATTTGTAATTAATCTGTTACTAAAAAATTAAAGAGATGGAGAAAATTGAAGAAAAATGGAGAAGATCTGATGCTTTTGATTTAACTGAGCATCCGACGGCATTAACATGGATTTTATTTTAAGAAGTTTCAAAAATGTCGTTGCGATTTCTAAATATCCTTGTGATTTTGAGAAGATTGAACTTGTTGAAAATATCGTCGTGATTTCTAAATTTGACGGTGTGAATTTCAGAACTATTTATTTATTGTGATTTCTAAATTTGATTATTTGAATTTCATCAATATTTCAGATCAAATATGCAATCAATTTTGAACTAAAATCAAATAGATGAAATAAATTGAAGAAAAATGAAGATCTGAAGATGCAATCTATTTTGAACTAAAATCAAAGAGATGAAATAAATTGAAGAAAAATGAAGAAGATCTGATACTTTTAACTTATTTGAACATCTGACGGCATTAACTTACGTTTTAAGAAGATTGAAAAAAATCGTAGTTATTTCTAAATTCAATTGTACATATTTAGCGCAAATTTAACGAAATATCACCGTAATTTCTAAATTCGTAATTTCTGAATATCAAGTTTCCGATTGAATATTGTGCGAATTCTTAACATTAAGATTTAGCAAAAACTAAGATGCTTATAATTTAATTGAAGATCAGATGCTTATAAATTAAATGAAGATCTGATTCTTTAAATCTAATTGAGCAAGATGTCAAGAAGACTGGAACATCACCTGCTGAACAGGAGCGTTTTTGCAAGGGTTGCTCCAATTCGGTTGAGCAATGGCAGAAACCGTGAAACTAGAACGGCCGGGTGGCCGCGATGAGGTATTTCCTCCACTGCTGCTTCGATAATGGCGGCGGTGGTGCATATTTCTGATCTTTTCCCAGTGATAACAGCATGAAAACAAAGCGCTGACGCCCAAGACTAAGAACAGAATGACGGCCGTGCCGAAAGGGAAACCCATGGCAGGGTTTCCCGTTGTGCTGTCTTCGCGGCCACCCGTGGCGTCCGCCACTTCTTCTCCACTGCTGCGGTCCATCCATATAAAAAAGATCCGATTTTATTCTGAATTCGACAAGCAAAATCAGATCTTTTCTCTAATTCGACTCTGAAATCGTCCCTCACCGGAAGTGAAGCAACTTTTACGGATCTGCACCGCCCCGCGGCCCCATGACATAAAGAGTTTTGATCTGTATCACAATATTTATGGCTTGTTCGGACCACGGAATTGTCGGCAATTCAATTTCGCGTCAGCATGAGTACTACGGATTTGTTACTTCTGCCAGTACAATAAAGCAGCACGGATTTAAGATGATGTTTCGACAGTTTCCTTGTAGGATCTACTAAATATATGACTGGGTACAGTTAGGGGCAGAGCCTCATCTGTACAGTGAAAGATAAAAATGCGAAATGCTATCATGTTCTTGATGAAGCAGACGCGGCAAGGAATTGCATGGCTCAGCTTCCACCGGCCAGTGGGGCCTCGTCTGTCGTTCTAGTCATGGCATGGCTGTTCCGTGGAATATTTTGCAGCACTGAAATAGGATCCCATGGGTTATTTACAGTATAGATTGACCAGACAAAATGTACGGTCCATCCAAATTTGTTTTTAAAAACAACAGAAGATTTTTCCGACTTAAAATTAAAAAATAGTTCGACTGTTTTTTTCCCTTTTTCCCTGACGTATTTTGTCAGCTATAGCTTAGATAATTTCATGTGATTAGTAGTTATAACAATTTTATAAATATTCATAGTAATTTCATGTAATCTGAACTTCTAAGTGTAAATCATATATTATATTAGATTTTTATTATTAATTTTTGTTTTAATATGTAATTTAATTATTTACAATTGTTGTGATATGTTTTTGTGTAGTGAAATCTATTGTATCAAAGGGTGGCAAATTATCATTTCATAGTGTCATTTGATATCTAAATATTTCAATAGTTGTGAAGTACAACCACCTTAAAAAATCTATTTACTTGTACACAAATATCTTAGTACCTATTCATGTGCTATAGGTATAAATAACGTTGTAAAGCTCATTAAATAAAAGAGTACCAATTTTAATTGCTAGACATTTATAAATAAGCTTATAGTTGTTGTTATAGCTTTTAGGTAGTTTGTGATATTGTTATTAGTATTTGACTGTGTAGTTTTGAGTCAAACTCATCGACCCATGTTTCATGAGTTATGTTTCACACATGAATCCAACTCTGATGAGAATATATGAAACACCTAGCAATCATTGGATTTAGGTGATGTTCACAAAGGTGAAGCACCAGGACTTCTTGGGAGGTCACCTGTCCTAGTACTACTCCAACTCGAGCACGCTTAACTACAAAGTTTCCTCCATGGTTAAGCTCACTTTGCTTACAACCCCATTTGCAAAACCTTCACCAAGTGTTGTGCCTTATGAACCATTCATTAGAAAGCCCCTTGAGCTCATCATGTGATAAGTAGGAGATATTTCCACAAGAAGTCAAATTGTGATATTGCTATCAAGATTTAACTATGTAGTTTTGAGTCAAACTCATTGACCCATGTTTCATGAGTAGTGCTTCACACATGAATCCATCTATCATGAGAATAAATGGAACACTTAACACTCATTGGATCTAAGTGATCTTCACACAGGTGAAGCACTAGGACTTCCCGGGAGATCACCCATCTCAGTACTACTCCAGCTTAAGGGGATTTCTAATGAATGGTTCATAAGGCACAACACTTGGTGAAGGTTTTGCAAATGGGGTTGTAAGCAAAGTGGGTTTAACCATGGAGGAAACTTTGTAGTTAAGCGCACTTGAGCTGGAGTAGTACTAGGATGGGTGACCTCCCGGGATGTCCCAATGCTTCACCTCTATGAGCATCACCTAGATGCAATGAGAGCTAAATGTTCCATTTATTCTCTTGAGAGATGGATTCATGTGTGAATCACTACTCATGAGACATGGGTCAATGATTTTGACTCAAAACTAAATAGTTAAATCCTAATAGCAATATCACAATTTGACTACTTGTGTAAATATCTCCTACTTATCACTTGATGAGCTTAAGAGGCTTTATAATGAATGGTTCATAAGGCACAACACTCAGAGAAGGTTTTGCAAATGGTGTTGTAAGCAGATTGGGTTTAACCATGGAGGAAACTATGTAGTTAAGTGCGCTCGAGCTCCAAAGTAGTATTGGGATGTGGTGACCTCCTGAGAAGTCCCAGTGCTTCACCTTTGTGAGCATCACCTAGATGCAATGAGTGCTAGGTGTTATATTTATTCGTATGAGAGGTGGATTAATGTGTGAATCACTATGCATGAAACATGTGTAATTAAGTTTGACTCAAAATTACACAGTTAAATCCTGATAGCAATATCACAATTTGACTTGATGTGGAAATATCTCCTACTTATCAATTTTTAGTTACTTGCAACAAATTTGACAAGGTTCCTTGAGCGCACAAACCAAACTCATACAAGTAATTAATCAAATACTTATGCACATATTGTATGGTAGTAATGTGCTATGGATATTAGTAATGTTGAACAATCTTTCTAATTACTATCATTTTCAATCATTCCTTATACAAGTGGGAGGTTACAAGTCAATATGTGGCTTAAAGTGGGTTTCAAATTAGTACGTTCAAATGAATGGTTATTCGAACATGGATAGGAAGTACGATGCTTCCCTTTAATCATTTTTAAAAATATTATTAAATTTTTTATTCCATGAAGTTTTACATTGGTTCAAAAAATTCTTTAATATAATTACATATTGATATTGTATGGAAGGATAGTTGTTGTCATATTTTCAAGCACATGCACAAAAATGCATTAAAAGAATCAAGTGTGGTTGATTAATACAAGATGATAGTATGAAGATAATGGTGATAACATCATTATGTTTATGATAAGAAATGATATCCAAAGATACAAATAAGCAAGTATGCAAATTCTCATTAGGTATTAGCATCGAGATTCAAATTTTAAGAAAATGGTGTTTTATCGAAGTCCTCATGAAAATCAAGAGTAGAGATTAAAAGGTGGAAGAATGGATGACTAAGATTATAGGGTAACTAAGAAATAATGAGAACAAAAGATATTAAGAGGTTATTTTAAAATAGAGGGATGCCATTACGTAGTAGGTAAAAATATTAAGTTTGGTAATACATCATTAAATGTAAAGATGAAAAAGTCAAATGAAGAGACAAGTGACATTTGTCACATGTGTATTTAAATATAGAGTTAATCCATATGAGTGAAAATTATTGGGTGATATTAGAAAGAAAAGGATAGTGAAATAATTAAAAAACTAAAATATTTATTCAATTAATAGTAGAAAATGGAAAGTGGGAAATTAGATAATGAAATAAATAAAATAATTATGTATTAGTGGTATAGAAACTTAGGCTAGAATGAACTAAATTATATATATATAAAGTAAGATTTGGCTATGAAGGTAACCCCCAAGGTCTAGAGGCAATAAAAAGCACAATAACAAGAGAGAAACAATATGATAAGAATAGATTTTATTCTCACAAAGAATGCAATACACTGGATACAACAAACAAATTAGATTACTTGATGATCATCACATTGGAGACCCCTTGATTATATATAGCCAAGGTGAGTGCAAAGGAGTGAATGATACAATTACAAGTGTTGATGTATCATTACATGATAATTAATATATGATTTATTGTGCCCATGTAAAGTGGAATTACATACTCACAAGAGGTGGATCACCATTCAAAGTGCAAAAATATATATGCAACAAAATGCTGAGGGTGATAAAGTGTTAATACTAGAAATGATTGATCTCCCACCTAAAGTGGAAAAGTCCATCCACTTTAAGTGTATGTGATTAAATACTAACATGATAAGTCCACATAAAGTGAAAATTTTCCAACTACTTCTAAATAATTTCCTAAGTAAGCTTAAGTAAAGTGTAATTAGTTCCAAGGTGAAAATAACCAAGGCAAAATACCTTAATTATATCAATATCGAACCTTAAGCACGAGTTGGGGAGAATATGCAAAAGATGGCAATACATGGGTCTTAGTCAGTAGGCCATATTAGGTACACATGTATAATTGAAAATGAAATCTCTCTCAAACAAAGAAAGGGGAAAATACCACATGGGATAAAAAAAATCACTCCAAAATGGAGATGCAAAGACATAATTATCTCAATAATGAATGAGGCGAGAGATGAGAGTCTATAAATCCCCCCTTAATGTAAATATCAGGTACAAAGATGGTGTGAGATGATGACCAATACTCCTCCATAGGAAGAAAATAAAGCCAATATTGCACTAAAAATGTCAAAGTGTAACAAAATTGGGTACCAATATTGATGTACAATTGATGATGAATTAGCCAATGTATTATAATAGAGATCAGCCATGAACTTATCTACATAATCATTAATTGAATGCTCACAAGTAGAAGATTTGTACATTCTAAGGCTCCCCTTAAGCCATGCACCACCAATGAAAAAACTGTACATTCTAACTTTCCTTTGGAGCCATGAACCAAGTCTTACAAGATAATGCCCTATCTACTAAGAACATAAGGATAGTATGTAATATGTCATCAATAAAAATACACAAAAAGGATGGAACTTTATATTTTCCAGTGTACAACATAGCTTCTCCAAGGCCCCGTTTGGTTGGGGAAGATGAATTTCTCTCATAACCAGGTTATCTGATAACTAGGTTTTCAAAAACCTGGTTATGTATTTTAGGAAGATAGTTGGACCGTTTGGTTGACACGGAAGATGAATTTTCAAATCCATATTCTGTGTTTGGTTGCCAATTTAGAAATTGGAATTGGAACAGAATATGACTGGGAATATCTTTTTCTTGCGTTTGGTTGTTCATTTTTGAATTGGAATTGGAATTTGATGTAAATTTTTTTAATCTTGTTTAATCAGTGAAACACAAGGATTATAATGAGTAAAGTATTAATATTTATGATTTAATTTATTTATAATTAGACTACATTATTACTATTTTTTATTCTTGAATATTCACAGTTTTATTTTGTTAGTCAAGAATAAATAAAATGATTATTATTTTTTATTTTAATTCTATTTATTAGCAAAGAAAAGTAAAAAATAATCATACTTGCAATCATTTGTACAAAGTTATTTTTTGTCCCATTGTTGGAAATTGTGATCATATATATTATATATTTTTGAAAAATTATGTAAGGCAAATTTATCGTCAAATTGAATTGATTGTCAAGTTCATCCGAACTTCATAATTGTCGAACTCAAACTCAAACTCAAACCTTGTGACTTAGCCGCTAAATATGTGTGTGTTTGTTTCCTCCCTCTATCCCTCCTTGTGTTTGTGTTCATCCACGTGATTTTGTAGAAGGATTGGACACAATAAATTTTGTTTATGCAGATGAATTATTGCCTACACTATATGAGAATTCTCACATCTTTTAGGACCAGTTGCCAACACAGAGAGGGATTGTGAGGCATGTTGTGGCTCTTGGTCGGTATCTTCAGAATCCATTGGCCATGGTTGCAATATTATATAGTCTTGGCAAAGAAATATTATCATTGAAGCTTCATTCACTAGAACATTTCCTTACTCCAGATGAAAAGTATGAAGTTGTTGAGCAGGTAATAGTTACAACAACCAACTGTAGAGGCTATGAAGTGACTTGTCTTTATAAATTCTATTGGTTTTTTTAAGGGTTAGAGGGAATGGACAAGCAGCGTCCAGAAACCATGTTACGGATCCATTGGATAATACTAGAATTCATCCAAAGTCATATGAACTTGCCAAGAAAATGGCTAAGGACATATATTGTGAAGAAGCTGGACATGATATAGATGATATGGATGAGGAAACACAAGAAATGGTTGTTGAGCATGTCAAAAAATATCTTGATCTATTAAATGCACTTGATATTGATGAATATGCTAGAAGTGTGGAGCAACGGACATCCAATAAAAAGTAGGAAACCCTTGCTGACATAAAGAGTGAATTATTACATGGATTTCAGGATTTGAGATTGCCATATAAAGAGCCATCCCAGGATGAGGAATTTTATCTGCTGACTGGAGAAAATGAAGAGACCCTGTCAATGGGAAAATTTGTCCAAGCAACAACCTGCAGAGTCCAAAATCATCGTATAATTTGTGATCTAGAATCAAGCTTGACAGGAATAATATTGAAAGAGGAGCTCTCTGATGATCTAGATATAGATCATGTAGAAAAAATTGCAGAAGGCAGCATCCTTACCTGTTGGGTGAAAACTATGACAAAAGTGAAGTACCTAGTTAAGTTAACTTGCAAAGAGAGTTCACTGAAGACTGATAACTATTAGGGTGAACAGGATAAGGATAAGGAGGTTAAGGATCCATATTTTGCGGAAGAGGATTCCATTTCATGAAGTGAACAAGAGAATGAAACCGTTAAGTTCCTAGCAGATAAAGAGCCAAGGGAGAGTATTATCCATCCAAGCTTGAAAGGGCATACTCACTTGATTCTAACATTGACCATTTACAATGGAGTTTATGCACACAAGGATATTGTGGAGGGAGGAAAAGACCAAAAGGATTTTGCTAGCTATCTTCAACTTGGAAAATACTTTCAATTGGGGAGGAGACATTTGAAGATCTTGATGAGGTCATAGACAGATATATATTCAAGAGAGGATAAGATATTTCAGTATTTTGTTCTACTATTTGGTGAGTCATAAAACACACATCAACAGACACCTTTCTACAGATGCAGGAACACACAAGCTCCTCTCTCTCTCTCTCTCTCTCTCTCTCTCTCTCTCGCTCTCTCCCTCCGTCCCTCCATCCCCCCTTCCTATCCCACACTCTCTGCCCCTCTATTATCTCTCCCTTTTAATAAATTTATTAAGTTAGTTAATTATTCAACAAAATATGCAACTAAAATTTTACGTGAAATATTATATAGGAAAAAATATACCATTTTACATTCACATACATTAAACATTTGATGATAACTTTAACAAGAAAAATGATGCTTTGTCAATAATTGCTCTTAAAAAATGTGGAATTTTGGCAAATAGATTTTACAAGCAATTTAAAAAAAAGATCATGAAGATCATTAATCATATAAATCATATTTTAACATCATGAAATTCTGATAATGAATTTCACATAATTACTACAATATGAAAACTTGCTAACTTGATAGAACAATATCCATGATTTGAATGGTGGTGTGAAAACACAACGTTAAATACGAAAACATTGAGAAATCCACGATGTATGCCTTTATGCCCCACATTCGACGGCACACCGTTAAATACGAAAACACTGAGAAATCCACGATGTATGCCCTTATGCCCCACATTCGACGGCAACCCTCTCATGCTGCTCAATCTTCCCATCACTGTATGTATTGTTAGATGGTCAATCCTACATATATGAACTAAACATGCTTGAAAAATTAAAACCTGATTATTTTTTTAATGGAATACACCAAGAAGTGGCATCAGAAATATTGATCGTTTAAAAACACAGTAAACAATCATCAGATAGCTCATTTTTTATCAGCATGTGTAGTCTTGCAATATCAGCAAATCAAGAGCAATAAAAAAATACAAGAGAAAGACACTTTATCAATACCGTTGATAATCTTGTCAAGAAGCACGTACATAGGAAACCAAATTGTGGAGAAAAATAAATAAGAAATTTTAAAAATATCCAAGCAAATTAGGAATATACATATAACGTGGGACAAAATCATGACTGTACAATCATCTACTAGAAATCCTCAATACTTTTGATAATCTTGTCAACGAGAACATACATAGGAAATCAAATAGGGACAAAAAGACAAAAAATAAAAACATATGCAAGAAAATTAGGACTATAGATATAACATAGGACAGAATCATGAACTATACAATCATCTAGCAAATCACATTTCTATATGCTTTCAAGTTCTACAATTGAGCATTCATCATTTGCCACTCCTTGTGTATTCCATGTATGTATGGTTCAAATATAACTCTAATTAACAATGCAATGAACAACTATACCAAATGTTTATGAGATCATAAACTAAGTGTTGTGAGAGATCAATGTAATACCATTAAACAAAGCCAACTAACCATCTGGAATTATTTCACATGCCAATCATGTGAATGCCAATGAAATAAACAACTAAACTATGTATTGACCAATGCCAATCATGTCAATGAAATGAATGACTAAACTATGCATCGATCAAGTATGTATACATATGTACATACATGCGTGTACATACATATGCATAGACATACATACATACATATATGTACACATGTACATACATGTGTACATACATACACACGTACATACATACATACACACATACATACATACATACATACACACATACATACATACATGCTTAGCAAAATAGTAAAAATGTTCTCAGTAATGATTTCCAATATAGTGTTGTGACAGATCAATGCAATACCATTACACAAAGCCAATTAACCATCTGGAATGACTTCACATGCCAATCATGTGAATGCCAATGAAATGAACAACTATCCTGCGTATTGACCAATGCCAATCATGTCAATAAAATGGATGACTAAACTATGCATAGATCAAGTTTGTATACATACGTACATACATGTGTGTACATACATATGCACATACATACATACATACGCATATACATACATACATGCTTAGCAAAATAGTAAAAATGTGCTCAGTAATGAGTTCCAGTATAGTGTTGTGAGAGATCAATGCAATGCATAGATCAAGTATGTATACATGCGTACATACATGTGTGTACATACATATGCACATACATACGTATGTACGTACATACATGTGTGTACATACATACTGTTTGTTTCAAATTTGTTTAGCAAAATAGTCAATATGTGCTCACTAATGAATTCCGGTATAGTGCTATGACAGATCAATACCAGTGAAATGGACAACTAAACTTTGTAACAATTTCTTGCCAGTAATGAGTTCTAGTATAGTGTTGTGAGAGATGAATGCAATACCATATAAATAGAGCCAAGTCATAAACTATGTATAGATCAATGGAAATCATGGCTTTTATCTAGACATAGTCAACATGTGCTCAATAGGTGCTCAATAATGAAATTTACAAGTATATCACTAGCTTTTATCTATACATAGCTAACCTATACATAGTTTATCATGGTTCTATTTCTATCTGCTATCTGCTTAGCATAGCTGATAGATGTGGTAACTATTTGTTTCAAATCTATTTAGCAAAATAGTCAATATGTGCTCACTAATAAATTCCAGTATGGTGTTGTGAGAGATCAATACCAGTGAAATGAACAACTAAACTTTGTAACAGTGTCTGGTTGTTTGTGTCAAATCTGTTTAGCAAAATAGTCAATATGTGCTCAATAATGAATTACAGTATGTGCTCATGTGATTACCTGTATATATCATAATGCCAATCATAATAGAAAAACATGGAAATCATGCTTTTATCTATACATAGTTGACCTATACATAGTTTATCATGGTTCAAATATGTTTAGCAAAACAGTCCAATATATGCTATAACAGTTTGTTTAGAATCTGTTTAACAAAATAGTAAATATATGCTCACTAATGGCTTCCAGTATAGTGCTATGAGAGATCAATGCAATACCATTAATCAAAGTGAGTCATGCCAATGAAATGAACAACTAAACTATGGATATATCAAGTATGTATAGATCCATGCAAAATCATTCAACATACTTATGACGTCATAAACTATGTACAGATCAATGTAATACCATTAAACGTAGCCAACTCATAAACTATGTATGGATACATGGAAGATCAATGACAATCATGGCTTTTATCTATACATAATTGACATATACATAATTTATCATGGTTCAAATCTGTTTAGCAAAACAATCCAATACATGTGCTGTAACAATTTGTTTAGAATCTGTTTAACAAAATAGTAAATATATGCTCACTAATGACTTCCAGTATAGTGTTGTGAGAGATCAATGCAATACCATTAATAAAAGTGAATCATGCCAATGAAATAAACAACTAAACTATGGATATATCAAGTATGTATAGATCCATGCAAAATCATTCAACATACTTATGACGTCATAAACTATGTACAGATCAATGCAATACCATTAAACGCAGCCAACTCATAAACTATGTATGGATACATGGAAGATCAATGACAATCATGGTTGACATATGCATAGTTTATCATGGTTCAAATCTATTTAACAAAACAGTCCAATACATGCTGTAACAGATTGTTTAGAATTTGTTTAACAAAATAGTAAATATATGCTCACTAATGACTTCGAGTATAGTGTTGTGAGAGATCAATGCAATACCATTAATCAAAGTGAATTATGCCAATGAAATGAACAACTAAACTATAGATATATCAAGTATGTATAGATCCATGCAAATTCATTCAACATACTTATGAGGTCATAAACTATGTACAAATCAATGCAATACCATTAAATGCAGCCAACTCATAAACTATGTATGGATACATGGAAGATCAATGACAATCATGGCTTTTATCTATACATAGTTGACATATACATAATTTATCATGGTTCAAATCTATTTAGCAAAACAGTCCAATACATGCTGTAATAGTTTGTTTACAATCTGTTTAACAAAATAGTAAATATATGCTCACTAATGACTTCCAGTATAGTGTTGTGAGAGATCACTAATTAAATAGTCAAAATGTGCTCAATAATGAGTTCCAATATAGTGATGTGAGATCAATATAGTTTCAGTTTAGTGCTATTAGAGATTAATGCAAAACTATTGAATAGAGTAATCGTGCAGCATAAGTCATTGCAATCCAGTCAGTAGCTGAAATAGCTAAATGGTACCAAATGTCATTGCAATCCACTCCACTCTCTCCACCTCATCCATCATCAAGAATCCTTTGGCTCTTTCACGTTGAAGCACAAAGGTATCATGTGCTTTCACGAAAATTGCTCGACTCAGTTCAGGGACAGCTTTAAGAGTAGTATATGCAGTAGTCAAAATATTATCATCTTCAGATTTATCCACTTTTACAATCTGAGGTTTAATGAGGCCATCTTTCAGTTCCTTCATTGTTTCGCATATCACATCCAATGATGTAGCCAAAGATGTCTTCTTCCTCTTTCCCCTCCTTGATGATGATGGTGGAGGAGTCCCTCTAGCACTTGCACTTGACTGATTGGAATGATATAACTCTTCATCAATATCTTGTTGACTGTCAAGAGGTGTACAACAATTGGTATCATCCTCATCAAGCACATTAAATGCATCATTCATAGGGTGCCCTTCTTCAGCATCAAGGGGCGTTGTAGATGCGAACCCTTCAGCAATGTCATTACCGACAATTACAGCCAACTCATTGAAATATTGGAAAGGTGACCTCTTATACATTTTTGCATTTTTGAATTCTCTTCTCTACATGTAAGCATTGATAGATGGATTAGGTTGTAAGTTTTTCATTATTAAAATAAGAAAGGAAAATTTCTTCAATAAAAGGAGTACAAAGATCATCCTACCTTCAAAAGGTCATCCCACACTGAATCCTCAACATCCACAGTTTGAGTTTCTTCATTCCAAGCTAACCCACTTGTATTTTTCAAGTCCTTCATTACTTTATATCCTACTTTCCATGTTTTCAGCTTATTCTTAAAATGATCTCGTGACAGATTCGAGTTCATCACTGCATTAAATGTCCTCTCTATCGCAGTCCACGCCTCTTTTTTAAACCCACCTTCACCTTTCCGTCCGAGATGGACTTGTTCGAGGAGCAAGTCTAGAAACTTGTGTTCCATCGATTTTGTCTACATTTTCTTCTTTGAAGAAGAAGATTTGTTGCTCGCAGCGAGGGATCCATCTATATCACTCAAAGTAATGGGAGAACACATCTAGTTCACATGATCAGATCCGTCCATGCTCATCATGAGCTCGGTATATGCCATTGTGTACTCTTTCCTGTATTTCATTTAAATTTGAAGGTGAAAATCTTTAACCATCAATTTGTAAGACGTCATAATGGAACAAGGCTAACATATTGAATAGGTAAACGTATTACAATTTAAAGTAATCATACGACTAAAATTGAAAGTTATTGCTCTTTAAATTTAAATGGAATGCAGCAAGCAGTAACATCAGAAAAATAGGATTTTCAACGAATCCGTTGTTCTCTTCTTACTAGTGGGCTTATGATCTTCATCATTTGGTACTCCTTGCTGTATTTCATTTAAAATTGAAGATGATAAACTTTAAATATCATTTTTTAATACATCCTAATGCAATGAGGCTAACATTTAATAAACTTGAAAGCATTTAACTGAAGATGATACACATTTTAGGCAATAATTGATGATAACACATCAACATCAAAAAAACTACCAGTAAGACAAAATGGTGATATCAATGGCAAGTAAATAGTCATGAGCCCCATTATGAAGCATGTTATTGTACTTTCTCAATGCAAAGATGTATAATAATTGTGCTTTCTTGCATTTAAAACAATGTAATCTATATTTCAAGTTGAATTGTGTATTGCAGATATGATCAACAATTTTTGTACATAATGTAGGTATGAAATTGAAAGTTAATGTTCTTTTTATTTAATTAGAATGTAGCAAAGATTGATATCAGAAAAACAAAATCACACACCATCATGTTGTATATGCATACATCAATTTAATCATATAAAGCACATTGTCTTCTAATAAATCATTTATTCTCGAGATCTATAATCTTCCCACATCCTATTTGCTATATCTTCTCGAAATTGGGCCCACTCATTTCTATCATCTTGAGACAACCCATATGTCTCAAGCAGTGGTACCTCTATCCCATCACGATCATCTTCCTCTTCAATAACTTCTTCTGATGGAAGGCCATCCTCTATCGTAATGAAATTGTGAAGTATGCAACATGCTAAAACAATATAGGATTGTGTCATGATATCGTAAGACATTGCATGTCTTAAGATTGGAAAACGCTGCTTCATAATACCAAATGTACGTTCTACTGCATTTCTAAGAGAGGAGTGTCGATGGTTGAACAACTCATGTGCAGAGTTTATTGGGTTTTCTCTTGACCACTCTTTCAAGTGGCAGCGTGTACACCGATAAGGAGCGAGAAATCCAGGTGCATTTGGATATCTAGCATCCACGAGATAATATTTTCCTACATTAAAAAAGTATATTGTCAATACTTGAACCATTTAGCATAACCTTGAGTATATTAAAATGTGATTTGGCTTACCAGGGGGAACTACAAGTGGATCTGATCTGGATAGAGCTGAGGCTAGAACACGGTTATCTGCAACAGAGCCTTCCCAACCAGCAAGGCAATACTAAAACTTACAATCAAAGGAGCAGACACCCATAACATTTTGTGATAGGTTCCCTTTTCTATCACGATATTTACCCTGTATTTCGACATCGACTCGCACTAGAATATGGGTTTCGTCGATGGCTCCAATGCAATCCTATGGGATATGATACACTGATCAAATGTATGCTCAAGTAATAATAAGATAAGGACAACATTCTAGACAATAAACTTGTAACAATGTGTGATTTACCTTAAAGAATGGTTCAAAACGATCCTTCCCACTAATTTCAGGAGGAGTGCCTAGACTAGGTGGTATGAAGTAATCTCTGTGAAGGGCTAAGATAGCCATCAAAACCTTGTGGAAGTACCGACTGACTGTCTCTCCTGAGTGCCCAAAGTTATGGGCAATCTTGTGGTTCCTTAGATTGTGCCCAAGGGTGTGGAGGAACATCACTAGTTGTTCCTCTAACTTCAAGTGGATCGTATCTCTCAAGCTTCCTTTTAGCCTCAGAATACGAGCTAGAGAAAAGAAGGTTGCCCTACTCATCCGAATCTGATCATGACAATCCACCTCATTCGAATGAATAATGTCTCTACAAAAGGAATTTCCTTTTCTTATTCGTTTACCCATTTGACTGCCTTCTCGGGCTACCAGTACTTTGGCTATGCCAACAAAAGCAAAAAGAATTGTGAGAATGCGGGTGTATGTGGTCTTCCTAACTATGCTTCCTTGGACCTCTATACTCTCCATAGGATCCATCAGTGACCTGAAAGGTGGACAATTTAAACACTATCTATTATGAGATATCAACTATAACCTATCGAGATACAACATGATTATTTGCTAGTCTCATTGCATTAAGAAGTCAATTATTTATTCAAATACAGCAAGGAGTACCAACTACCGAAGATCATAAGCCCATAAAGAACAAATTACAATGTGTCATTATACTCCATGTAATCTATCTATACCAATGAAAACATAATATTGATTCCATTTGTCTATATGTATACACACATGTATGTATATATGTATGTCCACACACATGTATGTATGCATGTATGTACACACACACACACACACACATGTATGCATGTATGTATGTACACACACACACACACATGTATGTATGCATGTACATACGTACACACACATGTATGTATGTATGTACGTACACACACACATGTATGTATGCATGTACATACGTACACACACATGTATGTATGTGTGTATGTACATACACACACATGAATTTATGTATGTATGCATGTATGTACGTACACACACACATGTATGTATGCATGTATGTACGTACACACACATGTATGAATGTGTGTACGTATGTACACACACATGTATGTATGTATGTATGTATGCATGTACACACATGTATAAATGTATAGACACATGTATGTATGTACACATACACATGTACAAACTATAACCTGAATTTGGGCTTTTATGAATGTTTTTTAATAAACCGTCGGGTCCGCTGAAACTGAGGCTCGCCTTTTAGAAGATGAAAAGTAGCATTGTTGCAATGGGAATAGAGTTTCTTTCTGCATTGATCTATACATAGTTTGAAATCATGGCTTTTATCTATACATAGTTTATGACATCATAAGTATGTTGAATGATTTTGCATGGATCAATACATACTTGATATATCCATAGTTTAGTTGTTCATTTTATTGGCATGATTCACTTTGATTAATGGTATTGCATTGATCTCTCACAACACTATACTGGAACTCATTGGACTGTTTTGTTAAACAGATTTGAACCATGATAAACTATGTATAGGTCGACTATGAATAGATAAAAGCATGATTGCCATGTTTTGCTATTATGATTGGCACTATAATATATACAGGTAATCACATGATCACATACTGGAATTCATTATTGAGCACATATTGATTATGTATAGATAAAAGCCATGATTGCCATTAATCTATACATAGTTGATCCATACATAGTTTATGACTTGGCTCTATTTAATGGTATTGCATTCATCTCTCACAGCAGTATACTAGAACTCATTACTAGCAAGAAACTGTTACAAAGTTTAGTTGTTCATTTCACTGGTATTGATCTCTCACAACACTATACTAAAAGTCATTAGTGAGAATATATTGACTATTTTGTCGAACAGATTCTAAACAAACTGTTACAGCATATATTGGACGGTTTTGCTAAACAGATTTGAACCATGATAAACTATGTATAGGTCAACTATGTATAGATAAAAGCCATGATTGCCATGTTTTGCTTGATTGGCACTATGATATATACAGGTAATCACATGAGCACATATTGGAATTCATTATTAAGCACATATTGAGCACATATTGATTATGTATAGATAAAAGCCATGATTGCCATTGATCTATACATAGTTGATCCATACATAGTTTATGACTTGACTCTATTTAATGGTATTGCATTCATCTCTCACAGTAGTATACTAGAACTCATTACTGGCAAGAAATAGTTAGAAAGTTTAGTTATTCATTTCACTGGTATTGATCTCTCACAGCACTATACTGGAATTTATTAGTGAGCACAAGTTTATGACTTGGCTCTATTTAATGGTATTGCATTCATCTCTCACAACATCATACTAAAACTCATTACTGGCAAGAAACTGTTACAAAGTTTGGTTGTTCATTTCACTAGTATTGATCTCTCACAACACTATAGTGGAATTTATTAGTGAGCACATATTGACTATTTTGCTAAACAGATTTGAAACAAATAGCCAGAAACTGTTACAAAGTTTAATTGTTCATTTCACTGGTATTGATCTCTCACAGCACTATACTAGAATTTATTAGTGAGCACATATTGACTATTTTAAAAATAGGTTTGAAACAAACAGTTACCACATATATTGACTAAATTGCTAAGCATATAGTAGATAGAAATAGAACCATGATAAACTATGTATAGGTCAGCTATGTATAGATAAAACCTATTGATATACTTGTAAATTTCATTGTTGAGTACAAAAAATTAAAACTTTAACTATGATATATACAAGTAATCAAAGTTAAACATACTGGGACTCATTCCTGAGCATATATTTTAACTAGTTTTCTAAGCAAGCCTACAACACGCAGTTACGTTCGAATGAACAAAAAAAACCTAAAAAAATCCAGTATGCAAAGGTGGGTGTGAGAAGAGAACCGTTTAAAGCCGTCGCCGCTGTTCAAAGCGGAGAAGATAAATCGCAGAAAATGCCACGGCCACAAGAAACCCAACAAACCCAAAAAATGCCACGGCCACAGAAAACCCACAAACCCAGCAAACAGCCACAGCCCAACAAATTCCACGGCCACAACCCAACAAACGTAGCAAACCAGAAACCCTTGCCTTCGCACAACAGAGCACGAAAACAACACAACCGTCATCTTCCAAAAAACCCAATTTGTTCTTCCAAAAACCTAAGTCGGATTCGACAGACTCGACGATTTATTCAAACGCATTCATAAAAACCCAAAACCTAGTTTTTATTTCAACTTCCACCTATTTCCTGGAAGAAGTTTCTTCCAATTTTTGAGCGAAATTGGCAGACGAAACCCGAAACTGGGTTATGCGTTTGATGAACCAAACGCCACCGTTTTCCTCCATAACCTGGTTTTGGCGTTGAAAACCCTATTCCGTGCCCGATCTTCCCATAACCAAATGGGGCCCAAGATATTATAAAAGTAGAACTTGACAAATGATGTATTGCAAATGATCATTAATGATACCCTCCAATTGGATTGTTGTACCCAAAAAAATATAGGAGCTAATGGCCACTTGGCTTCTAGTTGGAGGACGGGTGGACATCAAATATCTTTCCAAACTTTTCTTATTTGTTTGAATTTTTTTTTGAAAAGAATACATTATTAAAAATTATTAAATAATAAAGATTTTTTGTTTTTGTTTTAATGATCACAATTTCCACAACCACACTATAATAGTCTTATATCGGTATGTGCAAAGACCAAACTAAGGTCTATGCAATGTTATGATTGTAAAACTAAGCCAAGTTTTGAAAGCAATATTTCTAATAATAGTCATTATAAATCAATAACACCATTGAAAACTAGATAAAAATCATACATTTAAAAAATACACAATGCCTTGGAAGATCTATAAAAATGGAGTTATGCAATTTTTTAAACATTTAGGTATATAGGTCATAAACCACCAACACCATTATGTAGAGTACACAATTCGAAGAAAAGAAGTTAAGATGGTTGAGATATCATTGCTTTGAAAATCTAGACAATCATGATGCCCAAATCACCACAACACCTCCAAACTTCAAATGCCTATAAATTTGGCCTCAGATGTTTGATTTAGATAAAACAAAAGTCAATCTTGAGGTTTTTGGAGCTCCTTAATGTGATGTCAACCTTTAATTTACATTATTAAGATCCACTTTTGTCATGCAATTAAATTCCACAAAGAGGACCCCGCCAAAATCCACTGAAACATGCAAAGATATTATTAAATTTCAAACTAATGACACTCTAAAAGCTTTGATGTCATGTAAGGTATGGCTCTAAAGGTAGCCAACCAAGATATAAATTCAATAGAAATCACAATAACAAGGGAGAATATATGGTAAAAATACAATGCAATGGATGTAGATTATTGGATTGGCTCAACTAAAACGAATATTACATAGGAAACCCCTTGATTATATAGCGAATGCACGTACAAATAAGTGAATCAGATAATGACAAGTTTCATCATTATTTCATGGTTATCATGCGTGAACGACTTCCCTCATTGCTTTGATTCGATTAACCCTAATTCATGTAAAATATATTTTATTCCCTCATGTACATATACAATCAAATTCGAACCGAAAAAAAAACTAGTTAGTTATGACGTCAAATACACAAGAAAGTTGATATAAGCGAAGTCTTACGGAAATAGTGGAGGAGGTGAAGTGAGGGGGCAAATTTCATTATTTCGTCCCATCCATTTCATTGTACAGTACTCAAACTCACTCCCAACACTCGTATTTCAGATAAGCCGTTCAAAGAAAAGTCTGAACTTGACCAGGAATAAACTTATGTGGCTCTCCATGCTCCACAAAAAATATTTAGAGCATCCAATGAATCTGATACGCCTTCGACAAACCCCCCACTTTGATTATATACAGCTTGTCCATAGCTGTATATTTCTGACATTAAATCATGGAAACTTCCGCAAAACTTTAAATCAATGGCGACTGAGGATTCCGTTTGGATTGATTCATATGAGAGGACGCCACGGCGTTGTCTCCAACATTTACCGGCACAAATCCGTGAGGAGACGGCATTGCCAAGAACTTCGGAACGTCGTCTCCGGGCATCATTACCGGCAAAGTTCTGCGGCTCTGTCACATTCACCCGTTTAAAAACAGATTTTTTTTGGAGCAATTAGAATTCTTTACATTAAATTTCAGGTCCCTGAGATGTTCATGAGCATAATCAAACTTTTTAACAAATGAACAAAAATCAAACGAACATATTGTTGTTATTTCTAGATTCAGTTGTGCAAATCTAATGAAAATATCGATGTGATTTTTAAATTCGATTTGTATTTGAATTTACTGAAAATATTGTTGTGATTTCTAAATCTGGTGGTCTGAATTTCTGACTGACTTATTTTATCAATATTTCAGATCGAACTTGTAATAGATCCGTCGTAAAAAATTTAACAGATGGAAAAAATGAAAAAAATGAAGATCTAATGTTTTTAATTTAATTGAACATCTGACGGCACTAACTTAGATTTTAAGAAGATTCAAAAATGTCGTTGCGATTTCTAAATTTCGTTGTGATTTTAAGAAGATTGAACTTATTGAAGACATCGTCGTGATTTCTAAATTTGAAAGTGTGAATTTCAGAACTATTTTATTTATTGTGATTTCTAAATTTGATTATTTGAATTTCAGATAAAATTTGTAATCAATCTTTAACTAAAATCAAGGAGATGAAAAAAAAAATGAAGAAGATTTGATGCTTTAAACTTATTTGAACATCTGACGGCATTAGCTTAGGTTTTAAGAAGATTGAAAAAAATCGTGCTTATTTGTAAATTCAATTTTGCATATTTAGCGCAAATTTAATGAAATATCACCGTGATTTCTAATATTTAGTGCGAATTTAACGAAATATCACTGTGATTTCTTAAGTTTGTATTTTCAGAAGATCAGGCTTTCGGATTGAATATTGTGCGAATTCTTAACATTAAGATTCCGGAAAAACTAAAGATGCTTATAATTCAATTGAAGATCTCATGCTAGTAATTTAAATGAAGATCTGATTCTTTAAATTTAATTGAGCAAGACGTCAAGAAGGTTGAAAAATCACCTGCTGAACAGGAGCGTTTTTGCAAGGGCTGTTCCAATTCGGTTGAGCAATCGCAGTAGCCGTCAAACTTGAACGACTGGTTGGCCGCGATGATGAATTTCCTCCGCGGCCATCGCCGCTGCTTCGATAATGGCGGCGGAGGACCATATTTCTGATTTTTTCCCAGTGATAACAGCAGGAAAAGAGAGCGCTGACGCCCAAGACTAAGAACAAAATGACGGCCGTGCCGGAAGGAAAACCCAAGGGAGGCTTTCCCCTTGTGCCGTCTTCGTGTCGACCCGAGGCGTCTGCCATTCTTCCCCTCCACTGCTGCGGCTCATCCATCAAAAAGATCCGATTTTGTTTTGAATTCAACAGGCAAAATCAGATCTTTTCTCGATTTCGACTCTCAAATCGTCCCTCACTGGAAATAAAACTGCTATTACGGATCTACAGAGCCCAGCGGCTCCATGACAAATAAGTTTTCGAGCTCTATGACAATTTTTTCGGACCAAGGAATTATTAACAATTCAATTTTGCGTCAGTATCAGTACTACGGCCTAGTTACTCCTGCCAGTACATTAAATCAGGATGGATTTAAATTGATATTGTACAGTTCCTTTATAGGATCTTCTAAATATATGGGCCAGAGCCTCATCTTTACAGTGAAAGATAAAAATGCGAATTACCATTCATGTTCTTGATGAGGCAGGCGCGGCAAGGAATTGCATGGCTCAGCTTGCACCGGCCAGTGGGGCCTCGCCTGTCGTTGTAGTCATGGCATGGCTGTTCCATGGAATATATTGCAGCATTGGAATAGGATCCCAAGGGTTATTTACATTATAGAAGGAACAGACAAAATGTACGGTCCATCGAAAAAGAAGAAGGGAAATACAACAAATTTATCTGAATTTTTCTATTAGAAAAAGTTTGACTCTTTTTTTAATATCTTTGGTGTATTTTGTCAGCTATAGTTTAGATTATTTCATTTAATTAGTAATTATAATAATTTTATAAATATTCATAGTAATTTCATGTAATCTTAACTTGTAAGTCTATAATATTAGGTTGTAAATCATATTATATGAGATTTTTTTTCTTTTTTCAATATGTAATTTAATTATTTACAAGTGTTGTGATATGTTTCTATGTAGTGAAATGTGTCAAAGGGTGGCAATTATCATTTCAAAGTGTCATTTAATATCTAAATGTTCTAATAGTTGTGCACTACAACCACCTCAAAAATGTTATATACCTATACACAATTATCTCAGTCCCTATTCATGTGCTGAAGGTACCAAGTGGATGGTAATTAGAATATGGGTGGTAAGTGATGCTCTTAAATATTACATTAGTTTTTTTTTAAATTGATAAAATGCAAGTTACAAAGAGTTGCAGCAAAATACTGCAAAAAGAATTAGCTAGAAGCAAGAAAGACAACTAGCTACAACAATACATACAAGAGGCTATAAAAAAGAGCACCAACATGAGCAAAAGCAAGATCAATTCTTTAAAAGAACTCTCAAGCGATGTCCAATGTTGACCTTCTTTCTGCTGAATAGTTAAGTAATTTGAGCTTTAATTCGTTGAATTTGGAAATCCAACTGTAAGTCCTTTTCAGCATTAGCCTGTAGTTGAGAAAAAAGAGATGTCAGACAATAAAAAATGTCTGAGTAAAGCCTTAGAATTACAAATTCTTGATGAAGATCATTGTGATTATCAAAAACAGCCAAACATCTTGTCCTCCATATATGTCGTAATATAACCTGTCTCACCCCATTACCAATAATATTTGTATGCAAACCAACCCCAAGAAGAGCCCTTTCCAGCTTAATTTATGATAAAAAATAGCAAGCAAATCATTAAAAACAGAATTCCATTGTCTTCTAGCAAACTGACATCCCCAAAAAATGTGCCTCACACTTTCTAGTTTACAACAAAATGGACAATTGATTGGCTAGACCATCATACATTTCAATCTGTCCCCAATGGGCAGCTTGTAATGTAAAATCTTCCAAGCAAGCATTTGGGTAGCTGCATCAATTTTGGATTTCCAAATTTGAGCTGATAGTTTTAGCCAAAAAACTTCATTGAATCTACATTTCCATTTAGAATTCAATTTTTGTTTCACATGCAACTGCGGGAGAAAATGTAAGTAAACCTTCTTCAAAGGAAACCAAAAAAATGGATATTCAGACATCCATCACCAATCCTTGAAAAAGTTACATTGAATTGGAGTGCATATTTTTATAGACAATTCCAAAAGAAGTAGAGATCGAACAAAAATAAGAAACACTTTATAATGGTTATTCAAGCTGAATTTAGCTTTGACAGTATGCCATGATAACCAATCCATAGTCTAGAAATCCCAAAGGTCTCCCATTGAACAAATGCCTTTTTTAAATAGATAGTAAGAATGCTTTGGAAACATTAAGGAAAGAGGCTGATTTTTGTATCAGATGTGCTTGTTCCACCATATAGAGAAAGTGGAAAAACTAAATCTATGCTGAAGAGAGTTTCCCTTCCAGCTTATAATATGGCAAACCTGCTGCCAAGACCTCCATATAGACTGAAAAGGAAAAGAGGCCTTGATTGTTCATTAGGAATAAAATCATCGATTGAATGTTCAAGTAGGAATAAAATCATGGATTGAATGTTCAAGACTCTCTTGAATATCTTGCCAATAGTCATATTGGAAAAGATTATCATAGAAACACTTTAAAACATTACAAATCTCAAAGGGATTGGACTATGGGATATCAAATTCATCTCGAATCATATTAATTCTTTCTTTTCTATGTTTATAGTTAAGGTAATTGAAGAAATATTTGCTGCCATTATTACCTTCTTTAATCCAATGAAGTCTTGATTTGATTCTAACCCTCTGGCCTTTGTAAGTGTCTATTTGGCATAATTTGGCTTCTACAGCAGCAATAGAAGATTGAATGTGGATGTTACTAGGATCATCATTTAGGAGCTTCCTAGCGTTGACAATTTTACCTTGAAGTGATCATTCCTTGCACTTACGTTACCATGCCATTTTCTTGCCAAAGGAGCATAAGAAACTGGTGCAATGCAAACTAGCAGTACACCACCAATCAACCCAAGATTCTTCACCCATAGGTTTAGGAAAGGAGTCCCACATATTTGAAAGGGTTGCTATACAAATAGGATTCTTTAAATGTGAAACATTAAGCTTGAAGGGTTGAACATTATTGATATTTGGGGTTTGGGATGGATTGATATGACAAAGAATAGGATAATGGTCAGAAAGGGTGGATGATGAATCCACTTGTATAGTCATTCCCACTAAATCAGAAACCAAAGGCAATATTGGAGATATATAAAATCTATCTAGTCTGCTCAATTTCCTATCATCACCCCTTCTACAATTTGACCAAGTGAACCAATTATTAGATTGACTTGAGAATTTATTAGGAATAGGATCAACCACTCCCAAAGAATTTTGACAGAATAGCCAACTGTTAAATTCTTCACAACTAAGATTTGATTGTTTAAACCAACTACGATTAGAATCATGTTCAACCATATTAAAATCTCCCCCCAACACCCAATCTGCAGAAGGAAGATTTTCAACCATCCAATTCCACACTAATACATTTGGGGTGAAATTGCGACGGCAATTCGTGACAACGGAAAAATGTTATGTGTTTTTGGCTTTTTTTTTCAATTATAACCCGACAATTTCGCAATTGCGATGCTAATAGGATATAAGAAAAAAAGAAAAAGAAAACGTTGCTCATTTGGGTAATTTGTATGTTCAGAATCCACAAGCATCTTTGCGACGAAAGGGCCAAGGTAACATTCGGTAGAAACTCACAAGTTCAAGGCAGGAGAAAGAAAACCAAAAAAACCTTGCTCATAATATTGCCATTGTAGTTTTTATTTTTGTTTTGTTGTTCAAGAGGAGGCACAGATAGACAAAGCACAAGCATCTATAATTGTATTACACATTGAGATAGAGGGCGGGGGATCTTCATTTGTAGCGGCAAGGGAGGAATTCCTTAGAGTGGAGGCTGCTAATCATAGGTTTCCTTAAATCCTCCCCCTTTTCTTGCAGAAAGAAAACAATAGATAGTAGTAAAAATGAAAATTTTCTTTTTTTCCATGCTCTCTCTCTCCTTGTTTCGTTTTGTGGAATGTACCTATAGGTAATGTGTATCTTAGGGTATCAGGGTTCTCATTTTATGTGAGGGAAACCATAGAGAAACACCCATAGTTTCTAATTAACTCCACCTTGGAGACTAGTTTAGGGTTAAATTGGTAGAGAATATCACCTATTATCCTCTCCGTCCATAGCAGTGCAGCATACTATCAATTCTCGAATTTCCTCCTGTTATGCATTGTTCTTAATTCTTACTAAGTATGATGTAGTTTGTATGCCAAAATGTTATTTTTATGAATGAAAACAGACCCAAACTGACAGACATTGAACTCTTGAAGCATATTCACCCTAAAACTAAACCGTAGGTAATGTGTATCTTAGGGTATCAGGGTTTTCATTTTATGTGAGGGAAACCATAGAGAAACACCCATAGGTTCTAAATAACTCCACCTTAGAGACCAGTTTAGGGTTAAATTGATAGAGAATATCACCTATTATCCTCTCCGTCCATAGCAATGCAACATACTAACAATTCTCGAATTTCCTCCCGTTATGCATTGTTCTTAATTCTTACTAAGTACGTTGTAGTTTGTATGCCAAAATGCTGTGTTTATGAATGAAAATAGACCCAAACTGACAGACATTGAACTCTTGAAGCATATTCACCCTAAAACTAAACCGAATGCTTGCTGGTAATGAAGTTATGGATGTATTGTTATGGCACCTATGTCAGTGATAGCCTGTACTCTTGTTGGGTATAAATATATTATATACTGTTGTCTAAATTTCGTAGAGTAGGAGATAGGGTCTGTGTATAACGAAACCCCAAGAGCTGAGCCTGACTTTATAGAAGCTAAATCTTGCATAGCTATTAACTGTGGTTTGGGAAGATGGCACCTGTTGTATACACCTAGATTGCAGTTGCGTGTAGAGTGACTATATATATTTTTGTGTTGTGTTAAGGTCTGTTCAAAAGAGACTACTAGCTATATATAAACCATGCATGATGAACTGGGATTGTGATGAAATAAATTTCTGTGAAAACTTGATGGGTTCTGTTGTTATAGTTCACTGTGTTTTTAAGTTGGAATCAGGCAAAATATCATCAAACTTGAACAGCAAGGAGAATTAGTGAAAATTACACAAATGTTAAGGATTTTACGTGTTGGCTGTAGGATGCTCAATATTGAGATTTATACAAATGATAATGAGTTGTACCATGTACTGCAAATCTTTTCTCTACTATGTTTGTACTGCTATACTTATGTATGATGCTTAATTATATGTCTTTCTACATTTACTCCATGTTGTTGGTATGAAACTATGAAGTATTTCTTTTCGTTTTTGGTTCCTTGTGCTGCTGACTTACTCTTACCTATGTTGTAAGTTCTAGTGTTATCACAATCAAATCTGTATCTCATTAGTTAACATTAAACTCAAGAAAGCATGCTAAGATTTACTAGCAACATAGATTACACATAAGACCCAACTAGAACTAGACAAGCATTACAAACGTTACAAATTAGTCTGTCAATTGACCGAAAATGCCTGGCAAGACTTAGAGTAACAAAGACCTAAAATGTTGTCTATATGCCAAACGCAAACAAATACAATCTGAATGACATAATAACTTATACTCATTTTATTTCATGCTGTGTTATCTACGAAAACATCTGAATGTTCTTTGCGCTACTTGTGATATGACCTGGGTGTGTATTACTCCTTACAATATGGGTGCAATGTGGCTTAAGGGAGGGTAGGCATAAAAATATTGTTATGAAATGGTGTTTCATGTGTTGGCCAAGGCTGGTTTGAAGGTCACCCACTTCAATGCCCTGCTAGCATTTATAGATACGAAGTTCTATAATATCATGAAAATCAATCAATATAAAAAAGCTCATTCTCTTTGTAACATTTTTGGCTTTCATTTTAATTTCATCTTTTCTTCTATTTTGAGAGGCAAGCTGGAGAGAAGTGATATATTGAAGGCCATATGTGCAGGATTTAAAGAAACTATTGAACCTCTAATTTGTTTGACTGGAGGTAGATTCCTGGCACCTTTTATATGTAGTCTCATAAGATATAGGTGTTTAGGATATAGGTGTTTAGGCTTTCTTAATCCAATTCATGGTAATTGAAAACCTCCAAATTGATTTCTTAAAAACTACTGATTTTCGTAAAAAGAATATAGTATATTGTTTTATTCCTTTTTTTGACTCAATTTATTTTACACATTTATCTGGAATGCCATATTTTTACAAACTCTCAGCTGATGTAATCCATTTTTTCCATTTATAAATACAGATATAGAGACAAATGAATGCTTGACAAATAATGGTGGTTGTTGGCAACACACAAATGCTAGTATGAGTGCTTGCAAGGTATATACTTATAAATAAATATTACACCCTGATTTAAATGTATGAAAACAATTTTCATTCCTTTTAAGCTTCATTCATCTCGAGGTGCAATTCACAAACTCAAGAATAGTGGCTTTTGTTCTTCAAATACCTTTAGGGGAAGAGTATGTGAATGCCCCCTCGTGTCTGGAGTCCAGTTTAAAGGAGATGGCTATTTACACTGTGAAGGTTTGTTGAATATAATTTTGAATAACATTGCTTGCTAGATTGTATCATGACAGAAACGAAAGCAAATGATTTAAGAGTTAAAAGAACAAAATGGATTTTTTGAAAAGGCTTTAGAAACTTTCAAGCAAATACTATTGCTAATGATTTATTGCTGCTCTATTTTGGTATTTGAAGATTGTCCATGCTTAAACATTTAATGTCATTATGGTCATATGAATGGATTATTTGCCTTAGAACACTATCATCTTCAAAATCTTATATGAAATCTATATGACCATTTCATTTCTTCAATATGCCCTATGGATGTCCCTATCTAACTATATATCTTTTAATTACATATAATAACTAATTTATGTGCTTTTTCATGACTATGTTTGACTCATATAATTGTGATCTCTCTAGCACTATGATGTCGTTTAATATGTCTTGCTAAAGCTTGTAAATTTTGTTCCTTTTTTCATGTCATGTAATATGTCTTGCCTTGTAGCTTATATATTTTGAAATTTCTGTTAGGCCTTGTAGCTTATATAATTTGATTGCTGGAGAGCTTCTAGAGCTAAGGAAGAAGACCATTGCACGAGTTTTAGCTGCGTGCTTGGGTATGAAAATTGTATATTTTTTAATCTAATGTATATTTTAACTAGACTTTTAGCTTATATGTTTTGAAATTGCTTTTAGTGGCTGAATATTGTAAGGTCTCTTGAAATAAGACCTTCAAGCGGTTGGTCAAAGTTTTACAAATAATATTATCCACAAATTTGCCTAGAGCAATTGACTGAATGTTATAAAAGGTGATTGGGTTAAATGTCTTAGGAATAAAGTCAAAGAAATTATTTTTAAAATATTAAAGTATTTAACTAGGTCTAAGATGATTTGTGTACTTTCAACAGTTTTGCTTAGTTTGTGAAAGTTGTAGACCAAAGTTTTCATACCCCAATTTTTGCTTCCTGCAAAGAACGATCATGTTAGATAATATAAGTGAAGAAAAAAATAGGGAGACAATCACTAGATTGTGGTCTAACTTGAAAAGAAAAGGTGATGGAAAATGTTATTGTCCTTGCAAAATTTGTAAGGGTTTAAACCATAGAAGATTGCTAATGAAAACAATTAAGAGACATTGTAGGGAGAATGGTCACATTGAAGGGGGGCATGACTATCATCCACTAGTAAGTTGTTCATTATATCATTTTAACAATTTATATACATATGAAATCACTTGATGATGAGTTGATGATCATGGTTTATTTATGTTAATCAATTTTATATAGGTTGATCTCCCCAGGGAAGTACATGATATGAACCACAACAATTCGAAGAATATGGTTTTCGAAGTGGAGGAACATGGAGGTGCAAATATCCAAGGTGAATATAATGATCCCATGGAAGATGACTATCATGTGCTAGAAAACACAATTGAAGATGATGGTATAAATACATTGATCCATGACACATTTAGTCCGAGCATATCTGATCATGATGATGATGATGATAGCCTCGATGTACCTCTACCTAAGAAGGCATACGAGCCCCTATACAAAGACTCCCAAACAACTCTTCTCTCTACTGTATTGTTGTTGTTGAACTTGAAGGTTATGAATGGTTTATCCAACATAGCAATGTCACGTATGTTAAGTTATGTCATATATGTCTTTATAGTTAACAATGAATAATGTACCACTAATATTGTTGATATTAACAACTTATATTTTTTGCTGTAGTTTGATAGGCGAGTTTTTGTTACCACCACCAAATATTCTACCTCACTCATATTGAGAATTATCTACTGTTATGAAAGATATTGGAATGGAGTATGAAGCAATACATGCTTGTCCCAATGATCATATTGTATATTATAAAGAACATGAATTTACAACACAATGCCCTGTATGTCATACGAGTAGATATCGAACAGATCAACTAACAAAAAAGGTGCCTCAAAAGGTTCTTCATTACATCCTCATTATTCCACGGATGCGACAATTATTTAGGTGTAGTAGCTTGGCTCAATTTATGGATTATCATGCATGCAATAGAAGTCGAGATGACATTATTTGAATGAATTGAAGCCTACATGATTTGGGCTTGGGGCTCAAGAAATCTTAATGTTTTCTATCAATGTCTAATCAAATAAAGATCTTGTGATGAATAGGAATCGATGAGATGAACCTCAAACCAAGTGTCCAAATATAATGCAGATCGACCATATTGCTAATTCGATTGTTTAGGAATCATCTTTGTCCTATAGCCGATTGGATGGCCTGATAATAATACATCATGAAATAATGGAAGGAGCACCAATAAGACACCATCCTGCTCAAATATAAGATGTGATCAAATGAAGTTACGTAGGGTTTAGGAGGTTTGATTTGGTTTGACGTAGCTAGAAGCCAGCAAATTTGTTTTTTTAGTTTTACTTTGTATCCATCGCTATTGCAATGTCAACCACAAGAAATGCGACAAGGTTGCTATAGCGGCGACGTCCAACTACCGTAGTAATTGTGATGTCACCCACAAGAATTATGACGGGGTTGTCGTAGTAGCGACGCCCCAACTGCTATTGCAAGTACTTGGATGTCCATCACTATTGCGATGTCAACCCCAAGAATTGTGATAGATATGCGTCATAATTGTGACGGCAGAGGATAAACGTCATAATTTGCGACTAAAAAATAGCAACGTCTATTACTATCGCAGTGGCGACACATTTCTGTCATAATTGTGACACATAGCCATCACAAATCGATGCCAAATGTATTAGTGCCATAACTCAATACGCTCCTTCGCAAAATTAGGGGCATAAATGGAGCAAAAACTGATGAGTTGGTTATTGATAAAGGTGAGAACCCAAACACAGCTATGAGATGGATCCTCTTCTTTATCAACAATGCATTTGGAAACCTAAGGGGCTAGCCCAATAATAGCCCCACCTCATTTGTCATGATTTTTTATATACCAATAGGTAGCATCTTTCCAAACATACATAAAGCGAGGTCTAACTTAGTGCTATTGAGTTTTATTTCTTGGAGGAAAAGGACATCATGCTTCCATTTTGAGACCATTTCTTTCACCTTATACTTGCGAGGAGGGAGAAAAATCCATTGAACAGTCCAAGACAAGATTTTATAAGTCATGATTATCAAGAGAGGATGATTTATCCTGATCCAACACACTAAAGCTACTATCTAAATTGAGCACATAATCTTTGGCCTGACATTCTTTCAAAGAAGTTGGAGATCTAGAGCGTTGATGAGAGCAAGCGGAGATGGAATGAGTAATGTGTGGTTTAGGAGATGAATATGAGAGGAAGGAGAAACACCACATGCTTTAGGGGAAGAAGTATTGGGGGAAGGGGAAGAAGGACGAGAGGAAAGAGAAGTATCACTAGTTTTAGAGGATGAAACAAGGGAGAAAGCCTTAGACTGGGACAGAATCAAGGAATGAGATGAAGAAACAGGAGCATCTTTCCTCTTCCTAACCATTCTCCATCCATCTGACATCAAGACATCTTCACCTAAATGACTGGTGGCACCTGGGTTAGTAGTCAAACCATTAGAAGTCGCTAATGGAAGGTCTGTAACCTTAGTAATAGAAGGAGATAGATGACCCATAGTAGGGGAGGGCATTAAATTATGGCCATTAGATAGAATAGAATTATGTGGTGGCTGAATTTGTTTACTTTTCCTAATGGGGCATTCACGAATCAAATGGCCCTCTTTTTGATAATAAAAATACGCATTTGGTTTGTTCAAGTAAACGAGTGGTTGATCTAACTCAAATCCTCGGCCAATGAGTCTAATGTTCTCAGATAGAGGCTTGTTAAGATCTACTTCCATGCATACCCTTGGATGAACCCTCAAACTAGAAAATTTGTCAGAGCTATGTTTGCACCAAATCACTCTACCCAACCGAGCCACAATATCCTTTAAAAATGGTCTAAAAGCTAAATTGAGGAAGGGTAATTCAACCCACATGGGATAATGTGAGCGAGATGGCCCTTTGGGATGAAAATTAAAAATCCAAGCTTGTAAATAATAGATTTTCCCACAAATCACCCATGTCCCAAATTGCAACACAGATTGAGCGTGATCGACAGATTTAAACATACAAGACACATATCCCTTCCCGAGTCCTCTAATAGCCTCGATTTCCCATCCATGGCTCTCCTAATTTAAATGGGAGAACACCTCTCAGAAAAAATAAAATGACAGTTCTAGTTTGACACTCTGTAATAACATCAGCAACATCATTTGGAAGTTGAATTTCTAGTGTTTTACCCAATTCTTCAAACATTGATTCATCTTGACCAGCACTTAGGGTCGGCTCTTTTCCCATACTAGCATCAACATCCTGTTCATTGGCTTGTGTCCCTTCAGCCATGTTTTCCTCCATGCTTCCTACTATATTTTCCACCATTTTTCCTCCCAGCTCTATCAGAATATCTTCCACTTTCCCTCCAGTTTCATAACCCACAACACCCGCCACTCTAGCTGCATCCTTGAGTTGCATTGTTCAAAAAGAAGCAGAGGATGTCTACTAAACAGATTTGGTAGTTGATCTCCAACAATAGTACGAGTTTTTTTTACGTTGTTTCCTTCTTCAGTCGAAACCCTTCTTAAATATTACATTAGTTTTTTATTCTTATGTATACAACTTAAATACTTATAATTCTTGTTTTAGCCTTTAGGTACTTTGCAACAAATTTGACAAGGTTCCATGTGCCCCCAAACAAAATTTATACAAGTAATCAAATACTTATGCACATAGTGTGTGGTAGTCATGTGCTATGGGTATCAGTAAACTTGAACAACCTCTCTAATTACTATCATTTGCAATCATTCCTTATACAAGTGGGAGGCTATGTGGCTTAAAGCGGGTTTCAAATTAGCATGTCCAAATGAATGGTTGTTTGAACATGGATAAAGTATGATCCTACCCTTCAATCATTTTAAAAATATTATTAAATATTTTTATCCTCACTATATATATATATATATATTCCATGAAGTTTTACATTGGTTTAAAAAATGCTTTATTATAATTACATATCAAGATATTGTATGGAAGGATAGTTGCTCTCATATTCTTAAGCACGTGCACAAAAAGGTATTAAAAGAATCTAGTATGGTTGATTAATATAGGATGATAGTATGAAGATAATGGTGATAACATGATGATGATTATGATAAGAAAGGATATCTAAGGATACAAATAAGCAAGTATGAAAAATTTAATTCGTTATTAGCATCAAGATTCAAATTTTAAGAAAATGGTGTTTTATCAAAGTCCTTATGAAAATCAAGAGTAGAGATTAAAAGGTGGGAGAATGGATGACTAAGATTATAGGGTAAGTAAGAAATAACAATCCTCAAACAAAACATATTAAGAGGTTAATTTAAAATAGAGGGATGAGATTAAGTAGTAGGTAAAAATATTAAGTTTTGGTAATACATCATGAAATATAAAGATGAAGAAGTCAAATGAAGAGACAAGTAACATTTTTCACATGTGTATTTAAATTTAGAGTTAATCCATATGAGTAAAAATTATTGGGTGATATTAGAAAGAAAAGGATAATGAAATAATTAAAAAACTAAAATGTTTATTTAATTAACAGTAGAAAATGGAAAGTGGGAAATTAGATAATGAAATAAATAAAATCATTATTTATGTGGTGTAGAAACTTAGGCTAGAATGAAGTAAATTATATATATGTTTAAAGTAAAGTAAGATTTTGCTATGAAGGTAGCCCCTGTAGAAGTTGAGAAAACCAACTTCATAGTTTGCCAAGAACACCTACATACAAAATAACCTATTGCTGAAAGGAAACCAAAGAGGAAAAATTGAAGCTTGGAAATCTTAGTGGAATGAGAGCAAAATTGTATTCCAAGATGTAAAAAACAATAATTACTAGAGTTCAACCTTAAAGGTGAACAAAACCCTAAAAAGGAAAAAAAAAATCTAGGTTGTGGATTATAATTAATATAAAATATTAATTATATGCACCTAAGAGATAGCTTAAATAAACTAGAGTAATAGACAACTTAATTAATTAAATCAAAGCGATCTAATTAATTAAGTATAAACAAATAATTACTCTAACACCCCCCTTAAGTGAAGCTCAGGAGGTAAGCTAACCTAGCTCAGCTATGAAAGCAAGAAATGGGTCTTGGCAACAAAGCCTAATCAGGTACCCAAAACAAGGAAATCTCTATAAACTGGAGACAAGAGAAAATCCAGTGGGAAAAAATCCACTCCAAAAAGAAATAGGAGAAACATGCAGAAAAAACATGAACGAAGGAAGGCCTCAACAAGACCCCCCAAGGACAACTTTCATAACCCCAAGCATAGAATGCAACTAAAGATAGTGTGGCAATGCAAAAGGTTTGGTGAAGATTTCAGCAACCTACACATTAGTGGGAATATACTCCAAAGAGAGAACACCATCCTAAATCTGCTGATAGATGAAATGCATATGAAGCTCAATGTGTTTAGTGCGTTGATGCTCCATTGGGTTGCAGGAAATATGAATAACACTCTAATTATCACACCATAGTACAACGGGATGATTAGGAGGAAAACCAAACTTATTCATCAATTGCCAAAGCCATAGAATCTCCTAACTAGCATGAACTATTGCTCTATACTCAGCCTCTATAGATGAAAGTGCATGAGCATTCTGCTTCTTGCACAACCAGGTGATAGGACCAGAGCCAAGACAAAAGACAAAGCTAGAAGTAGACTTCGAATCATCAACATCACTAGCCTAATCTGAGTCAGTGAAGCCAACAATGTGAGGAGTCCCTAATGTGTAATGAATGCCATACATAAGTGTGCCCTGAATGTATCTCAAAATACACTTGGTAGTGTACCAGTGACTCTCATGAGGCTCATGTGAAAACTAAGAGAGAAGACCAACTATAAAGGAGAGATCAGGATGAGCATGTGTTAGGTACAACAAGTTGCCAACCAAATACCGATACAATGGAGGATCCATTGAAGGCAAAGTGCAAGAGGTAGACAAGGTAACACTTGACTGAAAAGGTGTGGGAGCAACCTTGCAATCAAGCATGTCAAAGCGTCGAAGCATGTCAAGAGCATACTTTTTTTGGTAAACAAAGATCCCAGCAAAGGATTGAACAATCTATAGACCAAGCAAATAGTGTAATAGGCCAAGATCAATCATCTCAAACTGTTCCATCAATGTGCGCTAAACATCCTGAATCAGAGAGGATTAGCTACCTATGAGGAGAAGATCATCAACATATAGAACAAGGATCAAAACCTCATCCTAAAGACACTGAATGTAAACTGTAGGATTGGAATGGCAGTGTGTGAAGCTTGTAGAAAGCAGAAAGGAGTCCATCTTCTCATACCAAGCCCGAGGGGCCTATTGAGACCATATAATGAGTGTTGAAGTCTACAAACCAAGGAGGAATCCTACACAAATTCATGAGGCTACTCCATGTAAATTTCCTCAATAAGATCACCATGCAAGAATGCACTCTTCACATCCATCTGAAAAATGGGCTATCCCTAAGAAGCTGTGAGGGATAAGATAAGGTGAATAGAGTTCATCTTGGCAACAGGGGCAAATGTCTCAGTGTAATCAATACCCTCAACATGTGAAAAACCCTTTGTAACAAGACATGCCTTGTACTTATCAATAGAACCATCAATAGAAAACTTAGTATGATATAACCATTTGCATCACACTAACTTTCTTCCCTTAGGAAGAGAACAAAGATCCCAAGTATGGTTCTTCATCAAAGAAGAATACTCTTCCTCTATGGCATTGTCCCACTCAGTATGTCATGTCACTACTGCAAATGTCTAAGGATCACCACAAATAGCATGACTTAGAAGACTAGAACTTGCAATATGAGAAGGGGTGCGACGGGAAGTGGAAGGGTCACTAGCTAGAGATTCGACAGCCTCAACTATAACACGAGCTCATTTAGGCATCTATGGAGGATCCTGTGGTGGAGGTAAATGGGGATCACCAAGATCATCATCCTCATCATCTAGAAAAGAGACTGGAAAGGATGAGGGAGTAGTGGTAAGTGAAGTAGACTCTAGAGGCAAGGTATCTACTGCAAGAAGACAATCATCAAATTGGACATTTTGTTGAAATAGGACCTATTTGGAATCAGGATCAAACAACCTATATGCCTTAACATCCTCATAGTAGCCAACAAAAATGAGGTGTCGGTTCTTCTGCTCCATTGCTCTCCTCTAAGCATCAAATACAAATGACCATGCTTCACTACCAAAAACTTGGAATGAAGATACATTAGGCTTGACACGAGACCAAGCCTCCTTAGGAGTCATATGTCAAACTACATTGTGAGGCATCCTATTCTAAATATAGTTGGCACAATTGACTGCCTCTACCCAAAAAGATGAATCCATAGACCTGGACTATATCATACAATTAGCTATCTCCCAAACTATTATATTCTTTCTCTCTGCCACACCATTTTGTCGAGGGGTGTAGGGAAGCGAAGACTAATGTTGAAGACCATATTTAGAGAAAAAATCCCTAAAATCTTGGTTCACATACTCCCTTATGCATATCTACTGAATGGAAAGACTAGATTGCTCTCCATAAATGTCTTGAAGACTCAAAATGAATCAAAGACATTGGACTTGTACCTCAAAAAGTACACCCATGTGTGGCTAGAGAAGTCATCAATGAAAGTAAGCACATATCTGGCACCAGAAAAAGGAGTGGGAGATGACATGAGGTCACTATGAATCAACTCTAATGGTGCCAAAGCATGAGTACCTCGTCCATGTGGAAAAGGATCCCTATGTTGTTTTCCAAGAGCACAACCCTAACAAACACCATCTGTGCAAGAAATCTGGGGAAGCCCAAGAACAAGTGCCTGTGTGCTCATCTGCTAAAGATATCTGTAATTGGCATGGCCTAAACACTCATGCCAAAGTCTGCTTATTGAATCTACATGTGCTACAAGATAGGAACCTGTGCCATTAGAAGACTCAAATCCATAAAATTTGTATAGGTGAGATGTAGAGTCAACACTCCTAGTAGCCACTATCAACTCAAAATCATGTAAGTCCCAAATAATCACATCATGTGGTGAGAGCTCAACTATCTTACTAGAGCCAGAGTGGAAAATCTGATAAATAGGCAATAGGTTCATCAAGATGTTAGGGACAAAAAGAACATCCTAGAGAGAACCCCTGGCTAATGCAATAGAACCAGAACCAAAGACTAAAAGATGTGATGAGTTCCCAATAGTAATCTGTGAAGTAGCACAAGGAGCAAGTGAGGTGACCAACTATTGAGTTTGAGTCATATGGTGAGAGGCACCAGAATCAAGAATCTAGGTGGGTCCAGAAGTCATTGCTCATGCAGTAAGAGCATGATCTTTCCCTGTAGGGGGGATGGAGACTTAGGAGCAGAAATGTGATGCTCCTACATGGCTTCCTCTAAAGCCTCCAAACATTTCCAACACCTAGAAATGAGATGTCTATCCTTTCCACAAAAACCACAGGTCTCAACTAATTTCTTCGTAGTCTTGGAGGTAGACTCAATAGACTTTGAAGAAGATTTACCCTCAGAAGGGTTAGCTAGAGGTTTGGGATCAGTTTTCTATGTATCTTTCTTCAGTTTGGCTTTCGATTTTAGTTTCCCCTGTGAAGACTGAGCAACCAATGCTTGGCTGGAAGAGCCAAAAGCATCCATCTATTGGATCTTTACCTGTTCTTGTGTCAAACGATCACAAAATGTCTCAAAAGAGGCATGACATGTTTGTTGAACAAAGCATCCATAATGGAGTAGAAAGTGGAAGAAAAGATCTTACACTATCCTCTCAACTTTGAGAGTATCAAAAAAATACCTCATCATTTGTCTTGGTTTTCCTACATCCCTACAAAATTGAATGCAGAGATTTGAACTTCATCAAGAAGTCCTCCATGGTGGGAAAGATGGTAGGAGTCAAAGTAGTCAACTCTACATCAAGCTGTATTGCTTGAAATTCATTCACTGTACCAAAAACGTTGGAAAACTTGGTCCAAATAGCCCGAGGAGTGGTCAAACCATCCATGTGAAATATGAGACTATCGAAGATGTTTAGTGTAATTAATCCCATGGCTTCATCCATTTTGTTTCTATGTTGAAGAACCTCAAAGGGGCACTGTAGGGTAGGTTGATTTTCATCTAGACATGACCATAAGCCATGTGACATAAGAAGCCTAGTCATGTGTGCTTTCCAAGTATGGTATTTGTGTGGTGTCATCTGGACCACAGATGGTTCTGACATTGAGAGAAAAAGACAAAAGTAGAAGGGTCCTTTCTGAATTAAATTACAAAAAGAAAGATGCACCCCCCTACAATGTATAAATCTATCCCTCCTTGACCAAAGAAACAACTAAGGAAAGCACAAAAAATTAGAAGAAAACCTAGATGCCAAATGCAGAGAGGTAGGAAATTGAAGCCTCTACTTTAATACCAAAAATAGGAGCTCAAATAGTCGAGTCATAAAATAGAACCAACATCATCACCTCTGCCTCGAAAAAATCTTTTCAATGATATTTTGGTTTTCAAAAATGGACACCGTATGCAAAAGATACGACTGAAAAACTAATGACTCCTTCAAACAATAAGCTCTCTAGAAAAATATAGAGACGAGGAAAATTTTGAGGGTTGTATGACCGTTAAGGGATTATCTACCAGAAAAAAATTTGGTTGCCAAAAAATTATAGGTCATTGGAAAACAATTACGGCTGCTAGATTGTTGATGTCAAATGTTGGGTTGTTGACATCAACAGATAGTGGCAGTGACTAGGCAATAGAGGTGGTAGCCAGGAGACACGGTGGTGGTGGTGGCAGTAGAGGTAGTTGTCAGGCAGAGCAACGACGGGGTGGCAGCATGCTAGCAGGGGCAGGGCACGGGCTAGGCCGTAGTGGCAGGTTGGCAAGGGTGAGTGCAAGGGTGGTGTGGTGGTGATGCTCCCAAAAAATTCTTTTAAATGCATTTTTAAAAAAAATTTGATTTTTTTCTCTTTTTTTAGGTGTACGGCCTAGGAGAGGGAAATTTTTTTCCCAGAGGCTACTATGGCAAAAAATGACAAATTTTATATGAATTTTGACTATTCCAAACCTTCTGAGCATAATGGCAGCATCTGTTTTTGTTCAAAGTGCACCAGAAGAAGGTGCTTCCTCTAGATTGAAGGAAACCAACCATGAAAAGCTGGTTTTTTTGGTCTTCGAATCACATCTTCAAGTTCTCTAGACCAGGCAGTAGTAGGGAAGCTCTAGTATCATGTAGAAGTTGAGAAAACCAACTTCACAGTTCGCCAAGAACACTTGCATGCAAAATAACCTATTGCTGAAAGGAAACCAAAGAGAAAATACCAAAGCTTGGAAATCTCAGTGGAGTGAAAGAAAAATTGTATTCCAAGATGTAAAAAATAATAATTACAAGAGTTCAACCTTAAAGGTGAACGAAACCCTAAAAAGGAAAAAAAACTAGGTTGTGCATTATAATTAATATAAAATATTAGTTATATGCACTTAAGAGATAGCTTAAGTAAACTAGAGTAATAGAAAACTTAATTAATTAAATCAAAGTGATCTAATTATTGAGTGTAAAAAATAATTACTCTAATAGCCCCCCCAATATCTAGAGGCAATAAAAAGCACAATAACAATAGAGAAATAATGTGATAAGAATATATTGTATTCTCATGAAGAATGTACTGCAATGGATACAACAAATGGATTAAATTACTTGATGATCATCACATGTATTTGATTATATATAGCTAAGGTGAGTGCAAAGACGTGAATGATACAATTACAAGTGTCAATGTATCATTACATGATAATCAATAGATAACTTATCGTGCCCATGTAAAGTGGAATCACATGCCCACAAGAGGTGGATCACCCTCCAAAATGAAAAAAATATATGCAAAATATGAAACAAAATGTTGAGGGTGATAAAGTCATAATACTAGAAAAAGTTAATCTCCCACATAAAGTGGAAAAGTCCATCCACTTTAAGTGTATGTGATTAAATACTAACATGATAAGTCCACATAAAGTAGAAATTTTCCAACTACTTCTAAATAATTCCTTAAGTAATATTAAGTAGAATGTAATTAGTTCCAAGGTGAAAATGACCAAGGTTAAATACCTTAATTATACTAATACCTCCCTTAAGTGCAACTTAGGGAAAATATGAAAAAGATAGCAATACATGGACCATCTTAGTTAGTAAGCCATATTAGTCACCCATGTATAATTGAAAATGAAATCTCTCTCAAACAAAGAAAGGGAAAATACCACACGAGAAAAATTCCCTCCAAAATGGAGATGAAAAGACATAATTATCTCAATAATGAATGAGGAAGGAGATGAGAGACTAGAAATCTCCCCTTAATGTAATATATCGAGTACAAATATGGTGTGAGATGATGACCAATACCCCTCAATAGGAAGAAAATAGAGCCAATATTGAACTTAAAATGTCAAAGTGTAACAAAATTGGGTACTAATATCAAAGAAGAATTAGCCACTGTAATATATAATAGAGATCAACCATGAACATACCTACATAACCATTAATGTAATACTCACAAATAAAAGATTGGTACATTTTAAGTCTCCTCTTAAGCCATGCACCACCATTGAAAAAATTGTACATTCTAACTTTCCTTTGGAGCCAGCACCAAGTATCACAAGATAATGCCCAATCTACTAAGAACATAAGGATAGTATGAAATATGTCATCAATGAAAATACACGAAAGGATGGAATGTTATATTATCCTGTACAACATAGCTTCTCCAAGATAATATAAAAGTAGAATTTAACAAATGATGTATTGCAAATGATCACTAATAATACCCTTTAATTGGATTGGTGTGCCAAAAATATACAAGAGCTAATGGTCACTTGGCTTCTAGTTGGAGGATGGGTGGACATAAAATATTTTTCCAAAATTTTCTTATTTATTCGAGGTTTTTTTTTAAACCATTGCAAATTATTAAAAATTATTAAATAATAAAGTTTTTTTATTTTTATTTTACTGATCACAATTTACACAACCATACTATAATAGTCTTAGATTGGTATGTGCAAGACCAAACTAAGGTCTATGTAGTGTTATGATTGTAAAACTAAGCTAGGATTTGAAATTAAAATGCCTAATAATAGTCACTATAAATCAATAGCACCATTAAAAATACATAAAAATCATGCACTTCAAAAAATAGTGTGCCTAAAAAGGAGTCTATATGAACTTACACAAGGCCTTGAAGATCTGTAAAAATGAAGTTATGCAATTTTTAAAAGATTTAGGTACATAGGTCATAAACCACCAACACCACTAAGTAGAGTACAAAGACCATTGTGTAGAGTACAAAACTATAAGGAAAGAAGTTAAGATGGTTGAGATGTGATTGTTTGAAAATCATCTCCATAATCATGATGCCCAAATCACCACAACACCTTCAAACTTCAAATGACTATAGATTTGGCCTCAGATGTCTAATTTAGATGAAACAAAAGTCAATCTTGAGGTTTTTGGAGTTCCTTAATGTGATGCCAACCTCTAATTTGCATCAATAAGATCCACTTTCACCGTGAAATTAAAATCCACAAAGAGGACCCCACTAAAATATGCACACATATTATTTCATTTGAAACCGATGACACTCTAAAAGCTTTGATACCATATAAGGTATGGCTCTAAAGGTAGCCAACCAAGATACAAATTCAATAGAAATCACAATAACAAGTGACAAATAATATGGTAAAAATAAATTTTACTCTTACGAAGAGTACAATGCAATAGATGCAGATTATTGGATTGACTCAACTAGAATGTATATTAGATAGGAGACCCCTTAGTTATATAGTGAATGCAAGTACAAATTATAAGTGAATGAGACAATGACAAGTTTCATTATTATTACATGGTTATCAAGAGACAAAGTTTATGACTTGGATTTAATGTAGTATCACATGTTCACTAGAGGTGGATTATCCTCCAATGTTAATAAAATTTGTGCAACATGTACAAAAAAGTTGGAGGGTAGTAAAGTGATAAGACCTCAAAATGTGGATCACACACCTAAGGTGGAAAAAATACTGCATACACTATAAATGGATATGGCAATGATAAGTTTACATAAATTAGAAATGGTCTGACTACTCCTATGCAAATCCCTAAGTAGGCTTAAGTAAAATGTAATTAGTACCTAGATGTGAATTAACCAAGGTAAAATGCCTTAATTATACTTGCATAAATAATAGATAAATTATGCTTAAAATTATGTTAGGACAATTTTAGGTGTTTACATGTATTATTAAAAGAAAGTCTTAAAAGTAATTATATATTAACAAATGTTGTAAATACTATAATTAAATATTTATAAAATGTTGCAAATATTTTATAAAGTTAGATTTGTTCCATTACCATTCATATATTTCTAGCATTAGTAATTCTTCTATGAGTAACCTTATTTCATTTATTTATATAAACAATTTGACACATTTGATATTTATTATACCTACCATATTCGAACATTCATTTGGTGTACTAACATTGGCATTGCATCATCTTGGATCAATCCCTAGGTAGTAGAACCTATGTAGATTTCACAATTGAATTTTAAATTTTATGCACTTGTACTAATTTTATTCTTGCAATGACTCAATATGGTAAACATTTTTAATGATTTTCTAATGTAGTGATACTTAAAGTCATTCATTCATATATTGGTTTCAAACTATATGAGAATAATTTCTAGTAATCACTCCATACAAGAAGTATTTAATAGAAGGAGCATTCACCACATTAACACATCAATTAGACTATTAAAATGAGATTATTTAGAAAAAAAAATCCCTAGAAAATTTACACACTGGCATATTGTTTGTCAACATTTGTAAAGGTTGTAAGTTGGTTTCTCTAAAGAGTTGGCTAAACGACACTAATGATTTTTTAATAGTAATATTCAATATTGTAAAATTAATTATTTTGATATGAACTAAAGAATAAAGGTGAATATTTTCTAGACAAGTGTTCCCACACACACCCAAGACATGTATGTACACACAAACATACAAAGATACACATAGACATACCAAATAATTAAAATTATTATATTGCATTAGATTTATCTCTACATTAGTTTTAAAATTAAGCACTTGACAATTCATCATATTTACTTTTTACAATAATATTTATTCATTTGAATTGATTTATGTATATACATTTATTATGTTAACTTTATCAAAATTAAAACATAAATATTAATATCATTTATAATATGTTTTGAACTAATTTTTTTTTTGTTGATGAATAATCCCTTTCCATTAAAATAAAGTATTATGTAATATGTTCACAAAAAAAGGTTAGGGGATACTAGATCACCTTGCGAGAGTCCACTTGGCATTTAGGCTAGAAACAACAACTAACTATTCATTATAAAAAAAAGTATAAATCCAGGTTGCAAGAGCAGTGCTAACCAAGGAGGATGGATCTTGGAAGTCAACAGAACCTCATACATCAACGGGGTTTAGTGGTGGGTTTGGAAGAGACCAACCATCATCTTCTTCCTCCTGCCTAGGAGTGAAATGACCAACACCAGACAAGGAAACCACTTATCATTAGTGGCAATGGGCTATTAGATAGTAGAGGTAGTAGGAATAGTAGAAGAAGTAGGGGACTAACCAAATCCACAATGAGGAGGAGAGGCAAAGTCGTACTGCCACCCATTTTTTCCTCCATGTCATAGGAGTGATGAGGTGCTTGGGACCTTAGGGTTTGAAAGAGGCGAGAAGAGGAGTTGCAGTCAAGTTGACATACATCAGGTGGAGTGCAGTTATCAAAGGAAGAGCCTAGCAGAAATCAAGCCATCATACACATGACATTTCCCCAATGTTGTAATATCTCTTGAAGGTGGGCCACCTCTAGAGCCACTTTATTTACTTGCACTTGAATCTACGTCATAATAATATTACCAAAACATGCCTTAGTGTACATAGAAGTATTGATATTGTTGTAGTTGTGAGTGAAAATAACAATATTTCTCTCTTTCCATATTGTGATAGGGATTTCCATCGTGAAAGCATGCCATGTATGGGAAAAAATATGTTGGCACCCACCTGGATATCAACAGTTTCTTTGAGGTCATGTGAAAGGTCGACCTCAACACAAACCCTTTTTTTGTGGGAGGACATTAAAAAAATAGTTCAATTCAAGACAAACCACCTTGTCTAGAGACTACGTAATGGTTTGCATTAAGGCCCAACAAGGAAAAGGGAGACCAAGGAACTCAACCCACATAGGAACCCTTAATTATTTTTCATTTGAAATAATAAAGTCTCGAGAATAATGCTTGAAAACTAGCAAGGAGGAGTGGATAGACCATGGTTCATTGCTTAAAATAACTTCAACATGAGAGGGGTGTGAAAAGTGAAATAAAAAGAGTCCTTTGGTTAGGTTTTGGACAACTTGTTAGGTGAATTCCATAAGGAGACCAAGCCTTGGCAAGCTATTCCTGCATCATGATTTTAGGAGGGATCTAACCTACAAAATATCCTATCAAAACAATTTTCTCGAGCCAATCACAAGCATTGTCAAAATCCTAAATGAGAAGCACAATTCTAGGCAAGGACATACCTCGTGAAATAAATTTAATATAAACTACAAAGTTGCGTCACCTTTTAGGCTGACTTATTAAATGATTGAATTTGAGTATTTCTACCTAAAAATAATTTTTTTTCAAACATATGATCTAGATAAATTCATTCTAGCTAAGTTATATACATTCTCACACTTTTCCAATTGGAAATGTCTATTAAATGCATGTTTTATAATAGTTTCTATCCAATTACTAAAGAAATAAAATTATTTTAGAAAATTAGCATTTCAATAACTCTTACTATTTTTACTGATATTTTTTAATAACTTATAAACACCATTTTATAGAGCTCAAAGTTATGAATATTCTCATATAGAGTTTTTAGTGTTTAACTTATATATAGTATATTATAATTTAAAAATACTACAAGTACACATGATGTTAACACTCAAGAAGATGTTGATATTGAGAACTTGAAAAAAATAGTAAAACTTATCAAAAATAAATAAAAACATATGAAGTTATAGAGAAGAGAGTCTTCTTCCAAAATGTATAATTTTTCTTTTGGTTAGAATAGATTTGTTTTGGAAAAATGTGGTGGGAGATGAAAACTATCGATTTCAAGTGAGTTGAAATTTGAATTGTTATAAAAGAAAAAATATAGGTCAAAAGCCAATTTATTTTTGATTTAGCTATATATACGTCATCTATAACATAGTTTGAGATCAAAGGGGAAAAATTGTATTCCCATATAGTTTTGTGGTGGAAACTAGACCCCTCATTTTCAACAACTAAAAAAAAATCCTTAAAAATTAGGAAAATATATCAATTCTTATTTGAAATAATTATTAAAAATAATAATCCTAAACTTCGTCTATTTCTACACATTTCATTAGTTTACTTCATTTTCAAATTCTAAATAATAAAACATATTTTATATTATTGAAGTTGAATAGCTATACTTTTGTTAGCCTTTTTCCTTTAAAGGGCAACACAGGTTTGTACTTTTAAATATCCGGCACAAACTTAAGGGATGTTTGTATCAATAACTGGACTAAAGTTAGTCAAAATTATTAAATAATATGAAATTCTCGCAAAGCAATGTGACAAAGGTAGATACACAAGATTTTGTTCCAAAATCTTAATCTAAGAATTATTACAGCTTATATTTTAATCTAAATGACTTAGATATATATTTGTTTAATTTACAATTATGCTATATATATTCCAATAGTTAAGTAATTATAATGAATTTGAAAACTCAATTTTAAATTAAGTTAAATGAAATATAAACTTTTCTCTTCTATAGACATCTCAAATATTATTTTTAAAATCATATAAGTTTGTTTTATAATATAATATAATTTAAATGTAAATAGACTTATCAAAAACTGCTCAACTTATTTGAAAATTCGAATTTGGAGAAACTTTTACACAATTTCCTACCAAAAACACTCGCTAGAAAAATATAACCCAATTCTTAGTAAATATCCGATTTTCTACAAAATTTTGGGTAGATACTTATTTATTATTTTGTTGTTTACTTCTTTTACGAGGAGCCGTTTGATGGGAACGACAATATCCATCAAGGGTGGGGCCGACGGTGAAATTGCTTTGTTTATGAATGCCTGGCATCCACACATTTCATTTTCTCGATCAACCCACCTAATTGGGGAGAACTTTTATTACGGAAGAAATCTAAGAAATAAAATAAAATCTTCTGTACCATCAGTTCATGAACAGTTATCTACCATGTCACCAACAGTTGTTTGCATGTGAAGTCCAACTCTCATTGCCATCAACAAAGTTCCGCCATTTATAGAGGTTAGGAGTGGACTGAATCATAAAGTACGTAAATATTAGCAAGGGAATGTTAATAATGGTTCTCCTACTTCAAAGATTCAATGTTTTCCCAACACAACAGACATTGTTTATGACTATTACAGAGATCTTTTGGACTGTTAATTTTATAAGTGCATATTACTTTCAAATCTATATTTTGTTTTTTGGCAAATGTGGACGGGGCCACAAATTATATATTAAAATAGTTAGTTCGATAATTCTATGAGGAAAGAACTAGAAAGAAAATCTCATTTCTTCGTTGAAATACAAAAAAAATAAGCAGAAGAAAAGCAGTCCGCAAATTTTTTTTCCTACGACAACTCAAACTACAAAGGGCTGCACTTGGAGACATTAATTTGAATCTTTGATAAAAAGTTCTGCTAGAATAGGAAAGGCAGACAAAATAATTGGGTGAGAATTAAGATTGGGATGTGAAGCCGAGGCAACAAACTCTACATGTTGATCATCACATCCCATATTTGCTAAATAGTCGGCCACATAATTACCTTCCCTATATATATGAGATATTTGATACTCTCGAAACGAATCCAATAACTCCCAAATCTGTTTTAGGATATAAGTAATTTTCCAATTGAAAGAATTTTTTGAGAGACGTGCTTTAATTATAATCATTGAGTCACCCTCAATATGAACTAAATAAAAACCATTTCTTTTTACTAGTATTAAACCAGTTAGCAAAGCGTGTGCCTCTACCATATTATTTGTCCCCGGAGGTAAAGGTTGAGAATTAATTGCTAAAACCCTTCCATACTCATCCCTAATACAAGCTCCACTTCCTGATTTATCTGGGTTTCCACGTGATGCACCATCAAAGTTAATCTTAACAAAACTAGATAACAGAGGAGTCCATATGACATTTTATCTATCAACTTTGCCAATTAATTTTGGATTTGAATTTTGACGTTTCAATAAAAAATTTATTACAAGATTTGTTAAAAAATGATCAAACTCAGAAGACAAAGAAAATAAGAAAATTGGGATACATTTAAAAATAAAAAAATTATAAATTAATTAAGGGAAAGTATTAGTAGTGGTCATAGTTAACTTTTTGTATTTAATTAAGATATACTATTGTAAGTTTGTAATGATTTTTACAATATGTAATTTGATTACTTAAAGCTAATGTTTCGGCTTCTGGGTACTAACAATGTAAGTTGTAGGAGTCTTTTATGTAGAAGAGGGTTTAAAAAAATGGCCATTTTAAAGAAATATATGATCCCTACTGCACTACTGATCATATACTCAAAATCACTAGTACTTGTTGACAGATGTTTTAGTAGTGGCTCACAAATCTCCAATATAGCTGCACAAATGTCAATCATAAATATAAAACATTAAAAAAAGCTAAATAAATTATCAACTAATATAGGGTCCAATAATGTTATTGCTTTTGTCATTGTATATACCTTCCAATTACACTTCGAAAAATGAATACACGTGTACTAATATCCATTGCACAATACTAGTAGTCAATCATTTTTTAGCTTTTTTGGTTGCTAATTGGCCCATTTGTGTTCCAATAATAGGGCATACTAGAAAATTTAGCCCAAATGATATTTTTTAGTGACTATTGGTGAATAACAAAATGGGTATGAATAAGAGTTTTGAAATGATACTTGTGAAACACTTTGTACTCTAAGATCTGTATAGATAAATACTCAAAAAGCTGAAATCCAATAGTCGTGATAGGAGTTGTTCACTTGATACCTACACTTATTGACTTAATGACCAATTTTTTGGACAACATTGTACCAATACTTGTGACTTTAAAGAAGTTACTACAATGCCAACTACCCAAAATTGAACAAAATGTACCTTTAATTATAAAAATTAACCAATGATGTGATGCCTCATAAGCTATTCAATTATGGGTGTCTTTTATGCATGACCATTGGTCTCACTTTTTTTTTTGCCTTGTTTTGGACAACTTGGCAAAAAGTATGCTGATATGGCATCATAACGAGTGACATAGACTTGAAACCTTAGTTATAAGTAGGCAACTCGCGAATTAAGTTGCTGTAAAAAAATAAGAGCGATTTAAAATTTTTATGCAAGATTTTAATAAGCACGAAGTTAAGGTGTTCAAGTACTGAGTCCTCTCCCTTATAAGCTTATCCTTCACCTATGAAAACACGGAAAACATCGACAAAATCTGACTCACAGTTCAGAGATTCTAATTACACAAAATTGGCCACATTCATTTAGGGTGAATTAATTTTGAAACTACTTGGTCGGAGCTGTTATTTTCTCAACCGCGAAGCCTCATTATTCGCGTCGAAAACTGAGGCATTCCAAACAAAGCAACAGAGAAGAATTACACCAACGAACCATTCAAGCCTATTATTATTACAATTGGATTTAATTTGTGACTCGACATTATTGTGTGGCTCAACTAACAATTCCAGATAGAAAATTCGAGGAGAAAATAGTGTAGGACTGAGTAGAAGAATGTTGTGTTATAGGAATGTGTGGTATATAGATGATGTAATGGGCCGTACGTGTCAGGCGTGCGTGGGGTACCTGACAAGATTAAATGATGCGAAATCATCTTAACACGCGTACGGCCACCTTGCGTCCGGATTTGTACTTTTATGGTGGCAATCACACGCTGCCACGCGCTTCAGGCATACGGCCAGTTTATCCTCCCCGACAACCATAGCTGTTACACCTAATTAATGCAAGGAAATGATAAAAATCCACTTGATGAAAACCTAGGTTAAAATAAATGTAATCGACATTGTGGGGTCATTACTTATCATTTCATTACAACTTGCTTTTTGGAGCTCTCACCTAGATGAGTAGGTTCCCAAGATTTGGAAGAAGTCCAATATTAATTTTTGTGAGGGAAGAGTTATACTCTGCTAAGTCGGGATCAAATAATACATTTGTCAACAAGGAAAGTTGAATGTTTCTAAATAAGCCTGCGAAAGGATGAGATTAGGATTGTGTTTTCGACATATTTGGCATAATAGATACTCATTGACCCATACTATCATAATAGATATTCATTTGGCATGGGTCAATGAGTTTGACTCAAAAATCACACAGTTAAATCATGATAGTAATATTATAGTAGATACTCTCGAGTCTTTGGCTTTTAGTTGAAGAGGTTTCGACTTATAGACTTGTGCTTCCATATCAAGTAGCAAAAATTCTCTGTGGTGGCCTTTGTTGAGATTAGGTTGCTTGTAGGCTTCACGACCTTGCTTGCAAACCTAAACCTATATTAGAAAAAAATTACACATCCAATTCTGACAATTTTTTTTTGTTATCCCCATATTTGAATTGACACATTTAAAAAGTTTTGGTTTCAACTTTTGGGTATTCACAAATCTCTTTATAGAAATTGTCAAAAATCAAAGGGTCAAAATGTGATCATTTTGAAATGTCCCTTAATACCAACTCAAAGATGCACCAAAAGTAGTTCCCTTAATAAAAAAATATTTTTTCCTTTCAAAGACATTATTACTTGGGAATTCATGTCTCAATCGTGATGCATGAATGGGCCAATTACCAACCTAAAAACCTAAAAAGTGATCGACTATTGATCTGTGCTTGATCATTTTTAGGCCCCTTTTAAGATTAGTAATTGGAAAGCCAAGTTAATAAAAACAAAGAGGGTATTTGACTCCTTGTCGGTTTTCAGCTCTCTTCCCTAGAGATGTTGGATATTTTAGTCATATGTACTAAAATATTCGAATTTTGTTCAACAATCATAAGCTCTTTTAGCTATTAGAAAAAGAGCTCTTTTAACTTCATGTTTTTACTTTAGTCATCTTTAACTTGTTGGTGTTTCTCTATAACATTTGCTACTTTTTATTTTCTCTCTTTTTTTGTATTTTGCTCTAATAAAATAAAGTAAGTGTAATATTTAATAAAAAAATAATGAGTTGATGATGCAGGAGCATCCTGGGGTAGTCAACAATCCTATATGTAGAGGCTTTAGGCTCATAATTGTGGATTTATGCTTTGCGCAATTGAGGATGTGTTTGAGGCATATTGGGGAACCTTGTCCTATGATTGGAGTAACTGTCTTGAAGTTGGAGCCTTTTTGGTGGTTGTTGTTATTGTGTTCTTTATTTAGTGGTAGACTTTGGAGATTGTATTCACAAGCTTCAATCCAAGGGAGTTGGCATGTCTTCTCTTCGATTTGGATAGCCTAACAACACATACTCTTATTTGGTTTTATGAGTTAGTCATGCATTGTAAACTTGGGGCTTGGCCTAAGCATTTAGTTATTTCATGTATTTAATGTATGTTGCCAAGCCGACTTGTGGCTTGAGGGTTTATTTAACATAACTTGCATGACCGACCTATGGTATGATTTAGTATAAGTAGAGGGTCTTGTGATATTTAGAGGCATTGTAACATACCCTACTAATTCTACCTTGAATTTTTTAGTTTTGATTCAACAGCATTTTGTCAAACAGTTGGTGTGCAAAGTCTGATTTATAATTTCTGAGTTCTTGTTCAGATGTTATAATACTTCTCTGCCAAACAATGACCATATGATCTGGAAATAATATGATCGCTGCTGTTCGAAATTTGAGGATGGATGTCCAGTTTAGCAACCCATCTAATAGCTGCTCGGTTAGGGTATGAAATATGACCTCCAAGTACACAGAATGAGGATTGTTCATGCGCACTATTCACATGCACTGTTCACGCGCACTGTAGCAGCACTGTTTACCCACAAACCTGCTCCAAATCTCACCTCCAAATCTGCTGTCCATGCTGTTCAATGTCTGCAATGATATGCCTTTGGAAATGGAACAATTTCAATCTTACCTGTAGCTGAAAAATTGAAGCTGAATGCACACAGTATGAAACTAATAGATCTTAAATCCCTTGACTCTGTCTTCCAAGAACGAAAGGATTGTCACCAATGGAGGATTTCGTCTCCAAAAGCCAGCAACCAAACCAACCAAACTAAGCTTGAATTCATCAATCTCTTCATATCTCCACACCCCATTCATGGCTGTATATAAAGTCCTCTTAGAGGGTCGACCCCCACTCCACAAGCAATGTGGGATTAAATCTCATATTTGCATTTTAATATATTATTTCCATTTATCACTTTAAAATACAAAATATAATAAAGTAACCTTATAATATTAATTTAATTGAAGTTACTTTATTAAATAACTTCCGGCATTAAAATTCCATAGCAAATGATCTCGAAACACCACAAATGATAGCTCGTTAGAAAGAGCTAAGAAAAACACATCCAACCCCATCATCAAAATTATCATCCGGCTAGCCTGGCTGACTTACTAAAAATAGTAAGTCACATTGTAAATGCCTCCAAACGAACTTAGTTGGCCCTAGAACAAAATCGACTAGGCCAAAACACCACAAGATCCCGTCCATGTCCTTGTTAGCCCCCGGGACCACATAGAAGTAGGCTAACGACAACATATATCCAAACTGGTTAAACATGGGACATTACAGGCATTTAGTTCAACATGGAGTAGTTGAGAGAAGAGGAGTTTGGAAGAGCTAGTAGCAAGTGTGAGTTTGGGAAACAAGAAGGTTATTTGGTGGCTTACAAGCACAAGTTTAGATTATTCTTGGGGTTTTCTACAATATTGTGGTTTTGGGCTAGCTAAAGTTTGGATATTATGAGATTGTGCAAAATTGTTATTGTAATTGCTTATGTATTTTGTCATAACCTGTAAGGCCTTACAACCAAGCATGTTAAATGTAAACCTTATGATTCTATTATGAGAATTGGCATTATTGTGGATCTAAATCTCTTTGTTATTATTTATATTATGTTGTGTGGTTATTTTTTGGGGGCTAGGACATCTCCTATGGGGATTCTCCTCCCTTGTATTGCATCAAGAGGTATCAAAGCTGGTTGATCTTGTAGAGTTGGTTAATCTTGTGGATTTGTTGCTTGGGTTTGCAAAGATCTTGGAAGATGCCTCTAAGAAGATTGGACCTTAGGAAAATTGTAGATCTCTATGATGTCGTGGAGCCGAGGATTACAGAGAAGATTAGATTAGATTTGGGATCTGAGATGGAGTTGATGAAGGATGATATGGTCCATGAGATCATGAGAGATGTAGCCGGTGTACCAAGGAATGTGGCTACTAAAGATGGCTATGAGGAAGCTGATGAAGACTTTAAAGCTACTAGATCTAGTGGTGATGACAAAACCAATCACATGGAGAGACCTGTGGAAGGCATAATTTAGTCAGTTGGATAGATCTAGAGGTCACTCAAAATTGAAGCATAAGATGAATGTTTATAATTTCTCAGGTACTTTGAATCTTGAAAACTTGATTGATTAAAGTGGTTAGTTGGAAGACAACTTTGAGTTAGTGGATATTGGAGATCCGCTTAGAGTAAGGTTGACGCAAACTAAGTTGAAAGGACATCCTACTATATGGTGGTATTAATTGCAAATAGATAGAGAAGAGGAAGGTGAAATGAAGATCACTAGTCAATGGTAACTAAATTGAAGGTTAAGTTCATTCCTGTTGATTATGAACTTGAGTTGTTGTAAATGTTGTATAATTTGAAGCACAAGTATGTGACCATGAAGGATTATACTCAGGATTTCTACAAGTTAACTATTCAATCTAGACATAGACAACTTTCTAAAGAAAAGGTGGCTAGATATATTAATTATTTGAGATTCAATATTCATGATGAGATTGGTATGTTGAATATTGCTTCACTTGAGGATGCTTATTAGCATGCTTTGAGGGAAGAAGAGAATTTGAAGAGAAGACATGAAGGTAATTCTTGAGGGAAGGAGAAGCAGGATCACTTGGTGAAGAACAAACATATTCCTAAGGATGAACCAAAGCCCATTGAGTAGAAGAGAAGTAAAGGCATAGTTACATTTAAAGGTACTTGTTTCAAATGTGGTGAAGAAGGACATAGAGATTTTGAATGTCCCAATGTTGATAGAAAGTTTGGTGATAGAAGAGTTGTTGTGGTAAATGAAAATATGGATTCAAGGAATGAGCCCAACTAGGAGGGGGAGAACTTTCTGATTCAATGAGTGTTGCTTGATAAGAAGGTATTGAAATCTTGTAAAAGGAGGAATTTTTTTAGGAGTCATTTTAAATCTAGAGATAAATGCTAGAATGTAATTGTGGATGGTGGTAGTATTAATAACCTAGTTTTTAAGGAGATGGTTTAGAAACTTGGTTTGAGTGAGACATCCTTGTCCTTATAGGATCATTTGATTGCAAGATCAACATGCTTTGGAAGTGAGGGAAATGTCTTGTTAATTTGCAATTTGGGTAGTATGTTGATAAAGTATTATGTGATTTTGTTGACATGAGTAGTTGTCGCATACTACTTGGTATACCTTGGAAGTATGATTGTAGGGTAGTGCATGATTGTGTCAAGAACATATTTATTTTTTAGAAGGGTGGAAGGAAGTATTCCTTGATTCCTTTATAGAATGCATAACTTGGTAGGAGGAAATTGATTTTTGGTAGGCAAGTTGAGTTGAAGGGTTCTCAAGGGGTTAGAGATTAGTGTGGAAAACATACTCATAGTACACCCAAGAAGGATCAAAAGAAGCAGAGTAAACAATTTAATGTTGGAGGAAAGGATTTGCATAAGTTGAATAAAGGAAAGAGTGTTCAAGTTGATAACTTGGAGGACATGTATGTGAAGAACTAGTTTGAGGTTTATGTCTTGAATGCTAAAAGATGTTCTTCTAGCTACCGAGAACATCTTTTCTTCACACTTGCAATGTCTAATGTAAGTGTATCCTGGGGTAGTCAACAATCTTGTGTGAAGGGGATTTAGGTTCAAATTTGTGTATTTATACTTTATGAAATTGAGGATGTGTTCGAGGTATATTGGAGAACCTTTTCATAAGTGTGCATAATGATTGGGGTAATTTTCTTTAAGTTAGAGCCTTTTTGGTGGTTATTGTTAGCGTGCTTCTAATTTATTGACAAACTTTGGAGATTTTATCCACGAGCTTTGATCCAAGGGAGTTGGTGTGTGCACTCTTGGATTTGGATCATTCGATGGCACGTGGAACTATGCTTAAGAGTGCATACTCTTATTTGGTCTTATGAGTTAGTTATCCATTGTAAACTTGGGGCTTGTCCTAAATATTTAGATATTTCATGTATTTAATGTTTGTTACCAAGCTGACATGTGGCTTGAGGGTTTCTTTAATGAGAGCGTTTATTTAATGTAACTTTCTAGGACAACTTGTGGCTTGGTTTAGTTTGGTCTTGTGATGAATAAAGGTATTCATTTCAGCATGGAGTAGCTAAGAGAAGTGGAGTTTGAAAGAGCTAGTAGTAAGTGTGGGCTTGAGAAACAAGAAGGTTTCTTGGTGGCTTGCACGAACAAATTTAGATTCTTCTTTGGGTTTTCTACTAGATTGTGGATCTAGGTTAGCTAGAGTTTAGATCTTACAAGGTCTTGTAGAATTGTTATTATAATTGCTTATGTATGTAGCCATAACTAGGAAGGCCTTACAACAAGGCATATTGGATGTAAATCTTATTATTATATTATGAGAATTGGCATTGGTTGTGGATATAAATCTCTATGTTATTGTTTATATTCCATTGTGTAGCTATTTTTTGGGGGCTAGGACATCTCCTTTCGGGATCATCCTTCCTTGTACTGCATCAATTGGCAAAATAATAATAAATACATTCATAAAATTTTTTGGGGAAGCCAAGATATAAAAACATCAAAATATCTCATATTACTGAAGAAATGAACACAAAAATCTGTATGGATATTATAGATGACATGTAGAATTTGTGACAAGAACCTTGGATGTATAGTTAAGGTGGAGGAAGTAGGAAGGTTAGATAAAATGACTTACCTTGCAAAGGTACAACATATTCAAGCACATGTTGTAAGTGTGTGAGAATGTGTAAGATATACATGCAATTGATGTCTCAAAATGTGAATACATACACCTTGGCGACATAAAGGGAGAAAATGATAAAAGTTCCATATTGGATACTTAACTAGTATGAATGTGTCAACCTACAAAGAGTGATTAGATAACTTAATGCGAAATAGCCATATTTACACAAATGGTGAAAGGGGATAAGGAAGTTAAAATTTCAATTAAAAATAATTAATTTGGGGTCATTTTTGCACCATTAAATATTGGTTAAGGACAAAAGGTAGACTTTTTAGGGTCAAGAATAAGCTTATGAAAGTGGGTGTAAATGAGGATGTACAAATGACTAATAAATGGTGAATGTGTTGAATATAATTATGGATGATGTAAGATTGAATGCATAGAAATAGACATGGAAGACTATATAATGTATGAGATGTATATATCAGGACATAAACCAAAGTTAGTTCAAATGTCATTTGTTGAGATGTGATTATATTAGCCCAAACTAATAAAAAACAACATAACCAAGTAAATCTGACAATTTAATTTAGCTCCCAATTTAAGGTGAACTTGAATCTAAAAATGATAAAAAAATTGAAAGCATAAAAATATTCGCAACCATGTATCAAAAGTAAATATTTAAATATTTGAAATAATATTTGCAGTGAATGCGAAATTAATTGATAATTCTTAAATTCCTCTTGTAGTATTCACCTTAACATAAGCACTCTATAAGAACCAATAAAACAAGGGTTGCAAGCAACTAGAACCCTTCATTCAATAGGGGAGTAGTAGGAAGTTGTCATCTAGCCTAGAACTATGTTGAGCAATGATCAACATCATGGAAAATATAGAAGGTATCAATAAAAGATAGAAATACGATGATAGAAAAGTATATCTATCAAATACAGTTGTAAGAATAAGGGGCTTATAATCATCATAACATTCTTCCATTCCAAGCATGGCTGATGGAATATATTAGATTAGATTACATGTACTAGAAATATCCAAGGAAGTGAAGTTAAAAATTTTGTTTGCAAATAGAAGCTTCACTCTAGTGAATATTTGGGTTCAATTCTTAGAAAGTGAGGTTTAAAATTTTGTTTGCAAATAAAAGCTTCATTCTAGTATATGTTTAAGTTTAAAATAAATTATCCTTCATAGTAGATGTGATGACAATTTATTTAGATGTCATTCTTGAGAACCATAAAGATATTGATGATAATTTCTATGATGTAACTTCTAACTATTAAAAACATAATCAATTACTTCTATAATAAAGCAAGATAAATACCATCAAATAATGTTCTATAATTAATGTAATATATATTAATAAAGGCGAGCATATGAAATAGATCTCTAAATTATCACAAAGAATTTATAAAGATCTTTAAATATTCAAATTAATAAAATAGTAATGAAAGAAATTGATATGTTGGAGCTAATTATAAACTTATAGAGGCCAATAAACTATTTCTAAATATGATCATTATTAATTATGAGTATCAAATCTATTAAATTAATAACTTTATTATTCTATAAAATGCACATACATATGATTTTTTTTTAAACATATAATAAACATATTTTATAGATCTACTATGAAATTATTATTACATAAACATCAATAGAAATCAACAATATCAATAAATAAATAAACGATTACAAAAAGAACATAAATATTATAAAATTTACTATTCCAGAAATCCAAAAAATCCACATTTAGTAATCAAAAGAAAAAACTAACATGAAACCATCATAGCCACTTCACACACTTTCTCTTCTAAAGATTTTTATCAATTATCATCAATTAATCTTATATACATAATATTTTTTACCTTCTCCTTTTCATCGTGTCCAAAAATCTTTCTTAAGTCTTATCATTACTACGTGCTTTTCCTACTTCCTCAATAATAGATTGCACATATAGACTTTCCAACATTACATTCTTGTAAGTACTAAAAGTAGAAAAATATTTCCAATTACTAAAATATTTTATTTTTAAAAATAATTCAATCAAGAAAAATGGGTAAAAGAGATAAAAGAGAAATAATAAAGGTAAAATAAGATTTTTTTTTGAGATGAGGCTTGTAATCAACCCCTTCTCAAGTGTTTTATCTTCACCATCATTGGTACCTTTCAGCTACACCATAGATGGAGGTTGAACATTACTTACATGTCTGCTAACACGTGCATCATCTTTGATCTTCTCCTCAAATGGAGTGATGAGAGAAAAATCCTCCTTTATTATTTCATTTCTCTGCAACAAATCCCCTTTTGTTCTCTCTTCTTCAACTTCACTTAGATTTTTGGGTTTCTCCAAGAATTGAGGACGAACATCATGGTGATTTATAGGACATGGAAGTGGTTTCTCAATTTTTTTAACATAAACCATAGAGATCACTACGTCATTGCTTTGGTGCATTTGTCTCCACCATTACTTCACACAAGCTGAAAATTCAGTAATACAAAGAGAAGAATGCAAGCTGATCATTGAGATAAAATCAATTTACAAGAAAAGGAGGTCAAAGGAAAAATTATCTATATATTGATAGGAATCATTGAAATTGGACTGGTGTATAAGGAGGTTAAAGACAAGTCAATCTATCTATTTAAAGGGATCATTGAGAATACAAGAAAGAGGAGATCAAACAACCATCAAAATGATACATTTTTGAAAGAAAGATAGGTGTTGCTATTAAAAATTGTGGTTCATTTTAAGGCAACACAAGTTCCTCTCTGTATATTACTACATTTTGGCACATATATTGTAGTTTAGTGCCATATATAGTCATTGATATCTCAAATAGCATTGGAAAGAAGTGTGAATTTTGTGATGAGATTAACTATATCCAGGTTGAGTGAAAAATGGATCCTATAGGAGTTTCCTTCCCTCTACAGAACTAGAAGAATTAAATAGAAAACCAAACTACATTACTAGTTATAGTTACATCTTATTTGCATCTTATCAAGATGGGGATTTACTTTATTATCTTGATGTTGAAAGACTCTCTTGGTGTGAAGAGACACTGTTGAGCATGCTCATAAAAGTAAAATGAAGCCAAAACATTGTCTTCAATTTCGTACAAGTTGAAAACTATTTACTGTAGTAAAGGAGATAACCTCCATCCTAAAAGATGAATATTTGTGCACCTAAAAGAAAACATCTATAAATATTTTTGGAAGGACACACTTCAACTAGTCTTTGGTCAAGTTTGGAGTATATGTCCCGCAAGCATGTAAAAATAAACCTCATTAGAGATATGATTAAAAATGCTCCAATATTCTATAGAAATAGTCTCATAAACCCTCCAAAATTGAATTAATAGATTTACTCAAGCCCTACAAATTTAGAGCCCTTTGTTAAAGGAGCACAAAATCCTATTTTCTTCATAGATAATCATGAACCTCAATTTTAATTCTTTCTAGAATCTTAGATTGTATAAAAATGGAAATTAGTGAGTAATGAATAGCAACACAATGGCTAGTGCTATTTGTAGTATTACACCATTCTCTATGGTATTTCCGCACTTTGTAATGAAACATTTTCTATTTTGAATTAATTTTCATGACTAAAACTATGTACATGAAAACTTGGTAGAACCTATCTTGATATATCGTATAACTTTAAAAAGGAACCCCTTATGATAATAGTTATTCATGGATATAGCTAGGCACCTAACTGAGACCTTATAGATACACATCTCCATTGTTGCAGGCATTATCAAAGTAAATACATAAATAATGAATAATCTTTGTTTAATCAATTGAAATTTACTTAAAACTATAAACAACAGAGGAATCATTAACAAATGCAAAGAATAGTAGAACATATACCTCTCTTCTATATGCTTTGTGGGCATTTTATAAAGAAGCAATTGACCAACGTGCACACGCACACACACACACACATAAAAAATAGGGGCCCAGCCTTATAGTACCAAGTTTTTCCTTACAGTCATTGTACCTTAGCATAATGATGAACTCTACTAAAAATATAATTTATAGCACAAATTGACCTAGATAGACAAAACAAATATTTTCTCTACATGTTGTAATTTTGCAACTATTTTTCCTTTCCTTGGATCTCATACAAATTGTGTGATGATTTTAATTTGAAATATTTTTTACGATGCTAAAATTTTTATTATTTCTAAAGGTAAATAAATTCAAAAATACTACATAGCTTTGACTCTTAATGCATAAAATATGAATAAACAAAGTTGATAAACCCAAGACATAGTATATTAGAAATGTCTAAAATGTTCAATCTTGCAATGCAAAAATTGTTGATCTCTCTAGTTTTGTTTCCTATTAGTGTCAAATATTGTCATATATAAGGAAAATTTGCTCGGTCATCACTACAACTGAGACACTCTATACATGCTAAGTCATGTATTTGTGAAGATTTATAAATAATATTGTATATGTTGAGCTCTATAGAAGCCGAGTAAGTCTTTGGTTGTCAAGCATTACTATGTAAGCCGAGTTTAGTAAATGTCAAGAAAACAAAGAAAATGGACACCGAGTCATACATAAGGTGTTGAGTTAGTTGAGGCCTAGTTCAATAGGAGGAACAATTATGATTGAGCATCAGAAACAATATGTGCCAAGTAACACAGAATGAACAAGAATGTCTAAAATGGCAGAAACTTTGATGTAATATATTTTGAGCTGACATATAAATAACATTTAATGAGTATAGATTTTGTTATAGAGGTTGTTACATGTTTTGATGTGGATCATCAATCTCTTTGAAGGAGGGACAACCAATTAGATGAAGGAGGGACAACCAATACCGCTCTGTTATTTTGAAGGTTAAAAGTTTTAGTGATCCTGATTCGACCCCCCCTAGTATCCTAGTTTCCCAATAAACTTCCAACAAAAATATTCTAAGAGAAGAAAAGAAGAGTTTCAAAACAAAAACCTTTAAAAAACTTGTACAAAGCCCTCTCAAGGACACTAGAAAATAAATCTTTCAATATCTATAGTAATTAGTTTATAAATAATATCGAATATGAAAGATTCATAACAAATCCATAACTATATTCTAATTTATAACATAAAGTTGGACAAGAGAGGCCTACATGGATCATTTAAATAGGGATAATATTAATACTCAGAGTATTTGCAAACCACAATAGAGAAAGTGTTGGTCTCATAATGGTTTTGACAATTGAGTGTCGACACACTTAACCAATTTTCATATAGAAGCCAAGTACACTATATGTGTCAAGCCAAAATTCCAACATGCACTGAGTGATCTTCATGTATCGAGCAATCTTCAGGTGCCGAGTAAAGATCAAGTGTCGAGTGATATATAGGTGTCGATTCATTGTTGATGCCTAGCAAGCAAAAATGCTATAGGTGTCGAGCAAGATAGAATACTACATATGTCAAGCACTAGTAATCCAATATGTGCTGAGTAACACAGATTCAAAATATGAGTTTGTGTCTTCACAAACTTAGATGTAAACCATTTTTTGTGCTGACATAGAAGGATCTCAAAGGATATTAAAGATAAGAACGAATCTTTTATATTTCCTATGCAATCAACATGCAACCAATAAGAAAAATGGACAAGGTATGCAACCAATAAGAAAAATACAAGTGAATGAGTCAGAAATAAAGATTCAATATGGATCATAGATCCATACCTAACCCTAACTCTTCATAATATTTAAAAGGAGGACAAAAACCCATTGTATGTGTGGATGAGAGTAGTATAAGGGTAAACTATAGCGAAATTCAAAGGGACGTGTGAAAGACTTAGAGGAGCAGAGTAGCATTTCAATATTCAGTTGATCAGAACAGAGAAATGGAATCGACTAGATATTAGAGCTCAGAGGATCAAAGATTAGAGAGAGAAAATCAAGTGCCCGAATTCAGCAATCAAGGATTGTAATCTATTAGGTTTATTAGTCTAATACTCTCTAGCAGTTGTATTAGAAGGAAAATCCTATGTTGATAGGGTAGCTTAATAGCTAAGTTGTAGATCTTTTGAAGAGGTGATAAAATCCTTTAACAGGGTGACACTTCCTGTAAAGTGTTTGTAAATCCTTTAAACAGGTCACTATTGATACAATGTAAAGCCTTTAATAGGGAAAACCATTAGAAGTGGTCAAACATTATTGCTGCACTAATTTTGTGGGTATAATCCCCACCCCAATTTTACCTTCTCATTTTGGAGGGTTTCTGGGTTACCAAATTTGGTGTTATGTGTTGTCTTGCATGTGTTTACTTTATGGTTGTTTGATATGTTTACATGCATGAAGTTTATTTTCAGTTAAATTTTTTTAAGGTTAAAAGTGTGATACTTCTGATTCACCCCCACCTGCCCCTCAGAAGTATTCTTCCCATTTGATTATTCCAACAATTGGTATTAGAGTTGAGTTCTAATAAGGAGAAGCCTAACAGGTTAGAGAAAAGATCTGAAGATGGAAGTCTTCAAACTTAGGAAGATTATAGAGAATCAAGTGATTGATGTGCACCTCACTCTACACAACTTGGAGGAAGCCAAAGAAGAATTAAGAAAATCCTTGAAAAGAAGGAAGGATATAGCCATAGTTGAAAATGACACACATTACAAGGAGGTTGATACCACAAAAGTGTTTTCCAATCAAGATACTCAAGAGTTTGATGTAGAAATAGCAGAATTAATGGACAAGAACAGAGCTCAAGCAGAAGAAATTAGAATACTCAAGCTTGAACAAGAATGACAAGCCATAATGCTTTGTGAAGTAATTAAATAGAAGAAAAGAGCCATTGAAGACAAGGCCATGATAGAAGATGACAAGAGAAATCTTACCAATAGATTGGAGGAAAAGACAATTGAGTTTGAAAAAATCTCAAACATGCAACTAGACACCTTAAGTCAAATGATGAATGCACATCATGAGCTAAATATGAAAGACATTGAGATCTCTACATTGAAGATACAAAATGAACAACTGCAAAATGACCTAAAAAGAGAGAAGAAAGTTGCAAAAAGTTTCAACAAACCAAATGAGGCTATCAAGTACTTTGAATAGCTACTGAAATCATCAAGGGCTAGTAATGATACTTTAGGACTTAGTTACACCAGCACTGAACAAGGAGAGTGTTCCAAGACTACAGAAGAAAAGAGTAACAAAGGTAAGAACACTAAACCTACTTGTCATTTCTATGGTAAAAAGGGACACACTTCTAATGTATGTAGGAGTAAGAAGAACAATCAACATGATAAGCCTAAGAATGCAAGCTACTGTCACAAGTGCAAAAAATAAGGACATCAAGCACATGAATGCAGGACGAGGACTATCAGGACACCAAAACTTGAAGGTCAGTGCTATAATTGCAAGAAGTATGGACATAGAGCTTTTGAGTGCAGATCAAAGCCAATGTGGACATCAAATCAGGCAATAAGAGATGGTAACCATGGTCATCACCAAAATTGGGACTATAACACTAGGTATAGCTATCATCACTGTCAGGAATATGGACACATTCTTGAAAATTGCATAAGGGCACATTTTAGAGGGAACTACAGCTTGTGGTTAAGTCAAACCACATGTTTTAGTTGCTTGAAGACTGGTCATATCAGCAGGAATTTCCCAACAAAGTCAAAGGCACCCAAGTTAGAAGTCAACAAAGGAAAAGAGAAGGTAGATGTTGAACACATTAGAGGGCAAATGAACAAGACTTGGAAGAAGAAAGATGAATGTATCTCATCAAATGAAGGGATCACTTCACCTAATAGGTTAAGTGATCACACCTCATCCAACTAAGCATGAATAGGTGCATGAGATTGATATACAAAGCTATATCAAACATCAGCCTTAAGACAAACAAGCACTCTAAAGAAGAAAACAACATGAGAAAAGATGCCAAGTTAAAATTTAAAATTTTTGCAAGTGTTGCCAAGCTGTCCTTAGATGTTGAGTAAATGTCAATGCATGCCTAGTAGTCAGTTGAGACCGAGTTGATAGTTGATGCCAAGTTGAGGAATTTAAATGGAAGCTGAGTAAAGAGTAAATCTAGTTGAAGTTGAGTGATGGAAAACCAATGGAAGCTGAGTTAAGTAGAAATCCTAAGGAGCCGAGTGTATAGTTGTATGCACTAAGCATTTAATGCTATGCTTTGAAAGGTATAAGGTCAAATTTTTGATCATTTCTCATCATTTGAACATAGAGCAAGAATGAGAAGAGAGAAAAAGTGACTGTAGAGCAACATTGAAGCCTTTTGCATGGATTCCAACACAGATCAAGCACAAATTTGATCAATTTAAGGTATTCTTCAAGTGTCAAGTTGCACAATTTTAAAGTTTAGAACCTTTTGAAACCCTAGATTTACAAAATGGCATCCAGCTCTAAAAATCCTAACGAAAAGGAAAGTTTCGAGGTTCAATTGGTTAGTAATGAGGTCAAACAACTAGAGTTTAGGCCAATTCTAGAGGTAGCTTATAAAAACAACCTTGCTGGTGCATTATCCATGATTCCACCCAATGTCGTAATGGTGCAGGATGTGAGGAAGTGTTATAATTGCAAGATAGTTGCAATAGGAGACCTTGAAAATTTTCAAGCATATGATAAACTATGCAAAAATCGAGTGCTTAAGGAAGAATTTCAAATAGTTGAGAAGAAGGGTTTAACCCATGCCCTAGTTTACCCCACAAGTTTTAAAACTAAATGGATAAGAATTGTTCTAATTAGAATACACAATGGTTGTTTGTGGTTGGAAGGAGGACCAATCAAAATAACAAAAAGGATAGTGCATAGGGTTACAGGTTTTCCAACCCTAGATTGCCACAAGACCCTGTGTAGTGATTCAAAGGAAGCTATTGAAAAGAACACTAGAGCAAAATGGAGTAAAAGGGGCATGACCATTAACATAATCACAGATCCCCTTCTTGATTTTGCAGTGAGAATCATATCTCACAAGTTTTATCAATCTAGTAGATTGAATAGTGCACCATGTATTGCTATGAATGTGGCATATAAACTTGTCAAGAAAGATCATACATATGATCTAGCAGAATTGTTGTTGCAACAAATCATGGAGAATCTAGGAGCAATCAGAAGATCTAAAGGTGCTCAATGTAAGTTTGGTAAAGTTCTTGTTTGCATATTTTTCTATGTTTTGGAAGAATTTCCTTCTTTTGGAAAAGTCAACTGGAAATCAGATAAGTCAGCCATTACTCAAATTAATGAGTATATTGAGCAAATGGGAGACAACTTTGACTCTCTTATGATAAGTTATTTTGAGGATTTTAAGAAATCCATGAAGCAAAGACTTAGGATACTAGTTTCCCTAGTGGAACAACACATCAATGATATCTACATCTTAATTGATATTGATTACACTTATATCCAAGCAATAGTTCCAAGGGTGAGATGGCTAAGACCTCTAGGTTATGAGGTAGAAGTTGATGAAGCATCAACAACAATCACAACATTTCTTGTAGAGGAAATTGATAAGACTACTAAACATGTTGGGACATATGATGTTGTGTGTTCCAAGGTAGATATGGAGCTGAAAACTACTTCCACCTTAAAGAAGAAGGATAAGTTAGTGAGGATGATAAAGAAGAAATTTGGTGAAGGTATTGGCAGGGCAGTTGAGGAAGAAGAAGAAGAAGATGATGAGAGTGAAGAAGATGAATAGGGGCAATGCCCACTAGAATTGACACAAGGCTTAGGTGAGGACAAAGAAAAGGGAGAAGGTGCAAAGGAAGAAGAAGTCAAGGAAGCACCAGCTCAAGCTGAGCCCAAGAAAAGAAAAGCTAAAACTCAGCCTATAGCCCAGCCCAAAGAAAAGAAGGCTACAGAGCCAACTCAAGCCAAGCCAGCACCAGTGACAAGAGCCACCACAAGGGCCTCAACTCAAAAGGCCAAGGAACAAATCAAAGAGAAGAAGAAAGCTATTGAGCAGACTAGTGTAGTGCAGAAGAAGCAAAGGAGGAAATATGTAGCACAGCCAAAAATTGATGATGAAGAAAGAACAAAATTAGAGGACATCGGCCAATTTAGAGTGGTAAGTCATCCTCCCAAGTCACATATTGATAAAATTTGTGAAAATGTTAAGAATGCAGACTTATTTGATTTGAAAAGTATTAATTTCAATAAATTAAGTAGCGAAGATTAGAATAAGATAGAGGAATCAGTATATGCCATGATGGCAAAATTCAAGAATACTCCTCTTGAATTAGACAATACTATGCCCAAGGAACTATATGAAATTATTGAAAATAAGTGGCATTATTGTTTGAAAATGGAAGAGGAGATAAGAGAATCCACTTTGGCACAAGTGATGATAGAATTGACTAGAGGTCAAATTGCTAAGGCTAATAAGAAACATGGGGGCAAGTTTGCACCAAAGTATAGTGCCTTTAGAATTTTACAAAATAAAATTGAAGAAGTTGTCAATAAGTCCACAAGATTGTGGAAGTCAATATACAACTTGACATAGGACAAGGAAGAAGAGAAGGATGCTGAAGCAAATAAGGCTGAAGCCAGTGAGAAGGAGAAGGAAGAGAAACAAAATGAGGAAAAAGAAATAGAAAAAGAAGAAGAAAAAGGAGAAAAGAAAGGAGAAGAGAAGATAGAAGAAGTGAAAGGAGAAGAAGAGAAGAAAGATGAAGAGGAAAAAGAAAAAAAAAAGAGGAGGAGACACAAAAAGGAGATAAAATGGCAACAACTGATCAACAACAGAAGGAAGAAGACCATAGTGTGCAAGACACACAATTTCCACCACCTAGCCCTCCTCATGTCATCACCACATCTGTAGATACTATAACTATGAAGGATGTTACTGACACTTCTACTCAGAACATCAATCCACTGACTGCAGAGGATCTCAAGAAGATCCTTCACCAATCAACTCTACAAGCCCAATTATGCACAAATCTAGTATTATGAGTGTGAATGAGTTGAAAAAGGTAGTAGAAAAACCAATTAGAGACAAGGTGAATCCATAAGAACCACCTTCTACCATCTCTATAGCTACTAGTGGTCAACTCCTAATGCTTCTACCACCATTTCCAATAGTTGACACATCTAGAACAGGTGATACCATGCAGCAAAAGTTGAGTGTAGAAGTAGAGAAAGAAACAACAAAGAAAACAAGACGAGTTGCTACATCTGACCCTATAGTACAAACACAAGGTAAACCCCAAATAGTTGTAATTGATTAGGGGGGATCAGATGAGGAAAAGGACACATCAAAAGAAGAGGAGCAGGCTGCCATATAGACAATGGTTAATCTACCAACTATTGGCACCCCTACACAAGTCCTTTAAAAGCCGAGCACTGATGCAATGCCATTGCAAATTTTTGCACAGGCTCGAGCTCAACAAAGGTGAAAAGGTTACTTCACTATGGAGACCCTGAGCTAGATGAAGAGATAGTCATACCTAGTTATGACTCAAAGACAATAAGCATTGAGCAAATCACTGAGATTTAGGAAGCCTTGAACAGGAGAAAAAGGCAAGAGATACTCAGGAAGGAGTATAAAAAAAAGCAAGCATTACATGAGATCAAGGACATCTTTTTGGATGCTTTCATCTTGTAGTCACCCGATGAGACAAAACCAATAATGGAACAATTGTCAAATATTGTAGAACAGGTGACCAATGAAGACCAGGAAACCAACATAAAACTTATGGAATGGTTTGAGAAGAACTTTCAAGGGAGAGTCAATGTGAAAATAGCTAGTGAAATAGCACTGTTATAGGTAGAATTGGCTAAAAAGATTGAAAAGGTAAATATTGTACTTGAGAATGTATTCTCATTGTACAAAAAGTTCTGTGCTTTTTCCTATTTCACACAAGAGACAAGCCAAAGAATACTGAGCCTGGATTGAAATTTAAAGATTTCTAACATGCAGCTACCAAAAGACCTAGCTCAAAGTGAGAAGCATTTTTTCCAAATGCTTCACCTACAAAAAGAATTAGCTACACTAACAACTGAAGAGGCCAATATCAAGGCCAAATTGATGTAGATACAATCTTCAATTACCCCACACTTGGAAGTACTCCACAAAGAACAAGCTTATGCTGAGAATGTGCTAAAGAAAGATCCTAATCTTTCTACTTTAGATGGACTTGTACATCTTGCTGTAGAGACTGCCATACAACACAAGTCATTGGAAATTGCTTTGGAGAATTGGGATGCAACTCTTAAAATGATTATGGAGGTAAATAGTACATTTTTGGCAAAGTATGGTCTTGACCCTTAGCACCCTTTGACATTAGTGTAAAAAAGGGGGAGATATGAAATAAAAGGGGAGATTAATAACTAAGGGGGAGAATACTAAGTAATTACATTCTTTCATTCTTTTGGAGAATAAAGGGGAAAGATTGTGCATATCCTATGATAGGAAAAAGGGGAGACATATAAAAGAGGGAGATATAATGTTTGGGGAGTTGTAAATAAAAATGGAAGGTAACTTAGATACAGAAAATAGGAAATAGAAATAGAGCATAAATAGGGCAAAGGCAAATAGTATTAGATATATCAGCATGAGACAAAATCAACACAAGAATTTTGGTTATAGGAATGGAAATGGTACATAAGCTCAGGGGGAGTTATAAGAATTTTGAGGTATATTATTCTTTACAAAATTTTGAAAAAGTTCTTGAAATTTTGTATATATGCCGAACAGATTGAATAATGTACTCATAAGACCAAGTATAATTCTTAGTTAACTGTTTTTGACACTCATGTCAAAGGGGAGATTGTTGGTCTCAGAATGGTTTTGAAAATTGATTGTCAACACACTTAACCAATTTTCATATAGAAGCTGAGTACACTATATGTGCTGAGCCAAAATTCCAACAGTCGCTGATTGATCTTTAGGTACCGAGTGAAGATCAAGTGCCTAGTGATATATAGGTACCGAGTCATAGTTGATGTTAGGCAAGCCAAAATGCTATAGGTGTCAAGAAAAATAGAATACTACATGTGTCGAGCACCATTAATCCAGTATGTGCCAAGTAACATAGATTTAACATATGAGTTTGTGTCTTCACAAACTTAGATGTAAACCATTTTTTGAGCCAACATAGAAGGATCTCGAAGGATATTAAAGGTAAGAATGAATCTTTTATATTTCCTATGCAATCAACATGCAACCAATAAGAGAAATGGACAAGGCATGAAACCAATAAGAAAAATGCAAGTGAATAAGTAGGAAATAAAGATTCAATATGGATCATAGATCCATACCTAACCCTAAGTCGTTGTAATCTTTAAAAGGAGGACAAAAACCCATTGTATGTGTGGATGAGAGTAGTCTAAGGGTAAACTATAGTGAAATTTAGAGGGAAGTGTGAAAGACTTAGAGGAATTGAGTAGCATTGCAGTATTCAATTGATTAGAATAGAGCAAGGGAATCAACTAGATATCAAATCTCAAAGGATCAAGATTAGAGAGAGCAGATCAAGTGCCTGAATTCAACAATCAAGGATTGTAAGCTATCAGGTTTATTAGTCTAATACTCTCTAGCAATTGTATTAGAAGGAAAATGCTATGTTGATAGGTTAGCTTAACAGATAGGCTGTAGATCCTTTGAAGAGGTGATAAAATCCTTTAACAGGGTGACACTTCATGTAAAGTGTTTGTAAATCCTTTAAACAAGTCACTATTGATACAGTGTAAAACCTTTAATAGGGCAGGCCTTTAATAGGATAGACCATCAAAAGTGGTCAAACATTATTGTTGTAGTGATTTTGTGGGTATCATCCCACACCACCCCCCCCCCCAAGTTTTATCTTCTCATTTTGGAGATTTTCTGGGTTACCAAATTTGGTGTTATGTGTTGTGGTGCATCTGGTTACTTTATGGTTGTTCGATATGTTTACATGCATGAAGTTTATTTTGAGTTAAAAGTTTTTAAGGTCAAAAGTGTGATACTTCTGATTCACCCCCCCTCTTAGAAGTATTCTTTCCATTTTATTATTCCAATAGAAAGTTAACAAGGAGTACTAGATAAGGAGGAATAATGTAGAAACACTCATACTTGAAACTGCCAACAAATTCACACAATCTCTATATCTGGCAACCATATTCAATATAAGGGAGAGTGGTTGTAGGTGGAATGTCTATTTTATGCATCTCTATGTATACAAATCCTCCTCATCAAAATCTTTATACAAAAAATATTAAACATGATACATCGACACCATAAATGGGGGAAAAGACACCTAGTAGCCAACTAGTGAATTCTACTACCTTGAACCATCAACAAACTCACATGATCTCTATATCTAGCAATCATATTCTATGTAAGGAAAAGTGAGTGTAGAATATGATTTCAGGTGGAATGAAAGAGAAATTTAATTTCACTACAATTGACACCAATAAAGGAAACATAATTTTTAATATATGGAAAAACTTCAAGGACTAAAGGAGCTAATCAACATCAATGATAAAAATAAAATATTTAATATGAAGAGGACTCCACTTAAAATCTATCCTTTGGAGGATTTTCCTTATAATATGAATATGTTAGAGAGTTGGAAATGTAAGAGGGGTAATTGAGAGGGAAGGGGTGAATTAGTTACCACAAAAAAAATCCTAGTCCCTTAAGGTGTCAGTACAAAAAAAACCAAACTCTATTGAATACTATTGTAACTCAGTTAGCACTAAATCACTCGATTAACACAATAACTCAGTTTACACTAAGAGTGATTATCACATGATAAACACTTGGTTAATACTGAATATATACATTGTTACTTTGTTAACACCGAACATGAAGATCTTATGATATCAAGTATGATTAACCTTAAATAACTTAGTTGTAGAAACATAAAGGAAATAAAAAGAACACATGAGACACTAGGATTTAATTGGAAACTCAATTTGGGAAAACCACCAATTGCAACTAGTTACTATTTCTCACTCTTATGAAGTGAGCCTTGTAGGAGCCAACCCTATTAAAGGTTTAAAACTCACTATTAGTTGTGATCTTGTTAAAGGATTTATATCATCCTATTAGGAATGGCATTGTTAGAGGTCTCAAGACACTTCAATCTAGAAATGCAACCTTATTAGAGGATTTGGAAAATATTTTTTAATAGATTTGATTCACTACTACAATCATTAGAGAGTAACAATGATGACCTAATTTTTGATGCAACTGACTTGCTGATTTTAGATCTATGTTTTGGCTTGATTACTTGATCCTCCTTAATCAGAATATTCTTTTTAGCTCGGCCAACAAGGATACTCTGCTTATCCTTCCAATTCACTTTCTCTATTCATCTTCTTCTATTCTACACATTCTCTTTCCAATCCTCAACTTGACCTTATACTTATATTAATTACATTTTCAAGTTAGCTTTAACATACTAAAAATAAATCAATAATCGACCCTTGAGTTAGCTAGAACAAACAAATTAATCCAACAACTCAATATACTGATACAGAAAAATCTTTCGTTAGCTGACCCAATTTGGTCAACACTAACTCAAAAAAGACTTTTCTTTGTTAACCAAGTAAACTTGGTTAAGACTACATCCTGAACTAAATTCCCTTTGGTAACTGAGTGAGCTCGATTAACACTTGTTCCATGCCAACTTTCCTTTGTTTCCTGAGTGAACTTGGTAGGTACTAATATTGAACTTGGTAAACTCTAGAATGCATGACATACACTAGAAACTATCTTCATTGTCCGAGTGAGCTCGATAGACATTGACTGGTAAAGAAATGATATTTTGTGTAACATCAAAGACAATATACAATTGAACAATTGCTTTCAGCAATCTCCCTCTTTGAAATTGATGGAAACACAACATGTCATAATACAATGAAATTTTATAGCAAAAATATAAGTAAGAAAAATTTCCTTAGTTTGATTCTGATTCTCATCCACGAGAACTTCCTCTATCAGTGTGAGCTCCCTCTGACATCAATCTCTCCCTCTGGAATGATTCTCTAATTACTTCGATTCCAATTTCTCCCTTTGTCAAAAAACTCTCATTCTTTACTCTTCATCTGACTTGATAGAAAATTCTTCCTTTTTGACATTTCATGCTAGAAACATAAACAATCAAAAAAATTTCTTGATACATACAGAACTCTCCCTCTTTGACATCTTAATTCCAAAGACAACATTATGTGGACTCCCCATGTACATGATGTACTGATTCATATGAAATCTACTCTTACAATACTGCATCAACCTTGATTGATCTTCAAATGCTTAGTTGATGCATCACTAAAAATTGTTTTGTGAGCTTTAGATAGGGGAATAACCCCTAGCTTACCTCTTAGATACAAGAATGCATCCTTAGGCAATGACTTGGTGAATATGTTCACAATTTGTTCCTTTGTATTCACATATTCAAATCTCACCTCTTTGTCTTACACCAATTCTCTCAAAAAATGATATTTTATTGTAATGTGTTTAGTCTTGGTATGCATCATAGGATTCTTGGAAATGTCGATTGCACTAGTGTTGTCATAGAAAACAACTACTAGATCCTTGATTTCTTCCTTCATAACTAATAATAGTTGTTTGAACCAAACAATGTTGGAACAATTGATTGTTGTTGCAAAATATTCTGCTTCTACTGTAGATTGAGAGATGCAATTTTGCTTCTTTCTTTTTCATGACACTAGCCTCTTTCCAAGAAAGAATGCTCCACCACTAGTGCTCTTCCTATCATCAATAATTCCTACCCAATCAGCATCAGTGAAGGCTTTCAATTCAAAGTTGCCTCATTTCTTATAACATAATAAATAATCTTCAGTGCCCTTTAGATATCTCATGATTCTCTTAATTGCCATCATATGATTTTGTTTTGGATTAGTAAGAAATATTGCAACCATACCAATTGCAAGTGTAATATCAAGTCTTCTATGCACTACATATTGGAGTTTATCAATCATAGATCTATAATTGAGTAATGTAAATACCATCATTCTTTTGTTGAATCTACAAGCTAACAAATAATTTGATCCCTCCAAACATTAACATTTCAAATTCCTTATTCATTTCATCAGAAAAATATTTGTACAAGTCATCATGTTCTGTAAACAATATATTAGCAACAAAGATGTTTGCTAGCAATAACTTCTTTTTTGGTTCATCCCTGATGTACAGACTATTATTATCATTTGTCCTTTGAAAAAAATCTTTATCAAATAACTATACAATATTTCGTACTAGGATCTGGGGGCTTATTTAAGACCATATATAGCTTTGTATATTCTACAAACCATATTCTTTTTGCTAGGATCTATGAAACTTTCAGGCTTCACCATATAGACTTCTTCTAGAATTCCATTCAAGAAAGTTGACTTCACATCCATATGATATACTTTGAATCATTTATGTGCAGCATAAGCATGTAGTGTTATAACAACTTCTAGTTTTGTAATAGGAGAAAAAGTTTTGCCATAGTCAATACCTTCCTCTTGAGCATAACCCTTGCATACTAGCCTTGCCTTATTCCTTGATACTTCTCTATTTTCATTCAATTTATTTCTAAATACCCATTTTGTGCCAATTACATTCTTATCCTTGGGTCTAGCAACAAGAGACCATGTCTTATTCTTTCAATTTGTTATATCTCTTCATTCTTAGGTTCAATCCAACTTTCATTATCCAATGCATCTTTAACAATTCTAGGTTCAAATTCAGTAAGCAAACATGTACCTTTCAATTTGTTCCTTATCATTGTTCCTTTTGACTGATCTCCAATGATTTTATTGGGTGCATGATGCCTTCTAACATATCTAGCAAGCACATGTATCTTCTCCTTGGATTTAGGATTTGAATGACTCAGTTCTTCTTTCTCAAGATGATCTTCTAAATCATGCTTGGGTCCCATTGTCTATTACTCAGGTCCTTCAGACTGTGACTCTATTTCCACTAGTTTAAACTTGGGTCCTTTTGAAAAAGTCTCAGGTTCTTTTGATTGTGACTCGGGTTACACTAGCTACAAATCATGTTGAATTGGATATTTTGGGGACTCGGGTGGTGAAGACCATTGATTCCTATTTGTATTAGCTTGAACTCTAGGTAGAATATTAGGTTCATAGTAAACAAAACTTTTATAGTGTTCAGGTTCTTTGCTACTTTGTTCTTCACTCTTTTTTGCAAACTCATCAATCTTTATATGTGCAATTTCTATAACTTTATGAGTGGTTAGATTCAAACACTTATATGATTTTTTATTTTTTTTGGAGTATCCCAGAAATATGCCTTCATCACTTTTCACATCAAATTTTCCTTTTCTTGATTCTTTTAAGATATAACATTTGCTTCCAAATACTTTGAAGTAACAAACATTAGGTTTATATCCATAACATAATTCATAAGGTGTCTTCTCTGAATCTTTCTTTAACTAAACTTGGTTCAAGGTATGAACTTTAGTGCTAATTTCTTCCTTCCAATATTTGATTGTAACATTTTTCTCTATCATCAGGGTCCTTGCACAATCCATGATGGATCTGTTTCTTCTTTTTGATATGCCATTCTGCTAAGGTGTACTAAGTGTTGATACCTATCTTTTGATTTTTTTCTCATTTCTAAATTCATTGAATTCATTAGAAATGAATTCTCCTCCTTTGTTTGATATTAAACACTTCAATTTCTTTCCTGCTTCTTTCTCTACTTTAGCCAGTTACCACTTGAATTTTTGAAATGTTTCTAATTTATCGTTCAAGTACATTACTATCATCATCTTAGAATAATCATCAATAAATAAAATAAAATACTAATCTCCATAGTAACTTTCTATGCCAATAGGTCCACAAAGGTCTGTATGAACTAGCTACAAAAATTCTTCATAATGATGGTTCTTGCTTTAGAAACTTATCTTTCCCATGTTACCAATTTGACAATTCTTGCACATGCCCATGTGAGGTTTCCTAAGGCTTGGAATGCCTCTCACTCTTTTGTTCTTTCTTATGTTGACCAGGTTATCAAAATTTACATGACACAACCTTTTATGCCATAACCAACTGTCTTCTACTTGAGCTAGGAAACATGAACTTTTAGTTAGATCAAGATAGAATAGATTACCTTTTGTTTGATTACTAGTCCCAACCAGATTTCCTTTTCCACCCATAAGGTTGGCCTTACCATTCATGAATTCTACCTTAAATCCAATGTTGTTCAATTGTGCCACACTAAGTAGATTATGTTTTAGTCCTTCAACCCAATAAGGATTTTTACATTTTAGTTCATTTGTCAATGCAATGCCTCCTTTTCCTTTTACATAACATGGTTCATCCTTGCCAATTCTAACACTTCTTCCATCATAGTGTACTGAGTTCTCAAACTTTGATTTATCACCTGTCATGTGGTGAGAACAACCACTATCTATGATTAGTGTATTATTCTTGATAACATGAGAAATGAGGGCTACCTTATCATTTTCATCATCTAATTAATCTTTAATAGCAATATAGACCATTTCATCCTCATCACTACTATTAGAATCTTTAGCCATGTAACAAGATTTCTTACCTTTATCCTTGTTCTCCTTGTTTCTTTTGAAATCTTTCTTGCCTTTGTACTTGTTGTACTTATTTTCATCTTTTTCTTCTTTGTTTTGACAGCTTGTAGCAATGTGACCAACTTCTTCACAAGAAAAAAAGATTAGAGGTATTTTACCTTTGTACTTTCCTTTGCCTTTAGGTAATCTCCTTGCAAGTAATGCTTCAATGGTTTTAAGACCATCATCAAAATCGTCTTCATCTTCACGGTCACTCTACTTTCTAGATTTTCCACCTTTCTTTTTGAGTGATAGCTTATCTTGAAATGTAGACTCAATGTTACTAGTGTTAGGAACATAGTTATCATAGTTATCTAACTCAAAGGTTGTCAACCTTCTCACTAGTGCATCTAAAGTTATATCATTTTTGGGATCACATCTCTTCTCTTGAATTGCTAAAACTCTAATTGCATAAATAGGAAGAAGAGTTCTGAGTATCTTGCTTACAACTGTCACATCATCTATTATTCCTCTCGAGGCTTTGATTGCACTGACATTGGCTTTGATTCTTTCACTATATTTTGTAATGTTTTCATCTTCTCTCATCTTCATTTGATCAAATTGACCTCTGAGACTTTCTACCTTGGCTCTCCTTACATTGTCATCTCCTCCATAGATAACTTTTAGCTTGATCCACATCTCATGAGTAGTATCACAATCTTTGACTTCATCAAATTCAATGTAATTGAGAGAAAAGGCAATGCCAATCATCATTATGTTATGATTTTTCTTTTTTGTATATTCTTCAACACTCATAGTTCAAGTAGGTGTCACATACTTGGTGTTAAGATATTTCAAACGCAAGTCTCCAATGGTTTCCAAATTTATATTCATGAGTTCCTACCATGCTTATAAGTTATCCTTGTTCAACTTAGGAATTTTCCTTCTATAAGACATCTTTTGATCTTTAGCTTAGGTCCTCGAAAACTTATTTGAAACCACCAAATTCTCTAAGACCAATTGTTGGAAATGTAAGAGGAGTAACTGAGAGGGGATAGGTGAATTAGTTACCAAAAAAAAAAATCCTAGTGCCTTAATATGTCAGTAAAAAACAAAACCAAAATCTACTAAATACTGTTGTAACTCAGTTGGCACTGAATCACTTGATTAACATAGTAACTTGGTTTACACTAAGAATGATTTTCACTTGGTAAACACTTAGTTAATACTGAATATATGCACTATTACTTTGTTAACACTAAACATACAAAATGATATTAAGTGTGATTAACCTTAATTAACTTAGTTATAGAAATATAAAGTAGATAACATGAACACACGAGACACCAAGATTTAACGTAGAAACCCAATTTGGGAAAACCACCAATTGCAACTAGCTATTGTTTCTCACTCTTTTGAAGTGAGCCCTATTAAGAGACAGCCTTGTTAAAGGCTACAAAACACACTATTAGGTGTGACCCTGTTAAAGGAATTAGATCACCTTGTTAGGAGTTGCCTTGTTAGAGGTCTTCAAACACTTCAATCTAGAAATGCCACCTGGTTAGAGATTTGGAAAATAGCTATTAAGATAACTCTATTAAGAGATTTGATTCACTATTACAATTACTAGAGAGTAAAAATGACTTGATTTGATTGCTGACACAATTGATTTGTTGATTTTAGATCTCTATTCTAGCTTGATTACTTGATCTTTCTTGATCAAAATGTTCTTTGCAGCTCGGTCAATAAGGATACTTTGCTTATTCTTCTAATTCACTTTCTCTATTCATCTTCTTCTATTCCACACATTCTCTTTCTAATCCTCAAATTGACCTTATACTTATATGAATTACATTATCAAGTCAACTTGAACATACTTAAAATAAATCAATAATCAACCCTTGAGTCGGCTAGAAAAAAAATTAATGTAATAGACTCAATATATTGATATACAAAAATCCTTCGTTAGCCGACCCAACTCGGTCAACACTAACTCGAAAGATAAATTTTTTTGTTAACCAAGTGAGCTTGAGCTTGGTTAACACTGCATCTTGAACTAAATTTCCTTTGGTAACCAAGTGAGCTTGGTTAACACTAGTTCCATGCCAACTTTACTTTGTTTCCTGAGTGAACTTGGTAGATACTAATATTGAATTTGGTAAACTCTGGAATGCTTCACATACATTGGAAATTGTCTTCATCGATCGATTGAGCTTGACAGACAGTGACTAGTAAAGACATGACATTTTGTGTAACATCAAAGACAATATACAATTAAACAATTATTTTCAATAGGTAGAAACCTATTCTTTGAGGTGTTACCTTTTAATATACACATCAAAAATGTGTGAAAGCACTTTCCATGATCCAACACTTAGTTTCCAACAAAATTTTGTAAATAAGAAATTAAAAGATTGCCTAGAAAAAATAACTGAGCCAGTATGAAAATAGGAATTTTGTAGAGATAAATTCATTTTAATGGACTTAATTGTGGATACCATAGTATATAGCCTATGTTGAAATATTTTCATATTTACCAAAGCGTGAACTAATGGAAAAAAGAGACCATAAAAAATAGTCTTTCCTTATATGAAAATGACTAATAATTGATCAACAAGAGATAATTTCTACAACAAGTCAAATTGTGATAGTACTATCATGATTTAACTATGTAGTTTTTGAGTCAAATAGGGTTGCATGTAGAGTGGATTTAAGCATGGAGGAAACTTAGCAATTATGTGCACTCAAGCTAAAGCAGTACTAGGATGGGTGACCTTCCGAGAAGTCCTAGTGCTTCACCTCTAGTAGCATCACCTAGATCTAATGAGTGTTAAGTGTTCCATTTACTATTATGACAGATGAATTCATCTTGAATCACTACTCATGAAATATGGGTCAATGAGTTTGGCTCAAAAACTAGACAATTAAATCTTGATAACCATATCACAAAATGACTAATAAGGAAAATATATGTAGTAAATAGTTTTCTATTTTTCTAAAGAATAGATTTCATAACCTATATATTTTCCATATAAATATAAATTGATTACTTTTTAAAATTGAAACAAAGACATTGATATGAAGTGTAGATACATTTTTAATGATTTTATAATATGTTTTTCTAACATTTTGAATTGAATTTCTTATTTTTGTAACATATTTTATCGATTATAATTATTCTTATGTAAGAGATTTAAATTAAACATTATTTACATATTATAATTTTTAAAAGTTAATAATGAAGTTTATTTTTTATATGAAATTTAATATTTGTATGAATTTATGTATGGACATTAACAATAGAATGTGAAGTGATAATATCACTCGTTCAAGTATTATAAACTATAAAAAAATATTAAAAATTAAAAATAAAATTGTATATGTAGTTGGAATATAAATATGGGAGAAATCAATAATTGATGTCGTAGAAAAAAATAATAATGAAAATAATTTTTTAGCTTAAAATGTTGACCAATTTTAGTGCTCCACTTAGACCAAAAAGTGGAACATGCTATTGTGAGACCCCTCCACTAGTTTGTATAAAATGATAAATCTTCATGAGGCCCATAAGTGGAAGAAATTATTATATTTCAACCTATATGTAATGTAATAGAGATTTATGTTGGAAGTAAGCTTGATGGCTATCATTCTAGGTTGGCATCATAGTTGTCAATAGTGTCAACATCTTTATCTAGACCTTGGTTATTCTAGTCATGCATCGGTGGTTGTGAATTGGTTTCTGATAGTTGTGGCATATCAGTTAGCTATGCATGAATTATTCTTATTGTTATCGTGTGCTTCATTTGTTTAGGACTATTGGATCTATTGGAAATATAAGGTAGACGAGGTTATTTAGAGGGGAGGGGTGAATCAGGAACCAATAAAACTTTATCTACTTCACATATTAATCCTTCATATAATATTTTGATCTATTTGTATGCATGAGAGAATGAGATCATTTGAAAATTTATAACAATTTGACACAAGATATGGTAACCCAGAAACCTTTCGATTAGAAACTAAAACTAGGGTGGGGATGATACCCACAAACTTGTGTACTACAGTATAAAGTTAACTTGTTAAGGCTTACAATTGACCACTTCTAGTTATCTACCCTATTAGGAGCAATAAGGACTATGAGGTTCATCTTGTTAAAGGATTTACAAACATACAATGAAGTATGCACCTGGTTAAGAGATTTAGCAAAGATTGTTAAGTCTACCCTATTAGAGGATTTAACTGATACATTTATTAGGATGAACCAGTGACTGATATCTAATTTGAAACTCTAATTTTCTGGTTGAGATTCTTTGAAATGCAATGATCACCTGACTGTGATAGATAAATCTTTGTTGTCCCTTATACTGCTTGTAGCCTTCTTTAATTCGTACTCCTACTCATCATTTTCTTCTTCACATACTTACTTGGATATGATGTAATGTATTACATAAATACCAATCTAAATCACAATTTATTAGAGTTGGCTACAATACCAATTTTATCACAATTCATGAAGTCATCCCAACTACTGTAACTCAAGTTCTGAAGACAAAATCAGTGATGTTCTGATACTCGGAAAACACTATCAATGCTCAAAAATATTTGGCACATAGTTAAACTTGAAGCTCAATCCATACTAATCACTTCCAAGTAGCTCAAACTTGGTTAGTACTATGCGACTCGGTGAACACTAAGAAACTCGGTAGCTTTTGAATCACTCAGTTGACATTGCATGACTCGGTCAACACTAGATTCATATATTAACACAACGAGCTTGATAGACACAATATAACTTGGTTAACACTATGATTTACTTCCATTGAATAGCTTAGTAGCCTCTTCTACTCTTGGTTTTCAGTGAACATTATCTCTATAACTCAGAAAACTCTATGTAGCTTAACAAATACTGTAAACTAATTGATAAGCTCGGTAGCAACTATAGAGCTCGATAGAAATGTAACTATTTGACTAAGCATTGACTCATTGATAGAAAAATTGACCATAATATCAATAATCCCCCTCTTTGGCATTAGTGACAAATTTTTTTTATCAAACCAAAAATTTGAACTTCAAACTAAATCATCATTCTGTGTCTTCAACTCGGTTTTGACTATCTGCTACTGTTGCTCAATAACATACTCTATTTTTCTGATTTTTCAAAATTGCTTTTGTAAACTTACCTTCTGCTCATATGTACAAGTATCTTCATCATACTATACTACTCCTCTATACATACATCTCCTATATAAATATCTGGAGTATACTATACCTTCTCTTCCTTTACAATATACTACATATACTTCTTCCCTTTTCTACAATATACAATATCTTACCCCCATTTTTGACATAAATACCAAAGGTGTATAATATTTATATTATAATACCAAAATGTGACAAGAAAGAATGTACTTTTAGGATAAGTACCATTGTCTTGTCCCAATTCTCCTATAATGCCTTGCTTGCATGCAATGCAATCTAAACTTCTATTGATAATTCCATCATGTGATCAGCTATGGAGACATTGTCATCATGGATAAGAATCTTTGCATGCTTAATGTGTTTCTTCAATGCATCCATGTCTGGAAAAATCATGCCCTGGATTTCTTCAAGTGTGGCCTAGATCCTCGCTTCTTCCTTCAATAATTCTGTCTGTAGATTTGTCAAATATCCGATCTTTGTATAATGTGCAGAATTGTAACTTGGGTCAAGTGGTAGCTGGTGTACACTTGCCTTCATGTCTTCATCTATCTTGGGCAATTTCTACTTGTTTTCCTTTGTAAAGATAGATGTGTCACTTAACTTGACAAACAATGAAACAACATTCTTCACAGAGGTTTCTAGTGAAACAAGAATAGTAGCTAACTCTACTTGATGTATTGCAATTTTTTGTGAAACTTGTTCCAACACTCTATTCCCAAAATTTCTTTCAACTCTTTGTAGCAGCTTCTCCTATCCATTTAGGTCTTCATTGAATTTTTTGACAATATATGCTAACTGATCCAAAATGGGTTGAGTATTATCAACCTCAATACTCAGAGTATCAACAAATAAGCTCTTTATGTCTTCAAAGACTTAATTTTCTTTCTTCTACTCTTCTCTAAGCTTTTGTTTCTTAGCTCTTCTTCAGTAGTTCACCCATGGTGTTTATTTGATCAAGGGTGAGGGTAGAGATATCCCAATTTGGAATAACTATATCCTCGTCTAGATCAATAGTTACTTTTCCTTTTCCTTTTTCTTTTAGAATGGTGGAAATAATTTGTTTACCCCTCTCTGAGACTTTAGTACTCAGTTGAGACTAGTTCTCAACTGTCATTGTACTAGCTATGAATATACTTGGAATAGAAAAAATTGTGGAAATTAATGGAGTATCAATAAATGTTGAAATAGCACTAGCAATAGAAATACCTTGTTGCTGCTTGATTAAGCCATGTGATGAAGGGATTAGCTACTTGGTAGATGAAGTGTTGGGCACTTCTATCAATGTATCATTTAGATGAATAGAGTCTAAGCTTGGTTGGGTGCTTGGTATAGTAGTGGTATCCACAACCAACTTGGTAGAAGCTTTTTTTGAGTCTGATTGGACTAAGGCTTTGCTCAGAGAGTGAGGAAATGAGGTCATGACTATTGTTGCAATTTTCTCTGCACATGTTTCCTCAATGCCTTGAATATCTATAAGGCTTACTCTTGTAGCTTCTTTTTCTTCCTCCTCATCATCCAAATTTACATCATCTAACTCATCATCTTTTATCTCTACATTTTCTTTCTCATCCTCATCTTCACCATCCTTGTCATCAACATGCACTACTAGGTTGGTGTAACCTATAAATGTTTTTCCATGTTTTTGTAGTTTCCTTCACCATATATTCAATGTCTTTAAGCAGTATCATGTATGTGCCTAGTTTGAGAGTGAAATTTTTCTCATTTTTCTTCAAGGATTCCTTTACCTCCTTATTACTGAGATTTGGCATGAGTTGCTTCAAGGTCTATTCTTAGATATCCTTGGCAGTCTTCTATGCATTTTCTCATTGTGTTTTTACTACCTTCATAAGCTCATTAGGAATTTGTTGTACAAGCTCATCTAATGATTACTTCCACTTACCTAGCTTGTTCATAACAATATCCTATATCTACCTTGTATCTTCCTCATTTCTTGACTCTTACTTGAGGAATTTGAAACATGTCATGCTTGTTCCTTCTTCCATTTTCTTCAATCTTTCTTGAAATATAGGTGAAGATCTCTTGAAGATAACCTACTCGGTTTCATCTTCACCTAACTTCAACTTCTTTCTTGACTTGGGTGCCCCTCTAGTAAATACAACAAGAGATGATTTGGCAGGTCTGGTTATGCTAAACTTACCTTTCTTTCTTAGAGGCTCTTTTACTCATATTTGGTTTCCTATTCTTCATCCTCTTTGTCATCACCTTCAATATCATCATCATCACCTTTTCCCTTGGTAAGCATTAGAGTAGAACTTTTTTTCTTGGTTCTTTTCAACATCTTCTCTATTCTTTTCCTACCTTTACTCACTACTTGGGGTAGCTTGATTTCAAGCTCAATTCTTGCCTTTGCCTCATTGTAAATTCCAAAATAGGTGGCTTTAGGATCCATAGGCTCATTCAACAAACCCTCAATTACATCTTTAGTGTCATCAATATTAACCTCATACTCTAGAGGTTTAACCCATGTCACTCCAGGTCTAACTACTTGTATGTACACTTTGTCACAATCCACCATGAAACATATATCATCCTTGTAATCTTCTACAAGTTTCTTTGGAATCCTAAATCTATTATGCATCTTCTCCTTGAATGATTCAAAGTAGTTATCCATGATGCTATCAAAAATTTTACCCATTCCTTCTATGTACTCATTAATCTGATATAAAACATATACATCTTTCCTTCATACTATTACACCTTTGGAAGGGAAACTTTTTTAAACAAAGAGGAATAAACATGTGAAAAGAGATCCAAACTTACATGGATTATTCTTTGATCCTCTAATGCTCTCCATATTTTTGTTGAATTGATTCAACAAAAACTCGACAAGGTCGAAGGGTAGGTTATTCTTCACAATCTTATATGCAAGATTGATAGCTTCACATGATACATTTTTTAACCGAATAGAGTTGTATATCTTGTGTGCAATTATATGAATACCAAATTTTAGTTCCATGTCAGTTACTCAACTTAGCTTCATACCTCTTTTGTCCCATTCAAAAAGAGTCTTCTTAGCTTCCCAACCTATGTTTTAGTCATCTTAGCCTTGTTTAGCATGGGAAGCCCAATGATTTTGTGAATCATTTTCTTCGATATCTAAATGGGTTAGTCCAACCATAATTTCCCATTGTGTACAAAACTTAGAATACTTGGCATATGAGAGATGTGTGTCAAACCCTTTGTTTCCAGATGTTGATGTTCAAGTTTTAATGCACTGTCCACACGTAATTTTTTGAATGCTTCATTCATCCTAGGGTTTTGAGTTCCTGAATTGAACAATGGTAAAATAAATGGATATCATGCATGAGTAATACCTTCGATAGAATTTGAGATTGTGCACCGGATGGGTTGAGTGCCTCTACAATCACTAGACTCAACTTGAAATTTGGTGCCTTGCAGTTGACTCCATAGACTAACATTTTAGAACCTTTCTTTGCCTTGCTACTTGAAAATACCATGCTCGATAGGGTTTCTGAAAACTTTGAGAATTCTTCAAAAAAAAAATTCTTAGATTGCTCGGGGGCTTTGAATTTTCTCTTCACAAATAGCTCTAGAAATTCACGGTGAAACATTGTAATTAATTTCTTCCTTTTTAACAAATTTCCTCTTATCGATCGCCATTAATGCTTCATACTTCATACTTTCTCACTGACATGTTTTCCTCCACTTGGTTTATTTTTTAAATTCTTAGGAGACATCTACAGCTTGATGGAGTCATCAACACTCGATAGGAACTACTAACTTCGCAAGCAAAAACAATATGCAACCTGATCTTGCTCAATAAGGTCTTCTACTTTCCATCATACTCGGTGATCCTTGTGCATCTTGAATACTAATTGGATCATTCTACTTGTTGGCTAGAAATAATGTTAGATTACTTCTTTTGAATCATAGTTCTAGTGACCTCCATAAGAAACTAAGTTGAGATGAATGAGTCATCCAACTCATTGAATTGGATATCATTCACTTCATGATCTTGGTTTCTATTCTTTGGATATTTTGGTACCCATTGTTGCCTCATTTTTTTATGATATTATCAGCTTTGGCTTTCTTTTCATCTTTAATTCTACCTATGTTCATATAGTTCTTAGCAAGATGTCCAAGTTTTGTACAAATGAAACATCTTTTTGTAGTATCTCTTTTTCTCATGCAATGTTTCATACAATTTTCTCCAATGTGTCCAAATTCACCATAGTAGTGACATCTAGACCATGCATTGTAATCCCATCCAAATATTGCTTTCTCAATTTATCTACTTGGTTTTAGACTTTGTAGATTTTTGTCCTTGTTTCTTGCAATTGTGACATTTACCTTCAAACTTAGGTTTCTCCTTGCATTCACTTTCTCTATGACCATGCTGATTGCAACTGTAACACTTCCAATTGAACTTTTCTTTTCCATTACTCCAACATTTTTTTTGATGTATGACCTATCTTACCATAGTGATTGCAAGTAGGCCTTTTATTCTTTTGAGCTCCTTGCTGAGATGATTCACCTTCTTCAATGTATACTATTCCAACTTTTCCTTTGTGTCTATACTTACTTTGCGCATTCAATTGATTCATGCTTTCCTAAGATTTCATTATTCTTTCATAGGTTTTATTTTCAATATTGAGATCATTCTATAGTCTTTCATTCTTTGATATTAGGTTCATAAGCTCTTCATTTGCATTAGTTAGTTGATCAATGAAGTCTACTTGTTGAAGGGATAGTTGCATAATTTCATTGCTCTTTTCTTCTATCTCTTCTTTGGCTTTATCTTTTTCTTCCAATACTTCACATAATCTGATTGATTAGATTTCTTGTTCTCTTTCAACTTTTTGACTTCTTTTCTAATAGGTCTTTGATTTCTTCATCAGCTTCATCTGAATTTCTTTTTGGGCATATGTCTTCAATTCTTTCTTCAGTATAGAGATTGTCAATCATTTGTACTGTAAGATCTTTCTTTCTTTTCAATAACTAAGAGAGTTTCTCCTTTTCTTTCGTGAGTTGTCCAATAGCCAATTCCAAATCCAAATTTTCATTATCAATAGCCTTATCCAACTTATATGCCTCCATTGCCTTTGATCGTTTCTCAAGTTGTTAAGCTTATGATGTGAGAACCAAGTGCTCTAATACCAATTGTTGGAAATATAAGGTAGACAAGGTTACTAAGAGGAGAGGGGTGAATCAAGAACCAATAAAACTTTATCTACTTGACATATTAATCCTTCATATAATATTCTAATCTATTTGTATGCATGAAAGAATGAGAGCATTTAAAAATTCATAAGAATTTGACACAAGATATGATAACCTAGAAACCTTCCAATTAGAAACTAAAACTGGGGTGCAGATGATACCCACAAGCTTTAGTACTGTAGTATAAAGTTTACCTGTTAAGGCTTACAATTGACTATTTCTGGTGATTTTCCCTATTAGGAGCAATAAGGATTGTGAGCTCCACCTTGTTAAAGGATTTACAAACATACAATGAAGTATGCACTCGGTTAAGAGATTTAGCAAAGACTATTAAGTCTACCCTGTTAGAGGATTTAACTAATACACCTATTAGGATGAACTAGTGATTGACCTCTAATCTACAACTCTGATTTTCCTGGTTGAGATTCATTGAAATGCAATGATCACCTGACTGTGATAGATAAATCTTTGCTATTCCTTATACTTCTTGTAGCCTTTTTTAATTCACACTCCTTCTCATCATATTCTTCTTCACATACTTAATTGGATATTGTATAATGTTTTACATATATACCAATCCAAATCACAACTTACTAGAGTCAACTACAATACCAATTTCATCACAATTCACAAAGTTGTCCTGATTGCTGTAACTTGGGTTCTAAAGACACACTTGGTGATGTTTTGATACTCAAAAAATACTTCCAACGCTTGAAAATATTTGACACTTGGTTCAACTTGAAGCTCAATCCATACTAATCACTTCCAAGTAGCTTAAACCTGGTCAACACTATGTGACTCACTGAACATTAAGAAACTTGATAGCTTTTGAATCACTCAATTAACACTGCATGACTCAATCAACTCTAGATTCATATGTTAACATATTCAAATCGGTAAACAGAATATAACTCAATTAACATACCATATCTTGGGTAACACTATAAACTTCTTTACTTCCATTGAATAGCTTGGTAGCCTCTGCTATGTTTAGTTTGCACTAAGCATTTTGTTTGTAGCTCACTAAACTCTATGTAGTTTAGCAAACACTGCACATTGACTGATAAACTAAGTAGCAATTGTAGAGCTCAGTAGTAATGTAACCATTTGACTAAGTGTTGAGTCACTCATAGAAAAATTGACCATAATGTCAACAGGATCAACATTAATTGATTCATCATTTCATGTCTTGGTGGTTTCTTGGATCATTTTGGTGCTGCATAGAGATTGTGTTTTGGATCAACAATTTATAAAATGTTTACAAAAGAATGTTGGAGTTCTCAAGATTATGTGCATTATATACTCAAGATGACATTTCCCTTTATTTATCTATTTTGGTAGATAAACTTATGGTACATTAGGTTTGTATATATGTTATTGTGTTATGTCTATCAAAAATAGGAAAGTTGTCAAGCATGTGAAGTTGGCAATTTATATTTCTTTGTAATGGAAATGTGGACCACTTAGACAAGTTTATTGAGGAGTTACTGAAAACTCATAAATGGAACTTTTAGAGTCTTGTCACTACATTATATTTCATACACACTTATCATTTTAGAAATGAACCTTTCGATATTTTTGGGCATAGCTACTCATGGAGTTAGCCTACTAGCAATACCCTTCTTTGGTTTGGAACTTTCCCTTGTTATAGAAAACCACCACATCTATGTCACCTTAAATAAAGTTGTTTTTTATTTCATTAGAATTATTTTGTTTGTGGTTTTTTCAAGTTTGGATTTCCATGTCATATCTGGTGTTCATTGTGTCACTATACCTATGTTATTAATGCTTATCATTTGATGGTGTATTTTTTGAAAACAACTGATCAATTGTATATTGTCTTTGATATTCTAGTGTTTTGCAAGTTTAGAAGATAGTGTCTATCAAGTTCACTCTCATGTCGAAGAGAAGTTCATGGAAGTTGAGTGTTAACCAGGCTCACTTGGTTAATGAAGAAAATTTGGATGAAACTAGTGCTAACCAAGCTCACTCAATTACCAAAGGAAGTTAGTGAAGATGCAGTGTTAACCGACTTCACTTGGTTAACACAAGAAAATCATTTTTGAGTTAGTATCTACTGAGAAGGCTCGACTAATGAAGGATTTTCTTATTTTGAGTTTAATTAATTTGTTTGTTCTAGTCAACTAGGGAGATGGATATTGATTATTCTAAGATGTATTCAAGCCGACATGACAATGTTTATGATATAAGTATAAGGTCAAGTTGAGGATTGAAAAAGTGTACAAGTGGATGAAAGAAAATGAAATCCTTAGGGGAAGCAAATTAGAAGGGTTAGAAAAGTATCCTTGAGGAGTTGCAAAGATACATTCAATCAGGGAGGACCAGGTATTCAAGTTAAAGTTGAGATCTGAAATCAACAATATAGTTGCATCATAAGTTGGGTCATATCATTATTACTCTCTAACCATTGTAGCAATGAACTAAATCTCCCAATAGAGTTGGCTTTAAAACTATTTGTAAATCCTCTAACAAGGTGGTGTTTCTAGATTGAAGTGTCTAAAGACCTCTAACAAGGACACTCCTAATAGGGTGATTAAATCCTCTAACAAGATCACACCTAATAGTGTATTTTATAACCTTTAACATGGTTGGCCCCTACTAGCGCTCACTTTAGAAGACTGAAAATTAGTAACTAGTTGCAATTGGTGGTTTTCCCAAATTGAGTTTCCACATTAAATATTGTTGTCACTTGTGTTCATGCTATTTCTTTCATGTGTAACAATAGTTCCATCAAATTTTATGTTTTGTATTGACATCTAAGGGATCTGGGATTTATTTTTTGTTGTAACTAATTCACCCCTCCCCTCTCAGTTACTCTTATATTTCCAACAATTGGTATCAGAGCTTTTGGTGCTTGCAGAAAAGGTTTCAAGTACCTAAGCTAAAAATTAAGATGTCTTACAGAAGGGAGATCCCCAAGTCGAACATAGATAACTTCCATGCATGTCAAGAAATTATGAAGTTACATTTGTCAACCATAATTGATTTAGGTCTAAAATATCTTAATGCTAAGTATGTGGCACCTGCTCAAACCATGACTATTAAAGAAATTGCAAAGAAGAAGAATCATAATATTATGATGATTGATATGGCTTCAACTCTCAACTCTGCCAAATTTGATGAAGTCAAAGACTATAGTATTGCTTATGAGATGTGGATCAAGCTAAAATTCATCTATGGAGGAGATGATAATGTAAGAAGAGCCAAATTTGAAAGTCTCATAGGATAACTTGATCAAATAAAGATGAAAGAAGATGAGAACATTGCAAAGTACAATGATAGAATCAAAGCCAATGTTTATGCAATCAAAGCCTCAAGAGGAAAGATTGAAGATGAAACAATGATAAGTTTCTTAGAAAAATTCTTCCTATATATGCAATTAGAGTTACAAAAATTTAAGAGATGAGATCTAATCGAAAGAATGATATAGTAGTGGATACAATAGTTGGAAGATTGACAACATTTGAGCTAGATAACTATGATAAATATGTTCCTAGTTCTAGCAATCTTGAGTCTAAATTTAAAGTTAAGATGTCACTCAAGAATATAGATAAAAATTCTAAAGGAAAACAATCTAAAAGTGAAGAGGAAGACAATTTTGACAGTGATCTTGAAGCCATAGAATCATTACTTGCAAGAAGGTATCCCAAAGGCAAAGGGAAGTACAAAGGTAAAATTCCTTTAAGCTATTTTTCTTGTGAAGAAATTGGTCACATTGTTGCAAGGTGTCCAAACAAAGAAGACAAAGATGAAAAGAAGAACAACAAGTACAAAGGCAAGAAGGATTTTAAAAGCTACAAGAACAAAGGTAAGAAGTCTTGTTTTATGGCTAAAGATTTAGATAGCAGTGATGATGATGAAATGGTCTAAATTGTTCTAAAAGATGAATCTGATGATGAAGAAAATAAAATGGCACTTATCTCTCATGTTAGCAAAAATGATACATGTATTATTTTTAGTGGTTGTTCACATCATACAACTGGTGATAAAACAGATTTCGAACATATGCAACACTATGATGGTGGAAGTGTAAGATTTGGAAACAATGAACCATGTTGCATAAAGGGAAAAGGTTGTATCTCACTAACCAATGAACTTAAATATGATAATGCTTATTGGGTTGAAGGATTGACGCAAAATCTAATGAGTGTGGCATAATTGAATAATATTGGATTCAAGGTAGAATTCATGAATGGGAAGGCCAAGCTACTAGATAGAAAAGGAAATCTAGTTGGCTCCGGTAACCAAATAAAAGGTAACTTATTCAATGTAGATCTTAGTGAAAGTTCATATTTCATTGCTCAAGTAGAAGAGAGCTAGTTATTGTATATGAGTAATGTTAGTATGCTAATAGAAACCAAATTTAAATAAAGCTTCTACAAACTAAACAAAATTCATAAACTTCAAGATAGACTAAGATGAACTCTCAATTGAGAATATGAGCCATTAATGGGCTCTCTCAATGAGAAGCTCTCTTGTTGAGTAGCTTTGTCTAAATAGATAGGATGTATGCTCAATATGCTTCCAAAAGCTTCAATGGATGATTGTGGATTTTTGGTGTGGATATATGGTTTTAATATGGATTTGGCTCTCAAAATAGCATTATAACTTTACTTCATGGATTGTGTTATTTTGCAAAGGGGAAGGATCCAATTTATAGGCAAGAGGCTTGAGGGATTGAGGGCTAAGATGCAAGGATGGGAAAAAGCTTATGGAGGGCTCAGATTGCATGAGAGGAGAGCACATGGATTGTGCTTCCTTATAGCCAATCAAGGAGTGACACATGTCACATGGTGAGAGGATGGAGGAAAGGGCAAGGATGAGTCAACAAAGGTGGCTCAAGAGATAAAATCTTCATAAAGACCCTCATAATGACTTGTAAGAGCAATAAAAGGGCTTGTAAGAGTCATTTATGACCTAGTGGACTTCATAAAGTTTTATGGTTGAGATATTTTGAGGGTGATGAGAGCAAATTCGACTTGGACTTGATTAGCAAGGCTCTAAGCTTGCTTAGGCTTGTGAAAATGATTAGAGGATGGATTAGGATGGTTTAGGATTAGCTTAGGGATAGGCAAGTGGATGGCATTTAATGAGGGTGGGTGAAGGAGGAGATATTTGTTAGCTTTGGCTTGGGTTAGTAAGTCTTAACCCATGTTTAGGGAATGTGACAAGGTTAGGAGGGGATTAGGATTAGGTTTAAAGACATCTTCTAGAAGAGTCTAGATTTTGGATGAGGATAAAGACTTTCTAGAATAGTCTAGAATTTCCTAGGATGAGGATGGAGACTTTCTAGAAGAGTCTAGAACTTCTTAGGATGAGGATAAATTAGATTTTTAGGAAATAAATAAAGTTTTATTTATTTCAAGGGTTTGGGTTGAGGAGATATTTATTAAAACTTTTTTAATAAACATGAGGATTAATATTTAATTTTAATTAAATATTTTGAGTTGGGATTAGGGGTAGGAAATGATGGGATTAGCCTTTAATCAAAATTAAAGAAGGATTAGAAGATTTTGGAAGAGGTTATTGGTCACAAGGAAATTGGCAAACTTTTGGGAAAAAAATAAATTTTTTATTTATTTTAGGATTTTTGGTCAATTTATTAATTAAATAATTAATAAATAAAGAAATAATGTTTAAATGAGATTTAAACATTTTTGGGAGGGATTCCTTAATTAAATATTTTTAATTAAGATAAAAGGATTTAATGGCATAAAAATTAATTAATTAATTAATTAAATAATTAATTAATTAATTAATGATGATGTCATCGGGAATTTTTCAAAAAATAAAAATACTTTATTTTCTAAAGGATTTTTAGGTGTCTACAGTTATGACATAAGAAGTTGTGTCATGTGAACTTTGATAACTTGAACAAGATAAGAAAAAACATAAGAGTGAGAGGTATTCCTTGTTTGAGGAAACTTGATATCGGCCTATGAAAAAATTGTCAAATTGGTAAGATGGGCAAGACAAGTTTCAAAAGATAGAACTATCATTCTAAAGAAGCCTTGGAGCTAGTTCATACAGACCTTTGTGGACCTATTAGAATTGAGAGCTATAGTGGAGATAAGTACTTTATTTTATTTATTGATGATTATTCTAGAATGATGACTATAATGTATTTGAAAGAAAAGTCTAAAGCTTTTCAAAAGTTTAAGTGGTATTTGGCAAGAGTAGAGAAGGAAACATGAAAGAAGCTAAAGTATTTGAGATCAAATAGAGGAGGTGAATTAATTTCTAATAGGTTCAATGAATTCTACACTAAAAGAGGAATCACAAGACAAGTATAAACCCCTACTACACCATAGCAGAATGGTATAGAAAAAAGAAGGAATCAATCAATCATGGATTGTGCAAAAACCTTGATGATAGAAAAGAATGTTGCAATCAAATACTAGAAGGAAGCAATCAATACATTAGTTCATACCTTGAATATATTACAGTGGAAGAAAGACTCCAACCAAACTCTTCATGAACTATGGTATGGCTGCAAACCTAATGTAAGTTAATTGAAAGTTTTGGTAGCAAATGTTATATTATGAAAGAGACTAGAAAAGGAAAATTTGATGTGAAAGGTGATGAAGGCATATTCCTAGGATATTCTAGTCGAAGTAAAGCATATAAATGTTTGAATCTAACAACTCATAAGATCATAGAAAGTGCACATGTGGGAATTGATGAGTTTGTAGAAAAGAATGAAGAAGAGAGCAACAAAGAACCTACAAATTACAAAAAGTTTATTTACTCTGAATTTGATACATTGCTAAATCTAATTGAAAGTCAACAAAATTCACCTCCCAAGTCCTCAAAATCTCTAGAAGCACCCGAGTTGCAACCATTGCAACCTGAGTCTAAATGTGAAGGACTCGAGTCATAGATAGTGGGACTTGGGCATGATGGAGATGATCATAGCGAGGCAAGTGGAACAAGTTCTAGATCCAAAGTACATGTGTTAGCAAGATATGTTAGAAGGCACCATGCACTTGATCATATCATTAGAGACAAGTAAAATGGAACTATGGCAAGGAAAAAATTGAAAGGTACATGTTTTGTTATTGAATTTGAACCTAGATTAGTGAAAGATGTTTTGGATAATGAAAGTTGGATTGAAGAAATGAATGAAGAGATAGAATAAATAGAAAGGAATAAGACTTGGAATCTTATTCCCAGACCCAAGGGTAAGAATGTTATTGACATAAAGTGGGTTTTTAGAAATAAGCAAAATAAAGATGGAGAAGTTTCAAGAAACAAAGTAAGGTTAGTATGCAAAGGCTATTCTCAAGAAGAAGGTATTGATAATGGTGAAACTTTTTCTCTTGTTGTAAGATTAGAAGGTGTTAGGACCTTAATTTCTTATGCTGGACATAAAGGATTTAAAGTTTATCAGATGGATGTCAAATCTACATTCTTGAATGGAATTATTGAAGAGGAAATCTATATTGAGCAACCTGAAGGTTTTGTAGATCCCAGCAAAAAGGATATGGTTTGGAAGTTGTAGAAAGAAAATTGTATGGTCTCAAGCAAGCTCCTAGAGCTTGGTATGAAAGACTTCATAACTATTTAATGAAAATTGGTTTTCAAAGGACAAATGATAACAAAATCCTATATATCAAAGGACCAAACAAGAAGATTTGTTTCACAGAGATCTTTGTGGATGATGCATTGTTTACTAGAAATGGTGAATTGTGCAAAGCCTTTTTAGAGGAAAAGAGCAAAGAATTTGAGATGTTTATGTTTGGAGAGGTACAATTCTTTGTTGGATTATAGATTCAATAGAAGAAATATGGTATCTACATTACTCAATCTAAGTATATCAAGGAGATATTTAAGAACTTTGGAATGAAGGATTCAAGATTAGTTGGAATACCTATGTCTATTGGACATAAGCTTTCAAAAAAATATGATTGCAAGGAAGTAGATCATACAACATACAACTCAATGATTTGAAAATTACAATATGTAGTGCATACAAGGCCTTATATTGCATTAGCAATTGGTATGGTGGCCGCAAGCTTCTTAGCAGATCCTAAAGAAATTCATATGATGAAAATCAAGATAATCATGAGGTATCTCAAGGGTATTGAAGAATATGAATTATAGTATAAGAAACGAGGCAATTTAGATTTGAAAGCCTTCATAGATGTTGATTGGGCAAGAAGTGTTGATGAAAGACAAAGCACCTTTGTTGGAGAATTCTTTCTTGGTAAAAGACTAGTGTCTTGGACAAGTTAGAAGAAAAAATGTATTTCTCAGTCTACAACAAAGGTAGAGTATGTTGCAGCAATAGTTAATTGTTCAAATTTTGTTTGGTTCAAGCAATTGTTAGTAGGTATGAAGGTAGAGATCAAGGATCCAATGGTTATCTTCTATGATAACACCAATATAATTAATATATCAAAGAATCCTGTGATGCATACCAAGACCAAGAACATTGCAATAAAATATCATTTTCTGAGAGAATTGGTGCAAGACAAAGAGGTAAGATTGGAATATGTGAGTACTAAAGATCAAATTGTAGGGATATTCACTATGTCATTACCTAAGGATGTATTTCTATATCTAAGAGGTAAGTTAGGGGTCATTCCCCTATCTAAAACTCACTAAATGAAGTTTAGTGATGCATCAACCAGAGCATGTTGAAGACCAGACAAGTTGATGTAACATTGAAAGGGAAGATTACACATGAATCTATATATGAGGTACATTGACATTCACTGAATATTGTATTTGGCATAAAATGTCAAGAGGAAAAGTTTGGCTATCATATCACAAAAATTTTCTAAAGAGGAAGACTTTAATATCATAGTCATACATTAGAGAAATTTTGTTTGAAGATGTCAAAAAGGTAGAACTTGGTCTGATATCAAAAGGATAGAGTTTTCTATCAGAAGAAAATGTTGAAGATAGAGTTTTCTGACAGAGAGAGAAACTGACATTAGAGGGAGTTCACATGATAGAGAGAGTACTCATGGATGAGAATCATAATTAAAATAAGGATATTATCCTTACTATTATTTTTCTCTAAAATTTCATTGTATTATGACATATTGTGTTGCCATCAATCCCAAAGAGGGAGATTTTTTAAAACAATTGATTAATTGTATATTGTCTTTGATGTTACACAAAATGTCATATCTTTACTAGTCAGTGTATGCCAAGCTAAATTGAGAAATGAAGACTATTTCTTGTGCCTGCTGAGCATTCTAGTATTTTCCAAGTTTAGAAGATAGTGTCTACTAAGTTTACTTGGGCATCAAAGAGAATTTCACAAAAGTTGAGTGTTAACCGAGCTCACTCAGTTAACAAAGAAAAATTGGATGGAACTAGTGCTAACTGAGCTCACTCATGTACCAAAAGAAGTTAGTGAAGATGTCGTGTTAACTGAGTTGACTTGGTTAATATAGGACAATCATTTATGTGTTAGTATCTACTGAGTAGGGTCAACTAACAAAGGAATTTTGAGTTTAATTTGTTTGTTGGTTCTAGACAACTAGGAAGATGGATATTAATTATTCTAAGATGTATTCAAGCCGACTTGACAATGTTTATGATATAAGTGTAAGCTCAAGTTGAGAATTGAATAAGTGTGTAACTAGATGAAAGAATAAGAGATGCTTAGAGGAAGCAAATTAGAAGGATAAACATAATAGCCTCGAGGAGCTGCAAAGATGTGTTTGACTAGGAAGGATAAAGTATTTGAGCTAGAGTTGAGATATGAAATTAGTAATACAATTGCATCAGAAACTAGGTCATATCATTGTTACTCTCTAACCATTGCAGCTGTGAACTAAATCTCTTAACAGAGTTGTCTTAATAGCTTATTTTAAATTCTCTAAAAAGTTGGCATTTCTAGATTGAAGTGTTTAAAGACCTCTAACAAGGCCACTCCTAACAGGGTGATTATATCCTCTAATAGGGTCACACCTAACAGTCTATTTTGTAACATTTAATAGGGTTGGCACCTAATATGGCTCACTTCAGGAGAGTGAAAATTAGTAACTAGTTGCAATTAGCGATTTTTCCCAAATTGGGTCTCCACATTAAATCTTAGTGTCACTTGTGTTCATGCTATTTCTTTCATGTGTATGCAACTAAGTTAATTAAGGTTAATCACAGATAATATCTTAAGTTCTACATGTTCAGTATTTTTTGAGTAATAGTTGTTATTTTAGTGGTTACTGAGTTAAAACATATTTTTAGTGTTAACCAAGTACCTATGTGTTAATTGAGCAACAATAGTTTCATTAGAGTTTATGTTTTGTATCGACATCTAAGGTATCTGAGATTTATTTTTTGTGGTAATTGATTCACCCCTCCCCTCTTAGTTACTTCTCTTATATTTTCAACAATATTAACCAAAATATCTTTAGTATTAGTGGATGCAATTTTTTTTTATAATTGATAATTAGAAAAACATTTAACAGTGTGTAGAATAAATGATTTCCCACTATTTATTCAACATATTCAACAATCCGTATAAGAGCTTGATTTTTTTTGGCATGAAACTTAACAACTTGATGTAGATAGCATGACACACAAATTGAATATCCCTGTGTTTGATAGATATGATTAAAGTTCATGGAAATGTCAAATGAAAGTATACTTGATATCATTTTTTCAGCTATAAGATATGGAAGAAAATAGTGACAAAGTGTGTATACCCTACAAATTGTAACATTTTAACAATATTGAGCTCAAGGTAGAATTCATGAATGGTAAGGCCAAGCTGCGAGATGGGAAAGGAAATCTAGTTGGGACTAGCAATCAAACAAAAGGTAATCTATTCTATCTTGATCTAACTGAAAGTTCATGTTTCCTAGCTCAAGTAGAAGAAACTTGGTTATGGCATAAGAGGTTAGTTCACGTGAATTTTGATAATGTGGTCAACATAAGAAAGAATAGAAGAGTGAGATGCATTCCAAGCCTCAAGAAACCTAACATGGGCATGTAAAAGAATAGTCAAATTGGTAAGATGGGAAAGACAAGCTTTAAGAGAAAGAACTATCACTCTAAAGAAGTTTTGGGGCTGGTTCATACATACCTTTGTGGACCTATTGGCATAGAAATCTACTATAGAGATAAGTACTTTATTTTATTCATTGATGATTATTATAGAATGATGACTGTAATGTACTTGAAGGATAAATCAAAAGCATTTCAAAAATTAAAGTGGTATTTGGCTAGAGTAGAGAAACAAACAAGAAAGAAACTGAAGTGTTTGAGGTTAGTCAAAGGAGGAGAATTCAGCTCTAATGAATTCAATGAATTCTACAATGAAATAGGAATCAAAAGATAGGTATCAGCCCCTGGTATAGCTCAACATAATGGCATAGTAGAAAGAAGAAATAGATCCACCATAGATTGTGCAAGAACACTAATGATAGGGGAAATGTTATAATCAAATACTGGAAGGAAGCAATCAACACTGTAGTTCATACCTTGAACCAAGATCAACTAAAGAAAGATTCAAAATAAATACCTTATGAATTATGGTATGGTTATAAACCTAATTTATGTTACTTCAAAGTATTTGGAAGAATATTTTATATCTCAAAAGAGACAAGGAAAGGAAATTTTGATGTGAAAAGTGTTGAAGGTAGATTTCAGGGATACTCCAACAAAAGCAAAGCATATGAATGTCTTAATCTAACTACTCATAAAGTTATAGAAAGTGCATATATAAAGATTGATGAGTTTGTTTAAAAGAGTGAAGAAAAAAGTACTAAGGACCCTAAAAACTATAGAAACTTTATGTGCTATGAACCTGATACTTTACGTAAAGTTCAACTTAATACAATTGGGAATCAACAATCTTCACCACTCGAGTACCAAAAATCTCTAGTTCAACTTGAGTTGCAGCTATTTTAACCCAAATGACAATTAGAAGGACTTGAGTTTCAGCTAGTGGAAACTGAGTCGTAGTCTAAAGGACCTGAGTCATAGACAGTGGGACCCAAGCATGATTTAGAAGATCATTTTGAGCATGGTGAACTGAGTCATTCAAGTGCTAAATCCAAGGAGAAGATACATGGGCTTTCTAGATATGTTAAAAGGTGTAATGCACCTAAGAAAATCATTGGAGATTAGTCAAAAGGCACAATGACAAGCAACAAACTGAAAGATACATGTTTTCTTATTGAATTTGAACCTAGAACTATTAAAGATGCATCAGATAATGAAATTTGGATTGAGGCTTCGAACAAAGAGATAGAACAAATTGAAAGGAATAAGACTTGGTCTCTTGTTCCTAGACCCAAGGATAAGAATGCAATTAGCACAAAATGGGTATTCAAGAAATAAGTTGAATGAAAATGGAGAAGTGTCGAGGAATAAGGCAAGGCTAGTATGCAAGGATTATGCTCAGGGAGAAGGTATTGTCTATGGAGAAAAAATTTCTCCTATTGCTAGGCTAGAAGGTGTTAGAACACTACTTTCTTATGTTTTTGATTAGATAAACAGGTTTTACAGGGAACCTGAAACCCAAAAGTTAATACACAAAAAGGCTGATAATAAGCGTGAAAGCCTAGCCAAAAAAGTTTAAGTTCATAGGCTGATAATAAGCGTTAAGCCCAGCCAAAGGAAAGAGTTATGAGAAAAGACTAGGAAAAAAAACAAGCAAAGCTACGGCCTAAAGCTAGAACAAAAAGCCTAAAGATGTAATAATAAACAAAAGAACAGGCGAGAGTTATTCCTTGTTCTTTCACTCTAGGTCTTGCATAACCTAAGCAACCTCAAAGGCCAGTTTATTCTCCTCCACTTCCATCTGTTGCATCCTTTGGTTCCCTTGGTCCTGATCAGGAATGGAGTTGTCCTTTGCAGAGTCATCCACTGTTCTGGCCTCATCCTTGTCTTTTCTGTCCTCATCTTCATGCATTTCTCTGTCTCTGATCCAGCCCATGAGAGAGATGATGTTGTTGTTAATGGATCTTAACAAGGAGAACATCTGATTTGCAAGGTTGTGATTGTAGTTTTCTAGGTTGTGTATCCTTTTTTCTACCAAACTGAGCCTGTCAGCCGAATCCATCCTCCTGTTGGCATCCATCCCTTTCCTTGTTGCCTCAATATGTTTCACCTAATCTTTGACCTCCTCAAGCTCATGGAAAAGCCATTTGATTGATCTAAAATTATCAATCATACTGTTACAAGCATTATTCAAGAGGTTTATCCCTGTCTCCCTGGCTTTGTCCAAAATAGCCACAATCAACGAATCAATGAGTTCTTCTAGCCACTGTTCTTCTTGATTATCCATGAGAATTCGGGGATTCATGGCCTTCCTGAAGATGCCCATCTTGGAAGTCTTGACATTGAAGTTGATCCACGCTTTCCTCCTATCATTAGTCTATACTTCCCCTTCTGCATACCCCGCTTTGTCCTCCTTCTGCTCCTCAGGATGGAGATGGACAGGAGAAAGGGGCAGCATAAACGCCTCCTCAAATTGACAGCGCACTTCCTCCAAACTCTCCCTCTTGCATTTCTTCCTTCCACTTTCCTCTTTAATTTCCTCCTACGTCTCCTTAACCACCTCCTTAGACTTTGGTTCCTCCTCATCATCACTGTCTCCCTCCTCTGCCTTCTCTGGAGGCTTTTTCCTGAGATCCCTAGGGATTTTTCTATTGGGGGTTATGGGGGAGGGTGATTTTTTAGCAAGGTAAGTCGTTGCTTTCCCCGAAGAAGAGATCCCTCCTTTCTTAGAGCTAAGGCTCTGAATATCATCTGAGTTAGAGGAGTAATTGGAACTACCAGACTCCACATTCTCTATTTGAGGGGGGGCAATGCTTATAGTTTGACCTTTGAAGTGCTCGTGGATAAGCAACAGTAGCCCCTCATGCAAAGCTAGGTTAGCAATGGGCTTCTTTTTGAAGCTATCCACCGCCTTTCTCATTGAGATTAACAAATAATAAGGAAAGGAAATTTTGGCCTTATTTCGAAAATGATTCAAAATGACAAAGTGGTGGGTTTGGGCTCTATCAAACCTAGGGTCCAAAGTAATGTACTCAATAACAGCTCTCAAAACATACCTCCACTACTTCTTCATGGAGTCAGGGACATAGTAGGTGTCAATCCTTTTCAATGCCTTCAATTCTTTCTCACTCTCCACAAAGTCCCTAACCACATTGGCTGAGAGCTTCTTATCCCTGAAGAATTTAAAACCCTCGATAGGGTTTTCAGTGATAGCCGCAATCACCTCCTCTGTTATCCGGAAGAAGATACCATTCACCTTCACCTTGCCATCCTTCTAGGACCCCACCATGCTTTTGGTCACCTCCTAATCGAATCCATGCAACTTCATGATATAATTGGTAACCCCACCCTCTTCAAGCTTTTCCACACTTTTGGCCTACTTCTCCATTTCTCAAAATCCCCCATCGGCTCCTTTCTACATCTCTCACCAACCATTTCCGCACACTACACACCCACTTTACTCATGTGCTCTTCACTTTGTGACTAAAATGGACCTCCGAGAGTAAGCAAAGAATAGAGAAAAATAACCTTGTTGTTGCCCCATAAGTGATTGAAATAAACAACCCACAAAGCATGTCGATTAATCAATAAACGATTACTGCATTTACAATTTCCCATGCTTCTATTATGAAAAGTACCCTTATTGCTTAACCCCTTCATTTTCATAATTAAAGCTTGATTTTCTTAGTAATTCCTTGGATTTTATCCAAGTCGATCAAAATTTTAACATCCGCCAGCAAACAAGTTCTGGGAAGCCAAGTCATTTTTTGGTTTGCGTTGACCCCTATATTTGCAAACCTGTCGGCAACTGGGTTTGCTTCCTGAAAAGTATGGGTGATGTGGATTCTATTAAATTTGGCAAGGGTCTCTCTAGTCTCATCAATGAGATTTGCAATCATCCAAGATGGATACAAATTGCCATTGATGGACTTTATAATGTTATTCGAGTCCCCTTCAAGCCATAAATTGGTGACCCCAATTTCAAAAGCCAATTTAATCACATTGCACGCTGTGTTGGCTTCGGAAAAATGATTTTTTTGGAAACCCAATGGGAGAGAAAAAGCTGCAATACTATCTCCATTTTCATTCCTTATCTCACCTCCACTACCTGAGGATCCTGGGTTGCCCTTGGAGGCTCCGTCGAAGTTGGCTTTGTGCCAGCCTTCAGGGGGGAGGAGGCACTTGGCTTCTTGTCTTTTCCTCGCTCTGTCTTTTACCTTCTCCTTTTTCCTGCCTCCTATCTCAAAAAATCCCCCCTTCCTTAGTAAAAAATTATCCTTTATGTTACCAAAGATCTTGCTTCCAACAACTAAAGTCAGCTCCTCCGTATCTCTAAAAATATGATTGTTTCTCTCCTTCTATATGCTCCAACAAAAATGGGGCAGGAGCCAGGAGCTAATTTCCTGCAAGGTAGACCCATTGAATATGTTGTGCCATTGATAGAAAAAGTCCAGAAGGTTGGAAGGAAAACACCAGTTGTGGCCTAGGTCTTGGGTGAGGAAGCCCCAAACTATCTTGGAGTAAGAGCAATGAACAAACAAATGATTACCTATCTCCAACTCTTCTTTGCAAAAAACACATCTGCTAGGCATGATATGACCTCTTTTGATGAGATTTTCCTGGGTGAGAGTTTTGTCCTGAAGAGCCAACCAAAAAAACATGTTGACTTTTGGCATGAGGCCCGGGAGCCAAGCCCTTGACCAAGGGGGAGACTCTTTTAAGCTCCATAAAGCAGAGTACCTAGATGCAACCAAATAGAGCCCATTGGTAGTATCCCTCCAAACTAGTTCATCCTTATTACTTCTTAGGGATAAGGAATTAAGCATGATCATGATTGGTTTGAGGTCCTCTGAGATAATGGAAAGGTCCTTCCATCCCTGTTCGGTCCTGTAATTGCTGACTTTGTGCCCAAAAAGGTTGATGCAATAATTAGCCCATGATCCATAGCTGGGGTTATTCATAAGGGGGCCTTGAGAAAGCCAACAGTCAGACCAGATCAAAATATTCTCCCCATTACCCAGCTTCCAGGAGACATTAGAGTTTTCCAAGTCCCTAGCTTTTAATAAACCATTCCAAACAACTGAGCCTCTTGGGATATCCTCACTGAATAGAGTGAATTGAATAGAGGGACTTTTTATATACTTATTTACCATAGTGTCTCTCCATTCCCTCGTGCTACTAAAGATGTGCCAGATTTGCTTAGCTAGGAGGGCCTTATTAAGGTGAGTGAGCTTCCTGATTCCCAAACCTCCTTTCTTCTTAGGGAGTAAAAATTTATCCCAAGCAACAAGGGGATACCTTTTATTCCTTTCAGTTCTCATCCATAAAAAATCCATTTGGATTTTCTCCATCCTCTCTGCATATTTCACCGGTATGGTAAAAGGGCTCAGAGCATATATTGACAAGTTTTGGAGGATGGATTTAACTAGTTGACATTTTCCAGCTTGGCTAAAAATGGCTCCTTTCTAGCAACTAGCTTCTTACTGAACCTTTCCATGATTTCATTCCAGAAGGATTCAGATGGGGTCATTCCCAAGGGGAGACCAAGGTAGGTAGAAGGAAGATTCCCCACCTGACAACCCAAGATTATGGAGATTCTCTTCTGTCTTTCCTTCGGAGTATTGATAAAGAAAATAGAGCTTTTGTCCAAATTGATGAGCTGCCCCAACCCTCTAGAATAGGTTTCCAAAGTGTCTTTCATAGCCTTGGCCTCCTTGATCGAGGCCTCTCCACCCATAATAGTATCATCAACAAATTGTTGATGCATAAAGGGGGTGCATTTAGAAGAAGGTTTACAACCTTTGATCCTCCCTTCTTTCTTTTTCTTCTCCATGAGTCTGCCAATACATTCTGCCAAGATAATAAAGAGTATTGATGATAGAGGATCCCCCTGACGAAGGCCTCTATTAGGTTTGAAGAAATCCGAGGGGGATCCATTCACTAAAACAGCTAGAGAGGGGGTGGTGACCAGCTGGGAGATTAGCTTGCATGATTTGACATCAAAGCCAAAAGCCTTCAACAACAAATCCAAAAAAGACCAATCGACCCGATCATAAGCTTTGGACATGTCTAGTTTGAGTAACATCCCTTCTCTCTTTCCAGCCTCCATAGAGTGAATCACTTCATGCACCATCATAATCAAATCTAAAATCTGTCTACCCGGGACAAAACAAAATTGTTGCTAAGAAATAATTAGGGGGAGAATCTTAAGTAGCCTCAAAGTGAGCACCTTTGAAATGATCTTATAAAATGAGTTGCATAAGCTGATGGGTCTAAACTTATCCAGAGTGTCGGCTCTTGGCACTTTGGGAATAAGAACTAAGAATGTGGAGTTGATTTCCTTCAAAATACTTCTGGCTCCAAAGAACTCCTGAACGGCCTTAACGACATCCTTCATAATGAAAAGTCAATACATTTGGAAAAAGAAGGTGGGAAAACCATCAGGTCAAGCTGATTTATTCTCCGGAAGAGAAAAAAGAGCTTCTCTTACTTTAGAATTAGAAGGAATGGCCTGGAGCAGATTATTATGGTGCAGTTGGAGGATCTGAGGGATACAAGAGATGATGTCGTCCTGGTCCACTTTAGAAAGTAAAGGATCCCAAGATAGAAGAGAGGAGAAAAAAGAAACAGCTTCAAAAGAAATTTCTTCTTCCTTAGTTAGCACACCCTAACCTTTCTTCATGCCAGAAATTCTGTTATTAGCTCTATGATTAAGAGTGGATAAATGGAAGAACTTTGTGTTCTGGTCTCCTTCCTTGAGCCAATTGATTCTAGATCTTTGCCTTCGGAACTTTTCCTCTTTGCTAATAATGTCATGTAAATCAGATAGGATGTACAGCTCTTCTTCCCTATCCGAGGCATCATACCCATTTTCTTGAATGGAGGCTTGGATAGAAGAGAGATTTGCAGAGAGATCCTCTTTAAGAGAGAATAAATGACCAAAATCTGACTTATTCCAAGCTTTTACCATCCTTTTAACATTAATGAGTTTTCTAGCCACCCTGAACATTGTAGTGCCTTCCACATCTATGCTCCACCAGACCTTAATTCTTTTTAAAAGGTCAGGGTGGGAGGTCCACATTTTCTCAAAACAGAAGGGAGGAGGTCTACACGGATCAAAAGGATCAATTGAGAGGGAGATGGGGGAGTGGTCGGACCCTATTCTAGGCAAAAGAGCTAACTTGCAAGAGGAGGACTACAACCAATCAGGAGAAATGAGGGCTCTATCTAGTCTAACCTGAATACACTCCTTGCCTAATCATTTATTGGACCAAGTGAAGTCACCTCCCATTAGATCCAGATCCAAAAAAGACAATCCATTGATGAAGTTAGAAAGGTCATGCTTGCTATCCCATTCCTGAGGAAGACCACCCTTCTTCTCCTTATCTAGAAGAGGCATGTTGAAGTCTCCCATAATGATTCCTTTTTTCATGTTACTATTTTGTACCAGCCCTTCTGCTCTAGACCAGTAGAAATTTCTATCTCTCTTATTATTGGGAGCATAAATATTGAGCAAGAACCAAAATTCATTGGAATGGATATGGAACACTTCACAAAAAAGAATATTACCTTCATTGAATATTGATTCCACCCTAAAAAGTTTAGTCTTGTATAAAGTCAGCAGGCCCCTAGAGGCTCCATCAGGATTCAAAGTATATTAGATGGATGTAAAGTTAGCTTTCTTAAATGGAATCCTAAAAGAATAAGTCTAGATTGAGAAGCCTAAATTTTTCATAGATACTAGCAAAAGGAATATGGTTTGGAAATTATACAAAGCTTTTTATAGTCTCAAAAAATACCCTAGAGCCTGGTATGAAAGATTGCATTGTTATTTGATAAAGATTGGTTTTCAAAGGACAAATGATAACAACAATCTATAAATCAAGGAAGGACCATAAAAGAAGATATTGCTAGCATAAATCATTGTAGATGATATATTGTTCATAGGACATGATGACTTGTGTAAATGTTTTCTGATGAAATGAATAAGAAATTTGAAATGTCAATGTTTGGAGAGATCAAATTATTTTTTGGCCTGCAGATTCAACAAAAGAAGGATGGCATCTACTTTACTCAATCAAAGTACATCAAGGAGATATTGAAGAATTTTGGAATGGAATATTCTAGACCATTTGGAACAAATATTTTTACTGGACATAAGATTCCAAAGAGGTAGATTAGACTACATATAGATTTATGATTGGAAAACTTTAGTATGTAGTGCATACAAGAGTTGATATTGCACTTGCAATTGGTATGGTGGTAAGATTTTTTTTTAATCCAAAAGGAAATCATATAACATTAATAAAGAGAATAATGAGGTATATAAAGGGTAATGAATATTGAGGATTGTGGTATATGAAATGAGGCAACTTTTAATTGAAAGCCTTCACTGATGCTGATTGGGTAGGAAGTATTGATGAGAGAAAGAGAACTAGTGGTGGAGAATTATTTCTTGGAAAGAGGCTAGTGTCCTGGACAAGAAAGAAGCAAAATTGCATCTCTTAGTCTACAATTGAAGTAGAATAAGTTACAGTAGAAGTCAATTGTTCCAACATTATTTGGTTCAAACAATTTTCGTTAGGTATGAAGAAAGAAATCAAGAATCTAGTAGTTGTTTTCTGTGATAACATCAATGCAATTAACATTTCCAAGAATATTGTGATGCATACCAAGACTAAACACATTACAATAAAATATCACTTTTTGAGATAATTTGTGCAAGACAAAGAGGTAAGATTGGAATATGTGAATACAAAGGAACAAATCTAGACATATTCACCAAGCCATTACTTAAGGATGCATTATTCTATCTAAGTGGTAAGCTAGGGGTTACTCCCCAATTTGAAGCTCATTAAACAATGTTTAGTGATCCATCAACTGAGCATTTGAAGATCAGTTTGGGTTGATGCAGGATTGTAAGAGCATATTGCATATGAATCAGTACATTAGGTACATAAGAAGTATATTGAATGTTGTCTTTGGCATAAGATGTCAAAGAGGGAGATTTTTTTGTCAATATCAAGAAATTTGGTTTATGCTTTTGGCATGAGATGTCAAAAACAAAGAGTTTGTTGTCAAGTAAGATAAAGAGTAAAGAGGTAGAGTTTTCTAATAGAGGGAGAAATTTCAATTAGAGTAATCAAAGAATCATTCTAGAAGGAAAGATTGATGTCAGAGGGAGTTCACACTGATAGAGGAAGTTCTCATGGATGAGAATTAGAATCAAACTAAGGATATTATCCTTACTTTTAGTTTGCTCAAAAATTTCATTGTATCATGACATGGTGTGTTTCCATCATTGCCAAAGAGGGAGATTGTTGAAAACAATTGTTCAATTGCATATTGTCTTTGATGTTACACAAAATGTTAAGTCTTTACCAATCAGTGTTTGTTGAGTTCACTCAGTCTATGAAGATAGCTTCCAGTGCATGTCGAGCATTCCAAAGATAACCAAGTTTAGATTCGGTGTCTACCAAGTTTACTTGGGCACCAAAGAGAAGTTGGCATGAAGTTAGTGTCTACCAACTTCACTCAAGTACCAAAGAGAAGTTGGCCTAGAACCAATGTTAACCAAGCTCACTCAATTATTGAAGGGAATTCAGTTTAGGATGTAGTGTTAATTGAGTTCACTTGGTTAGCAAAAGGAAATTCTTTTTTGAGTTAGTGTTGACTGAGTTGGGTCAACTAATGAAGGATTTTTTGTATCAACATATTGAGTTTATTGGATGAATTTTTTGGTTCTATCTGACTCAAGGATTGATTATTGATTTTATTTTAAGTGTGCTCAAGCTGACTTGATTAGGTAATCTATATAAGTGTAAGGTAAAGTTGAGGATTGAAAGAATGAATGTGTGGAATAGAAGAAAATATATAAAGGTTGAAGCAAATTGGAAGGATAGAAGAGTATCCAAGTTAACTGAGCTGCAAACAATATTCTGATCAAGGAGGATAAAGTAATCAAGCCAGAATATAGATCTCAAATCAGAAAGTTAGTTGCATCAGCAATCAAGTCAAGTCATTGTTACTCTCTAATAATTGTAGCAGTGAACCAAATCTTGTAAAAGAGTTAGCTTAATAGCTATTTGCCAAATCCTCTAGCAAGTTGGTATTTCTAGATTGAAGTGTTTGAAGACCTCTAACAAGGCCACTCCTAATAGGGTCATATAAATCCTTTAATAGGGTCATACCTGACAGCATATTTTTTAACCTTTATCAGGGTTGGCTCCTAATAGGGCTCACTTCAGAAGAGTGAAAAACAATAACTAGTTGTAATTGGTGGTTTTCCCAAATTGGGTTTCCACGATAAATCTTGGTGTCTCATGTGTTCATGTTATTTGTTTTATGTTTTTACAGCTAAGATAATTAAGGTTAATCACACTTAATATCTTGAGGTTTGCATGTTTAGTGTTAACAAAGTAACAATGCTTATATACAATATTAATTAAGTTTTTATCAAGTGAATCATTCTTAGTGTAAATCGAGTTACTTTGCTAACCAAGTGATTCAGTGTTAACCGAGTTACAATAGTATAATTAGTAGAGCTTTGTTTTGTATTTCATTGATATCTTAAGGGACTGGGATTTTTTTTTGTGGTAACTAGTTCACCCCTCTCCTCTTTGTTACTCTTCTTACATTTCCAACAAGTTATGCCTTTTTCTTTGACTAATGTACAAAGTCCTTTCATGAGGTTGATGAAAGAGGTTCTAAAGAGATACTTATGTAAGTTTGTGATTGTTTATTTGGGTGACATTCTGATATTCAATAATACTAAGGTAGAACATCTAGAACACATTAGAAAAGTGTTGCTGAGATTGAAGGAGGAGAAATTATTGATTAATTTGAAGAAGTCTTCATTCATGCAAGAGGAGATTGTGTATTTGGGATTTGTGATTTCATTTGTTTGTTTGAAGATGGATTCTTATAAGTTTAAAGAAATTATTGAATGGCCTACACCAGAGAATGTGGCTATGGTAAAATCATTTTATGGTTTGGAAAATTTCTCTAGAAAGTTCATTAGGAATAATAGTTCTATTTGTAATGTTATGACTGAGACTATGAGAGAAGATAAAATGGATTGAAATGGACACATCGAGTTGACAAGTTTTTTGCGAATTTGAAACAAAAGGTTGTTGAGTTGTCTGTATTAGTTTGCCTAATTTCAATAAGGTATATCAAGTTGACTATGATGTAGGTGGTAGTGCAACAAGAGTTGTGTTGGGTCAAGAAGGTAAACATGTTCATTTCTTTAGTGATAAGTTGAATGATGCTAAGAGGAAGTATTTTATGTATTATCAAGAATTCCATTCTATTTTTCAAGCCTTGAAGAAGTGGAGGATTTATTTTCTTCTTGAATAATTTGTGTTGTATATTGATCATAAGGCTTTACAATACTTGGGAAGTCAACATAAGCTGAATTAAAGACATATAAATTGGGTTGACTATTTCCAAAGTTTCACATTTGTGATATATCATAGAAGTGGAGTCAGTAATCATGTCACAAATGCATTGAGTAGGAGACATTCTTTGTTGAATGAGATGAAGATTCAATTCCTTAGCTTTGATGAGATAAAGGAGGTGTATGATACTAACCTTGATTTTTTTAAGGTGTCAAGAGAGTGCAAAACGCTGAATCTATCAAATCAACTAAGTATGATGAGTACTTTATTCTAGAAGTCATGTTGCTCATAGGGATTCACTTGTGTATACCAAGAAGTTCTATGAGAGTTAATTTGATTAAGGAAAATCATTGTGGTGGATTGGTTGGATACTTTTTTATTGATAAGATATTGAGTTTTCTTAAAGACGAGTATTATTGACCACATAATTGTGGAATTTATCAAGTTGCAAAAGGAGTAAGTTAGAATACTATATTTTATACTCCTATTTCTATTCCTGAGAAACCTTGGAGTGACATTAGTATGAATTTTTTTTGTTACTGACCTAAGATAACAAGAGGGTATGTTTCTATATTTGTTGTTATGGATAGATTTTCTAAGAATGCACATTTTATACTATGTAAGAAGACATATGATGTAGTGCATATTGAAAATATTTTCTTCAAAGTGGTTGTTAGATTGTATGGGTTGTCAAGGAGTATTCTTTCTAATTGAGACAATAAGTTTGTTGGTTATTTCTGGAATATTTTGTGCAAGAAAATGAATACTGACTTGAAGTTTAGTTCTACATTCCATCCATGGACTAATGGATAGACAAAGGTTGTGAATAGAAGCTTGTGTAATTTTCTAAGATTCTTAGTTGGGGATAAACCAAGTATTTGGGATATGGCATTGGTACAAGATGAGTTTTCATATAATAGTTATGTGAATAGGATCGCTAGGGAAACACCTTTTCAAATTGTTACTGGAATGCACCCTAGAGGTATATTAAATTTGAGGGATATTATTGGTTAAGAAAAGAAAAGCTGTAAAGGAGAAGTGTTTGTTGATGTTATGAATTCTTTGCATGAAGAAGTGAAGTTGAAGTTGGAACAAAGTAATCAAGAGTATAAGGAGAATCTAGACAAGTATAAAAGACAACATGTTTTTGAAGTTGGAAATGAGGTGATGGTTCATTTGAAAAGAGGCAGATTTCTTGTTGATACTTACCATAATTTGAAAATAAAGAAGTTTGATCCTTGTAGAATCTTGAGGAAATTTGACAGTGGTAATGCATATGAAGTTGATTTGTCTGATGACATAGACATATCTCCTGTATTTAATGTTTCTAATTTATATGAGTATCATGAGTTAGATGATGACATTTTTGTACCGGGTGATTATCCTAAAAGAAAATGGAAGAGATTGAATAGATATTGGATCAGAGAGTTGGCAATAGAACAAGAGAAAAGAGATACTATGAGTATTTGGTAACGTGGAAGAACATACTAGTTGAAGATGCTACATAAATTTCTCAATCTAAGTTGGATTTAGCTCAAGTTGTGACACCTTCATGGTTTAGGAGAATAATTTCTTTCAACGCTACTTTTTAGTATCCCAGGTTTCCTTTATATCCCTCTCATCTTGTTTATTTTCTCATTGAATGTCGACTTGTAATTGTTTTTTAGTTTTATTATTGTCCATGCTCCAATTTTAGATGAACTTCTATGATTTTTGAGTGACTTCATATACTGAGTTGGCTTGGTGATTTTCTAATGCTCAAATTTTTGTTTGACCAAGTTTGCATATGGCTAGTTCTCTCATGATCTAACTTGTGTATTTAACTTGTAACCCTAACTTTAACGTAAGGATTGATAATTGGGGTGTGTGTAGACTGTTATGAGGTCATCCTTTTGTAATATAAAAATCTATAATCTTCTCTAATCAATTTTGGAAAGTATAAATAAAGATGTCTAGGCTTAAGTTAGGCATTTCTTAGAGATTCAGAGAGTAGATGTAAATGATCATAGAGGATTGAGTTTGGGTTGGAATTTGTAGTGAGATCGAGGATCTCAAATTTTAATTTGTAATCATTTTGTTGGTCACAACCTAAAAGGCCTCATAGCTAAGCATGTTTGCAGATTATTTGATGAATCAATAAGATATTTTTATTTCTATCTCTCTTTGGTGTTGTTCTTTGTGTCTTGCTTCCATTATGTTTACTAAGCAAGGTGGTTTGATAGTTAGGCGTGACTCTGGCCCAAATTACCTAACCTACCTTGTATCAAGAATAGGGAAATTTACTTTTGTTTGGGGCCATGATTAGGCCACTTTTAAAAGCATTTACTCTTTATAATTTGAACCATAACTTTATGGTTTACATAATATTGTATTTTGGAATAAATTTTTTTTTTTTGGTATTTACTTGGCTAGCCACACTCATTCAATGGGTTAGCCAACAAACCCTCCTATTTAGGCCTTGAAAACTCTGGCCTCCTCAAATCCACTCTTCCAATCACTCCTAAGACCAAAAATGATTAACTCACATTTGAATTTTATAGACACATTCCAACATAAAATTTATGGCTTTTTGATAGATAACTCTTAGAACATTACCTTGGCTCCAACAATGTAACCTTCTTCATAAGCAATCCTTCACTCTAGCACTTCAAAAATCCATCTCCCAATCTTTCCTGCATATAATTTTTTTAGTAGAATATTTGATACCTTATTATTGACCCATTTGACAAGGAACAATGGTGACAAAAATTAGAATGGTTCATCTTATGTTAAAAGACACTCAAATTGATATAATTGTTACAAAGTGCTCAACGTACATGTCAATAAAAAGAATAAACAAATGATTTCATCAAGGCCTCAAACCAACAACATAAGTTATTGGAATGTTATATTAAAAGGGAATATAAATCAACGTTGAACCTTAAGAAATAGTATTATTCAAATTTTGGCACATATTAGAATCAAATCATAGTTTTATTAATTCCCACAAAAAGATTGTACAATAAATGTCTTCAAAAAAATTGTACACAGTGCAATCGTGTATTCATTAGACCTTAGTGTAGAGTGCAAGGTTAGTGCAAGAAGTTGGGTCTCACTTTTGGCCAAAAAGTGGAAGTATTTTTCCTGTTTTTGAAATATTTTGTCAATTGATGCCAAAATTTGAACCATTTAGAGATTAAATATAAAAAAAATCAGAAATAAAAATTGTAGTGCCTGGAATCTTCTTTTTGAATATGTAATTTATTTGTATACCCATATGATAGATTATTTTTTTGGTATGGATCTTTAAAAACCACTTTTTCAAAATGCCTGTTTCAGGACCATACCACGCTCGTGTACGGACACCATAATTTGACACAAATGAATGAATTTTTGTGAATCCTTTTAAATGGAGTTCCCTGACACACCAAAGATTGATGAGAATATTTTTCTTGAATTTTTTAATGAATTTTTTTTTTTAAAATTAATTTTTAATTGGCTATAAAAGAAAATTTTAAAACCTCTCGTGTACGAACACCATAATTTGATCAAAATTTCACTTTTTTCAATTTTTTTTTTTAAACTTCAAAAGAATTGAATGTATATTGATGACACATAAATTAATTTTTTTTTAAATATAAAATAAAAAAGTTATTAAAGTTTTAGTGAACATTTCTATTTTACATTTAGGTACCACCTTTGATTAAAAAAAAAAAAAAAAATAGTAAATAAAAACATAACTCTATAAAATTTATATTTATGAAATCAGGACAGTGAGAGCTCTAATGGGTTTTTGTTTCGTAAAAAAATTTGATCGGGAAGACCCTCTAAAAATTATGGCAAGGCATGAATTTGTCAGTTCAATGCCTTAGCCAAATCTTAAGAGGGCAAGGCATAGGCTTGGTCCCACCAAGCCTGTCCCAAACCAAAATGCGAGGTAGGAAAAAAAAAATCCCGCCTCATGTTGTAAGAAACGGGCACCCTTATTTGAATTTCAAAAAATGGGTACCCGTTTTGAAAAGCTAAAAGCGGTATGTAAAATCTGTCGAAAACTTAAAAAATTGAATTTTTAAGAAACGGGTACCCATTTTTTATTTTTACAAAATGGGTGCCCATTTTTTATTTTTACAAAATGGGTGCCCATTTTTTATTTTTACAAAATGGGTGCCCGTTTCTTAAAAATTTAAATTTTTCTTTTTTTGAGAAACGGGTATCCGTTTTTTGAAAATAAAAAATGGGTACCTGATTTTTAAAAATAACGGGTGCCCATTTTTTAAATTTAGGGTCGAGCACCCGAACCAAAAACGGGTGCCCATTTTTTAAAATCAGGTACCCGTTTGTAAGATCTAGACCAAGAAATCACTATTAAATAAATATCCCATGAACATCTCATGTTTCCCTAACTACAACTACTAAATTTTTTCTCACACTAGCATCTTAGTGATAGTTCTAGAATGAGAGTATGTTATTAATGTAGAGCTACGAAAGTCTATATGAGATCAATATAAAACGGTGGATTATATGATGATAAAAACACTAAAATGTTACAATATGTGTATGCATAAGACTAAACAATGCTAAATTATGTTGAAAAAATACTAAAATGACATAAATTCTTTACAACAATAATGCTAAAATGGATAATAGGTCTAAATATGCTTATTGTGTGGATACATAAATCTTGGGTCCCTTTGCTCTTGATTTTCCCTTCTATTTATAGGATTTTAGAAGGGGATTGGGTTAAGGATCTAGATTTTACTTTTCTCTATGGGTAAGAGTGAAACTGAAAATATCTCACAAAACCCCAAGAGGAACAATCAAACAAACTTGGTTTGTGAGGATAAATAGAGATTTTTCAATTCTTTTAAATTTTAAAAATGGTGCATATAACTTTTGAGAGGATAAATGATTTTGTTGATTTATTAAAATATTGCATTTACTTTTAACTTTTGTCTTTACCTTTTCCCTTTTTATTTTATTTTATGATTTTATGAATTGATTTTCCTCTTTTAAAAGTGACTTTGATCTTTTTGAATTTGATAGGTGATTAATTAATTAACCACTTAAGTGACTTGATCTCATGATTGATTTGAAAGTTTGTTTTTTTCCTGATTTATTTGATTTTGTGTTAAATTTTTGTTTTTTTATCAAAATTCACATTGTTTTAGATCTTTACTAATTTTAGGGTGTCTACAAATTCCCCTCTTTGAGCTAATATGTGAAGAATATTAATTCAAAGATTATCTTGATTTTTTGATTTTAAGCCAAATTTTGATGATTGAATGTTTGATCAATGATGTTTTGCTAATTTGAGCTTGATATGATGTCTTATTTTGATATTGTGATGTTTAAAATCCTTTGTTTAGAATAACTTGCTTGAATGCACCAGTTTTGTTTGATTTGATGTTGAAATTTGGCTAGGGTAGAATGCTTTTTATATTTGAAAATTTTTGATGCCCCAGTTTGATATAGGTATACTGCACTCTCAAAAATTAAATTGGAAAAAAAGGATTGCAATAGGGGAATGTCCAATTTGATTTCTAAAAAATGTTGATGACATAGTGGGACATTAAAAAAGAGTAGAAATGGGACAATACCCAATTCAGAAAAAGTCATCTAAAGGCATGAAATGGGGTGAATAAGGAAGAAAATTTCATAAGATTCCCTAAGAGGGGGTTAAATAGGTCAAAATACTTTTTACCCATTTCATTTTTACATGCCCTTTTGACTTTCCACCTTGTGGAGGTTTGAGTTGATGAAGATGGTGGTCCCATTGCGAGAGCACATATTCGAGAGGGGTCGTAGATACGAGCATCCTACTGACTATGGTGCCCCAGTAAGGCATCAATGACCTCCTTAATTTTGAATTTTTGAATTTTGTAAGGAATTTTTAGGTTTTGCATGTTAGGGACTGATAAATGTTGAATTTCCATGTTTTAACATATTTAAGATATTTTTAGCACATTTAGAACATTTTAGCGCACTTATAGCCTCTAGTAGTGCATCCATGATGCAAAACTGTGAATTTGAAATTGCTATAACTCAATGAAATAGCACATAGGCATAAAATATAGCACATATGTAGGTTTTTATAGAACTTTTGAATCTTGTAGTGCATCTGAAGCATTCTTGAATACATATAACTCTATAATAGTGAATAAGCATTTTAAGGTAGTATGATCATAGATGATGAATGTCCATCAGATGGGTGGGGTTTTCATAGCATGCAGTTAAGTTCTTAACATTTTTACTATTGCTGGCACATTTGTGGGATGTGATAGCATGTATGATGAGTGTAGTAGCACTTCATAGTTAGATAGCACCTGTGATTGATTCACTAGCACATATGATTATTTTAGTAGAACTAAGGAGTCTTGTAGCACATCCATGTTATTTAACAATTCTTTTAATTAGTGTAATAATGCTTCTAAAGCTTTTAGCACTTCCATCCAGTGGAATAGTGCATAGGATGTACAAAATAGCACATAGTAATCTTGTAGTGTGTTTGGGGCATGAGATAATGCATGTGGCCAATTTAGGGTTTGTCCAATAGCAACAAGTCCAGATAGGTAGATGAGAATGTGCATAACCTGGATCCAAGTTTTATATAGAGTCTTGATGAGGAATTGATGAGCTCAAAGTTTACCCAGAGACTTGTTTATTTAATGAATAAGAAAAAAGGGCATGTGTAGTCACAAAGTGATATTTAGGATCAATCAAGGGATAGGTGGATAGATAGGAAAAAGTGCCCCCCTCAGGATGCAAAGTAGGGAAAACTAACATGTCCATATCAAAATATATAGTAGGACAAATATTAGGTTCAAGATAGGACCTTTAGTTGGATAGCTAGATATTTTTTTTTATTGATGTAGGATATATAATCACTTGTGATAAAAAACTGATATCACTGTTTGGTTGTTTGGTGAAATAAATACATGGGTGGAAGCTCATGGTTCAGGGATTGTGTCTGTGAAAATTGAAGTCCATAGGTAGATTATTAGTGACTAGGAGATAGGTGATTGATAGACGTGGGTTCACATACCTTCTTCAGATACCTTAGTTCTAGGTGAACAAAATATTATTGACAGATGTGGCCGAGCGATGGTATTTAGACCACAACACCTTTTACATGACCCTGGGAGAGATGATGGTTACACCTGAGGATGTATACAAGATTCTTTTGATCCCTACTCTAGCGGATCTAGTCTATTATGATCAAAGCATTGATGGGACATCATTCAGAGATATATTTGGGGATGATTGTATTGGGGATGATAGTGTACTATGGTTCTAGATGTTGTATTATGATTTGTTACCTACAGTGTTAGTTGGATTGATAGGGGGATTTATTTTGCCAAATAAGTAGAGGTCTAGATGTCTAGTGGGATAGGGCCACATCATTCAGGATATGATTGACTAACCACAAATATTTTCATGAGGTAGTTGTATATTAGCCCACTTATATCATGATTTGCATCAGGTGGTATATTTTGATGCCACATCACTTTCAACAAGTGTGGCATTATTACAAATATGGATATGGGAGCATCTTCCCATTACTTAAACGATACGTGTGCATCATCGACCATGAGACATGCCATACATTTATGTGTATTTAGTTGTGATTGTACAACCCCATCTAGGAAAGAAAAAGTATTGGCGATGTATGTTAGATGATTTGGATGAGGTCACATGGAGACTGTACAGATTTATAGACCCATGGGCTAAGGATGATGATGAGATGGTGTATTTATTTTCTCCTCAATATTTACTTGGTTAGATCCCTATGGTGATTGAGAGATTCTTATTCAGGAGGGTAGTCAAATAGTGTGTTCATCAACAAGGGATGCCATAGGGAGTGGCACATTATTCTTGTGTTCAAGATAAGAGACTGGTATGGGTTCCAACATTGGAGCATGAGGCATTTATTCAGATGATAGTGAATCCATAGAGATGGGCTTTGAGGGATGATGAGGAAGATGTCAAGATGGATGGAGACTATGCCTGGTGGTTCAGAGAGAATCCCTTCTCGAGGTACATTGATCCTGTAGAGCCGATACCTGGGATAGAAGAGCCATCTAGTGGGGGAGAGGGCAGCGATGATGAGGGTGGAAGGGTGAGAGGCAGGGCTAGAGGAAGAGCTAGAGTGTGGGGGAGATATGGGTACTGAGGTAGAGCAGTTGTGTTGCCATAGTAGAGGATTGTATTATAGGGCCCAGTGTAGAGGCTAGGGGATGTTAGAGCTAATAGACCTAGAGAGGTTTATGGGTGAGGTGGGGTTGTGGTGAGGGGAAGCTTATGTGTAATTGTAGGGCTAAGTAGGAGGGAAAATGATTTGGGTTCAGGTAGGCTAGCTTAGACCTGGGCCATGTTATTAGATGATGTTCAATTTATCAAGCATCAGAGGCTATGGGTACATGTTCCTATTGTAGGTGAAAATAGCTCACAACCACAAGTTTTTGTAGTGCATGCCACCACCAGTTAGACTGGATGGGCCATAAAATATGGAGACTCGCATGAGTGCCATGAAGGCACATGTTAGATTGATTGGGACATAGATTAGCCATTTGACAAGTATAGTGCAGGCATTCATAGCCTCAATGGCATCGAGGCCTCCACCTCCATCACTAATACTAAGGATAGATGGGGTGATGACTATTTAGGTGGTCTCAACTATTCCTGGGATGTAGGCTATAGATTCAACATATTAGGTTGCACAAGATGGGATGAGTGCCCCTAGTGATTAGGCACCTCCTAATCAAACACATGAGGATGATGCAAGTGGTGAGACATAGGAGTGATATGCATATAATTTTATATTGCATATTATTGGCTTATCAGATGTATCATTCATAATAATGATCTTTTGATGTATGATGGGGACCTTTTGATGTGTGATGATGACCTTTTGATGTATGATTATGACCTTTCAATATATGATTATTTCGATCAATATTTTACATGGTTGTTTGTATTTTTGTGGTTTTGTATCATGGACTTTATATTACAGATGTCATGGATGTATGCATGTGATGTGCATATGGTATTTATTTTTATGATAGTTGTAGATTTGGATGTAATTGGATGATTAATGTAGTGAATGTATAAATGAATAGGTGCATAGTGTGATAACATAATATATAGATGATGGATATAGAAATAAAGTGTATAAAGGAAATGTATGAATGAAATGTAATGTAATGGAAGAACATGAAAAATAGAATAATGGAATAGAGGGTAATGAAAGTTGTTTGATGGAAAGATGAAATGAAAATGAGAAAACAATGATCCAAAATTAAGAAAATGGGTGAACGTAATGAAAAAAGAAAAGAAAAAGAAAACAATATGTGATGATGATGTAAATTGAATAAGTGAAGAAGAGTGAATTAACAAAAATAATAATGAACATGAGAAGGAAAATGAAAATGTAATGCAATAATATGGGTCAATGATAAAATGAGGTAATTAAATTAAATGAAGAATAAATAAATAAGAAAAGAACAAGAATGAAAATAGTTTTAGGGAAATGAAAGTGAAAACTGGAAAGAAATGATAAAAAGAAAGAGCAAAGGTTCAATTTTTGGTATGTGTTGGAATGAAAATGAATTAATGAAATGAATATAAAATAGCATAAAAAAGAACAATGAAGATGGTAAGAAATATGAGATAAGAAAAGGGAAAATAGAATGATGAAATGGTAATAAATACTAAATGATGTAAAAGGATAAAATGCAAATGATTTAGAGGGAATATAATAAAATATGATAGATGAAATGAATATGTAATGAGAAAAAAATAAAGTGATGATAGGAGATAAAATGATATGAAGAAGTGCATCTCAAGTTTTGAGATTCGAAGGCCACCAAGAAACATTGAGGCCCTAGTGAGAATTGCGAAATAGGGAATGCATAGAATGTGATTGATGATGAGAGAAAGATAAATGTGATATGAGGAGATTGGAATTGTTTGAGATTCAAAGGTCACGCAATGCAATAGATGATATGAAAGGTATGAGATAATGAGGGAATGAAGTGTGATCAACATGGTGATTTGGTGATGAAAAACAAAATCCATGATACATAAATTGTGAAAGCTCATTAGAATGAGGATGTTGTCATCAGTCATTTTTGGCCATGCTTCAGTTCGTATTTAATCCATTAGATGATGGTTGTTGAGATATCTTGATTATTCCCTAGTTGTGTGCTAACCATTTGTGCTAAGGGAACACATATGAAATACAATCTTGATGAATGCAACTATCACATTTTGTAGAGAGATGCAAATTAAATGTCATCATTGAGCTTCAAAATAAAAAGTGATATAGTACAATCACCATTAGCTCATCTATGGTGATATGAATACTCAATCACATTGAGAATTGCTACAGAAAATAAATAATGTACATGAAAGATATGATAACCAGTAAGAACGAAATTTTTGTTTTACTAAAGGAAAACATACACACAAAGAGACACATGTCAGATAAAGAACCTTGTCTAAGATGTTATGCAAAACTGGTCAAAGTACACATGACCTTCCAAATGAAAGGAGGTACTTACAAGTGGACATCAATAATGCACAAAATCAAAGAATCACTGGAGTAGAACAGTGAAAAACTAAAAGAAAATAAAAGATTGTGGCTTCATCCTGGTCCCTTTAGTCAAATATATCATCAAAGTACTAGAAACACATGATAGTGGAAAACCCATTATTTACAAACCAGTAGTACCAACAGTTGTGTGCAATAGGGTCAAGTTTGTTCTATTATCTATGGATAAAGTTTCTGTAGGATTCTTGTAATAAATCATGGAGTGTACTACTGAAGATTGTATAATGGAATGCATGGTGATTGTGTTGGAAGATATGTGTCAATGGGAGATAATTGCATTGTAATCTCAGAGTAAAGTGGCATTTATACTTGGTACTAGTGTGGCAGGTTTTAGAGAGAGAACATGTGGTAAGGCTATGAAGTGTAAAGTGGGTGGAGTGATGTCTATAAATAGATGGATAGGTGAATGAAGTGATGTATGGTGAAGAGATAAGTATTGTTGTTGTTTGAAGATCTCATTGTTATTCAAGCAAAGTAAGTGTGAGGTTATTAACATGTCGAGCTCACTAGACTAGTCAAAAAAGAAGGAAGAGATGGGGGATATCAGTCATGGAGGGTGGGTGTGGAAAGGGTAGAGAGAAAAGCATGACCGATGGACATTAAGTGAATTGGTGCATGAACAAGGTGAGTAAAGTCAGACAGAGATAGGGTAGACAAAACCAATGGGCTCAGAAGTCAAGGCAGAGGAAACTCCCTTGTCAGTGTTGTTAATGTTGTCAGGGAGTGCATCCCAGTAGGCATTACAAGAGGAACTAGGTGGAAATCCTATGACAAGGGTAGAAGGTAGCCTTCCAAGGGTAGCACAAATTATGGAAGAGGGATCAACAAGTGCGAGCAGAATGGGATCTCCTAGGAAGATCACTAGAGGGGGTCAGAGGGTAATAGAGGATGTCAATATGGGTGAGGTGACGAGCACCATGACTTAGTTAATTAGCCTCATAATTCCAATATAGGAGTTAGTTGGTGAAGAGATGGGAGTCTTAGATGCATTTGAGCCAAAGTTGGAGCTGAAGGTTGCTACACATGAAGTGGAGGAGCCATGGAGAGCATTGGTCATGAAGAGAGTGTGGGCAAAGAATGTGGAGCAAGAGGTTGCATTTTTGTTAGGGTTGATGGATAAATTCCATGAGGATGGAATGCAACAGAAGCAAGATGGCTCTGAGGAGTGTTGGATGTAGAATACATGTAGATGTGATCATCAGAAGCCGTGTTGTGAGTGGAAAAGTTATTAGTAGAGGGAAACTATGTGGGGCTTTAGGTAGAGCGAGCACAAGCACAAAAATTGCAAGATTATCTGAGGATGGTGCAAGCAGGTTTTAAAAGTGTGCAAAATGAGATGGTGTTATTGAAGGTGTAATCATAGTCCTTTAAAGATACAATGTCAAAAATGAAAATTATGTCATTGCAGCTGCCGATTAAAGGCTAGTGAGGGAAGGATGAGACAGCTGTAGTAGTCGCTTAGTGAGACAAGAGTGGATGTGGAGAATTGGAGAATGGTGACCAAGCATATGTAGCAAGAATGGTACGTGGCTCAATGGGTGATTACGACGTCGAATATCAACAAGTTGAATGATAATGTGTTCGTAGATATGTAAAGGATGGTGAAGGTACACTGAAAAGTAGTATATTATATGGGGCTATATTATCAGTCGGTCTTGGTGGAGCGTTGACAAGAGATCCAGTTTGTAGATAGATAATTTACACAACTATTGAATGCACAACTGCATGGTGGTAAATTCCCAATACCAATGGATGTGGTTTGGGTGAAAGAGGGATCCACGCTAGGAGCTTCATCTTCTAGGACTACACCTGGGGAAATGCCACTAGACAAAGGTCCTAACATGCCACCTCTACGAGGAAGGCTTGAATAAATGCTTCATTGGGATGTAATTGTATTGTTTCCATTATAATAAATAAGAGTGTAGTTTTTTTTCATGGCAAAAAGGGTGACATGTGTCATGTGTGTATAAAATGGCTTATCGTTATTCATATATTTGTGCTTTTTTTTGTGGCATATGTTCAATATTTTGGATCTTTTTGGAATTTTTGTAAATATTTAGATGTTTTTGATATTTTTGTAAAATTATTTGGAATTATTTGATATTTTTGTAAAACTATTTGGATGTTTTTGATAATTTTGTAAAATTATTTGGATGTTTTTTGGGAATTGTCGCAAGAGTGGGAAGTTACTGAGACCCTCAAAAAGTTTGAATCGAGAGGAAGATTGACCTTCACTTATGTTTAATAAATGATTGTGAAGAAGAAAGCAATAGTGGGCTCTTAATGAAAGATGAATATGAAATTGTGCAACATTTGGAGAGGGAAAGTGCATGAGGTGGGAAAAGCAGGAAGTGATAACTCATGAAAGATAGGAAAAGCTTGAGAAAACAATTATGTGTATATTGATAATCTTTGTAGACAAGTGAGAGCCCAAGTCAAGATTTTTCTCTAGGTGTGTGTCAAGATGGATATTTATGGGATCCATGAAAAAGTATGGGGGCCTAAGAAGGCGTTGTGAGGCCTGAAAAAGGTGTTGGAGGGCCTAAAAAAGGTGTTTGGGCCTATAAAAGGCATTGGATGGCCAAAGAAAGTTGTTTGGATCTATAAAAGGCTCTGGATGGCCTAAAAAGGTGCTAAGTGGACATAAAAAGGATGCTCAAGACCTACAAAGGTGTTAGAAGCCCTAAAAAGGGTGGTGGGCCTATAAAAGGCATCAGATGGCCTAAAAAGGTACCTATAAAAGGCATTGGATGGCCTGAAAAAGGTGCTAGGGGGCTCGAAAAGGGATCTTTGGGCCTACAAATGCATTGGATGACCTACAACAGTGCTAGAAGAGGTCGAAATAGGACACTTTGGGCCTACAAAAATGTTGGATGGCCTAAAAAGGCATTAGAGGAGGGCGAAAAAGGGAGCTTAGGGCCTACAAAGGCATTTGATGACCTAAAAAGGTGCTAGAGTAGGTTTGTGCGATCTCTTAAATATACGCTTACCTATTCTATGCTATTGTTTGGTGATGATGAAAGATTTTGATGGATATTGACGATAATTCAAGTAATGTATGAAATATTAATGCGCTGTCAAACCATAGAGGCAAGATGTGGGGCTATAAAAGACCTTTTAGGATAACATCGATAGATTTGTTGAAGGATGTTGGATCAATCATGGTCTCTGCAACATAAATAAGTTTCAAAATCCTCTAAGATTTGTTTTCATGTTTGTAGAACATAAGGAACATAGTCAAGACCTTTTCACCTATTTGTGGTGTGCTAGATTTTCCCAAGCATAGAGAGATGTTTCAAGATATAACGATGTTGCTTCTGAATTCTTTGTGGCAAAATGGGTGATATAGACATCCATAGTTATTAAAATAGAATAAGGATTTTTCTATAAATATTAAAATATTTTTCAATGTAGGGGGCCTCACCATTGATTTCATATAAGATCGGTTTAGGTACGCCAAACTCATCTCGAAGGAGCGGCGATTACAAACACACACCAACTCGACATGAAATCCATGTATCATTGGATAAAAAAATATAAAAAATAATTTAGATCAACTAAGTCACGTTTGTTGCATGTTAGTGATAATTTGTTATTATTTTTGAGTATTTTGATGATATTTGACCATTTGTGATATTTTTTGAAGATATTTGACTATTTTTTATCATTATGGAAGATATTTGACTATTTTTGGTAAATTTTTATGATATTTGACTTTTTTTTAAAAAATATTTTTTGAAGATATTTGATTGTTTTGTATAATTTTGGTAGATATTTGACTTTTTTTGGTATTTTTTGATGATATTTGACTATTTTTGAAGATTTTGATCATGTTTTATCTAGTAATTAGCAAAAAAGGGACTGAAGTGAGATTTTTTGGAATATAGGAATCACCAAAGTAGGCATGTGGGCCAAACATGATTTTTAAGAGCACGTGGAGGGCTTTGGGAACAATAATAGATTATTGGAAATGAGTAGGTATTTATGAAGGCTACAATGAAATTTTTGTGATAAAAATGGATTTAAGAAGACTAAAATGGATTTTTATGACCAACTGGTGACGGTATATATGTGAGGTGTGCATTGATTTTCTTGCAATTCATGTCTGTGGTATCCCAAAATAGAATTGAACTTTGTATTTCCTCTGATTTTGCCCCTTGTTTATGGTGAACTATTTCTACTGTTGAGAAACCACTTAAATATAAACCACAAGTGTTTCTCAATTAGGTATGTATAAAATTGACTCAAATGTGGTATTATGTACCCCTTGTTCCCATTTCTTTTTAACTATGCCAAACAAGATGGAGATAAGCAATGGAAAGGCTACAAACAAGAAAATTTTGCATGAAGGGTGTTGTTGTATCTTTTTCTTGTTGTACATTCCCATTGAGGTACACGTGTTGTATGAGGAAGCCCAAACGTGTTATCTCTCACTCCATTGATACCAGATTATTATTATTTTTGGAATATTTTCTAGCCTTTTTGATTTTTTTAAAAATATTTTCAATATTGAGGTACTTCCTCAAGGCTTTAGACATAGAACCATTTGAGATGAATATTATTAATGGGTTCTACTAGTTCCTCTTTGTCACAATTCACTAGCCTATATGTACCTATCCCAAAAGACTATATGATGCTATAAGGGCCAATCCAATTGGCTTCTCATTTTCCCTTCTTTTCACTGGCTGCCTAATTCTTAGGGTTCTCATGGAGGACTAAATCTCCATTTTGGAAGACATAGGGCTTGACCTTCTTGTTGTAGTGTCTGGACAACTTATTCTAATACACTTTAAGATGTTCGTGTGTTGTGTGTAGATGTTCTTCTAGGAATTCTAATTATTCTAAATGGGTCACTCTATAATCCTCATCAGAAAATATGTCACGGAGGGTGACTTGTAAAGATGGGATTTCAACCTCTAAAGGGAGTATAGCTTCACTATCATAGACCAAAGAGAAAGGTGGTGTGCCCATAGGCATTCAAACACTTGTCCTATAGGCCCATAGGGTAGGATTTAACTATATATTTTCCAATCGCTACTAGTATCATTGATGGTTCTTTTGAGGATTTTAATGATATTTTTATTGGTGGCCTCTACTTAGCCATTTCCCTAGAGATAGTACATTGATGATGAATGGTGGATGATGTGAAATTTTTCACATAGCTCGTTAACTATTTGATTTTTGAAATACAAGGCATTATCCATTGAGATGGCATGAGGTATGCCAAACTGACAAATGATATGGTTCAGGATAAATGAGGATATTTGTTTGTTGATGGAGTCTATGAGTGGTGCTACTTCGACTCATTTGGAAAAGTATTCGGTTGCTGTAATAATCCATTTGTGTCTGTCAGAGGAAGATGGGTGGATTGCACAAATCAAGTTAAAACCCCACTAATAAAAAGGCCACGGTGTGGCAAAAAGGTTGAGTTCCTAGGCTGGTATGTGAATGAGGTTGTCATGGATTTGACACTTCTTATAGGTCTTAACATAGTCGATAGAATCATTTGCCATGGTGGGCCAAAAATAGCCTATTATAACAATTTTCTTAGCTAAGGTGTTTTGGAAATATAGATGGAGTAACTGAGGGGGGGTGAATTAGTTACCACAAAATATTTTTATAGATCCTTTAGATGTTTGACAAAACTATTTATTGTTGTCACTTGGTAAACATATTGAAAATGCTATAACTTGGTAAATGTAGAGTATGTTTTACTTGAGTAGATCTAACATCAATAGTAATAATTTGCAAACATGAGAGAAAAGAAATGAACACAAGAGACAACATATTTAATGTGGAAACCTAATATGGGAAAAACCACCAATGTAACTAGTTACTATTTTTCACTCTTGTGAAGTGAGCCCTATTAGGAGCCAACCTGGTTAAAGATTACAAAACACATTGTTAGATGTGACCTTGTTAAAGGATTTAATCACCCTATTAGGAGTGCCCTTGCAAGAGGTCTTTAAAACAATTCAATGGAACTATCACCTGGTTAGAAGATTTACAACTGGCTGTTAAATCAACTCTGTTAAGATATTTTGGATCATTGCTACAATGGTAAGAAAGTAACAATGAAATGACCTGATTGTGATGCAACTGAATTGATGATTATAGATCTCTATTCTACTTCATACTAGATCCTTCTTGATCAAATATTACTTTTCTGCTCCACAAGGATATCTAACCATCCTTCAAGTTCACTCACACACTTTCCTTCTCAATCAATCAATTCACTTGCATACTATTGAAAATCACAACTTGACCTTATATTTATATCATTTAGATTATCAAGTCAGCTCAATAAAAATTACAATGACCAATAATCATTACCATAGTCAGCTGAAATCAATACTTGGAATAATTAAACTTCATATCCCAAATCAACAAAATCCTTTGATAGCTGACCCAACTTGGTTAACATTGGTTCTGAAATGATTTCCTGTGTTAACCAATAGAAGCTTGGTTAACACTGTGAACTTGCAAAGTCCTTTGGCAACTGAGTTAACTCGGTTAATACTAATTCTGACCAACTTTCCTTTGTTAACCATGAAAACTCAGTTAACATTGTTTTCTACCATAATTTCCTTTGACTCCCGAGTGAGCTTGGTAGACACAGTCTTTGCAAAGTAATCTCTAGGAATGCTCAATAGACAAGGAAAACTATCTTGTTGACCAAGTGAGCTCGATAAGCACTGATTAACAACTGATATGATATTTGTATAGCATTGAAGAAAGCACACAATTAGTCAATTGTATCCAACAATCTCACTCTTTCGCATTGATGGCAACACAACATGTCATAGCAGAATGAAATCTGAAAGCAAGACTTTCTCTGATAGAAAGTTTCTCCCTCTTAGATTTTTATACCACAAGCTTCTCTTTTATGCAATAATCTCCCTTTGTGAAGGAATTACATAGCTTCTTTCTCAAAATGGATTTTAGAAAGATATGATAGTAAACTTCTCGATCTTTGAAAACACATGCCAAAGACAACACATACCAAATTAGTATCAATGTACCTTGAGTACTGATTCATATGCAATATTCTCTTGACTATGCTGCATCAACTAATAGATCTTCAACTTGGTTCCTGTTGATCCATCACAAAAACTTTATTTAGTGAGCTTCAGATAGGGGAATGATCCCTAACTTGCCTCTTAGATACAAGAATGCTTAGGTAATGTCTTGGTAAATATGTCTACAATCTATTCTTTTGTATGGACATATTCCATTCTAATTTTTTTTGACCTGTACCAGTTCTTTAACAAAATGATATTTTATATCAATATGCTTGGTTTTGGAATGCATCACTGGATTCTTTGATATGTTAATTGCACTTGTATTATCACAAAACATGACAACTGGTTCCTTGATTTCAACCTTCATACTTTGCAACAATTTTTTAAACCAAACAATGTTAGAGCAATTTACTGCTGCTGCAACATATTCTACTTCTATCATGGATTGGGATGTGCAATTTTTCTTCTTGCTTGTCCAAGATACCAACTTTTTACCAAGAAAGAATGCTCCACCACTTGTGCTTTTTTTGTCATCAATATTTCCTGCCCAATTAGCATCAGTAAACACTTTTAGGTCTAGATTTCCTTCAAGTTTATACCATAAGCCATAGTCTTTAGTACGTTTCAAATATCTCAAGATTCTTTTGAATGCCATCATATGATTTTCTCTAGGTTTTTCTGAGAATCTTGCCACTATACCAACTGCTAAAGCAACATCAAGCCTTGTATGAACTACATACTATAATTTTCCAATCATTCATCTATATAAGGTCTAATCTACCTCTTTTGAGTCATCATCTTTGGTAAGCTTTAATCTAGTACACATGGGGGTTCCAACTAGTTTTGAATCTTCCATACCAAACTTCTTGAGTATCTTCTTGATATACTTAGACTGAGTGATGTAGATACCATTCCTGCTTTGTTGTATCTGAAGTCCAACAAAGAACTTAATCTCACCAAACATAGACATTTCAAATTCTTTGTTCATGTTCTCTAAAAATTCTTTTCATAGATCATCATTCCCTATAAATAACGTATCATCCACAAATATTTATGCCAATACAATCTTGTTATCTAGTCCTTCCTTGATGTACAAACTATTGTTATTATTAGTTCTCTGAAACCAATCTGTATAAGGTAGTTGTGCAACCTCTCATACCATGCTCTAGGAGATTGTTTTAGACCATATAAAGCTTTGCATAGCTTTCAAACCATGTTACTTTTGTTTGGATCAACAAAACCTTATGGTTGTTCAATGTAGACTTCTTCATCAAGAATACCATTGAGAAATGTAGATTTAACATCCATCTAATATACCTTAAATCCTTTATGTGTTGCATATGCAATTAAGGTCCTGAAACCTTCCAATCTTGAAATAGGAGAAAATTTTTCAACATAATCAATGCCTTCTTCTTGAGAATATCCTTTACACACCAGTCTAGCTTTGTTTCTTGATACCTTACCATTTTCATTCAACTTATTTTTGAATGCCCATTTTGTTCCAATCACTTTTATCTTTAGGCCTAGGAACAAGGGTCCAAGTTTTTTCCTTCTCTATTTTCTCTATTTCTTCATTCATAGCCTCAATCCAACTTTCATTTTCCAATGCATCTTTAACATTTCTAGGTTCAAAATCAGCAAGTAAACATGTACCTTTTAGCTTACTTCTTGTCATAGTACCTTCTGATTTACCTCCAATAATCTTATTAGGTGCATAATGCCTCCTAACATACTTGGCTAATACAGATTCCTTGCCTTTTGAATGAATTTCATTGTCTTCCTCTTGAACTTCAACTGTTGGCTTTGGTTGCTTAGGCTCAGTAGGCATTGGCTTAGTAGCTTCAGAATGTGACTTAGGTCCTTGTGACTCAGTTTAAACTTCTTGCAACTCGGTGACCGAGGAAGACTCGGGAGTAGAGGTCTCCTTATTGATAGATGTGTTTGGCAATGTATCAAGTTCAATGTAAACAAATCTCCTATAATCTTCTAGTTCCTTTTTGTTTTCTTATTCAGTCCTTTCTACAAACTCATCAATTCTCACATGTGCATTTTCTATGATTTTGTGAGTAAACAAATTTAAACATTTAATATGCCTTACTTTTGCTGGAGTATCCTAGAAATATACCTTCATCACTTTTTACATCAAATTTTTCTTTTTTAGATTCTTTCAAGATATAACATTTACTTCCAAATACTTTCAGGTAGTTTACATTGGATATATAGCCATACCATAATTCATAGGGAGTTTTATACGAGTCCTTCTTCAACTGTACTCAATTTAAGGAATGAACTACAGTCTTGATGGCTTCCTTCTAGTATTTGATAGCAATGTTCTTTTCAATCATTAGAGTCCTTGCACAATTCGTGATGGATCTATTTCTCCTTTCAGCTATTTCATTCTATCCAGGAGTTCTAGGGGCTGATACTTGTCTTTTGATTCCTCTTTCAATGCAAAAGTTGTTGAATTCATTGGAGATGAATTCACCACCTCTATCTGATCTTAAGCATTTTAGTCTTTTCCCTTTTTTTTCCTCTACTCTTTCCAAATACCATTTGAATTTCTCAAATTCTTTTGACTTCTCTCTTAAATACATAACAGTCATCATTCTAGAGTAGTCATCAACAAAAAGAATAAAGAATTTTTCTCCGCTATAGCTTTCTATTCCAATAGGCCCACACAAATTAGTATGCACAATTTCCAAGATATCTTAAGATTGATAGTTTTTGCTAATAAAACTAGTCTTTCCCATTTTTCCAATTTGATAGTTCTTGCATAGTCCAACATCTAGTTTCTTCAAACTAGGAATACCTCTTACTTTCCTAAATTTTCTTATTTTCACTATGTTATCAAAATTTACATGACATAACCTTCTGTGCCATAACCAAATTTCTTCAACTTGAGCAATAAAACATGAGAAATCACCAAGATCAAGATAAAATAGGTTACTTTTTGTTTGTTTGCCTAATCCAATCAGTTTCTGTTTGTCATCCAGTAGGCTTGCCTTGCCATGCATGAAGTCTACCTTGAATCCAATATTGATTAGCTGTGCCACACTTAGCAAATTATGTTTTAGTCCTTCAATCCAATAGGCATTGTTATATACAAGTTCTTCAGTTAATGAGATTCAACCTTTCCCTTTTATCCAACAAGGTTCATTGTTTCCGAACCTTACACTACCACCATCATAGTCTTCAAAGTGTTCAAACTTTGTTTTATTCCTGTCATATGATGTGAACATCCAATGTCTATGATCCATGTTTCATTCTTTCTAATATGAGAGATAAGTGCCATCTTATCTCCTTCATCATTAGATTCATCTTTTATAGCAATGTAAACTATTTCATCTTCACTATTATCAGAATATTTAGCCATAAAACAAGTCTTCTTACCTTTTTCCTTGAATGATTTGTGATTTTTGAAATCCTTCTTGCCATTGCACTTGTGAATTTTCTTCTCATCCTTGCTCTCTTTGTTTGGGCACCTAGCAACAATATGACCAATTTATTCACATAAAAAATAGATTAGGGGAACTTTACCTTTGTATTTTCCTCTGCCTCTAGAATATTTTCTTGCAAGTAAAGCTTCAATAACTTCAAGATCACTAGCAAAACTTTCCTCTGATTCTTCTTCACTTTCTGACTGAATGTTCTTTATTTTTTTGCCTTTCTCCTTAAGTGAAAGCTTGGCCTCAAATGCAAATTCAATATTCTTGGAAGCTAGAACATTATTGTCATAGTTGTCTAGCTCAAAAGTTGTTAATCTTCCTACTAAGGTATCCAAATTTATCTTATGATTTGTTTCACAACTCCTTTATTGAATAGGAGATAGTCTAATTGTATAGATAGGAAGCAATGTTCTAAGAACTTTAATTACAATAGTTTCTTCCTTGATTTCTCCTCCAGATGCTCTAATTGCACTGACACTGGCTTTGATTCTTTCCACATATTTGGCAATATTTTCATCTTCTCTCATTCTCATTTGATCAAACTATCCTCTAAGGCTTTCAAATTTGGCTCTCTTCACATTGTCATCACCATCATAGATGTCCTTTAGTGTATTCCACATTTCAAAAGCAGTTTTGCAGTCCCTGATCTCATCAAATTCCTCATAGCTAAGAGCAGATGCAATATCTATCATCATGGTGTTATGATTCTTTTTCTCAACAATATCTCCAATAGATAATGTACTAGTAGGAGTTGTGTATTCTTCATCAAGGTATTTCAAGCTTTAATCACCAATGGAAGCTAGATGAAGTCTCATAAGTCCCTACCATGCTAAAATGTTGTGTCATTTAAGCTTCGGAATTTCTCTCTTGTAAGACATCCTGATCTTTAGCTTAGGTCCTTGAAACCTTTCCTAGGAGCATGAAAAGCTCTGAATTTAATTGTTGGAAATATAGATGGAGTAACTGAGAGGTAGGGTGAATCAATTACCACAAAATATTTTTTATAGATCCTTTAGATGTCTGACAAAACTAATTACTGTTGTCACTCAATAAACATATTGAAAATGTTGTAACTTGGTAAATGCAGAGTATGTTTTACTTTAGCTGATCTAACATCAATAGTAATAATTTGCAAACATGAGAGAAAAGAAATGAACACAAGAGACGCTAGATTTAATGTGGAAACCCAATATGGGAAAAACCACCAATGTAACTAGTTACTATTTTTCACTCTTTTGAAGTGAGCCCTATTAGGAGCCAACCTAGTTAAATGTTACAAAACACATTGTTAGGTGTGACTTGTTAGAGGATTTAATCACCCTATTAGGAGTGGCCTTGCAAGAGGTCTTTAAATCAATTCAATGGAACTATCACCTGGTTAGAGGATTTACAACTAGCTATCAAACCAACTCTATTAAAATATGTTGGATCACTGCTATAATGGTAAGAAAGTAATAATGAAAATACCTTATTGTGATACAACTAAATTGCTGATTACAAATCTTTGTTCTACTTCATTCTAGATCCTTCCTGATCGAATATTACTTTGCTACTCCACAAGGATATCTGACCATCCTTCAAGTTTGCTCACACAATTTCCTTCTCAATCAATCATAACACTTGCATACTACTAAAAATCACAACTTTACCTTATATTTAAATTGTTCAGATTGTTAAGTTGGCTCAATACAAATTACAATGACCAATAATCATTACCGTAGTTGACTGAAATGAATACTTGAAATAATTAAACTTCTTATCCCAAATCAACAAAATCCTTTGATAGCTGACCCAACTCGGTAAACACTGGTTTTGAAATGATTTCCTATGTTAACCAACATAAGCTTGGTTAACATTGCAAACTTGTAAAGTCCTTTGGCAACTGAGTTAACTTGGTTAATACTAATTTTGACCAACTTTCCTTCATTAACCATGAGAACTTGGTTAACACTACTTTTTACCTTAATTTCCTTCAATGCCCAAGTGAGCTTTGTAGACACATTCTTTGTAAAGTAATCTCCAGGAATGCTTGGTAGACAAGGAAAACTGTCTTGTTGACCAAGTGAGCTCGGTAAGCACTGACAGACAATTGATATGACATTTTTGTAACATCATAGACAACACACAATTAGTCAATTGTATCCAATAAAGGTGAACTCACTAGAATGTGACCCACAAATACCCACATGAACTTTTTGTAAAGAAACCCTAGACTCATTGTGTTCTAGACATCTAAATAAAGTACCATCAAGACCTTTCTTATACAATGTATCAGCTACCAATGTGTAACACAAGGTATGTTAGATAAAGTTGTATTTCTGGTTTTGGGATAGGTTAGAAGGCATATTGTTATGGCATAAGTAGGCATAAATAGAACCATACCAGGGGTATTTAGGACTATCTAAGTTTTAAATGGTGTGGGATTCTAGTTGAGAAAACATAGGTTGAACCATCTCCTTGACTAAGAATTCATTTCATTCATGTTGATCTAGTAGTTGGAGTTATTAGGCCAAAGTAGCCATAGCACTTGCTACCCTATTTTTATCTCTAGGGATTTTCTCTAATGTAATTTGAACAAGACATGCCTTTAGTGTATCAACCAAGTGTTTATAAGGTTACAATTTTTCATCCTTGGTTTGATATGTGCCATTCACTTGATTAATGACTAGCTGGGAATCTCCATAAACTTATATTGTCATTAGTTTCCATTCCAAAGATACTTTGACACCAAAAACTAAGGCCTCATATTCTGCCACATTATTAGTGTGGGGGAACAACAGTTGCATAACTTTGGAATGGTGATGCCTATAGACATGATGAACAATAATCTAGCGCTTGAACCATGATGTGTGAATGAACTGTCAAAGTAAAACTTCCATGTGATTGCCTATGTTTGAAGCATGTGTGTATCTATGTTCATAAATAGTTTTCCCCTTTTGCTAACTTGGTTTTACCTTGACTCTAAATACTTAAAATATGAGGAAACAATTTACCTACAACAAATTGGATTAGTGTACCTACTATGTCACTAATCCCTAAATTTTAAGGGTACAAATTCGCTCTACAAAGATATGCAATGAATTGTGTTTTTAGTGGATAAAAGGGGAGATGTTCTTAACCTAAGAGCAATAAAGGAAAACCAGGATTCTCATAACTATAAACACCCAAGGAAAAAATAGATTTGGGAAACCTATAACACCCAGTGGAATGGATATCACAAGTTACCTTAAATTCCTTCTAATGCTACTCCTACTCCAATCTAAATGTAGATTAGTACTACTGAAATGTAATCTAGGGAAAGAGAAGAGATGCAAATGAAAGATGAAATGGAATCCATCTTAACTAATAACACTTTACCAAAATGAAATCTGGAAAGGAATTAACAACTCCAAATGCATCTATCCTACAATACCATAGAAAATATTCTAAGATGCAACATTAGCTCAGTTGAAGGAGAGAATGAAATTAACCTAGGCATGCTAGTCCTCAATGGAATTAGAACATCACATTACCTAATTGCAAACATCATCCAAATCCTTCATTCGATCTAACTCTTTGATTCTCACTCAACATCTAGAAATTCATGGGGGAAGTTGGACATAATTGTTGATCCCTTCTATTAACTTGAAAAATCACATATATAGGTATCCTTGTCCTCAAGTGGTTACAAGTGGCCCTACAAATTTAGAACTTCTTGACGATGTTGCATACCAACAGTCATCAATTGCAAAAGCATGTAGAGCATTTGAATCACCTTCCATATCATAATTTTATAGTTACAATTACATATCATAGAGAATGAAGAAGGAAATAGGGCGAAGTTGATGAAGTTCATATTGCAGAGATTTCCAATCATTTGTGTAACACTCCAAGAGTTAGGTTTTGGTCTTCAAACATTCTCCTGGAATGTATCATCTCCTCTAGCTTTTGTATGCTCCGGATCATCCAAAATCCTCCTTAATAACAACTATTATTCCTCTTTGGATCTATAATAGTTACCTTGTTGCCAAAACTTGTATTTCATATCCTAACTGTCACATCAAGTTTGAATCTTTGTCATCGATCTCCTATCAATGATCATGATTTAAACAATGCAACCCTTTCTTCTTTACTTCTCTACCTTGAAACATAATTGTGAGAAATTTTTTATGAAGCCCTAATCAAATACTTTCACAATATCACAACCCTCCAAACTAACCATGACTTTAACCTTGCAAACTCACAAAAACTTCATCTTAAGCCCTATCACCTCTTCACAATTGTCCATCATACAATAATTTTAACCTCTGCGATGATGCAATGACTAACTATTATTTTATTTCATAGCTTCACAACATAAAATCCTTTAACTACATTACTACCTATGATGTTATGATAACTGGCTATCTCCTCTGGGAAACTCTAATCTCAGGTTAATTTTAAAGGGTGATCCCACAATAATGGGTTCCACTTTTTGACCAATTTGGACATTGAAATCAATATTTTTGAAACAAACCTCACGTTTGAGTGACTATATCTCTAAAACTGTGAATAATTTCAAGATAACATAAACTAGTGATTTCTAGTACTTTCTTCCTACTTTGTACTCATTTTTTTAATTTAAAAATAAAAATTATTTATGTCAATTTTTTCTTCTCCTCCGAAAAGTTGTACATTTTAAAATTCAATATTTTTAAAGAGTGACAGTTTGTTTGACACACATAATTTTTTTTCTAGAAAAGATAATGAGGCAATTCTTTCAGTGTTGGATTTGTGACATTAATATCTAGAGGATGCATTTAGTTTTATTCGATTTGGTTGAATATTGTATAGTTTATGAAGTTTTGAAGTGACACCAATCATAATTCAGACACACATTCGTTTTGACACAGATAACTTGAACTCAATTTATTATAAATCTTTTTTTTTAATAGAAAGATATCTCAAAAACCTATTTCCTAGATATTTTTCAAATTTTTCTGACCTAATTTAATAATTTTCCGAAAGTTTCAAAGTCAATTGATGTTCAATTGGTAATGAACATATAATGAGTTAAACTCATATTTGAAAGTCTTAAAGAATATAATATGTATTACAATTATAGTAATTGGAAAGCTTGCTCCGAGCAGCACAAATCAGCATTTTTTATTTTATAGTAAGAGATCAATCATTTTCAATTTTAGGTGTCAAAAGAGCTAATTTTTTTTAATTTAGAAAAGAGGGTCAAAAATTTGTAATTTGACATGTTATCTTAGAACATACTGTTCACTGTGAACATACATAATGGGTTTGCTGCGAACATGTGTTCATGCGAACACACACCCTTAAGTCTTTTGACTATATTAATGAGGTATGTTCGCAATGAACATGCCTAATACATGTGAAATATGTTCGCTACAAACATAGTTAATATGTTCAAGCAAACAATTGGTAAATGTGATTTGCAGATTTTGCAAGTTTTTTGGATTTTTTTCATACCACAAAAGTGGAACCCATTATTGTGGGTTCAACCAACTACCTGCGAAGTAGCAATGGCTTGTAATCTAACTATTGGAGTTACCCTTTTTTCTTTATCAAAATAAAAAGATACTACTTCCTTTGATCACCTAAATCATTTGATCACTAAACTCCTTATCACCTCTTTGCAACTTGAAATATCTTGAATACTTTTTAACCTACGATATTGTGATAACCATTTAGAGTTAACTGTTTCACTCCACCGCAACTTTGCATCCCTAAATTTTAACCATAGCTGTAACCTTGTGAGGATGTGATCATGAGTATTGTGCTACTTCACCACTTCAACTATAAGCTAGCCTTAACTCATTGCGATGTTGTGATCACTTACTTTCACTCCTTCACAACCCTAACCTTAGATTACCCTTAACCACTTGCAATGGTGCGACTATTTAAACTTTGACTACCATTTTATATTCTTCACTCCATCACAAATTGCATTTATTTAAGCTAGAACTAAATCATGATCATGTAATCTTTAGCTTTTGCTACTTTGCAACCCAAATTTGAAAGTCATCTTTAACATCTGTGATGTTGCACTGACCATTTTGAGTCTAACTATTACCTTGTTTGCAAGCTCACAACTTAAAACTATGTCTCGTTATTTAACCCAATGATGCTTTGATTATGAGATTTTCATTGTTTCACTACCTTAAGCATAGGTTATCCTTAACTTCATGTGAGGTTGCAAAAACCTTTATTCTAACTATAGTGGTTATTCCTCGCATCATTGCAACTTTGAATGTTTGAGGCTTAACTCAAGTCACAAGCTTTGATCTTATCTTCATCTGACAGTCAGGAATCCATCTCTAAGGGAAATTGACTCTTCAACCCATGATGTGAAGATTCGAATGAATTTTTTGTTGTGGATTTTGCTTCAACATTGGTGTTCACCACCTTTGACTACTTTCTACACCATTTCTTCATCTTTCAGTGCTTATTTTACCTCAAATTCAATTGATCTTTCTTCTGGCTTGTTATCACAGCCTGTACCATGTTCCTTAGCTTTGGTCCTTGTATTCCTTCTTGTCAATTTCTCTAAATATGCATGTGATCTTTCCATTCTACCTATATCATGTCTTCAATGGAATACTTGATCATAGAGTTAGGTTTTCTGAAGATAGAAGTGTTTCTCTCTTATCTAGAGATGGTTAAACTTACCCTTACCATCCTAATCATCGAACATGATTGAAATACCTTTACATTTCTCTTTGATCCCCACCTAGGAAATTCAGAGGGAAAGATGAGAGAGGAAATCCTAATAGCAACCTAGACAAAAACACAAACATGAAACATTGACGTAGCGCTTGACCTAAAAGTTCAAGAATGGAGTAATGAAAATGTAGAAATTGTTAGATTGTGGTGACTAATCAAAAAAGTATTGTACATACTTCATAAATTCTTTGGGGCTCGGGGCATGATTGTGGTGAGTGATCAAAAAGGTACTGTACATAATTCATAAATTCTTTGGGGCTCAAGGCATCACCTGAAAAAAATTTGGGCCCTATTTTATTGGGATTTTGGGCCAACATCTAATTATTAATTATAACCCTAAAGTGGTAAAAATACTTGTATAAAAGAGCTTAGGGTTAGGGATTGTTTCATAGTTGTGATGTAAAAATTGGTTCTTGTGGTGGTATTGAGTTGTAAGGGATTATAGATTGTAATTAGGTTGTAGCCATTGGATTGATCATGTAGCTATGTTTCTACTCCATGAGGCTCCCACTGGACCAAACCACCCTAGATTCTATTGTTATTGTATTCATGTTTAGTCTAAAAGACCAACCAAAGTTGAAGAGGAATTGAGCTTCACCCTTGTCACTACCTTGGTAAGAATATTTGCTAGATTTTCATCTATATATATCTTTTCTAGCTTTAACTATCCATCCTCCAAAATTGACTGAATGAAATGGTACCGCAATTGTATGTGTTTGGTCTTTGAATGTAGAGTTGAATTGTTTGCAAGATGAATGGCACTCTGATTATCTGTAAAAAAAAATTATCCTTTAAAGGGTGTCCCAATTCTTCTAATAGGAATTGAAGCCATATCATCTCCTTTGTTGCCTCTATAGTAGCTACATACTCTGCCTCTATAATGGATAAAGCATTAACCTTCTATAGCCTAAAAACCTAGCTCACCGCTCCCCCACCAACAGTAAAGACATAACCTATAGTACTTTGCCTAGTATCAATATCCCCTACCAAATTTGAGTCAACATAGCCCTGTAAATTAGTAGTAGATCCCCCAAAGTGTAAACACTTATTAGATGTTCCTCTCAAATATCTGAGAATCCATTTGATCTCATTCCAATGTTCGATTCCTGGATAACTCATATACTTGCTAACAACTCCCACTACATGTGCAATATCTGTCCTGGTACATACCATAGAATACATCAAGCTTTCTATAGCTGAAGCATAAGGTACCTTGGACATCTTATCCTCCTCTTCTTGTGCCTTGGGACACATCTCCTTAGTCAACTTCAAATGACCAGGTAAAGGTGTGCTGACAGCTTTAGCATTCTCCATAGAGAAACGTTGCAACACCTTCTTCACATAATTAGCTTGAAATAGTGTCAATGTTTTATTCTTCCTATCTCTACAAATCTTCATACCAAGGATTTATTTTGATGCCCCCAAATCCTTCATAGCAAATGCATGTGCTAACTGGCATTTTAGCCCTTAATATGATCCATGTTAGACCTAGCTACAAACATATCAACATATAAACATAAAATAATGTAGCTATCATCATTCAATTGCTTAAAATAAACACAATGATCTTAATGACACCTACGATATCCATGCTCATGCATAAAGCTATCAAATTTTAGATACCATTGCCAAGTTGCTTGTTTCAAGCCATATAAACTTTTCTTGAATTTGCACACTAATTTCTCCTTACCTTTGACCTCAAATCCCTGTGGCTGAGCCATATATATCTCTTCATCCAAATCACCATGAAGAAAGGCTATTTTAACATCAAGCTACTCTAAATACAAATCTTTAGTAGCTAGACTACTTAATACAATACAGATAGAAGTCATTTTAACAACACAAGAAAATATCTCATCAAAATCAACACCCTTTTTGTGTGTAAATCCTTTTACAACTAACCTGCTTTTAAATATTTTCTTACCTCCATCCTCTTCTTTTAACCTATAAACCCACTTATTCTATAAAGCCCTTTTACCTACAAGCAACTGGCATAAATCCCATGTCTTATTCTTCAGCAAAGAGTCCATTTCGTATTTTATTGCATACTCCTACTGAATCTTAGTACCCACCTATATAGCTTCATCATAACATTCAAGTTCACCAGCATCAGTAAGTAGAATTGAATACAAAGAGGGAGAGAATCTTTTTGGAGGTCTAATTTTCCTTTTTGACCTTCTAACATTCACCGATGTTTGTGGTATTTTTTGTTGGGGTTGTTGCACATCATGAGGAATGGCTGGACTATAAGCTTTTGGAGCATCATCCAACACTACATAATCATCTTCTTTCTTCTCATGTTGCTGCAACAGATCTTTGTACAACACATTCTCATTGAATATGATATCCCTGCTTCTTACAATTTTATGATTTTAAAAATCCCAACTCCTGTAACCAAATTCATTAATGCCATATCTAACAAATACACATTTCTTTGACTTAGTTTCTAGTTTGGTTCTACTTTCAGAATCTATGTGAGAAAATGCTTCACAATTGAAGGTTTTGAGAAAAGAATAACTCACCTTCTTACTTGACCATGCTTCCTCTGGAATACCACATATGTAAGGGCAACCCAACATGCAACCTCATGCTCCTTGCAAGCTCCATTATAGTCTTGTTCATATGTTCAGCCACTTCATTTTCCTATGGAGTCCTTGGAATAGTTTTCTATCTACAAATACCATTAGTGGAGCAATAATCTTCAAATTCATGACTGCAATACTTACCATCATTATTAGATCTGAGACATTTAAATTTCTTACTAGTCTCATTTTCAACCCATATTTTTCTAGTTGCATCATCAATAAATGTCACATAATAATGAGATCCACCAAGGGAAGATACCCGAGCCGGTCCCCATACATCGATATGGACAAGCTCTAATTTCTCCTTTTTGTTTTGCTTCCTAGTCTTCACAAAACTCACTCTCTTTTGTTTTCCATACACACAAATTTCATAGAAATCCATATTAACACATTTTAGACTTGGCAAAATTTTCTTTGAATGAAGCACTTTCATACCTTCTCACTCATGTGCCCAAGTTTGTTGTTCCATAGTGTTGTATCAAAATTTACAGCAGTTATTTGTTCTGCTTGCTCAATTGTAGCAATTGTTCTTGAACATTCATTTTTCTCTAAAATAATTAAAGTAGAAGGAACAATATGACATGTAAAAAGATATAAGGTGCCTACTTTGACACCTTTTGCTACTACAAGAGAACCTTTTGAAACCTTCCAATTTATATCATTAAAAGTAACTACACAACCCTCATCACCGAGTTGCCCTGCTGAAATTAAATTCCTACTCAGCCTTGGAACATGTCTTACCTCATGTAGTAGCCAATGATTCCCATCCTACAACTTAATCTTAACTTTTTCCATTCCAACAATTTGACAAGGTTTATTATACTCCAAATAAACAAGTCCAAAATCCCCTTGGACATAATTAATGAAATAACCTCTATAAGGTGTAGCATGAAATGAAGCACCAAAATCTAAAACCCATGAATCATCAACACTTTCTAAAAATAGAAGCAAAGCATCCTCTTCAGATTTGTTACTTACCACATTTGCGTCCTTGTCTCCATCTAGTTTATCTCCTTCATTTTTCTTTTGATTCCAACAATCTTTCCTTTTGTGCCCTAGTTTCCCACAGTACTAGCAGTCATTCAATCCTCTCGATTGAGACCTCCTCCCCTTTGACTTTCCTCTTAATTTTCCATGATTTCTAGAATTACTTCCTCTATTAGTTGTTCTGCCCCTACTTTGTGCATTCAAAGAACTTCCTGATGTAGATCCACCTAAGGTTTTCCTACGAGTTTCCTCACTCAAAACAACACTAATCACATCATCATATTTTAGGGCACTAGATCCAAGAACATAATTATTCATAGGCATTACCAATCCATTCTAGCTTTTAGGCAAAGAACACAAAATCAAAAGAGTCCTAATTTCTTCATCAAAATTGATACCCACAAAAGATAACTAACTAGTAATAGTATTAAAATCATTTAAATTATTTGCAACATATCCACCTTCTGCCATTTTTATATTAAATAAAAACTTCATGAAAAATACCTTATTTGAAGTGAAGGGCTTTTCATAAAGTTTTGCTAGGGTTTGCATCAATTCTTTTTTCATATTTGCTTTTGTAATATTAAATGTCACTGATGGTCCCAAGCATAATCGAATGCTTCCAAATTCCTTTCTATCTCAAAGATCCCATTCATCATTTGACATAGATCCTTGATTCTTGGTTTTGCCTTCCAACGGCTTCCATAAATCCTTCTCATAAAGATAGTCTTCCATTTGCATCTTCTATAATTAGAAGTTATGCCAATAAAACCTATCAACTCTCAGCTTACCCTCGTCTTCCATCACTTCCACTCAATTGTGAGACTCCTACTCAATTGTGAGACTTTCCTACAGAGAATAACTAAAAAACAGCCTTGCTTTGATACCACTTGTTAGGATTAAACCATAGATAGAAATAACAATTACATGCAAATATAACCAATAATAGAAAATAATAGATCACACAGAAATGAACACAAGGCACTAAGATTTAACGTGGTTCACCCAATCCCTAGGCTAAGTCCACCAAAAGGAAAGTCCAATATTATTACGATCCAATGATTACAACCTAATTACAATCTGTAATCCCTTACAACTCAATACTATTGCAAGAACCAATTTTTTCATCACAACTTTGATACAATCCCTAACCACAATCTAACATAAATAGCTGGCTCTAACTGGGGAACTAGGCATGTTAGTGCCTATGTAGAAACCTAGAATCTCTGGTTCAAAAGTCCAGAAGGAAAACTTCAGACAAAAATGTAAACTAAAACACATAGCAATAAGAAAACCTTACTTCTTATTGATAGGAAACATCGATAGTCACAAACTCTAGTGCCTTAACTATTGGGTTGTAGAGTCTATATTACCATAGGAAGATGCAATTGCATATGGGTAGGTAGCAAAGGTATCTAACACAAAGGGAAGATAAACACACAGAAATTAAGAAAGCAAGGAAATATAGCTACACTAAAATATAGGAAAATACACAACTAAAACTAAATATATACCAAGGTGGAATGAATTCCACCTTAAAAACCAATAGCTAGAGATATTCAAATGAAACCACTCACTTGTTGGGAGAAATATGAGTCCTTCCTTTAGAGCTGATTACATCATTTTTATGTGGCTCTTTCAAATAGCATATATAAAGTAATTGTAATTAGTCTCATGATATGTAGGAAACATTTGAGTGCCCACTTTGGTTTGAATAATCATGATTCATCATATACTTCAGTATCTTCATTTTCACCTTTCATTTTATTCTTTTGATGGTATTCTATTATGCCAAGGAGAGGGGGAAAGATGTACATCTCTTTTAAGAAAGCGAGCTCATTTTTGCAATGGTTTGTACTTTCCTCATGAGCCTAAGAATAGGAAGATATCAACTTATTTTTGTGATGAACCAAATCATCATCATTTATCATATGAGTTTCATGCCTTCCATCTTTTAGTGTATCATTAGTACTTACACAATTTGAATGCATAGAAAGAAACTCACAAGCCAATGACATTTCTTCAAGTTTTAGTTCCATAGTTGGGTCATCTCGAGAGGGCTCATCCATTTGGAGGGATGGAAAGAACCCACAGAAAATCTCCTCTTCCTTACTATAAGAAAAATTTGTGTCTACTAATGGAACTAATTCTTCTATAGATGGAAAGTTGATCTCAAGACTCTTTTCTTCAATCACATCTTTATTAAGGATAAGAGTCTTACCAATGCATTCATGAAATTCCTCCTCATGCTTATACAACCATTCTTTAGGCTGAACTTCATTCCTTCTTTCTTCAACTAGAGTCAAAGTTTTAGCTATTGGAAAATCACAAGGGGGATTCTCTAGTACATGTAGATGATCATCAAAAGATTCTTCTTTAGAGGCCTCTGATGGAGTATTGTCACCTTCATCTATAGCACCATGAATATTCTCTTGTCTACCAATGACTGCAACAATATGAGAACTAGAATCGGGTGAAATTACTATAGGAGCTTCATGATCAAGTTTAGATGTTATCTTCATATCTAGTTCCTTTTTTTTGTCCTTTTGTTGGTCTTTCAACTTATGGAATCAATTGCAGAGGTGGCCCCATATCTTCCTTGCTTTGGAGTCATCTCCTTTATTGAGGCTCTCTACAAGATTCAACAAGATCTTCTGAAAGACCTTGTCCTGAGTTGTACAGAGCTCTTCAAGAGTAGGCTAAGGCCTTGGCCTCTCCTTGATGTTCACATTAGGCATAGCCATTCTTCCACTTATCTAAGAACAAGTGAAGGCTTCTTCTTTAAGATGTATATCAAGGCATATATCATCTTTCTTGCAAACTAGTGCAAGTTTTACTTCTTTAGGAGTACAAGTGCACACAAGTTGGGAAGCATGGGCTCTTTTCTCCATTTCTCTTCTTATCTCCTACATTTCTTGTGTTAGTTCTTCCAACTTGTGCTTAGCCCAATATAGTAGTTGGTGATATCTTACACAAACTTAACGCCAAATCCTTTGATTGTCCATGTAGAAGGTACCCTATTGATACCTGCTATAAGTCTTATGGAGCATAGGATCAGCCCATTTGTATAGGTCTTCAAGGGCGTGGTCAGGCCTAGACCTAGCCATCCCCTTACCATTAGGGAAGGTCATGAGTTACATTAGACCTTCTAAGAGAAAAGAAAGTAGGTCCTTTATACAGAGTCACCATCCTCTGTCCTAGGGAAGGAACCTATTGATATAAGAAATAAATAACTTTTTGAAAGAATTGGGGAAAAAAAGCAAGACTAGTTTGCAATGAAAACTAAAAACTTGTATAGGTTCTCCCTAGTATAGTAGCCAAAAAATATTGGTAAATAGTTTGTCCCTCTTGCTAACTTGTCTTTACCTTGAATTTAAATACCCAAAATATTAGGAAACAATCTACCTATAATAGATTGGATCAATGCACCTACTATGTCACTAATCCTTTAATTTTATGGATACAACTCCCCTCTACAAAGATATGCAGTGAATATTGTTTTTAATAAATAAAATGGGGGATTCTCTTAACCTAAGAGCAATAGAGGCAAACTAGGATGCCCATAACTACAAACACCCCAAGAAAAAATAGATTTGGGAAACTTATAACACCTAGTGGAATGGATATCGCAAGCTACCTTAAAGTTCTTCTAATACTACTCCTACTCCAATCTAAATGCATATTAGTCCTACTAAAATTTAATCTAGGGAGAGCATAGAGATGCACATGAAAGATGAAATGGAATCCACCTTAACTAATAACACATTACCAAAATGGAATCTAGAAAGTAATTAATAGCTTAAATGTATTTGTCCTACAATCCCATATAAACTATTCTTAGATGCAAGGTTAGCCCAGTTAAAGGAGATGATGAAAGGAACCTAGGCATGCTAGTGTTAAATGGAATCAAAACATCAAATTACCTAACTGCAAAAATCATATAGATCCTTTATTCCATCTAACTCTTTGATTCTCACTCAACATCTGGAAATGTAGGGGGAAAACTAGGACATAAATTTTGATCCCTTCTATTAACTTGAAAAATCACATATATAGGTCCCCTTGTCCTTGAGAAGTTACAAGTGACCCTACAAATTTATAACTTCTTAACAATGTTGCATACTGATAGTCATCAGTTATAAAAGCATGTAGAGAATTTGAATCACCTACCATATCACCATTTTATAGTTACAATTACATATCATAGAGAATGAAGAAGGAAACAAGGAAAAGCTGATGAAATTCTCATTGCAGAGGTTTCCAATCATTTGTGTAACAGTCCAAGAGTTAGGTTTTGGTCTTTAGACATTCTCATGGAAATGTAGCATCTCCTCCAGCTTCTATAGGCTCTAGATCATCCAAAATCCTCCTTGAAACAACTGTTATTTCTCTTTGGATCTGTAATAGTTACCTTAGTGCCAAAACTTGTATTTCATATCCTAAGAGTCACAACAAGTTTGAATCTTCATTCTCAATCTCCTATCAATGATCATGATTTAAACATGGCAACCCTTTCATCTTTAATTCTCTGCCTCAAAACTTAACTGTGAGCAAATTGTTGCAAAGTCCTGATCAAATACTTTCACAACATCACAAACCTTCAAGCTAACCATGACTTTAACTTGGGGAACCTATGAAAACTTCATCTTAAGGCCTGTCACCTCTTCGCAATTGTCCATCATACAATAATTTTAACTTGTGTGATGATGCAATGACTAACTATTATTTTATTTCATAGCTTCACACCATAAAATCCTTTAACTACATTACTACCTTTGATGTTGAGATCACTGACTATCTCCTTTTGGCAAATATGATCTCAGATTAACTTTAATTTCCTACGAAGTAGTGATGAATTGTAGTCTAACTATTGTACGTACCCTTTTTGCTTTATCAAAATAACGATATACTTCTTCCTTTGATCACCTAACTCATTTGATCATTGAACTCCTTATTGCCTCTTTGCAACTTGAAATGTCTTGAATGTCTTTTAACTTGTGACATTATGATAACCATTTAGAGTTAACTATTTCACTCCATTGCAACCTTGCATCCCTAAATTTTAACCACAACTTTAACCTCATGAGGATGTGATCATGAGTACTTTGCTAATTTTCTACCTTAATTAGAAGTTAGCCTTAACTCATTGCGATGTTGTGATCACTTACTTTTGCTCCTTCACAACCTAACTTTAGATTACTCTTAACTAGTTGCGATGGTGTGACTATTTAGACTTTGACTACCATTTTATATTCTTCACTCCATCATAGTTTGCATTTCTTTAAGCCATAATTGACTCACGGTCATGTGATCTTTAGCTTTTATTGCTTCGCAACCCAAATTTGAAAGACAACTTTAACATTTGCAACATTGCGATGACCATTTTTAGTCTAACTATTACCATGTTCACAATCTCGCAACTTAAAACTCTAACTCATTACTTAACCCAAAAATGCTATGATTATGAACCTATCATTATTTCACTACCTTAACCATAGGTTAGCATTAACTTCATGTGAGGTTGTGAAAACCTTTATTCTAAATACAATCGTTATTCCTCGCATCATCGCAACTTTGAATGTCTAAGGCTTATTTCAAGTCATGACCTTTCGTCCAATCCTCATTTGATGGTTAGGAATCCAGGAAATTGACCCTTTAACCCATGACATGGAAATTCAAATGCATTTTTTGTCATGGATTCAACTTCAACACTAGTGTTCACCACCTTTGACTACTTTCTCCACCATTTCTTCATCTTTCAATGCTTACTCTACCTCAAATTCAACTAATCTTTCTTCTAGCTTATTCTTATAGCCTATAGCATGTCCCTTAGCTTTGGTCCTTTTATTCCTTTCTATCACTTTCTCTAAATATACGCATGCTCTCTCCATTCTACTTGTATCATGTGTTCAATGGAATACTTGATCATAGATTTAGTTTTTCTGAAGATAGAAGTGTTTCTCTTTCTCATCTCGAGAAGGTTAAACTTACCCTTACCATCCTAATCACCTAACATGATTGAAAAACCTTTACATTTCTCTTCTATCCCCACCTAGGGAATTCAAAGGGAAAGATCAAAGAGGAAATCCTAATAGCAACCTAGACCAAAACATAGACATGAAACATTCACTTAGCACTTGACCTAAAAGTTCAAGAATGGAGGACTAAAAATGTGGAAACAACTGGCTCTAACTGGGGAAATAGGCATGTTAATGCCTATGCAAGAACCTAGAATCTCTAGTTATAAAGTCTAGAAGGAAAACTTTAGACAAAAATGTAAACTAAAATACACAACAATAAGGAAATCTTACTTAACATCGATATGTCACAAAATTTGGTAAGTTAACTATTGGGCTGCAAAGTCTAAATTAGCATGGGAAGATGCAACTATAGATGGATAGGTAGCAAAGGTATCCAACAAAAAGTAGGAAAGCAAGGAAAGATAGCTACACTAGAAAGAAGGAAAATATGCAACTAAAACTAATTATATACAAAGGTGGAATGAATCCCACCTTAAAAACTAGTAGCTAGAGATATTCAAATGAAACCACTCACTTGTTGGGAGAAATATGAGCCCTTCCTTTAGAGTTTCATGTATCATTTTTATGTGGCTCCTTCAAATAGCATAGGTAAATCAATTTTGATTAGGCTCATGATATGCATGAAACATTTGAGTGCCCACTTTGGTCTGAACAACCATGCTCCATCATATACTTTAATATCTTCATTTGCACCTTTCATGTTATTCCTTTGATGGTATTATATTCTGCCAATGAGGGAGGGAAAGACATACATCTCTTTTAAGAAAGTGAGCTCATTTTTGTAGTGGTATGTACTTTCCTCATGAGCCTTAGAATAGGAAGATATCACCTTATTTCTTTGATGAACCAAATCATCCTCATATCTCATATTAGTTTCAACACTTCCATCTTTCAGTGTATCATTATTTCTTACACAATTTGAATGCATAGAAAGAAACTCATGAGCCAATGACATTTCTTCAAGTTATAGTTCCATAGTTGGGTCATCTCAAGAGGGTTCATCCATTTGGAGGGATGGTAGGAACCCACAAAAAATCTCCTCTTCCATACTATAAGAAAAATTTGTGTCTAGAAATGGAACTAATTTTTCTACAGACTAATAGTTGATCTCAAGACTCTTTTCTTCAATCACATCTTTATCAAGGATAAGAGTCTTAGTAGTACATTCATGAAGTTCCTCCTCATGCTGATACAATCATTCTTTAGGCTGAACTTCATTGCTTCTTTCTTCAACTAGAGTTAGAGTTATAGCTATTGGTAGATCATAAGTGGGATTCTCTAGTATAGGCAGATGACCATCCTCATATTCTTCTTCGGAGGGCTCTAATGGAGTATTGTCACCCTAATTTATAACACTAGGAATAGTCTCTTGTCTACCAAAGACTAAAACAATATGAGAACTAGAATCGGATGACATTACCATAGGAGCTTCATGATCAAGTGTAGATTTTATCTTCAACTTTAGCTCCTTTCTATTGTCCATTTGCTAGTCCTTCAACTTGTGGAATCGGTTGCAGAGGTGGCCCCATATCTTCCTTGCTTTGGATTCATCTCCTTTGTTGAGGCTTTCTACAAGATTCAACAAGATCTTTTGAAAGACCTTGTCCTTATTTATATGGAGCTCTTTAAGAGTAGGCTCAATCCTTGGCCTCTCCTTGGTGTTCACATCAGGCATGGCCATTCTTTCATTTTTCTGAGAATAAGTCAACGAAATTATGAGATTTTCATTGTTTTGCTACCTTAACCATAGGTTAGCCTTAAATTCATGTGAGGCTATGAAAACCTTTATTCTAACTATAATGGTTATTCCCTACATCATTACAACTTGGAATGCCTGAGGTGTAATTCAAGATGGTTATTCCCTACATCGTTGTAACTTGGAATGTTTGAGGCTTAATTGAAGTCATGACCTTTGATCTAATCCTCATCCAAAGGTTAGGAATCCATTTCTACAGGAAATTGACCTTTCAAGCTATGACATGGAGATTTAGATGTATTTTGTGTCATAGATTCAACTTCAACTGTGGTCTTTGGCACCTTTGACTGCATTCTCCACCTTTTCTGCATCTTTCTGTGCTCACTCTGCCTCAAATTCAATTGATCTTACTTCTGGCCTATTCTCACAGCCTGCACCATGTTCCTTAGCCTTGGTCCTTGTATTCCTTTCTTCCATTTTCTCTGAATATGTCTATGATCTCTCCATTCTACTTGTATCATGTCTTTAATAGAATACTTGATCATAGAGGTAGGTTTTCCAGAGATAGAACTATTTCTCTCTCTCATCTAGAGAAGGTTAAACTTACCCTTACCATCCTAATCATCTAACATGATTTAAGAACCTTTATATTGATCTTTTATCCCCACCTAGGAAATTCAAACAGAAAGATGAAAGAGGAAACCCTAATAGAAACCTAGTCCAAAATAAAGACATGAAACATTGACTTAGAACTTGACCTAAAAGTTCAAGAATGGAGGACTAAAAATGTGGCCACAATCTAGAAATCTTGTTAAGATGGCATTGGAACTTTCTTAAGGTGCATCTACTAGTTGATCTACAATAGCTTGTCCTTTTATAGCCTTTCTATCAATATACTCTATGTATAACTCACTTACAATCATTACCTATTTGGCTAGTTTTCCTGTTAACGTAGTCTTGCTCAAAAAATACTTAAGTGGGTCTATTTTGACTATGATTTTTACTTTGTGGGTTAGGAGATAGTGGTGTAGTTTTTGAGAAGCAATAAATATGACCAAACATGCCTCATCAATGAAAGTGCAGTAGAGCTCATAATTAACCAAGGTTTAACTAATGTAGTAGATGGCTCATTCTTTTCCCTTTGTCATTTTCTTGTGCCAAGAGGGATCCTATTGGTTTTCTATCAAGGAAATATACAATAGTAAAGGTTTATGCAGCATAGGAGGCACCAACATAAGTAGATTCATGAGATAATTCTTGAGAAGATCAAAGGTTGCTTGACACTGATTGTCCCACTTAAAACTATATCTTTGTGAGGGAGGTGTATAAAAGGAACACATTTCTCGACCAACTAAGATCTGAATCTCTGATAGACTACAATCTCCCTTGGAGGGAACATATTTGGCTCAAGTTCTTAGGAAATTGCATGTTGACAATAGATTTTTCTTTTCATGATCTACCTTTATGCCTTTGGTAGAGTCAATATAGCCTAGGATCTTTCCAAATTGTACACCGAAAGCACAATTCTTAAGATTCAGTCTAACTTTGAAAGCTTTGAGACATGTGAATATTTTTTTTCTAGAATTGAAAGATGGTCTTCACAGGTATGATATTTTTCTAGAAGGTCATCTACATAATCTTCCATTAATGTGTGCATCATGTCATGAAATATTTTGGTCATAGGTCGTTTATATGTAGCTCCTACATTTTTTAGGCTAAAGGGCATGATGTTCCAAAAAAATATCCTCATGCACAAGTGAAAGTTATTTTCTCTTGGCCTTTGGGTGCTATCCTAATTTTACTATAACCCAAGAAACCATCCATAAGGGAGAACATGGAGTGTCCTATTGTTAGTTCTACAATAGTGTCAATGCTTGGCAGAGGAAAGTCATCTTCGGGACATGCTTTGTTGACATCATGAAAATTAATTTAGATCTGTATATTACCATATTTCTTTGAAATAGGTACAATGTCAAAGATCCATGAAGCATAGGCCAATGGCCTAAAGAGTTTGGTATGAAGTAACTTTTCCAACTCTATTTTCGACTAATAATGCTATATGTGGATACATTTTTCTGAGTTTCTATTTGATTGTTTTGGCTTCTAAAGAAATGTTGAGATGATGAAAGATCAAATTAGGGTCTAAATCCAACATGTTAGCATAGTAACATGCAAAATTAATTTTCCTCTCTTTTAAGAAGTGAATAAATTATGTTCTTTCTTTTGAAGTTAATGATTTTTCTAAGTGAATGATTTTGGGTTCTACCTCTGTCACAATGTCAACTTTCTCTATTGGCTCAATTAGGAAAAATGACCTCTCTTCTGAATACTTGGGTAGAGTATCAATTATCTCATCATCGGGTCCCATAGTTGGGTTTTCACCATTAGATGTGTCACTTCTATTATTTTCTAATTTTTTATCAAGACTTGCCACAACGTGGTTGGGGTCATTCAATCTTTAACATTTTTTACTCCTTTTTGTTACTGAGATAATTGATACTTAGCCTATCTATGGGTCTATTACTTGGTTCTAATCTAGGAGATGGCTCAACTGCATTAAAGTATATGAAGATGCCTCAGTCAATATTGAAGTTAGGAATATAATGAGGCTCAATTGTATGCCACCTGATAAGCTCAGGATGGACTGGGAATAATGGTTCAGGGTATAGATGTGGTTTGGCTAGGTTTAAGGACATAACCTTATTTGGTGACTCATACATCCTATCTATTAAGAATATGACATGTGCCTCTTATAAGTTATCAAGGAAACTAGAGTCTTCGAGTTGTTCACTATACTCATTTTTTATTTCCATTGAAAATAAATTTAGAAATAGGGTCTAGAATTGGAATCCTTCATTAGGTTCATCATCCCTAGGTGTTGTGAGATCATGCATTAGTTTCATTTCTTCTTCTAAACTAGCTTGGTGTGAATTGACTATTTACAGTGAAGTGAAGTTTGAGCTAGAAGTAGAATTTGGTTCTATGGAAGTGTCTTCTATAGGAATGTGAACAACATCAAACTCTTTATGATCTTGGGTGGATTCCTTAGATAATAAGTCAAATTCCCACTTGTTGGAATTATCATCATCTTTTTTGTTAATGTCATTTGTGAATTGTCCTTCTACAAAGTGTACATTAGGGGAAGATAGGTTCACACTCTTTGTTTTAGCTTCTTTTTCATCTATGATGTCTTTCTCTTTTGGTACCCAAACCAAAGTGGAGGAAGAGGATTCCCCATGATTAGGTTGGGTTTTATCAAGATGTGGTGGCTTAGGGAAGGGTAAAAAACTTTTCTTTTCTTGTTCTAAATAACCTACCCTTGTCTTCAACCTATTAGGTCTAAAATATGTTGCTAATGGTTCTACAATACCTTTGCCTCTTCCCAAAGGACCTTCCCTTGGGTAATCCATTTTCTTCATTAAATTATAACCCTTGTCAAAATGGTGGGGGAGATGTACACATTTTTTATACTCTTATATTCTTCTTTAGTGATGCTTGGAGATATAGTGCTCCCTTTTAACAAAGTGTTTGTTGTAGGGTCTAGGAGGAGTGATTGAAGATGGTTTGCCATGAGATTTAGGAGATAGTGGCGGATCAAATAATGAAATTGAATATTCACCTACCCCCCTATGCTATAGTTTGCACTTTCATTCAAACTCCTTCATTAAACAACTCATTTCCTCATTATTTTTTTGTTTAGAGCCTCCTTGTAGCAATGTGATGAGATTGAAAAATTGGGACAATCCACTTTCTCTTTTCCCTTAGCCATTGTAGAAAAGTGGTTTTTTTTTTACTGGTGGATGTTGAAGTTTCTACTGGTGTAGATTGGCTGACATCTCTTGTTGGGATGAGGACTTCTTCCCTATTATGGGGAACAAGGGAATTACAATATTTTTTATAGCTTTGATCCTTGGGTATGGTTACCTCTTGACCCATATATGGAAATTTTAGACACTTATGATAAGTAGAGGGAACTGCTTGCATATCATGGATCCATGGCCTAAGTAATAAGATGTTGTAAGCTAACTTTAGGTCCATAACTTGATAGATAGTTTCCTTCATGACTAGGCCAACCCTTATTGGTAAAATGACCACGCCTTTAGAGCATCTCTCCTCATCATCATAAGCTTTAATTGTAATATTTTTCTTGGGATCAACAAAATCCTCTATATATTCTAGTACTCTTATTAGTTTTAAAGTGCAAATGTTGAGATCGACCCCACTATCAACCAAAGCCATCTTTACTCTAATTCTATGTATAAAGAATTCAATATGCAACAAGGAGTTTTATGGATGAGTGAAGGACATGTTGTCTTTTACTAAGAAGGATACACAATGAGGGGCTACAAGGTTTCTTACCATGTTTTGAAATCTATTGCCATCAAGGTTATTTGGCACTAAGGCTTTGGTGAGTTTCTCTTTGTGCTCCATAAAGATTTGAAATAATTCAAAGATGGAGATATGGGAAGGAGTTTTTAATAGCTGATTAACAAAGATATATTTGGATATAGTGAACCTCGTGGTTTCTTTTACCAAACTAGTAGTTTCCCCCCGGTAGGACCACCTTGGATTCTTGACCTTGGGTAATGGCATTCAAGGGTTGTTTCTTGTGCTTGTCTTTGACAATGATGACATTAACAATATTTTCAAACCCACAGATCACGTTGATCATATTATCTTAATTGTGGGCATAATTGACCTTTTCATTGGAGGATGTGGTCTAGTTGGTTTTGGAAGATTCACCCTTCTCATGGCTCATGAAGGGGTTTTTTAAAGTTTTATGGTTCTCACTATTATGAAGATCATTTACATCAATAGTCTTGTTATCAATTAGTTTTTGAATGGCCCCCTTGAGGGTGTGATAGTTGTTGGTAAGATGCCCCCTGTTTTGATGGTAGGCACAAAAATGTTTTCCACACCACCATGGAGGTTTGACTTGTGGTTCATAGCAATTTGCTTCTGGTAATATAATAAGCTCATCTACTAAGAGCATTTGTAATGCTCTTTCATAGCTTTCCCCTATGGGAGTATATACTCTAAGTGGATTAATAGATTTATATCCTTTTGGTGGAGGGGCTTGATTATATGCCACCTGTTAGTTGGGGATATTTTGGGTTTGAGAAGTGGACGTATTTTTGTGATAGAAAGGATGAACATGATCTTGTCTTTGTGTATCCTAGCAAGAAGGCCCATTGGTGTTGTTGATAGTTGGATATTGTTGATTAGGAGAGGGGTAAAGTTGTGGTTTAATGTGATTTTCTTTGACCACCCCATCATTTATTATATTTTCATTTTTATTTCTCCAACACAAATTTGACCAATCTAATGAGTTGTATGATTGTAAGGAGTTATTTAAGAAACCTTTGCCATCCTTTGATAGCTTAATGATGTCATTTCTTAGCAAGGTTTCTTCCACTTTGGCTATATTTTCTAATGTGGTTTAAAATTGCTTAGGACCTTGAAGTTGCAGCAAACAATGTTGGACTAATTTCCAATGTTTCCCTTTAGGATTCATGACATGGCTTAATTGCCTCTTGTGTTCTATAAGTCTATTGGTTGTATTAGGCATTGACAAGTCAATCTTTTGGTGCAACAACAACTCTAGCTTGTAACAAGAGGTATCAGAGCTTGATTATAGGTTCAAATCTCCTTGAGTAACATTGGAGGGAAGATTGTTGGACTAATCACAAAAGTTCCCCTTTAGGATTCATGACATGGCTTAACTGCCTCTCGTGATCTATAAGTCTAGTGGTTGTCTTGGGCATTAACTGGTCAATATTTTGGTGCAACAAAAACTCTAGTTTATAACAAATAGTTCATAGGTTTTGAGAGGTTATAATTAATATATCCATTTTTTCTTTGTTTGGGATATCCTGATGGTATTTTACAAAGGCATGCCTCCATTTTTGTTAGAAAACCTTGAAAGAATCTCCTAGGAGTTGTTTTGTGTTGAATAAGTCAATCATAGTGACCTCTCATTCGACATTATATGAGTATTGTGTAATAAAGATAGCAGCTAGTTGATCAAATGACTTAATATTGGAGGGGATCTCTGAGAATGACTCCATGGATTCTCTCCCCCCCCAAGCATCTATGGAATAACTACATAAGGTAGGTCCTATCATGGATGAATTCCATACTAAAAGTATAGAATTATTGAAGATGATCCTAAGATCAGATGTGCCAAAATATTTGCCATATTTTAGTATTTGCATATTTTTTGGAAAGGGTATCAAGATGACAATTCTATCAAATGGGAGGGGACATACCTTCTTGAGATTGAATTTAGTTGGTTGGACTTTCCCTCTTTTCATCCTTTCTATTTCTAATTGTGGGTCTTGAAGTTTTTGAGTGACAACCTCTAGGGGTGATTCTTGATCCCCTCTAAGGTTAGATATTTTAAAGTCAGGAGGTAGTTTTGGACCTTGTTGTGCCAATGATAGAAAGTAGGATTCTTTATGTCATTCTAGTGTCTTTTTTATTATGTCAACAAGTTCTAGGTTTTCCTAAAAATATTTGATATTCATTTCAAGGCTTGAGATGGACCCATTTTCTTGGAGAGTTTTGAGTTCTATCCTTTGAAAAAGGGTCATTTTTTTGGTAATGGTGGTTGATAAGAAATCAATGTGTGTAACAAGTTCAATGATATTTGGGGATTGTCTCAATTTGGTGGTGTGTTTTTTCTATTCTGCCACTTACTCGTATGGGCGATCTTTTCAATTCTTTTTGTTTAACAACTACACTGGTTTTATGTAGTGGCATAAGACATGGATGAGATCCCTCTAATTCTTCTACATTTTTATGAGGTGAGGATTGTTTTTAGACCAAAATATATTAAAATATCAAGGTATGTTTTGAAAGGTTTCCAGTATTGTTGATGATGAAAAGAATCAATTTCGTGAAGTTAGATAAGGGATGGATGTGTGTTTTCATTTGTTTCTAACTCGATATACAAAGTTGAGGTGACAATGTATTTTGGACAAAAGTCCCTATGTAGGGTCAGAAAATTTCTCCCTTGATCCTAAAGATGTTGGTCACTTTTGGGGTTACTCAATTTGTTAATGGAAGTAAAGGGTATCTAGATCTACTTTCTATTTATGGATATTTTGTATGCAGATAGCCTTTGTTTCACAAGTTTTCTCAGATGTGATGTAGAAGTTTTTTAATCTGCTATCTAAATGTTCAAATGCATCATTTTATGTTGTGTTAGGAGCTTGTCTATAGGGTAAAAAAACCATTTTAAAAGGATGATGCACTGTTGGATTATGCAAATGCGTTGTTTCATCTATCAAATGTGTTATTACAGGTTTCAAATGCATTAAAGAAGTAATCAAATGCATTGTTTTAGGATTTCAATACACTATTTCATGGTATACTGTAGCATTTGTGTTTGATCCAGTGCTAGTTTGTAGTCACGTTTCAATTTACTTGAAAGGGTTGTAATCTGAAGTTTATTAACATGCATTAAAATAAACACATTCACGCACAATAATAGTAGAAACGGAAATGAAATATCCCCACACACACTAAGAAGATTAAAAAAAATGCCTTCTTAACAATGGCTTCCTAAGGTTGGTGACTATAAGGATTTAGTGATAAGTAGGAGATAATTTCCACAGCGAGTCAAATTGTGATATTGCTATCACGATTTAACTGTGTGATTTTGAGTTTGACTCAAAATCATACCATTAAATCCTGATAGCAATATCACAATTTGACTCGCTGTGGAAATTATCTCCTACTTATCAATTGATGAGCTTGAGGGGATTTCTAATGAATGGCTCATAAAGCACAACACTTCGTGAAGGTTTTGCAAATGGGGTTGCCAGCTTTGGGTTTAACCATGGAGGAAACTCTGTAGTTAAGCGCGCTTAGGCTGGAGTAGTACTAGGATGGGTGACCTCCCAAGAAGTCCCAGTGCTTCACCCCTATGAGCATCACCTAGATCCAATGAGTGCTAAGTGTTAAATCCTAATAGAAATATCACAATAAGGATTTAGTGTTTATCTGATTATGTTTGAATTTACCTCTCTCATGAAAGAGAGCTTCCCACCAACACAAGGGAAGTTTGGCACAATATCTTTCGAGACTACTAGAGGAAGGCTATGTTTTGAACACAACCAGCTTGCATTCAATTAGGAATACAAGCTAGAAGGCTTTCCCTCTCATTGGCCCTACTAAGGAAAATCTCAGGAGGTATGCCTTTCTATTATTGAGTAAGATACCTAGTGAAAAGCATGACAAATAGAAAGTGGAAGAAAATTTGGGAGTTTGATCACCCTAAAAGAGTGAGACAATATCCCTACTACTCCAACCTCTCAAACATGATAAATAGAATGTTCAGTTACAAGCCTTTAACTAGGAAGACAAGAGGCTCCTATATAATCTAGGTGTTTGTTTGTTCCCAGATTAATTCATACTAACCCTTTCGGAAGGTTTTGCATTTTGATCAACTCAGTGAGTTAAGAGGATAGGCTGATTTTTAAACAAATAACAGAAATCAAACTTCTTGCTTAAGCTATGTTATGAACCTTGAAATGTTGTAATCTAATTTACAAGGGTTTTAGGCATACCTGATTTGACACTAGCAAAGGCTAGGGACATTTTTATTGTCTTCATTCCCTTCTCGTAAATTCAGTGACCTGAGAGTTCATGTCTAGTTCAGAAGAGACCTGTAAACAACTGACAATCAGATCTACATGTTAAATATGGTAGTTTGTAACTCTAATTAAATGTGCTACAAAACTTTGCATATGCATTATAGAACTGTTCAAACATGTTATAATATCAGTTAAATGTGCTAGATGAACATGTAAATGTGCTAAAAGATCTAGTAAATGCACTATAAAAGAATCCAAATGCATTACAGAATACTTCAAATGCATTAGAAAATAATGTGGAAGTGTTGAAACAATGTTCAAAAGTGCTAGAACGTCAAAAAAATCTTAGATCCAATATGTGTGAGTTTAGTAGCATCTTTGAAAGCTTGTTGCTCCTATTATGAGTCTTACCAAACATTGGAAAACCTATAACAAGTCATATCTACATAAGAAACTAGAGTAATACACAGATATACAAAAAGATTCAAATAATAGAATGAAATGTTAAATAATAATGAGGCTTTAGAATGAAGCCCCATAGTGGGCACTAATTTGTACATAGTGGAATTGCATATTGATGAGACCTTAGTGTAGAGTGCAATCAAAATAACAATGAACTAATCTAGACCCAAGAAATCATCATTAAATAAGCATTCCACGAACATCTCATATTTCCCTAACAACAACTACTAAAATGTCTCTCAGACCAACATCTTAGTGATAGTTCTAGAATGGGAGTATGTTATTAATGCAGATCTACCAAAGTTTGTATGAGACCTATATGAAAATGTAGATTAGATGATGATTATAACACTAAAATGTTAGAAAATGTGTATGCATAAGACTAAACAGTGCTAAATAATGTTGGAAAAACACTTGAATGGCATGAATTCTCTACAAAAACAATGCTAAAATGGATAATAGCTCTAAATATGCCTATAGTGTGGATGCATAAAACTTGGGTCCCTTTGCTCTTGATTTTCCCTTCTATTTATAGGATTTTAGAAAGGGGATTGGGGTAAGGATCTAGATTTTACTTTTAACTAGGGGTAAGAGTGAAACTAAAAATATCTCACAAAACCCCAAGAGGAATAGTCCAATAGACTTGGTTAGTGAGGATAAATAGGGATTTTTCAATTCCTTTAAATTCCAAAAAAGATGCATTTCACTTTTGAGAGGATAAATGATTTTGTTGATTTATTAAAATGTTGCATTTACTTTCAACTTTTGTCTTTACCTTTTTCCCTTTTTATTTTATTTTATGATTTTATGAATTGATTTTCTTCTTTTAAAAGCAACTTTAATATTTTTGAATTTGATAGATGATTAATTAACTAACCACTTAAGTGACTTGATCCAGTGATTGATTTGAAAGTTTGTTATTTTCCTCATTTATCTAATTTTGTCTTTGATTTTTGTTGTTTGATCAAAATTCACGTTGTTTTATGTCTTTTCCAATTTTAGGGTGTCTACAAGTATTACTCAAATTTTGGAGCATATTATAATCAAATCATGGTTGTTATTAATTCCCATAAAAAATTTCTACAATAAATGTCTTCAAAAAGTTTTTTCCCCTTGCATGGGCATGTACATGGAATTTCAAAATCATTTCAATTCAAAAAATTGGCTACAACTATCATTACCCATTAACAAACACTTCGACATTTGTTTGGGCTTACTAGTCGTTAGCTTTCATATTTAAATTTCTAATTTTCCCTCCAAAGAAACGATAACCATTTCCACCTATTGGAAAGCCTTTAAATGAATTGATTATGAATTTTATGATTGAGAACATAGTTTATAGGAATCCTAAGACCCAAACACCAATGTTACAATTATTGGGCCACTTGACCCTTATTACATTATTTGAGGTATTATAGGTCCTTTAACTTCAACATAAAAAATATATATTACATTTTATGCCTCAAAGGATTGATTACATCATATTTGTTCCCCATGACCCTTGATACATATTTTATGCCCAAATGGTTTATTGGATCTCCATGGGTCATTGGGTGCTCTAGCACCAAGCTCCCCTTATGCCTATTTCAAATTTGGGGGTTTTTCATGTTTAATTATGTTATCTCCTATGGGATTTTGTCTCTAAAACTCTATAAAAAATCCTCTTTGGATTCATTTGGTAATATAAGAATGAAAAAAATCATGTAATGGTTAGTGAACACTTTGGTAGACATCTTGATTTGACATTATATTGATTTCAAGGTGGAGATAAAAGGGTTTGGGGTTAATCCATTGACATAAAGAGGAGTTTAACAGCTTCAACCAAGCAAGCATTCAAGACATCATGGAGTTGCAAATGGATTCTGAATATAGAGTACATTTTCTCTTAAGGTCTTGATATAATTTTATGTTAATTTTAAAATATGCTTTGTTTCTTCATACTTACACATTGCCATGCACTCAAGCACACATTAATTACATTTACATGCTAGTGTATCACTCTAAGGAGTTATATCTTGGTATTTTTACATTACATTACATAGCTCTTAGCATTGTAGATTCATAATCTAGATTCACAAGAACTATACACACTACATTATTCTTAAAGACTATTCATTGAAGTGAAAGTCACCACAATGGGGGCTTCAATAAGGAATCCCCCTATATAGCCACCAACAAATACACTTTTTAGATCTATGGGATTCAAGGCACACTTTTGAGAAATAACCCAAAGACCACTTTTGAAGATCTTTCCAAATCTTTATTTTGTTCTAAGAGATTAAATTTTGAGGTTGAAGATGATTTCATTGTTGACCCACTACTTCTCAGTGTGGAATAGTCACCATTTCACCAATCCAAACTACAAATATGAGCCTCCATTCATCAATTTTTTTCCCAATGAAGGGAAAAAAATATGTCCCTTACTGGGGAGAAGCTCATCCCTCATCTCCCTAACCATCCCTTTCAAGAAAGTAAACCCATGCCTATCCAATTCAGCTTTGTAGTTTCTAGGGGCTCATAATAAGAATTAGGTTACCATAGGCTTTTGATCTATTATAATTTAGTTATTTGGTCATTTACCCCTATAGATCTTAATGATGCACATGTTGTTATCTTTATTCCTTTTTCTAGATCAAATATATATACTTGTTGTCTCACTTATATACATACTTGGGGCCAGTACTAAGGAAGCTACCAAACTTTTTGTTAGCCCCAACTTAGTTACAAGATCTATGGCTAGAAAAATATAATAAAGATCTTGTCAGAAATATTTATTGATGGGGGGATGAATCAATTACTCAAGGCCCATAAGTACCATTTGAACAATTAAACATAAAACACTCATTATTTTTCTTATCCTATTGTTCTCGTTCTCTACTATATTAATAAAAAAATTATTGTCCCAAATGTAACATGCTTTGTTGAATATAAATTATAAAACATATAAATCATTTGACACTAGGATTTTGCGTGGAGACCCAATTTGGGAAAAACCACCAGCAACATGTCACCACTTTTTTACTCTTTCAAGGTGAGCTCCATTAGGATCCAACCCTATTAGAGGTTTATAATACACAATTAAATGTGACCTGGTTAGAGGATTTAATAACCCTATTAGGAGTGGCCTTGTTAGAGGACTTTGATCATTCCATTTAGAATATGAGCTTGTTAAAGGATTTACATATTCTATTAAGTCCTTCAAATGACTATTAGGTCAACCTCTGATAAAAGGATTTCAATACAAATTGTTTAAAATTATTAGAAAGAAAATAGTAGGGTTTTGATCTATATGATTACAACTCATTTTGCAAGTTTATATCACTTTCTAGTTCATGTATTGATTGACTGATAAGCTCTCCATTATCATCTCTATTCTTGAGTCACTTGGCAACCCTTCAAGAAATTAGTCTTCTTTCTCTTCAACAAAACTTAAGTCATCTGCTCAGATTTACTTACCATTAATAGTAGCATCTACATAAGAAGAAAAATCTTTAGCTTCGCATTCACTCTCACACACTTGTGTATCTCTGATCAACCTTCTTTTGTGCATGCCTCACACACACTGTCGCACCCTTGTTTAGATATATACCTTTTAAATAAGTAATTCTTACTTTGTTGTTTTTCATTAACATTGTAGATCTTTGGGTTTATGATCAAGTTCAATATGATTCATTGTATCTGTCCATCTTCTTGGTCATCCTCTAGAAACTTCTCTAGAATCTATCTAGCAGGTCTTTAATTAATCCTTATCTTGAATTTAATGATCCAAATCATCAATCTTATCTTCAACATGGTTTACATCTCCCAAGAAATCAACTAAGTCGGCTGGGAATCATGATTTTCTCAAATTAATTCTCAACAATGTTACTCAATAATCACTAAGTTCTAACACTCAATCATCACTTAAATACTTCATCACTATAAAAATTTTGGTTTAGCATCAACTATCTTGCTCAGTTGATACTAATGCTCAGTCAACACTAGATTTTCTCGGTACTTATTATAGCTTGGTTGATACTAGCAACACTCAATATTCCTTAACCATTTTATTCTATTGCTTGGCTTAGCTTAACTTTCTTGATATAAACATTCACTTTGTGTCATCAAAGTCTATCTAACCAAATGTCCATTGTAGCTTCCTTTTCAGAACTCAACCTTACCTCTAGGGGTTATTGTAATGAGAAATTTATCAAATCCTCTTCATCAATCAAATAGATATGACATTTAGATTAGGTAGCAATATGTCTTATCATTATATTTGACATCAATGACAAAACACCAATTGTTCCAATTGTAGGTTTCCAACAATATCCCTCTTTGGCATTGATGGAAACATCTCTAGATCTCAATATCTCAATGTATGTAACTTGGCTACCATACATTCCAAAAGATTTCACTATCATGAGTGATCAATATCTTTAATTTCATTCTGATTATCTTTATTAATTTTCTCCCTTTGAAATAATAAGTCTCTCTCTTGGATATATCTCTCCCTCTATTTATATTCTCCCTTTGGTTATAGTTTCCCTTCTTTGTCTACTTGTCTATCTCTCCCTCTTTCACAACAATGTCAAAGACACTTAGCTTTCTTAGCTTCAATCTCTTCATATATCTAAATTATGTATATTTTTCATGTCTAACTGATTTTTTTCATCAGTCTATGACTGATCTATTATCTTGTACTTGACTATCTACCTTAGGCATTTGCCAAAGTAGAGATGTTTTGCATCAATGTGTAAGATATTCTTATTAGCGCATTGGATGCAATGCACCTTATCTCCCTAAGTATCTTTATTTAGGGGAATTGCCACTAATTTACCTCTAAGATATCTGTGATATATTATAGGTAAGGAATTTTTGAATATGTCAACAATTTTTTCTTTGGTGTGCACATATTCTAGCTTTACTTCTTTGTCTTGAACTACTTCCCTAAAGCAATGATACTTGATAGTAATGTTCGTTGTCTTAGTGTGCATCACTAGATTCTTTGAAATGTTTTTGATTAAGGAAAAAAGGCTTTAAAAGGGCCCTAAAACCCTGAACATAGATAAAATAGTCAATACTAAAACATTAAAGGCTACCGAGAGCTCGAAAGAAAAAGAAAAGACATCTCCCTAATTAAAGAAATACATAGGAAAAAGCTAGGGAGAGACACCAAAAAACCAAGCAACCCACAAAAGGTCAGGGAGCTTTAGAAAATATCTCTAAGCATCTCAATAGCATTGATCTCAAGCTCAGACAACTTGCCAGCCACCTCTTTCATCTCCAAAAGCTCCTGATCAAGGGTCAGAGTATCTTTTTTCCTGATGCTTGATCTGGTTCATTTCCTGGCTCCTTCATCAATAGTCTTGTCCTTAAGGTTGATGTCTAGATCCTACTCCCTACAGATAATTTACTTGTCCACATAGTGAATGAACTTCTTCATATTCTCATTTTCCTTGAGAATGTTAATTTTTTGCTTAGCTATGCCTTTCATAGTCTTGTCCATCTCAAGGGTTCTGGTATTCACTGAATCCACTCTTTTGTCCATACTTTGCTCATTCTCATTGACCCTATTCTTAAAGTTATATGTCTCTCTTTCTAGAGTGCTAAGTCTATGTTTGAGGTCAAGGATTTCATGGAATATCCACTTAGTGGTTTTGTAGCTGTCAATTGTACTACTTTTCACATTGTTCAAAACATCCATATCTAGATTCTCCCTAGCTATGTCACTAAGGATAACCAAGGCCAGATCAATAAGCTCCTCTAGTTGGATTCTACCCTCTCCATTTTCTCTAACCTACATTCTAATTAGTTCCCTTTTGATACCAAAATTGGCCTAGGCATGGTCACAGTTCCTCCATACTACCTTCCTATCCTTCCATGTAACTAAGCATCTATAAGTGGTAGTGCCCACATCATCGTAGCCCTATTCAGGTTCTAGCTCTGGCCTATTAACGAGATCCTCCTCCACCTTCGCACTTTCCTCCCACTATCTGTCCTTGTTGTCATCTAAGCTTTTCCTTTTGTGCTTTCCAGTCCCCATAGCCTCCTTCTCTGTGTTGGTCGACACTTTGATAGTTATGTTTCTCTTTCTCTTCCTTCACTCCTTGCCTTCCACCTCCCTAATATTCTCCTCTACCTCTACTCTTTCACCTCCTGTGTTCATCCCTTCATCTTGTTCATTGTAACCCCTATCCGAAGAGGTGTCAATATCCTTTGTGGGCTTAGGGAGCACATTCTTCTCCTTACTAACAGTAGTGAGGGTTGTTTTCCCTAAGGTCCATTATGGGATCTCAGAGTCCTGAGAGTCCATGTACATTTTGAGACTTTCCTCCATATCTGAAGGTGAGTAAATATCCTTGGACTCATTAGAGTCCCCTTTAATTTTTGTGCCCTCTTTCTTATTTTTGACATGTTTACTGATAGTCCTAGCTTTGAAATATTCATAGATTAATAGTAGTAGCCCCTCATGGAGTGTTGGGTTTCTTGTTTGCTTTTCTTGATACTCATTTATATTCTCATTCATGGAAGAATTGAGGTAAAAAGGAATAGAGATTTTTGCCCCATACCTGAAATGGTTGAGCAGGACAAAATGGTATGTACAAATGTAGTCGAACCTGGTGTCAAGGATAATGTATTTGATGATGGCCCAAAGCAAAAATCTCCATAGAGGCTTGATTGATATTGGGAGGTAGTGGGTGCCTTTCTTCAATAGTGCATATTTCTCCTCTTGATTTTTCATGAACTTCATGACTGCCTACCCAGATACCTTCCAGTCTCTATAGAATTTCTTGGCAATAATAGGGATGTCAGTGACATGGGAGATGATTTCTTCCATGAATGAGAATTCCACTCCATCAATTTCAACCATGCCCTTCTTCTAGTTTTTGACCATGCTTTTGGTAACCAAGGGCTTCCATCTATGAAGGCATTCAATATAGCTTTTGATTTCACCCTTCTTCAGGATGCTCCAGACCTTAGTTCTTCTCTTCCACTTCTGTGCCTCATCCTTCAGTTCCCTTCTGTGATGTTCCCCCACCATGGTGTTCTCCTTTCCATTGTCCCTGTAACCAAAAGCCTTCTAAACCTACAAGTCTTTGGCTCCCCTCATTTTCTTGCCACTTTTATCCTCCTTGTGAATTTTCTTCCCTTACATAGTATTAGACATGGGTTGATGGATTTTGTAGATATGGAAAGTATGAGAAATATCATACTTCCACACCTTAACTCTATGTATTCCCCATAAAATATTGATTACCATATTAATTTCACACATGTTAGTATTGATCTCAACCCTCATACAACTAGCTTTCATTATGGTATTTAATTATTCCCAATCTACCTAGGATATGATCCCTCTCAATGACTTCATTAGCTTCTGATTGGATGCCATTTCCATTCATCCATTTGGCCACATCATTATGCTTAACACCCCAATTTGCCAACCTGTCCACCACAATGTTGGCCTTGTAATACTTGTGTGCCACATAGGTTTTTTCAAAAGTCTAGAGGTCCTAGATGCATTCCCCAATGATATTGGTCATCGTCCATGTTGAGTTATTTCTAATATTGATGCACTCAATAATATTTTTAGAGTCTCCTTCTAGCCAGAGAAAATTAACTCCCATTTCCTTAGCTAACTTGATAGTCTAATGAGCTGCAATGGGCTCAGCATAATAATTAGTTTGGCTCCCAATGGGGGTAGTGAAGGTTGCAATACCTTTTCCATGCTCATTTCTTATGATACCACCCACCCCAAATTTTCTTGCGTTGCCTTTAGCAGCCCCATCAAAATTGGCCTTAAACCAGCCCTCAGGCGAAAGAGACCAGCAACATCCCTCTCTTTTATCTCAGACCTTAGAATTAAGAGTGGGGATGGGACCCTTAGAATTGGTGGAATTTTCCATCAGAGCAGTGAAACATTTGTGGAAAACCACCTTCGCATTTGACTCCTTATCCTTGAAGATGCAGTTGTTCCTCTCCTTCCACATTCCCCAGCAAACATGGGGTAAGGCCCATAGCCATAATGTCTTGGAGTCCTAACATCCAACCCAGATTTTTATTGAACAAAGAGCTCTAGTATGTTGGATGGAAAACACCAAGACAAATTGAAAAATGACAGGAGAAGATACCAAATAGAAAAAATGAAAGGGAAATGTAAGAACAAATGATTAACACTATCATTGTTATTTTTTCATAAAATACACCTATTGGGCATCATGTTACCTCTTTTGGTGAGGTTTTCCATAGTGAGGATGCGGTCTTGGAGAAGGGTCCATAAGAAGAAGTTGATATTCAGAATAAGGCTAGGGAACCAAGCTTTAGCCCAAACCTGGGCCTAGTCCTGTAAATGTAGAGACTCATAGCTAGAATCCATAGAATAAAGACCATTCATTGTTTAACCCCAAACAATAGCATCTTGATTGTGAGATAAAGGAATATGTATAACCAAGTCCATCAATAGCTTTAGATCCTCTAAAACCTCAGATAGGTCAATCCACCTATTGTGGAATCTATAGTCACTCACCCTACTCTCATATCTTTCAATGCTGATATCTTTCCATATCTTTGAAATGTTAATAGCACTTGTGTTATCTCAATAGATAACTACTAGATCTATAATTTATTCTTTCATCCTTTTCAATAATTTCTTTTTCCACATAATGTTTGAACAATTCACTGCAACTACCACATACTCAACTTCAGCTATTGATTGGGAAATACAATTTCATTTCTTTCTTGTCCGTGCCACCAATCTCTTTCCTAGAAAGAAGGCACCTCCACTAGTGCTTTTTATATCATCAATATTTCTTGCCCAATTAGAGTCAGTGAATATCTTCAATTCAAATCTATCACTTTTCTTATAATATAATCCATAGTCTTCTATATGTTTCAAATATCTCATTATCCTTTTTACTACCATCATGTGAATCTCATTAGGATTTTCTAAAAATCTAGCAACTATCCCAGCTACTAATGCAATATCAGGTCTACTAAAAGCAACATATTGTAATTTTCTAATTATGGATCTGTATAAGGTCTGGTTCACATCAGTAGATTCATCATTCTTAGATAGCTTATGTCCTATAGACATAGGTGTACTCACTATTTTTGAATCTTCTATTCCAAAAAAAAATAGTATATCCTTGATGTATTTGGATTAAGTAATAAAAATACCAAATTTCATTTGACATACTTGTAATCTAACAAAGAATATGATTTCACCAAACATAGACATTTCAAATACATTCTTCATTTCATCAACAAATGATTTGCATAATGCTTCTCCTCCTCCAAATATAATGTCATCAAAAAATACTTTAGATAGTAGTACTTCATTGTTCTTACCATTCTTCAAATATAGATAATGGTTATCATTTGTCCTTTCAAAACCAATCTTCACCAAATAATTATTTAGTCTTTCATACCATGCTCTTGGTGCTTGTTTCAATCCATAAAGGGATTTGTTTAGTTTAAATACCATATTTTTCTATTTTGGATCTATAATCCTTTAGGTTGTTCAATGTACACTTCCTCCTCAAGTATACCATTCAAAAAAGAAGATTTGACATCCATTTGACATACCTTGAAGTTCTTGTAGATTGAATATGCAAGAAGAGTTCTAACTCCTTCAAGTCTTGCCATAGAAGAACAATATTCTCCATAATCACATCCTTTTTCTTAAGCATATCATTTGCATACCAATCTTGCTTTATTTCTTGTTACTTCACCATTTTCATTGAGTTTTTTTTCTAAAAGCCCACTTTATTCCAATGAAACTTTTGTCTTTACATCTTAGCTCTAAAGTCCAAATATTGCCCTTCTTAATCTGGTCAATTTCCTCATTCATTACTTGAATTCAATCTTCATTGTCTAAAGCATCTTTTACTATTTTGGGCCTGAATTCACAAAGTAACCATGTGTCATCTTTGATTCTTTTTTTTGTCATAACACTTGATTCAGCATCACCAATTATTTGTTCAAGCTTGTGATGTCTTCTTACAAAATTTGTGAGCATAGGTAGTTTCCTTTTTTGTTCTCCTATAGGTTCATCTTGGAAAATAATCTCAATCTTGTAAGAATTTGGCTTAGGCCAGAATTCACCCAAGAACTAAAGAACTCAACACACGCACACAGTAGACCAAAATAAATAGAGTATGATCAAAATGATGATATTCATTCAATATGACAGCTTAGCCAACTTGAGAGTACACTAGGAGTGCTTGTATATAAAGGCCTCAAGAGAGCTTCTAGAATGCATAGAAGTCAGCATCATGATAAGTCATACAACTAGGCACATGTCCACTAGATATAGGTTATCCTCCATTAAGCATGGGATTAAGTGTGATGATGTGAAGATAAGCCTACAATGGTGTAGCACACAAATCAATGGTGTAGACAACATGTGCTAAATTAGGAGTACAAATAATTGTGTTGTCAACATGACAACTCAATGAATGATGCATACTCCTATGTTGTAGACACCATGGTCATAATTAGAGTTGCGTAACTCAATGAGAGTTCACAAACTCCTAAGTGTCTCACCTAAAATAATAATAAAATAATGCATTAACCTAAGTAAATTTAAGTAAGTGTAATAAGTAAATACTTATTTACACCAACACACCCCTTAAGTGCAACTTAGGGGAACGCCCTTAAGCTTACAAAATCTAGGATGCAATGCAATATGGGTCCCGACTACTAGGCCATGTTAGGTACCCATGTACATAATGATATGCAATCTCTCATAAAGTGGGGAAAGAGGGAAAACCTTATGGGAAAAACCCTCCCCCAAAAAGAGAGATAAAGGGATACATGGATGGATGGAGTAATCAAGACCCCCCCATTATGACATACATCTAGTATATACATAAGAGAATGATGAGAAGAGGAAGAGAGATAGGATAGGCTCCCCCCCCCCCCACAAAAGAAGAATGTTGAACAGTGACTGCTTCGATGAAGAAGCTGATCCAAGATTGCAGAATGGTGGTCCTCCCCTTAGGAAGAAACAATGCCAAGGGTACAAATGAGACACTTCCACTGTATGTGGAAAGAATCCCATGGATAAGTGATGTCTCTGAAACCTGCTCAACTGGCTGAAGAACCTGTCCCAAAGAATTGTCTGTCTCTACAATTAATGAAGAACCCTACTGCTATTGCTAATCATAAGTATACATAATCACTTCAACCTATGAGGATCGATCATGCAAAGAATGAATAAGAGAGTCAGATAGAGCCCTCATGACAACTAAAGAAGGTGATTTTGCATCAAGAAGAAGAGGAAAATCATCAATACTATCTCCCAAATCTATCACTGAACCTATATCTGGAAGACTAGATGTACCCTACTATTCTGGACCTATCACGGTGGTGATGTATGCATGTGGACTGAATTGATAAAGTGACCTCTCACTACAACTATTGATAGAACCTCACATGTCTAAATCTGTTGAAGCACTATCGCTGAAATCACTATCAGTTTCCACACTGTATGATGTGTGAAGAGGAGTAGAGGACAAGCTTGGTGAATTTTCCTCAAAGTATACATCCTTCTCCACAAATAGCTGATGTGTCTCTGGATCTAGAAGTCTGTATGCCTTCACACTTTCTTCATAACCAATGAAGGTACAAGGCTAAGATGACTGTGCTTTTTATCCCTAGAAGATACATTTTCCCATGCAGGACAACCAAAGACTCTGAAGTGTGTCAGGTTACATTTTCTTCTGCACCATGCCTCAAAAGGAGTTTTTCCATCTAAGGCTAGAGGAGGAGAATGATTAAGAATGTGAGTGGCACTAGAGATTGCTTCAACTTCTAATGATGGATTGAGAGACTTGGCATGAATCATGCAACTTGCCATAGACTTGAGAGTCCTAATCCTTAGTGTTGTAACATCTATCTTATGTGGATTGAATGCTAACGGAGTATGAAGATCAATTCCCTTGAGTTTGCAAAAATCCATAAGTCTTTTGTTCACATACATACTTCCATTGTCCATTCAGAGTATTTTGATGGCCTTTCTAGATTTCCATTCTACATGAGTCTTGAAGGCTAGAAATATGTCCAACACTTCATTCTTGTTATGCAAAAAGTAGACCCAAGTGAACCTTGAAAAGTCATCAACAAAGGTGAGTATGTAGTGACCTTGGCTGAATGCAAAAGGACCTGCTAATACCTTGTGAACCATCTATAGAACACCTTGTGCTCTTGAAGACCTCCCTCTCTATAACTTTCCCTTTGGATGCATGTCCACTGAATCTGTTGAACATTCACCCTTAGAAAAATTGATTTGAGGTAGACCTTTGACCATATGGTTTGTGCAAAGTTACTGAAGATAGTAGTAGTCAAGATGACCATACCGCTCATGCCATAGTTGCATGTTTGAATTGGATTGTGTTAACAAGGCCTTTGAAGGAGACTTGGGCACAAAATGAGAGAAAGAGTACAACCTCTTATTATCATTTGCTTTCTCCACTGCAACCAAGGAATCATCTTTAAGACTGTGCACTTTTACTGAGTCCGGAAGGAATTCAACTCTATGTCCATCTCCGAGGTGAGTGATTTGGTAGATTGATAGGAGATTCAAACTTAGGTTCACAACATAGAGAACCTCTTGAAACTCTCCATTTTCCATCTCCACATTTCCTTTTCCTTCAACTTCCATTTTTTTATCATTCCCCATGAAGATGTGTGATACCTTGCTCTGCTTCATTGAAGAAAAATCCTCCTTTGAAGAACCCATGTGATAAGAGGCTCTTGAGTCAAATATCCATTCCTTTGAAGAGTTTGAATTAGCCATGAGTGCTTGCCCTTTGCCCTTCGAATCTAAAGAGGATCCTTTGTCCTTATAAGCATTAGGCAATGGAACATTATGTTTCTTCATGATGTTGGTCAACTCATCAATCTTTTTGAGATAACACTCATGCTCTTCATGACCCGATTTCTTGCAATAAGCACACTTTTTCTTCTCCTTATTGTTGTTGTCCCCTTTCTTGTTCAAATTCAAGGACTTTCCTTGTTGATTGGATTGTGGTGTTGTCTTTTCTGCATCCTCTAATTTTTCTTTCTTCCATTTCTTCTTACCCTTTCCTTTGTTTGAAGACTATCTAGTTGAATGTTGAGAACCCTCATTGTTGGCCACTAATGCTTTAGACTGAGGTGATTTGAGAATCCCCATTGAGTTCAACTTCTTTTCTTCATCATCCAATAGTTTAGTAAATTCATCAAAAGTGACTTTCTTGTAGGCAGACCCCAAGGTAGTCTTTGAGGTGTTAAAAGAAGATACAGATGTGGAATATTTCGATGGTAGCTTGTTATGTATGAGATAAATCAGTCTATCATCTTTGATAGAACTCCCACAATTAGTAAGCTTTGTCCTTAGTTCATTCACCTTGATGATGAAATCCTGTATTGAGTCATATGACTTAGGATCTAAGGATACAAGCTCATCTTCAATCTTGAACACATCCTCTTCAGACACTTTACCATAAATGCTTTCAAGGGTATCCCAAGCTTCCTTGGATGTAGTACATTTCTTAATTTGATACATGATCTTATCATCTACCCCCAAACATATATCACCTAGGGCTTTCCTATCCATTGCTACCCAAGCTGAAATATCACTTGCTGACACATTATCACCTGCTGGTTTAGGAAGAGTACCATCTACATATTGTGAAACTTCATTATGCATTAAGTGATACAAAATTTTGATTGACCACAGAGCATAGTTATGAGGAGTTAATTTAGGAAACTTAAATTTTCCCATAACCAAGAACACCCCCGCTTTTCACTAAATCAAGAAACCCCCCCAAAATAGATACTTTGGGCACTTTATTAGTAGTGTGATTACAATAGGCCATTTGCTAATTTTGGCCTTCATGGACTTCTGATTTTTCTTTTTACAACCTCTTAATGGAGTACAAATCTAAAACTTTACAATGTGCTACAATTCTGAAGCATTACAAAGTAAAGAAAGGCCCTATTGCTAAAAGTGACACTTTGGTCCATAGAACCCTACAATCTGATAACAGATTTGGAAAGCAGACAAAAAATAACACAGTTATAAAAAAAATGGAACCTATTTTCAACTCCAGATGTGCCCGTATGAAGTGTTTGAAGTTGCAAAATGCAGGATTATCCAGGTACAGTTGCCAAAAAATTCTATTTCTAAACAATCCTTGAACCAAAACCAAAAAAGGGCTACACCACTGAAAATTTTAGAAAATTATGCCCAATTTTTAAAAAAATTGCACCTGATTTGGAGTCTGGATGTCTGAGTTATGGCCTCTCGAAGTCGGACTGCAAAAACCAAAATCAATCTGGAGAATGGTTGCATCAGCAAATGAGAGGGTTAAATTTGATGGTCATACGACCATCGCAGCAGTTGTAATTTGCCTAGAAATGATGTCCAAATGGCTATCAATTTTAAGATAGTGATCAAATGACGTAAGCACAAAATTTTGTCCACTACTGATGTAGCAGATGACATGTCTTATTGTACTATATAGAATTGTATGGAAGTCTGTGACATGGTAGCTGAGATGGCACCGTACAAATGCTTGTATATACACTGATAGGGATTTTTTACTACTGACGTGGTGCCCTGTAGCACTGACTAAGGGGTAAAAGCACAGATCTATGTCAACATTTGTGATACAAAAACTTGTTTTGGTCAAATCTCATTTCTCTATGAAAACTCAATTTTTTTCAAAAACTAAAAATACCCTTTTATAGATCTCAGATTCAATATCATCATTATATAAATTTTTGAGTGTTTTGATTAGTTATAATATGTTATAATCTCAAAAAATTATAAGTCAATATTTCAACATTTCAAAAGATGCTCTCTCAAAAAATGAAAAAAAATAGTAAATCATATCAAAAAAAAAAAAAAAAATTATATTTATCACTAGAGGAGAGAATCCTCTTCATGAATATGTAATTTTTTTTCAAGAAGGTATAGATTTGATAGGGAAGTTTTGACAGGAGGAAAAAACTATTGGATTCTAACAAGGTCGAACTTGAGCACTTATAACAAAGTAAATATACTTCAAAAATAATTATTTCTTTTTTTGTTCACTAGCTATACATGTCATCTATAAAATATTTTCAAATCAGAACAAAAAAAGATGATTTGCACATACTTGTTTGACGGGAACTACATCCTATATTTTTTACAGTTAAAAAAGGGACTTCAAAATAAAATAAAATGAATAAATTCTTGGTCAAAAAAATAATAAAAATTATAGGCATAAAATTCATACAATTCTACACATTTCATCAGTTTACATCATCTTCATATTTTAAACACAAATACCATTTTTTTTGTCATTAATGTTGAACTATCACATTTTGATATCACGTTTCTTTATAAAAGGTGACACTGGTTTGTGATTTTACCCTAAGCAGTCCAGTCACTGCTGATTGGGGCTGTTATTGTTGTCCACATGTCAAGTGTGGATTGGTCCATGTGACTGATTGGGGCAGTTATTGTTGTCCACGTGTCAAGCATGGATTGGTCCATGTGGACCTGTGTAGGTTCTATTTGGGGTCCCTGTAGGTTGCCAAAAATGTAGAGTGTCACTGGAGATAAGAGTTTTACGAGCATGTCAGTAGCTGGATTTCATAAATGTTGCCATCATCGAAAAAGTTATTGTGTTGCCGGAGGTTCTGAAGTATATATTCTGCCAGTTTATATGTGATTAGTCCCACATTGATGGGACCAACACAACAAGTGCTTGATAAATATAAACTACCGCAGTTAACAACATGAAAGAGTCCACTGGAAGTAGGGATGGTCGTCGGCGGTGGAAGGTGATTTTCACCAAAAATTAGACTGTGCTCGGATGTAATGCATAGTATGGCCCATGATATATATGGTCGCGGGTTGTCTGATCTGCACATTTATGTGTAGAGTTTCCCGCACACTAAATAATAGACCCTATGAAAATAATACCAAATATTCCACCAAAGACAAAGCTAAGCCGAGGTGTCACTGCCTGGTTTGGCAAAACAAATTTCTCTGCTAAGGCAATTAATAAATTTGAAAATAATGATTCAAAAATACCCAGAAATATAGAGAATAAATTAAATTAAGATCTAAAAATTAATGATCGGATCAAATAAATGATCATACCCAAATTGCAAATCGGGGCCTCCAGGTTCTGATTTACAAAAAAAATTTGCCTCACGATCAACTTTCACACAATATAGGAAAATTTATAGTCGATCTTCATCAAATCGATGCTCTGGATGTAACGATGAGGTCAGATCTAGCTCTAGATGCTCCCAATTTTTGTGGATCCTTCAGATTCGGGTCAAGGTGCTGAAGCATGAATGGTCTCGAATGGCTATGTGTAGAGAATCTCTCTCAGAACTCTAATACCATGTAAGAATTTGGCTTAGACCAAAACTCACCCAAGAACTAAAGAACTCAGCACAAGCACACAGTAGACCAAAATAGACAGAGTATGATTAGAATGATGATATTCATTCAATATGATAGCTTAGCCAACTTGAGAGTACACTAGGAGTGCCTGTATATAAAGGCCTCAGGAGAGATTCTAGAATGCATAGAAGTCAGCATCATGATAAGTCATACAACTAGGCACATGTCCACCAGATATGGGTTATCCTCCATTAAGCACGAGATTAAGTGTGTTGATGTGAGGATAAGCCTACAATGGTGTAGCACACAAATCAGTGGTGTAGACAACATGTGCTAAATTAGGAGTGCAGATAACTGTGTTGTCAACATGACAACTCAGTGAATGATGCATACTCCTATGTTGTAGACAACATGTGCATAATTAGAGTTGCATAACTCAATGAAAGTTCACAAACTCCTAAGTGTCTCACCTAAAATAATAACAAAATAATGCAAAATAATTAAATAATGCATTAACCTAAGTAAACTTAAGTAAGTGTAATAAGTAAATACTTATTTACACGAACAAATCTCATTTTCTCTTTCTTTTTCAAGTTTTGATTCATGTTCTACATGCTTGGAATTCTTTATCTAATGGTCGATATTGCTTGTCTATGACTTAGCATCTTCAGTCTATTGCTCAACGTCCACTAACTAATGGTAAACAATTTGTTGCACTACATCATTTCTTGTCTATTGAGAAACTATAGCTTGATTTTCTTGATCATTAGGAGTGTTGGGAGCACCATCATCTATATAGATGAATGTATTATAACCTTCAAGCTCTTTTTTGCATGGAGTGTCACTTCTTTTTACAAACTCATCAATTTTCACATTTGTGATTTCCATAACTTTGTTAGTGTTAGAGTTCAAATACTTGTAAGCTTTACTCTTGGTGGAATATCCTAGGAATGTACCTTCATCACTCTTTGCATCAATTTTTCCATTCCTATTATCTTTTAGTATATAGAATCTACTTCTGAAGACTTTGAAATATTTCACATTAGGAGCATATCCATACCATAGTTCAAAAGGTGTAGCATTTGTACCTTTCTTAACTTGTACTCTATTTAGGGTATAGATAGAAGTACTAACAACTTCTCTCCAATATTTCTTTGATACACTCTTCTCCATCATCAATATTCTTGCACAATCCATTCTTGATTTGTTTCTCCTTTTAGCAATCCCATTCTAAGGGAGAGGTCCTTGGTGCTGACATTTATCTTTTAATTCTTGTCATTACAGAATGTATTGTACTCATTTGAAATGAATTCACCACCTATATTAGATCTCAAGCACTTTAGACTCTTCCCTATTTCCTTTTCAACTCTAGCTAAATATGACTTGAATAATTGAAAAACATCAAATTTAGCTTTAAGGAAGATCATAGTCATCATCCTATAGTAATCATCAACAAGTAGAATGAAATAATTATCTCCACAATAGATTTGAACATCAATAGATCCACATAGGTTAGTATGAACCAATTCCAAAATATCACTAGAAGTGTATCTTTTTCTCTTAAAACTCTAAGACTTGGTCATTTTTTCCAATTGACATTGTTTACACATAGTATTGGTAGGCTTTTTTAGTTTAGGAAACCCTCTTACTCTATTCATTTTACTGATATTGACCAAATTGTCAAAGTTTACATGACATAATCTCTTGTGCCATAACCAAACATCTTCTTGTTGTGTCAACATACATGTCTCATTAGATAAATCTAGATAGAACAAGTTACCTCTTGTTTGATCACCACTTCCAACCAGCTTACCATTAACATCATGTATCTTAGCCTTCCTATTCCTATTTTGGAATTCAACTCTGTAACTTGATTTGTCTAGCTATGAAATACTCAATAGATTATAGTTAAGTCCTTCAACCTAGTAAACATTGTCACATTTTATCTTGTCACTCAATTGAATAGTTCATTTACCTTCTACAACACAGTGAACATCATTCCAAAATTTAACACATCCACCTTTGTCTATACCAATTTCCTCAAAATTATCTTTATCACTAGTAATATCATTTAAACATCCACTATCAATTATCCATCTGTCACTTTTGTTTATATAAGAGATTAATTCAGATTTCTCATCTTCATCAAAATATTCTTTTGTAGCAACATAGACAACTTCATCATCATTACTTTCATATTCATTGTCACTTTCTTCTTCAACAATATAAAAAGAATTCTTACCTTTTTCATCTTTTGTTCTCTTTTAGTCCTTGCCATCTCTTCTTTCCTTGTACTTTCTTTCCTTTCTTTCATCCTTATCCTCTATATCAGGACACCTAGCAGCATTATGACTAATTTTTTTTCATGAAAAATAGATAATAGGAAGTTTACCTTTGTATGTGCCTTTTCCTCTTCCAAATCATTTTGTGATGAGGGCTTCAAGTTCATCAATCTCATCATCAAAACTATTACTCTCACTCTTTACATGTTTCTCTTTCCTTTTGCTAAGGACCAATTATGACTTAAAGGTACATTCAATAGTAGTAGGTGTATAATTATCAAATTTAGACATCTCAAAAGCAATTAGCCTACCAATTACACCTTCTAGAGTCAAAGTGTTACTTGGTGTGCATCTGAGTTCTTGAATTGCGGACACTCTAATAGCATATACAAGGAGTAAAGTTCTCAATACCTTTCTTATCACAATTTCATGTTTGATTTCTCCAATTGCACCATGAATAGCATAACAAAATTCTTTGACTTTTTTATAGTATTGCACTATATTCTCACCTTCCATCATTCTCATGTCATCAAATTTACCTCTCAGGCTCTCTGATTTGGCTCTCAAGAAATTGTCATCACCTCCAAATATGGTTTTCAATTTGTCCCACATTTTCTTTGCACTATCATAGTCTTTTAACTCATCAAACTCATCATTTCTTAGGGCTGAGGAAATCTCCAACATTGCTTGATTGTGATCTTTCTTTTTCTTTAGTTGAATAGCTATCAGAGGAGTAGTTGTTACCTTCACATACTCATTTACCACAAAGTTGATAGTAGCATCATTGATACTAGATATATGCAACCTCATCAAGGTTTTCCATGCAGGAAAGTTCTCCCTATTGAGCTTTGGTACATCTCTCTTCTGACTCATGATCTTTGGCTTTAAGTACTGTTAGATGTTTATTTTTAAGAATTGAGCTCTACTACCAATTGTTAAAAATGTTTAGAATAACTAAGAGGGGGGTGGGGGGGTTGAATCAATTACTGAAGGTCCATAAGTACCATTTTGTTAGCCTCAAAATGGTTTTTGACACTTGAGTGCCAACACACTTAACCACTTTCTTCATTGGATCCGAGTACACCATGTATGCCGAGCCACAACATGAGCCAAGTCAGGAAAGCCTTCAAGTGTCGAGTGATCTTCAGGTGCCGAGTAGCCTTTAGGTGTCGAGTGAAGATCATGTGTCGAATGACTTTAGGTGTCGAGCATGAAACAAGTGCCGAGTGGTATTTGAGTGTTGAGTTATATACGATGCCAAGCAATATAGAAATACAATAGGAGTCGAGTAAGCTAGTTTGTTACATGTGCCGAGCATCAGGAATTAGTAAGTGTCGAGCAACACAGAATGCACATATGAGTTTGTAACTTTACAAATGCAGATGTAAACTATTTTCATGGCCAACATATGACGAATCTCGAAGGATTAAAAAGACAAGAACGAATCTTTTGTTCTTCATATGCAATCTACATGCAGCCAATAAGAAAAATGGAGAAGGCATGCAACCAATAGTAAATGTGCAAGGAATGAGCGAGAAACAAAGATTCAATATGGATCATAGATCCATACCTAACCCTGAGTCTTCGAATGTCTTTATAAGGAAGACTAAATCTCATTGTATGTGTGGATGGATGAGGGTGTGTAAGGAAAACTATTTTTAGAGTGAAGAGTATCAGATCTTAGAGGATCATGGTCAGAGAAAGAAGATCAAGTGCTTGTATTCAACAATCTAAGGATTGTAAGCTATCAGGTTTATTATACCTAATACTCTCCAGCAATTGTATTAGAAAGAAAATCCTATGGTGATAGGTTAGCTTAACAGCTATTTTGTAGATCCTATAAATAGTTGATTAAATCCTTTAACAGGGTAACACTTCATGTAAAGTGTTTGAAATCCTTTAATTAGGTCACTATTGATACAGTGTAAAGCCTTTAACAGGGTAGACCATCAGAAGTGGTTAAGCATTATTGCTGCAGTAATTTTTGTGCGTATCATCCCCACCCCAGTTTTACCTTCTTATTTCTAGAGGGTTTTTGGGTTACCAAAATCTCAAGTGTTATGTGGTGATGCATATGTGTTTTTTCATAATTGTTTGATGTTTTTATATGCATGCAATCTACTTTTAGTTAAAAGTTTTAATGGTAAAGGTACAGTAATTCTGATTCACCCCCCCCCCCCCCTCTCTCAGAAGCATTATTCCTATTTGAATATTCCAACAATTGGTATCAGAGTTGCAAGTTCTCACAAGAAGGAAGCATAACAGCTTGGAGGAAAATATCTAAAGATGGAAGTCTTCAAACTTGGGAAGATTATTGACTATCAAGTGATTGATGTGCAACTGGTTCTACACAAAGTAGAGGAAACAAGGGAGGAATTGAGAAAATCCTTGAAAAGAAGAAAGGATATAGCCATAACTGAAAATGATAAAAACTACAAGGAGATAGATACCACAAAACTATTTGCCAATGGAGACACTAAAGAGTTTGATGCAATAATAGCAGAACTGATGGAGAAAAAAAAAGTTCAAATAGATGAGATAAGATCTCTCAAGATGGAACATGAATCTCAAGACATAATGCTATGTGAAATCACTGAACAAAATAAAAGAGCAGTTGAGGATAGAGTCATGATGGAAGATGAAAAAAGAAATCTTGCAAATAGACTTGAAGAAAAATGTACTGAATTATCAAGGATCTCAAACATGCAGATGGATACACTTGCCCAAATGATGAATCTTCATCATGAACTCAATATGAAAGATATTGAGATCTCTACTTTGAAGATGCAGAATGAACAGCTGTAGAACAAATTGAACAAAGAAAAAGAGGTAGCAGAGAATCTCAACAAATCAAGTGAAGCCATCAAGTACTTTGAACAATTGATGAAATTTCCAAGATCAGCCCATGATACATCAGGACTTGGATACAACAGCACTGAAATTGGAGAATCATCAAAGAGTGTTGAGCAAAGAAGTGACAAAAGTAAGGATTCTAAACCTACTTGTCATTACTGTAGTAAAAAGGGGCATACTGCTAATGTTTGCAGGAGTAGAAGAATCAATTAGACAAACACACCCAAAAACAAGAGTGATTGTCACAAGTGCAACATGCAAGGACATATGACACAAGATTGCAGATCCAAAGTTACAAGGACACAAAGATTTGATGGACATTGTCATAATTGTAAGAAGTATGGACACAGAGCATTTGAATGCAGATCAAAGCCTATGTGGACATCAATTCAGCCAACAAAAATGAAAGGAAATGAAAGTTAGTACCATTGGGATTACAACACCAGGTATAGCTATCATCATTGTCAGGAATATGGACATATTCCCCAGAATTGCATAAGAACACATTTCAGAGGGAATTATAGTAGGTGGCTAAGTCAAACCACATGTTTCAGTTGCCAGAAAATTGGTCATATTAGCATAAACTGTCCTACAAGGTTAAAAGTACCAAAAATTGAATCAAACAAGGGCAAAGAAAAGAATGAAGTGGAACACATCAAAACAAACATAAAGAAGACATGGCAGAAAAAGAATGAATCAAGTACATCCAATGAAAGGGTCACTTCACCCACAAGGTCAAGTGATCATTTCTCATCCAATTAAACTCAACATGAGTCTATGGGGTTGATACATATAAGGAAGTATCATACATCAGCCCTAAACCATGAAGAAGCAATGCAAAGTATAAATCTGCATGGAACAAGATGCCAAGACAAAATTTTAATGATAATGCGAAGCTGTCTTTGGATGCCAAGTAAAATTCTAGTGGAAGCCGAGTTGAGTAACTCCTATGGAAGCCGAGTAAAATGGAAATGTAGTGCAAGCCAAGTGATGTTAAAATCTTTCATAAGCCGAGTTTGCAGTTGAGCATTTAATGCAATGGAAAAAGGGTATATTATCGTGATTTCAATCATTTTTCCTCATCACGATCAAGAAGAAAAGGAGATAAAGAGTGCAGAGCGACTTCACAGCAGAGAATCTAGCATTTCAAGCAGATTACAACCTCCTACAATGCATTTTCATTGATCTTGAGGTATTTTCATTTTTGCCGAGCTATGCAATTTCATATTTCTGTAAAGGAAACCCTAGTTTGCATAAATAGCTTCGAGTTCTAAGAAAACCCAGGAAAAAGAATCGTTTGAAGTATAGCCAGTATCAAATGAGGTTAGGCAGCTTGATTTTTGCCCTATTCCTAAAGTTGCATAAAAAAAAACCCTAGCCGGAGCCCTTTCTTGCATACCTCCAAACGTTGTTATGGTCTAGGACATAAGAAGATGCTACAATTGCAAGATAGGAGCCCTAGGAGACATGGAAATAAGATAAGCCTTTTTGAAGCTGTGTGTTGATGGAGTATTAAAAGATAAATACAAAATTGTTGAAAGGAAGGGTTTAACACAAGTTTTGAGTTTTCCCACCCTGTTCAAGACAAAGTGGATCAGACTTGTATTGAGCAAAATTCATGATGGTAGTCTATGGTTGGAAGATGTCCCTGTCAAACTCACAAAAAGAATCATTCATAGGGTAACTGGATATCCTACCCTAGATTGGCACAAGACCTTGAGAAGTGAATCCAAGGAGGTTATAGAAAAGAACACAGGTGCTCAGTGGAACAAAAGAGGAATGACTATTCATACCATTCACAATCCTCTAATTGAGTTTGCTATTAGAGTTATTGCCCACAAATTCTACCAATCCAGTAGACTCAACAGTGTGCCATGTATAGTAGTAGATGTAGGTTACAAATTGGTGAAAAAGGATCATACTTATGATCTTGCTAAACTGCAACTACAGCAGATAAATGAAAACCTAACAGCCATAAGAAGGACAAAGGGTGCTCAATGTAAATTTGGAGCAATTTTGGTTTGTATATTCTTTTATGTTCAGAATGAATTTCCTTCTTTTTGAAAATTTACATGGAGAAGTGATAGACTATCATATCCCAAATAAATGAATATATAGAACAAATGAGAGACAATTTTGATACCCTGATAACAAGCTATTTTGAAGATTTTAAGAAATCCATGAAGCAAAGGGTGAGAACACCGATTTCCTTGGTAGAAAAACATATTAATGATATATGCTTCTTAATTGATATTGACTTCACCTATATCCAAGCAGCAATTCCAAGGGTGAGATGGCTAAGGCCATTTGGTTATGAGATCAACATAGATGAAGCATTTGCAGCAATAACTGCATTGTTGGCAGAAGAGAAAGATAAAAGTGCCCCCACACTTTGGCACTTATGATGTGGTAAGGTCAAAGATAAATATGGAATTAAAAACTGTCTCCACATTGAAAAAGAAAGATAAATTGAGGAAGAAAATTAAGAAGAAATTTGGTGAAGGGATAGAGGCTGAAGCTGAAGAAGATGATGATGACAATGATGATGAAGAGGATTAACAAGAGAAAGGTCCAATGGAATTAACTCAAGGCCTAGGTGAAGACAAGGAGGAAGGTGCTGAGGAAGAAGAAGAAGCCAAGGAAGCACCAACCCAAGCTGAGCCAAAGAAGATAAAGGCAATAGAATAGCCTCCAACACAACCCAAACCAAAGAAAATTGCCACACCATCACCCCAAAAACCAACAACTAGAGTTGCAACAAGGGCCTCTACTCAAAAAGCTAAAGAGGAAGCTACAAAGAAGAAACCTATTAAGAAGACACAGGAAGAGCCAAGGAAAAGAAGAAAATATGTAGCTCAACCTGATACTGATGAAGAAGATCAATCTAAAAAGGTAAGCCATTTTTCAGTTGATGCATTATGTGAAAAGATTGGAAATGGAGATTTAAGAAACATAAATAAAATTGATTTCAATAAGGGCACTAAAGAAGAACAGAATAGAATAGAAGAATTAGTTTATGAAATGATGGCACAGTTCAAGCACACTCCTCTTGAACTAGATGGACAATTTCCAGATGAACTGTCTAAAATTGTAGAAGACAGATGGCATTTCTGTTTGAGAATGGGGAAGGAGATGAGAGAAACAACCCTAGCAAGCATACTACCTAATTTGACTAAGGAGCAAATAGAGAAAGTAGTCAAAAGGCACAATGCCAAGTTTACACCTAAATACAGGGCATTCTTCATTCTCCAAAATAAAATGGAAGATATTGTACAAAGAACAACAAAATCATGGAAGAACTTGTACGAAAAGATTGAAGATTTTCTTGAAGAAGAATACAAGGAAGAAGCTACTGCTCCACCAGAAGAGAGAAGAAAAAGGAGAGAACAGAAGGCAGGAGTAGAGCAAGGTAGAGAAGGAAAGAAGGAAGAAGAAAAGAAACAAGAAGAAGAAAAGAAGGAAGAAGAAAAGAAACAAGAAGAAGAGAAGAAGGAAGAAGAAAAGAAAGAAACGGAGGAGGAGGCACAAATGCAAAATAAAATGGCAACAGCTGAGGAAGAGCAGCAACAAGATCAGAGTGTGTAAGACACACAATTGCTGCCTTCTAGTCCTCCTCATGTACCCATCGCACCTATAGAAACTATAACTGTACAGGATGTTCTTGACACTTATGCTCAGAACATCAATCCATTAACTGCAGAGGATCTCAAAAGAATCCTTGACCAATCTACGCAACAAGCAAGATTATGTGTAGATCCAATATTGGTCAGTATGGATGAATTACACAAACTAGTAGAAAACACAATTAGAGATAAGGTGAATCCACAAGAACCACCTTCCATCATCTCTATAGCTACTAGTGGTCAACTTCAAATGCCAAGATTTGTTTCAACAGGCATAGTTGACACCACAGTTCAGAAGCCGAGTGCAGCAACAGACAAAGAAATAGAACAAATAGGATAGACTATTACATCTGATCCTACAGTACAAACTCAAGGTGCACTTCCTACAATTATAATAATTGATCAAGGTAGACAGTAGGAAGAGAAAATAGAAGAAACCCCTATAGAGCAGGAGGCAATACAAACATTGATAAATTTGCCTACTTCGGAGACTCCTTCACAAAAGCCATTACAAATATCAGTACCAGGATCAAGCTCTACAAAAGTTGCAAGGGTACTTCACTATGGAGACCCTAAACTAGATGAGGAGATAGTCATACCAAGTTATGACTCAAAAACAATAAACATTGATCAAATTAATGAGGTGCAGGAAGCATTAAACAGAAGAAAGAGCCAAGAGATACTCAGGAAGGAGCATCACCAAAATCAAACTTTACATGAAATTAAAGACATATTTATGGATGCCTTCAGTATTCAATCACCAGATGAGTCCAAGCATATAATGGAAGAATTATCAGATATTTTTCAAACAGGTGACAAATGCAGACCTAGAGACAAATGCAAAACTCATGGAATGGTCTGAAAGAAAATTTCAAGGAAAAGTTAATGAGAAAATATCTAGTGAAATAGCACTTTCACAAATTGAATTGGCAAAGGTCATAGACAAAGTGAAAAAAAGTACTTGAGAATATATTCTCATTGTACAAAAAGTTGTGTGACTTTTCACACTTCACACAAGAGACTAGCCAAAAGATAATGAGCCTGGAGAGAAATTTGAATATTTCTAGCATGCAGCTACCAAAAGATCCAGCTCAAATTGAGAAGCATTTTTCTCAAGCGCTTCACACTCAAAAAGAAATAACTGTATTAACAGTAGAAGAGGCCACCATCAAGGCAAAACTATTACAGCTCCAATACTCCATTACCCCACATTTGGAAGTCCTCCATAAAGAACAAGTCTGTGCTAAAATTGTTCTCAAGAAAGACCCTAATCTTTCTACTTCATAAGGACTTATTCACCTTGCTGTAGAGACTACCCTCTAGCATAAATCATTGAAAATTGCTTTGCATAATTGGGATGTAGCTCTTAGGATGATTATGGAGGTAAACAACACATTTTTTGGCGAACTATGGTCTTAACCCTTAAAACCCTCTGACATAAGTGTCAAAAATGGGGAGACAAGGTAAGGGGGAGACAAGATAAGAGGGAGAAAAGATAATTGGGGAGATGAGATAAAAAGGCGGAGCATGATATACAACATCAAATTTTGGTTACCAAGATAGCACAGATAATGGCACAATCAACTCAGGGGGAGTTACAATAATTTTGAGGTATATATATTGTAAATTACAAAATTTTGATTAAGGTTTTTAAACCTCTGTATGTACACCGAGCAGATTAGTAAATGTACTCATAAGGTCAGTTAAGTGTTTTTGTCACTCATGTCAAAGGGAGAGATTGTTAGCCTCAAAATGGTTTTTGACACTTGAGTTCCAACACACTTAACCACTTTCTTCATTGGAGCCGAGTACACCATGTATGCCGAGCCACAACATGAGCCAAGTCAGAAAAGCCTTTAGGTGTCGAGTGATCTTCAAGTGCCGAGCAACCTTCAAGTGTCGAGTGAAGATCAGGTGCCAAGTGAAGATCAAGTGTCGAATGACTTTAGGTGCTGAGCATGAAACAAGTGCTGAGTGGTATTTGAGTGCTGAGTCATATACGATGCCAAGCAATACATAAATACAATAGGAGCCAAGTAAGGTAGTTTGTTGCATGTACCGAGCATTAGGAATCAGTAAGTGTCGAGCAACACAGAATGCACATATGAGTTTGTAACTTTACAAATGCAGATGTAAACCATTTTCATGGCTGACATATGACGAATCTCGAAGGATTAAAAAGATAAGAACGAATCTTTTGTTCTTCCTATGCTATCTACATGCATCCGATAAGAAAAATGGAGAAGACATGCAACCAATAGTAAATGTGTAAGGAAAGAGCAAGAAACAGAGATTCAATATGGAAAGTAGATCCATTCCTAACCCTAAGTCTTCAAATGTCTTTATAAGGAAGACTAAATCTCATTGTATGTGTGGATGGATGAGGGTGTGTAAGGAAAACTATTTTCAGAGTGAAGAGTATCAGATCTCAGAGGATCAAGGTCAGAGAAAGCAAATCAAGTGCCTATATTCAGCAATCGAAGGATTGTAAGCTATCAGGTTTATTATACCCAATACTCTCCAGCAATTGTATTAGAAAGAAAATCCTATAGTGATAGGTTAGCTTAACAGCTATTTTGTAGATCCTATAAATAGGTGATTAAATCCTTTAACAGGGTAACACTTCATGTAAAGTGTTTGAAATCCTTTAATCAGGTCACTATTGATATAGCATAAAGCCTTTAATAGGGCAGACCATCAAAAGTGGTTAAACATTATTCCTGTAGTAATTTTTGTGGGTATCATCCCCACCCTAGTTTTACCTTCTTATTTCTGGAGGGTTTCTGGGTTAGCAAAATCTCAAGTGTTATGTGGTGATGCATGTGTTTTTTCATAATTGTTTGATGTGTTTATATGCATGCAATCTACTTTCAATTAAAAGTTTTAATGGTAAAGGTACAGTACTTTTGATTCACCCCCCCCCCCCCCTCTCAGAAGCATTATTCCTATTTGAATATTCCAACACCATTTGAACAATTAAACGTAAAACACTCACTGTTCTGCTTATCCTATTATTGCTCAGTCTCTATTGTATTATAAACAAAATTATTGTCCTAAATATAACATGCTTTACTTAATATAAACTATAAAACATATAAAGCATTCAACACAAGTTTGACACTAGGATTTTACATGGAAACCCAATTTGGGAAAAACTGTCAGCAACATGTCACCACTTTTTCACTCTTTTGAAGTGAGGTCTATTAGGAGCCAACCTTGTTAAAGGTTTACAATATATACTATTAAATGTGACCTAGTTAGAGGATTTAATCACCCTGTTAGGAGTGTCCTTATTAGAGGACTTTCATTATTTCATTTAGAATGTCACCTTGTTAGAGGATTTACATGGACTGCTAAGTCCTTCAAATGATTGTTAGGTCAACCTCTGTTAAAAGGATTTCAATATAAGCTATTTATAATTATTAGTAAGAAAATAGTAGGGTTTTGACCTATATGATTACAACTCACTTTGCAACTTTAGATCAATGTTAAGCATGTTTTGATTCACTGATAAGCTCTCCATTATCATCTCTATTCTTGATTCACTTCGTAACCCTTCAAACAATTAGTCTTCTTTCTCTTCAATAAAACTTAAGCCATCTACTTAGATTTACTTATCAATATCAGAAGCATCTACATAAGGAATATCCTTTAGCTTTGCATTGACTCTCATACAATTGTGTGTCTCTTATCAACCTTATTTTATACATACCTTGCACACAAAATAGGTGATTCTTTCTTTGTCATTTTCCATGATCACTGTAGATCTTAGTGTTTTTTATTAGGTTCAATGTGATTCATTGTATCTCTCCATCTTCTTGATCATCCTCTAGAAACTTATCTAGAATCCATCTATTAGGTCCTTACCTATTCTTCACCTTGAATTTAATGATTCAAATCATCAATCTTATCTTCAACGTAGTTTATGTCTCCCAAGAAATTAACTGAGTCAACTAGGAATCATGATTTCCTCAAATTCATTCTCAACATTGTTACTTGGAAATCACTAAGTTCTAACACTTATTCATCACTTAAGTACTAAATCATTGTAAAACTTCTAGCTCAACATTGACTATATGTCTTGGTCGATACTAATGCTCAGTCAACACTAGATTTTCCTAGCACTTATTGTGGCTAGGTTGACACTAGCATCATTCAACATTCCTTAGCCATTTTACTCTATTTCTCAGCTTAGCTTAACTTTCTTGATATAAAAAATTGCTTTGTCTCATCAAAGTCTATTTAATCTAATATACATTCTAGCTTCCTTTTCATAACTCAACATTTCTTGTAGGTGCTATTGTTATGAGCAATTTCTCAAATCTTGTTCATCAATCAAAGAGATATGAAATTTATTTTAGGTAGCAATATGTCTTATTAATAGATTTGACATCAATAACAAAACAAAAATTCTTCCAATTGTAAGTTTCCAACAGATCTAATGAAGAAGATTTAAGAAATATGGAGATGAACACAAAGTACAAGGAAGTTATATTTTTTGAGTGACTAAATTCATTGAATATGAGATCTATGATCATGATTAGGTGGCAAAATATGGAAGGATCTATAATGGAAAGTTTTATTAATTAAGGAGATGACCAAGACAATTTTTGGTTGCTGATATTGTTAATGATGAGTTAATTATGCAATGATTATTGTTGAAGAAGAAGGAGAAGAACAAGGTGAACTAAAAAAAGAAGAAGTGAAAAGATCAAGCATAAGAAGTTTAGAGTGACAGTGAAAGTGTGTGAATTAACTATAAAGAGACAAGAAGGAAGAAAATGAGTGAAACAAATATCTAAACAAGCAAGGTAGTGTAAAACCTAGAAAATAATTTGATTATTACTTTCTTACCATTGCAATAGATAAAATATAGTCTTTAAAATCCTGTATGGTAACATCGAATATTGATGTTTAGAAGTCCTTTAGAGCATGCCACTCTTTTAATGAAAATGAGTGATAAGGTTTAGATGATGTTTCATTGAAATATTTTGATTAGGTTACACTAAAAATGTCCATGTAAACCTTTAACAAGGTTGGATCCTAGCAAAGCTAACTTCATAAGAGTGAAATTTTTTGGATTTTCGGCTCCTAGGGAGTTTTTCCCTTTACAAGGTTTCTATGTTAAATCTATGTCAAATGTGTGAATGCTTATGTGTTATATAATAACTAAATATAACTTATTCAAACACCCCCCACCCCGCCCCCCCGCCCCCCAGATATCTAACTATTAGTTTTGGAGTTGAGTGCTTGAAGAAATAAGTTTGAAGGGACTTGAGATAAAGATCTAAAAATGTATAAGAGAGAGGTACAAAAGTTGAATAAGGAGAATTTATCCTCATGGAAAAATAGGATGAGTTAAAATCTATTTTGAATTGGAGATTATGCATTGCGCTCACTAGAAAATACATATGTTTCTCCTATACCTTATATGATTGTAGAAGAGATGGCAGAAAAGAAACAACATAATAGAATGATGAGATTACATCTACACTAAATGATGTCAAGTGTGGTGATGTCAAGAACTATACTAATTCTAAATGAAAGTGGGAACAGTTGGCACTTTTACATGGTGGAGATGAGAATGTATCAAGAGAAAGGGAAGATAGTCTAAGAGGCAAAAATGATGACATGAGAGTGAAGGAAGGTGAGAATATAGTATAGTATGTAAAACTGATATAGAAGTTGTGAGTGCAATCAAAGTTATTGGAGGAGTCATCAATGATACTGAAGTTATAATTAAGGTTCTCAAAACTATCTTATCTATCTATGTTATTAAATTTTCTTCAATTCAAGAATTCTGTGCTATGGCTGGTAATGTCCAATTCCTGATGGTTTAGTTGGTCATTTAACTACATTTAAATTGAGTAATTTTGGTAATAGTGTTCCTACATTTTGGAATGCTTTCAAGACTTTGCTACCCATTGGTAGTTGTAAGAAAGAAGAGAAAATTAAAGATGAAAATGAGTCAGAATCAGAGATGACATGCATGACATTGAAGCATATCTTTCAGGGAGGTTATTGAGGGTTAAAGGTAAATTCAAAGGCAAATTATCGATGATATATTTTAAGTGTAATGAAGTAGGTCATATTGTTGCTAGATGTCCTAACAAGAGAAATAATGACATAAATGATAAGAAAGATCACAAGTATAGAAACAAAAAATATTACAAGGACAAAGGGAAGAAATCATGGTACATTGCTAAGGAAGAGTACACCAAGTCAAATACTACAGATGAGAAAGATGGAGTACAAGTGGTGTATGTTGTTGTTAAACAAGACCCTAATGAGGATGGTAAAATTTTATTTCACATATTAGTAAGAGTGATACATGGATTGGTGATAGTGGATGTTCACATCATATGATTGGAGACATTAGAAATTTTGACAAATTTTAAGAGTGTGATCGTGGAATTGTTAAATTAGGGAATGATATTCCATGACCAATAAAAGATAGAGGTTCATTGATGTTGAATGATAAAAGTATATGTGATGATGCATATTAAGTGCAAGGACTAAAATACAATTTTTTTAGTATTATCTCAATTAAATAATACCTGTAAGTTGGAGTTTCAACATAGGAAAGTCATGATTTATGATGATGATGATAAAATTGGAACAAGTGAGAAAACTAAAGGTTATCTATTTTATCTTGATCTACAGTTGATACATGTTTGTTTTCAAAAGATGAAGATGTGTGGTTGTGGTACAAAAGGGTATTTCATGTCAATTTTGAAAATATAGTCAAAGTCACTAGAAACAGAAGAGTTGGAGGCTTACCAAATTTTCCTAAAATTGGTAATTATATGGGAACATAATATTAGCTTGGTAAGATGATCAAGTCAAGTTTTTGAAGTAAGACACATACTTCTAATGACATTGTGGAATTAGTGCATACTAATTTGTGTGGACTAATGAGAGTAGAATGTATTATGGTGACAAATATTTCATACTCATTTTTATGATTATTATAGGATGATGACAGTTATGTTCATGAAGTTGAAGTCACATGCTTTTGATATGTTTAAATTGTATAAAACTAGAATTGAAAAATAGATTGGTAAACAATTCAAATGTTTTTGAGCTGATAGAGGTGGTGAGTTTATGTATGTTGAATTCACTAACTTCAGTATTGAGAATGGTATTTAGAGATAATTTTTTCAGCACCAAGGACACCACAATAGAATGAGACTATTGAAATAAGGAACATGTAAATTGTTGATTGTGCAAGAACATTGTTGATTGGAAAAGGAATTGCTCAAATATCTTGGAGAGAAGCTATTGGCACTAAAGTTCACACTATCAATTGAGTTTAACTAAAGAAAGGAAAAAAACAAGATACCTTATGACTGTTGGTATAGTCATACACCTATTGTGAGTTATATCAAGATATTTAGAAGTAGATGTTACATACATAAAGATGCAAGGAATGGTAAATTTGATTCAAAAGGTGATGAAGGTATTTTCCTTAGTTATTCTTCATAGAGAAAGGATTATAAATGTTTGAACAAAACTACTAATATAATGATTTAAGTGCAAATGTAATAATGGATGAGTTTTCAAACAAGAAAAGAGAGGAAAGAAAAAAGGAACTAAATGATTACAAAAAAAATTGTATATGTCTATGAAGATTCTTCTAGCATAATGCCTGAGTAATAGTAGAGAGCTACTGAGCATCAACTTATAGTGCTTGAGTCATAGACAAAACAACTAGAATAAGATGTTGAGCCCCAACCAAGAGAAGATAATGCATGAAATTAGAGAACTGGACCTATGCTAGTAAAATATGTGAGAAGGAACCATTCACCTAAAAAAATAATTGGAGATAAAAGTGTTGAATTCATGACAAAAAGTATGTTGGAGGAAAATACATGCTTAATTTTTGAGTTCAAACCAAGAACTTTGAAAGATGCACTTGACAATGAAGACTAGATTAATGTTATAAATGAAGAGATTGATCATATTGAGAAAAATAACACATGGACACTAGTACCAAGACTAGATAATGAAAATGTGATTCGAACAAAGAGGATTTCCATAAATAAACTAAATTAACATGGTAAAGTTGTGAGGAGCAAAGCCATATTTGTTTGCAAAGCTTAAGCCCAAGAAGAAGGAATTAACTATGGTGAAACTTTTTCCCATGTTGCTAGAGTGGAAGGAGTTAGAAATTCGTTGACTTATGCCACTTAAAATAAATTCAAGGTATATCAAATGGATGTTAAGTCAGAATTTCTAAATGGAATACTTGAAGCAGAGGTCTATAGAGAACAACCTGGAGAATTTTTTGAGCCAGATCAGAGGCACCTAGATTTCAAATTGAATTTTTTTTGTATGGATTGAGACAAGAACCAAGAGCATGGAATGAAATGTTATGTTCATATTTGATTAAGATTGAATTTTTTGAACAAGTGAAAATAGTAATATGTATTTTAAAAGTGAAATTGAAAACATGGTGTTGATTGCTGAAATTTTTGTGGTTGATACTAATTTGGTGGTAATAATTTGTTGTGCAAATCATTCGCTTAAAAAAAAAGAAAGGATTTTGAAATGTCTATGGTTGGTGAGATAAAAAATTTCATTGGCTTACAAGCTCATCAAACAAAAGATGGTATATATGTGTCCCAATCTAGGTATGTGAAAGATATTTTAACAAAATTTGGGATCGATGAGTCATAGCCAATCAGTACACCTATGGTGACTAGATGAAAATTGTCTGAGGAGGACACTGTTGCTGAAGAAAATGAGAAATAGTATAGATTAATGATTGGAAAATTATAGTATATTGTTCATAATAGACCTAATATTGCACATGTAGTTGGAATCTTTGCAAGATTTTCTTATAATATGAAGGAAACACATATAAATATTGTTAAAAGGATATTTAGATATTTGAAAGGAATTTAATATTTTGTATGTGCTACAAACAAGTGGCGACTTTACACTTAAAGTCTACACTGATGTTGATAGGGCTACAAATGTGGATGACAAAAAAAAGTACAGGTGGTGGAGCTTTCTTCTTGGGATAAAGACTAATTACATGGTTAAGTAAGAAACAAAGTTACAAATCACAATTTACTATTAAAGTTGAGTATGTTGTTGTTGCAATTAATTATTCTAATGGTGTTTGGATTAAGAAATTGTGAGAAGGGATGCAAGAAGAATTTAATGAGACTATTAATATTTTTTGTGATAATACTAGTGCAATAAATATATCAAAGAATCTAGTGATGCATGCAAAACCAAGCATATATCTATCAAGTATCACTACTTGAGAGAGAATGTACAAGAGAAGCAAGTGAGACTTGAATGTGTGAAATCCAAAGAACAAATTGAAGATGTATCTACAAAGTCATTACCTAAGAATGTTTGTGAGTATCTAAGAGGTAAGTTAGGGGTCCTTGCCCTATCCAAGATTCATTAAGAAAATATGCATGTTGCATCAATTCATGGATGGTCAAATATATATTTGTCGAACTAACACAAGAGATCACTCTTTAGGAACTATTTCCTGAAGACATGTAAGTGATTGTAATGAAATTGATGTAAATAGAACATGCAAGGTACAAGGTATTACTATAAAGTTTTATAATTTTCACATTGGAACTTATATTTACCTCTGGCATTGTTGTCAAAGGCAGGGGGAGAATCAAATAAAATGAAGAATCTACCTAAGGGGAGAGACGTACAAAAGAGAGAAGATGACTAAAAGAAATGGAAGAGAATTAGGGAAGATGAAAATTAGAGTAAAGTGACTAAGAAATAATAAGAATGAATATTGGTGTCAAAAGGGAGATATGATGATGTTGAAAAGATAAGTATACCAAACAAGGGAGAAATTTGTGAAGATGAAGTTGCTGAAAATATAGATCAGGTGGTTCTGATGCTGAAATATATTGCAAAGAACCACAATAAATTTAAAGAGTTGAAAATTTGTAATGTTTCCATTTCATATATTTGATTAACTTATGTTTAATGTTTTGTAATGTAATCTTATGCTTATGTGTTTCCTTCATTGCCAAAGGGGGAGATTGTTAGCCCCAACTAATAATGTTATTATTGTATGTAAAAGAGCCATATTAGTTCTTATGTTGTCATTAATGTCAAGTCATAGTTGGTTAGACATTGTGCTAATATAGTAGAGTTCCATGTAATTTTATTGACGAAGAGGATTTGAAGAAAGTATGATGATGAAATAGTTTGATCAATGTTGGTATTTAATGGGTACTTGAATGAGGTGGACTATGATAGTATAATGTTGGTTTGATTATTTTGCAATCATGTAATGTTGTGTTGAAGTTGTTAGTATCCCTAGCTGCTGTTGTCTATTAGTGTCAAACACTTTGTTATATACCAGGCATAGTCATATTATCATCACTACGACCAAGCTACTCTATGTAGACCAAGTCATATAAAGACTTGTAAATAAACATGTAAATATAAATCTCTATAGGAGTTAAGCAATTCTTCGGTCATTGAGTATTTTTAGTATAACTCAAGCCTAATCAAAGTCAAGAAGTCTGAGCACATTGATTTTGAGTTATATAGAAGATGTTGAGTACAATAGAGACCGAGCTATATCAGTAAGAACATTGAATGTCAAGTATCAGAGACACTTATGTCGAGCAACATAGAATTGACATTTAAGTTATTATGATACAAACTAGTATGTAAACTATCTTAGTCTAACATTGACATGGCATTTAATATTTTTAGAGGTTGTTATAGAGGTTATTATGTATGTTATGACATGGATCACAAATCCCTATGAGCGATGGTCAAACAATCAAATGAAGAGGCAAAAAAAGGAAGCTCTAGAAAACTATTTAATAAAACTTTAAATAGACAAGATCAAAACCTATGTTGATATGATATGGTGAAAAAGGAGAGAAAAAGATATTTGTGTGATCACAAAGAAGATCAAGTGTGAAAGTGTGAACATTGCAAAGAAGGAAAAAGTGTTAAATTTTATTATTGTCGAACAAAGGAAGAAACCTTATCAAGAAATTAAGGATAGTAAAGATATATCAAATTATAGATCAAATCAGATTGAAGAGAGGAAATCCAAAACCAACTTTCATAGAAGACCAAGGACCAAGCACTAAATCAATTTAAAGAGATTGGGTCAAGGATAATCTCTTGACAAAGCAATTTTAACTAAATATCTTAACCAAGTCCTTACTTTATTGTAAGTGCAAAATCCTCTCACAAGGTAAGACCTAATAATCTTAAAATCCTTTAACAGGGTAGATCATCATAAGTGATCAACATTGGAGCCCTAACAGGTTAACTTTATTACTATAGCAATGAAGATTTGTGGGTGTCATCCTCACCCCAATTTTACCTTCATCTTGGATGGTTTTTGGGTAACAAAATCTTTGTTGTATGTTCTTACATTACATTCATGTGATTCATAGATTATACCTACATGTTACAACAATTTGATTTTATAAGTTACATTATGCATGCATTAGATATGAGATGGTAAATGCGGCGAATGCACTAAAGTTTTGTTAAAAGATAAAAAGTGTTGCATATCTTGATTCAACCCCCCTCTTAGTATCTTATTTTTCCAAATAAGGCTTCCAACAATTGGTATCAAAGAAAAGTTCTCTTGGGAAAGCCTAATAGCTTGGGAGTTTAGATCTTGGAAATGGAGGCTTACAACTTGGGAAAATTTATTGGCAATCTGGTGATTGACATCCATCTCATACTACAATAACATGATGTAGCAAGATAGGAATTGAGGAAATCTCTCAAAAAGAGAAAGGAGATGGACATTCAGCTAAACGAGTTGAATTATGAAGAAACTAATACTCAAGGACTATTTGACACTGGAAATTCTAAATAGAGACATGCAACAATTATAGATCTACTTGAGAAGAATGAATGTCCTACATGAAGAAGCCAAAGGATTAAAAGGGAACATAAATTTTAGTCAATATTGATATGTGAAGTTACCAAAAAAAAGAAGAAATTTGAATAAGACACGGTCATCTTTGAGGAAGATAAAAGGAAAATGGCAATTAGAATGGAAGAAAGGTCATCTAATGTGCAAAGTCTTACAAACACTCAACTAGACATGATGAATCAACTAATGCTTGCAAATTGGGAGTTCAATAGGAAGGACATGGAAATAGAAAATCTGAGATCATAGACTGAGTTACTAAGGAATTAATTTGAAATTAAGAGAGAAATTGTGGAGAAGTTAAACAAGTCTAATGAAGCAATATAGTACCTTGAAGAATTGATAAAATCTCCTAGGTCATTTGGCAGCAATCCTGGACAAGAACATACAAAGAAACATTCATCCATTGAAGAAGAAGAATTATCCAATAATGAAGAGCTAAGAAATGCAAAGACAAAAGGTAGGCCAACATGTTATCATTGTGGAAAAACTAGTCATACTAAAAACATTTGTAGTAGAAAAAATGGTATGCAAAGCCTTAAACCTAATTTCACTAGTTATTGTTTTTACTATAAAAAGTAAGGACATCAAATACATGAATGTAGATCAAGAATGAAGAATACATATACTAAACCTAGATTTCAAGGCTATTGTTACAATTGTCAAAAGTTTGGACATAGAGAATATGAATGCAAATCAGAGACAAGGCCTTATTGGACTAACAAAATTAGAACGATACACCCATATTATATGTTCCAAATGTCACAAGTTTGAACATTTAAGAAAAAAATATAGGACCCAAGTACCAGCATCAAATCACGATCACATCAAGGGTAAAGGCAAAGTGGACATTGAACAAAAAAGGAAGGAGATGAACCAAACCTAGAAGAAAATGGTAGAAGATGGAAATAGTAGAAGAAATGGAGTTGAGGTCACCTAATCTAATGGAGGAGGTGATCATTTTAAACTAATCAAGAAAGGTATGTGTAAATGCTTAAAATCGTCCCAAAACACCATATTAATTTATTTAATATTTCCCTTGGCATTATAATTGATTATATATTAATTAATTATATTTTCATATTCTTCTACTTATTTAATTAAATTTATTTACTTAAATATGTCTACTTCCCTAATGTATTTAAATTTAATTTGAATACTTCCCCCTAATGTGTTAAACTTATCTCATGCATAGTGCTCCATAAATCCCCTTTTAAATAGGTTCAAATTTATTTAATTTCCCTCCACTTTATTAAATTCTATAATCCCATGATAAAATTAAATCCTATTTAGTTTTATCCTAATCCCACCTAAAGCCTAGCCTACCACCCATCACTCTCATCCTTCTAAACCTACCCACTAGTTAATCCCACTTTATTATCCTAAATACCATCTTAAACACCTTTTGGTCCCTACATGGTTGCTCACACATGTGTGAGAAACTCAGAGCCCAAGGAGCCCCCCTTTCATTAATTCCTCCAAAAATCCTCTTACACCCTTGTCCCCCCATTCATTTCCCAAAGGTTGTTCACACATGTGTGAGCACACCTTGAGCCATATTAATCATAAGAGACTTATGTTGAATTTTTCATGGCTTGTCCCTCAGCCCATGTGTCTTCCTTGTGGCACCTCTACGGATTTCATATAGATGCCACTTCCTCAAGGTCTCCCTCAAGCCTATAAATAGAGCCCTTGTCTCAATATTTTTTCATCTCCTCCATATGCATTGTTATCATGCTAGTTTAAGTTTAGAGAGAGATTTTCATGCTTAGAGCTAATCTTTGATAGTTGTTTGCATTCTTTCAATTCCTAGTTCTAGCATAGGTTCATGGTAGCATAGTATTGTTAGCTTTCTTTATTTCATCTCATTTACACACTCACATCCCTAGAATCCTTTTGAGGTTGGCTTACTCATAGCCATTTCTTGAAGGTACTCCACATATATTTTAGTATAGTGTCATATATGCATTCTTGCATTCATTTGATCGATTTTGAAGGGATTCATCCATAGTTGTGTTTGAGGAGAGCACATCCACATCCCTCATCATTGAGCAAACCAAAAAGGCCTCTTGTGGGTACCCTTGTTGAGCTACTCTGAGGTTGCATGAGGACTCTTATCTTTCAATTGCATTAAGTTTTAAAACTCAAGTAGAATTAGTTGTACTTTGATTTACTTAAATCTTTGATATACATGTACAACTAATGTTTTCTTGTTTATGCATGCTCTCAAAAAATTAGGTTTTCACATATACATTTTGGCATGCTCGATGGGACCCACGTACATTTTTCACACTTAAAATTTGATCAAAAACTTAGAGTTTTCATTAAAAACTGTGCATTGTCATCTCTATTAGGACGCAATGTTGTCTGTGAAGATGCTTCATTATCTCCACAGATCCTCATCTTCATAGTTTGGAATCTCCACTAGTGACAAACTCAATAACCCACCTGAAAACTAGAAACAAACTTTGTTCTGTCATCTTCACATATATGACATCACCATCAATTTAACTCTGTTGTCTATGTCTTCGTTGCCCGCAGTTTTGTCAACTATGAGGATTATCATCTTTATAAATTTATGTTCTATAATTTGCATTGTGGGTGACTGTGGGTCCGTATTTACCACTGACTATTGTCACCTCTTCTTCTAGTGTTTGTGTTGTGGGAGGTCGCAACTTTGTTGTTTTTTCTAAATGTCATTTGCGCTTCTTCTAGCACCTACACATTTTTTCATCTGTGAATCTCTCCTATTGTCTACAATCTACAAGTGTAAGTATTAGGTATATCTTACTTGGTTCTTTTCTATTGTTTGTGTAGTTTAGTGTCTACTCTTTGTTGACTGTCGTCTGCATTTTTATTATAAAAATAACTAAATATTTTTTTTAAGAAAAATAAAAGGAGGATAAAATAAAAATCTACTTTTAGTGGTTCTATATGATATGGGATATTCTAATTTGATTTACGTATATAAAAAATGACAAAAAAAAGTTAAAATATTTTTTTTGTAGCCAAGCATTCATTTTGGGGATTTTGGTGATGCTAATTAAGTTGATTTTTTGCAGCATTACAGATTGGAGCATTTTAGAAACAACTAATCATGTATCTTGTAGGCTTTCCTTTTAGTTTTATTTCTCTTGGGAAATGAATTTGAATCCTTAAACACTTTTCTTTGAATGCATGTTGCACTTAATAAGATAAAGCAAAGACACTCTTGAATGACTAAACTTAAAACAAGGAAGTCCAATCTTGAATGCGTAATCAATTAAATAAAATATTTCATTTGGATGAATGTTGTTAAAACACAATCTTGGATGCTTAAAGGTTCGAAGAACATTGCAATGAACATTTGGATTTGGTACTTAAAATGAAAACTCACTCAATCTTGAATGACTTAAGAGAACTTGCTTTATCTCTATCGATTTTCTTATGTTGACGTCGATTGATTTATTTTTGTTGACAAACTCTCGATTTCTTATGTTGACAACATTGTCAAGTTGGAAAAAAATTTGTATTCTATAAACACAAGTGTCTTCAAGAATAGATTACAAAACCTAAAGCTTCATTGGGAAAAACAAGTGTCTTTTAAACCCAATACCACTTACGTATTCACTCCTCTCGCACCACTGGGTGATCTTGAGTGCACAAGATATAAGTGGCCTTGTCTTACACTTTTTAGGAGGCATGCTTGGGGATTCCATTGCCCCTTGGGACAACCTCAACCCTAGTGTTCTAGGGGAGTATAAATATCAAGAGGTGAATCAAATGACACCTCTCTTGGAAATAAAATCTTGCCACTCTTGGCTAAGCCCCAAAGAAATTTATACCTTTGGGAAGTGAAGGTGGAGATTTGGGTTATCATCTCCTCCTAGCTATGTTGCATTATTTTCTTTCATCTACGAATTTAGGCTTCACATAACTTGCATATATTAAGGACACCCCTAGTTGAGCTTGTATATCCTAGTCAAAACCTTATAGGATTTTTGGTGTATTTGATGTGCTTGAGTGTTTGAAACCCTCCCCATTTGAAGGGGACATACTAGCTAAAATTTTCATGTATATATTGCATTGTATGCTTTGAATGTTATGTTTCAAAAAAATTCAAAAATATCATAAAATTTCAAAATCCAAAAAAAAAAATCACATCACTTCTATTCATCCATTTCATCACACTCATTAAAATCTCAACCATCCTAATCACTACTTTATCTTCTTAATCATTCAATAAAATCCCTATTCTTCATCCTAGTCATGATTCATAATCCACATCAAGATCCAATTCCCTCATTCAATGATTCATCCTCACGATTATTAATCCAATCCCTTTTAAAATTCATTCCTTTCTAATCAATTCCTAATTCAATCTATTTACATCTTCATCCAAAATCAATCTTTCTAATTTCATCTATTCAAATCTTCCTCTAATTCATTTTTTCAAAAAAATCTTCCACTTTGGACATAGAAGCACCATCATGAACCTTGGATTTTAATCCAATCTATCTTGATTGACTCAAATCAATATCATCAATCATCCTTCTCCTTCATCAAGATTCAATCCAATCTTTAGGAATAAATATTTATGCAACTTGTGATACTAGACCTTCATCCTTAGCAAACATTTTCATAGTTACACTCTCTCACTTGGGACCATTTGTCCATCACCAAGTATTGAGTCATCTATCTTATATCCTATTCCAACTTGGGGTCATTTGTCCATCTCCAAGTGGAAGAAGATATCATCATCCAAATCCAACATCCAATTGTTTCCAATAACATAAGGTCTTTATCTACATCAAGGTTATCTCAAACCTTCATCCAAATCAAATCAAATCAACAAATAGTCCAAAATTGCTCCTAGTCCTAGGGTCATATTTCATACATCATCAAATCTTTCATCACTCCTCATCTAAGTTCATCGATAAGAATTAGCTTAACCAAATGGTTGAAGATCATCAAGGGAAATATGGAGTTGTACCTCTCATTCAACTCACATACCAAATCAATCCTCAAAATTACATGTCCAATCCTAGTCTATCTCATATTTATTATTCTTTCTCTACCTTTGACAAGGGAAATTCACCTTAGTATCCTTCATCCACATATAATTTCAGTCATAGCCCACATAATTCCTCAAACAGAAATGTCATTGCCAAAGAAATTAAGGAACTCAAGAATTCTATCTTGAGCCTAGAAAATCAAAATAAAAAGTCTACCTTCCATGAAATATTTCCTCTTCCCCCATGTTTCCAAGTCCATAATCCTCATGTCCATCCAACCCAAATCCTCCATGTAATTCCCCATGCTTTGAGTTCAATTTCCAAAACCATCATCCCAATCCCGTACCTATGACTCAACCTCCACACAATACTAATCCTACAAAATCAACATCACCCCCACCTTGTAATAAGTATGTCTTTGTCCCACAATAATTAGTAGAAATCTTTTCTAAGTACAAAATTAAAATTGAAGTGATCCAATCACCTAATGTCATGTCAAGAAATTGTTTCAAAGCATGCCATTATAGATTCCTCTTCTCCTCTAGATCCAAGAAATTACCCATCCCATAATTCCATTATCCCACAAAATCTATTTATCCCTCTTAATCCATCTCATGATCCCCTTCTTAATCAAGATTAAGACATTCCATGTACCACGTACATTATTGATTCCCCTCCATCTCATGAGTTAGCATCCATTAATCCTCCACTTCATGAATATGTTTCTTCCACTCCATCCACTAATACTCCTCCATGTCAAGATAAAATCACTCCATCTCATGGATCCATTCCCTCCGCTCCATTATATGATTCTATTCTATTCATTCCTTCCATCCCACTACATGATCATCTTATATGTCAAGATCAAAGTACCCCTTCATTTTTATTTCATGATCCCAATCCATCTCAAGATCCTATTATCCCTCATAATCCCCCTCATGATCCTAATCTTCCACATGATCTTGTCACACCTATCCAATCCACTCATGAACCCCATATATGGAGTCACATCTTGTATTGAAAATGATAAGTATCTCATTACAGAAATAATGTCTCAAGATGTTGGTATACCTTCCACTCCTTCCAAATCCAAATTTCCTCTATGCAAGCCTAAATGTTCACATCATCTATATTCCAAGTCCATTTTGGGCCCTTATATCCATATTTCCATTCCTTCCTCATTTCCATCCATTTGGGATCCTTATGTTCCAAAGAAAAAACCTTCTCCCTTTCCATCCATTTCGGGTCCTTACATTCATCCATGGACCATATCCATGTTTTCCACTTCATCCCCTCATATACCTATTAAAGATCAACAAAGGCTCACATCCTTGAATTCCTTCTAATGTTCACCCTCCATAATTTCATCTACTGTCTCTACATACCATTTATCCTCATGGACCCCTACCATGGCCAATGGAAGAAAATTGGATGCCATAAATAAAGTGAAGCAACCCAAAAATCCACACAAATCCAAGGATCAATATGTCCCCTCTAAAACACATGTTCAAGAAAAGAAAAACATGATCTAGAAGAAAGAAAAAATTAGAAGGCCATAAAGGTTGAAAATAAAAAAATCCAAAAATTATGTGGATTCCAACGCTACTTAATAAAGCAATGAATGTGAAAGACAAAATTAAAATGGCATCAAATTTTGCTAATCCAAAGGCTTCCTTCATTCATAAATACTCCAAACTTCCATTTTCCAACTCTATTTTGGGTCCTTATGTCCCAAAATCCACCGTCCTAAATCCATCACATTCTTCATCCATTTTGGGTCCCTATATGCCAAAATTAAAACTTTCTCCTACATATCCTCCAAAATGTCCCCCTTTCTATCACCCTTCAAGATGTGTGTGAATGACTATCTTTACACCTCCTTCATCCACTTATTCACAAGTCTTCTAACCTAGCATCCATCAACCATGCCTTCCTCCCAACCACTTCAACCACTTAATCTAAACTTTTTCATAAGTCCTTGACCTCCATTTACTAACCCATTTCATCCTTCTTTTCACTATCCTACCAGCATCTATGAGAAAATAACAAAGAAAGAGAAATAACTATTAAGGGACACCATCCATGTATCTAGATTCTTGAGTACTCCCTCTATTTTCCTATCATGTATCCAATATCTTCCAATTCCAATTATCCATCCATTCACTTTTCCTCTTCCACTTGCACTCTACACTGGGGGAAAGCTCGATCTATATTGCATTGCCTTATATATCTTCCATACTTCAATCTATTGTTCATCATCCTTTTCCATCTTTGATATTGACTATCATTTCCTTTCATCCATCCATATGCACTTGTCATATCCCTTTCTCATTATCCACACATTATCCTACATACTCCGACCATCCTTTCACATATTTGATCTTGACATTATATCCATATCTTGTATCCCATATTCCATTTCATGTTCATTTCCTTCATCCTACATAATTATGTCCTTCTTTCATATGTTGTTGGTCTTGATTATCCCATACATTTCCTCCATTTCACATGCCATATTTCATCCATACTGTTCATATCATTATCCCTATTTCATACCCTCCCTCTCATATCCCTTACTAATTCCACTTTCAGGCCTATGCTCGTGATCAATACTCAAGGCACAACAAAAAAATTTCATACATGCTTTGGAAATACACATGCCTTCCCTTCCTCCATAAAATAGCCTTCACACCATATTTCCATTTCCATGCATCCTTTCCCACCATATTTCCTTCCATTTTCCTATCCTTGGTATGGTGCATTTGAACTCCTTTTAAACATGGTCCTTGGATCCCCATTGTCTGATACCATATCCTTTGGTCTCCCATATTCTTTCACCTTTCATTTCATCCATTTACCATTCCTTGGTTCTCCCTTGTCATTTTTTCTAATCTATTCCACCTTCCATCAATTTTTACTTCTTCCAATTTATGCAATCAATTCATTTATCCTCTAATCTTATTACATTTCCTTCATCTAATCATTTAAGAGAAATCAATTTCCATCCTATCTAAATATATATTTTTCTAACCCAACCTTATCAAAACCATTCTTCTAATCCAATCAAGTTCTTCCTTCATTCATCATCTTGTCCAAATTCTTCTATTCATCATCTAATCTCATGACATTGAGCTTCAACCCATCAAACTAAGCCTATCAAAATAGTGATTGCAAAAAACTTCACACTAACTCACACTAAGACTAAATGATTTGAGAACCTTGTTCCTTTCACACAATTTCCAGTGAACAATAACAAACATTTCAATACAATTCAATCCAACAATAAAATTTTGCCTTACAGGATGCATCCTTCCTACACAGGCTTAACAGATTCACCATCAGAATAAAGTTCATGGCAAGAATTGTGTGTTGGAAATTTGTTCAATGCTCCCCTCAGGATTTGTGACAAGGGCTTAACTGCCTCTAGTGTACTATAAGTTGTGTGGTTGTATTGGGGATTGACAGATTAGTCTTTTGGTGTAACAATAACCCCACTCTAATAAGTGGTATCAGAGCTTGGTCACAAGTTCAAATCCTCAAACCCTTGGGCAACGCTGAGGGGGACATTATTGGAAATTTTTTCAATTATTCACTTGAAATTCGTGATAAGGGCTTAACTATCTCCTATGTACTATAAGTTGAGTGGTTGTATCAGGCATTGACAGATCGATCTTTTGGTACAATGGAAACTCCACTATAACATTGTGGACTGAATGACTACTTGGTCATAAGGTCTTTTGTTGATTTTATCTTTTTGTATTAGTGATAGCCTCCCCAAGTGTGCCTCAATCTTCAATATCTTGGTATCATTTGAATAGCTTGACCTGATTACATGGGTCATTTTGTGATATGATTTTTTTTCATGATTCTTGAGCACATTTATGTTGGTTTTGAGTTATGATTATGCATTGCTCACTGGGGCAAATGGGTTAGCACACTTTCCACCAAGATCCCTGAAAAGACTTTGGGTGTGCCTAGACCTCTCTAGTGTGTATCTATCATTTGTTCCATCCTAGCTATGAAATCTACATTGTGTTTTAATAATCTAGTCCATACAAAGGAACCTTGCCATCTATGCTACTATAGCATTTGATGTATAACTCCTCTTGCAATATCAAACTAGGGTTTGCTCTCCCATATGAAGATAACTGAATCCCATGAATTCATATAGTTAGGAAGCATTTAGATTCATTATCTAGTTAAATCATTATCCAATTCACCCTATTTCATTCTAGTCTTACCAACAAGTCATTCAAGGTCATCTTTTAAGCCTTGTTATTTCCCTTTTCCTTCCCATGTCTATTTTTGAGAAAATGGGGTAAAATATATTCCTCTTTCACCCCATTTCCTCAAGGGGTCACCCTCCTCCCTCGTCATCATTACAATGCAACTACTAGGAATCCTCTCCTCTCTGAGGCAACCTATATTTTCTTTTCTTTGATATTATGTCATCTCAAAATCACATTAAAGAGGGTCAAAATGTAGAATATGCTTAAAATTGTCCCAAAACACTATATTAATTTATTTAATATTTCTCTTGGAATTATAATTAATTATATATTAATTAATTATATTTGTCATATTATTCTAGTTATTTAATTAAATAGGTTCACTTCCCTAATGTATTTAAATTTAATTTGAATACTTCCCCCTAATGTGTTAAAGTTATTTAATGCATAGTGTTCCATAAATCCCCTTTTAAATAAATTTTAATTTATTTAATTTCCCTCCACTTTATTAAATTCTATAATCCTATGATTAAATTAAACCATATTTAATTTAATCTTAATCCCACCTAAAGCCTAGCCTACCATCCATCACTCTCATCCCTCTAAGCCTACCCACTAGTTAATCCCACTTTATTATCCTAAATACTTCTTAAACACCTTTTAGTCCCTAAGTGGTTTTTGACACATGTATGAGCAACTCAAAGCCCAAGGAGCCCCCCCCCTTTCATTAATTCCTCAAAAAAGCCTCTTACACCCTTGTCCCCCCATTCCTTTCCCCAAGGTTGCTCACACATGTGTGAGCACACATTGAGCCATCTTAATCATAAAGGACTTATGTTGGCTTTTGCATGGCTTGTCCCTTAGCCAGTGTGTCTCCCTTGTGGCACCTATGTGGCTACCACATAGATGCCACCTCTTCAAGGTCTCCCTCAAGCCTATAAATAGATACCTTGTCTCAAGCATTTTTCATCTCCCTCATTTGTATTATTTTCGTGCTAGTATAATTCTAGAGCTCTTAGTAGTTTTATTCATTTTTCTAACCTTTGGTAGTTGCTAGCTTCATTTTATTTGCATGGTTAACTTAGTTTATTTTCTTACATCCATCTTCATCATCCTTGAAAGCTTTGAGCATGGTTGCATCCATTGACATTGTTTGAAGCATTCTTCTCACATCTAGTTAGCTTCATACATCTTGCACTTAATTTCAATCATCTTGGGATTCAACCATTATGTTTGGGAGAGCACATCCACATCCCTCCAACTAGAGAACACCAACAAGGTTCACACAGGTGTCCTTGTTGAGCCTCTTCGAGGTTGTATGGGACTCATATCTATTGGTTGATTAGCTTAGTAAAATCCAAGTAATTTTAGTTGTTTTCATTATTTGAATCTTGATATATGAACATGTACAACTAACATTTTCCTTGTTTCAGCTTACTCCCAACATGTAGGCTCTTCATGTATATAATATGTAAGGAACTGCATATTTAAATGATATATTTTACATTAGTTCCCAACATAAAATGAGATAAAGTTCATAAATTCATAAGTAAAGATACATAAGAACATATGTATGAAAAGACAAGAACAAAAGAATCATTTACAGAGTTAGTGCTCTATGTCAGTAAAATTTTCTATATTGTTTGAGCATTGCAATATGGACCAAGTACTTTAGATGTTAAACTAGTGTATAGGTTGAGTTAGATGGAGTAGACCAAGCTGTATAGTGAATACCAAGTTCAAAAGGCACAATGTTAGCTGAGACGATTGGATTCCACCTATCAGTGACTAAAACATTAATGGAGACCCTAATTCAAGTAAAAATAAGTATATATTTAAATTTGAAGATATTTTTCACACCTTGCATACAAATTTTGAGAGAACAAAGAAGTTTAAGAGACTAAGTGATTTGAACAATTTCCAAAAGTGACTAAAGGAAAATATTTGATCAAGTGAAGATCTTAGTTGTGTTGAGTTGTTTAGAGAGAAAAAAAAGAGTTTCAAACCCTAATAGAGAACAATGATAGCTTCATCATCTATGGGAAATAGGAAAGAAGTAGAGGTAAGTAATATTCAACTGGTAAGGAGTGACACTTGTCCTCCACCTAAATTTTGTGTTATTCTTGAGATCACAATGAAATGTGACTCAATGGGTGTGTTATCCTCAATACCACCTAAAGTAATCATGATCCATGATGTATGAAGTTATTACATGTGTAAGATTAGAGAAGTTGGTGACTATGAGATTCGATAGTCATATGGAAAATTGCATGACGAAGGAGTTTGGAAGGATAAATTCAAAATTGTTGAGAGGAAATGGTTAATGTGTGCCCTAGATTTCCCAAGGAACTTTAAGATTGAATGGATCAAGGTTGTACTGAGTAGGATCAATGATATAAAGTTATGACTACATAATGGACATGTTGAGATAACAAAGAAGATGATTCACAAGGTTATAGGCTATCCCACTTTAGACAAGAAAAATACTATGGGATGTCTGGGTCATGAAGAAATTGAGGCAAACACAAAGGCTGAGTGGAATGGACAAAGATTTTCCATCTCTACCATCATTGATCCAATAATTGAGTTCGTAGTGAGATTAATTTCTCACAAATTCTATCAATCGAGCAAATTGAACAATGTGCCATGTATGGCAGTCAACCAGGCGTGGAAAATTGTTAAGAAGGATCATGAATATGATCTTGCTGAGTTATAGAAATTATAATTGGTAGAAAACCTGATATCCATCAAGAAGGAAAATAATTCTATGTGTAAGTTTGGATCATTTATTATGTGCATTTTCTTTTATGTTTAGAAGTATTTTCCTAGTATTGGCAATATTGTTTGGGAGCAAGGAAAACCAGTGACAAGACAAATCAGTGAACACATAACTCGGTTAGGAGGAAATTTTGAAAATATCATGGACATATATCTTGAAGAATTCAAATAGAGAATGAGAATACCAGAAGAAATGGTAATGAAATACTATAGTGATGTATGCTTTTTAGTGGACATGGATAACATAATTGTTTAGGAAGTGAATTTGAGGAAATTGTGGCTAAAAGAATTTGATTATGAAGTTGATGGTGACACAGTAAGTGAAAACATTATTACATTACTCAAAGAGGAGATTAATGCTAAAGAAAAACATTTTGGAAAGTATGAATAATCTAAGGTTGGAATTACTGTTGATATCAAAATAGCTTCTAAGGAGAAGAAAAGAAGGAAAATGATTGAATACCTAGAGGAAAAACTAGGTGCACAAGGCAAAGGAAAGGACCTTAGTAGCTCACATAAGGTGTTAAAGAAGATGAAGAGAAAGATAGTGGTGATGAGGAAGAAGAAGAAGTTGAAGGTGGTCAAGGTAAAGCCCTAGTTGTTGTTACACAACCAACCAAGAAAACTAAATTTGTTAAGCCTAAAGAAAAGGTAGTTTTAAAGAAGACAATGGTGGCACCCCTATCTCCTCCACCATAGACCAAACCAAGGACTAGGGTAATAGCAGCGAGTGTCGAGCCATCTTCAAAGGAGTAGTAAAGACTTCTAAACTAAGTTGCTCAAGTATAGTAAAGAATAAAACTCAATCCCCTGTGAGATAACCTAATAAGGGAGGATTGGTAAAGAAGAAATAAGTTGAAGAAGATGATGTAGAGAGAATCGAACTAGAACAACACCGAGTCACAATACCTAAAAGACCAACAAATCTTGATGAGGTATGTGCTAATATTAGGAGATGTACAAGCTTATCTATTTTTACATTTGTAAAATATGACACATTGAATAATGTTGATAGAATTGAAATAGAGGAGACCATGGTAGATATGATGGCTAATAATAAATTGGCTCCTCATGAATTGGAGAAGAACATTCCAATTGATTTGTACAATAGACTAGATAAAAGATGGCAACATGCATCAACAATAGAGAAAGATATAAGAGAACACACATTACCCAAGATTATGCTAGATTTATCAAAAGAACAAAAGGAAACATGTTTGGAGAAGGACATGAACTAATTTGTTCCTAAATTCAAAATTTGATGATTCTTGATAACAAAATTGAAGCTATTGTTCAGCCAAATGAGTTACTGTAGAAGAGCATTTTTTTGTCTCATCACTAAAGAGAGAAATTGATACTTAAGAGAGACCAAGTGGTGGCATCCCTTCACCCACTCCTACAAAGATAGTATCGATCAACAACACTTTGCCCCCAAGAAAAGGCAAATAAATATAAGATAATTCGCCAAATATTTTAGTTCATCTAGATGAAGTAATTAAGATGCCAAAATAGGATTTGGAAAATCCCACTCTTGAAAAAAAAATCATGTTGCAAGATATTTTGGCGAAAAAGAAGAAACATGAAGAGATGAGAATGGAGTTGCAACAAAAGCAAGTGTTGCATGATATAAAGGACATTTTTTTTGATACATTTGATATACAAAATTTTGATGAGAAAGCCCCAATTATTTCCCATCTTGTACATATTGTTGAACAAATAAATGTTGGATACATAGAAGCAAATGAAAATTTTATGGTGTGGCCAACCAAGAAATTTGAGAATAAGGTTGTGGATAAAATCTCAACAACCATTGCCAAGAAAAAAGTTGAGTTGCAAGGATGCATACAGAATACCAAGGAGCTTATATAAAAGTTACAACATTTGTACAATATTTTGTGTGATGTGCCAAGATTCATAAGTGATCTTTACGAAAAAATCCAGTGCATTCAAGATGAAATGGAAAAAATAAGCAATGCCATTTCATAGTCAACTAAATATAGCTACAAGCATTATAATAAGTTACTATTTTCTCAAGGTAAATTGGTCAAGCTATAGACAACTAATAGCAGCAGAAGGTCAAAATTGATCTCTATGCAATCTATGTTGATATCTCATTTAGAGGTTATACAACATGAATTGAAGTCAACACAAGATCTTATTCAAGAATATCATAATATTTTAGTCTTTGATAGTTTGATTGATTTGGCAGCTAGCTTGGATTTGTGGAATCACATTTTGGAATCCACCAGAACCACTTGGGATCATACACTTGTTATGATTAACCAGGTTCACAAACCATTCATTGAGAAATGTGGTTTGATTCCACCCATTGAACCCCAACAACAGCCATAAGTAACAAAAGCAAGGGATAATGTAATGATGATTACATATTTTGAATAGAAAATGATTAGAAGGGAGACTGTGAGATCAAAAGAGTCAGTCATAATCAAAATTCAGAGATTACATGGCGTGATATTAAAATAGTTAGTACTTATAGTCATGTACACATGTATTTTTATATTGTTACATTATTCATTATTTAATCATTTGACAAAATTTTTGTAGTTCTATAAGAACTATGTCATAGGCTTAGAGGGAGTACTCTTATTCTTCTATTGCAACAATGTAATCATGAAAAATATATTTTTTCCAATAATGTCAAAGGGGGAGATTGTTGGTATCCCTAACTATTTTTGTCTATTAGTGTCAAAAACTTAGTCATATACTAGGTAGAGTTAGACAATCATCACTATGACCGAGCTACTCTATGTAGGTCGAGTCATATAAAGACTTGTAAATAAATATGTATCTGTCAATCTCTATAGGAGTTGATAAACTCTTTGGTCACTGAGTATTTTCAATATAACACAAGACTAATGATTTTCAAACATTCTAAGCACATTGATGTCAAGTTACACAAAATGTGTTGAGTATAGTAGAGACAGAGCAGCAACAACAAGAATAATGAATGTTGATTATTAGAGATACTAAGCATTGAGAAATGTAAAATTGACATTTAAGTCTGTATGATACAAACTTTGAGGTAAACCATCTTAGGGAAACATCAACATGACATTTAATATTTATAGAGGTTGTTATAGAGGCTATTACACATTTTATGATGTAGATCATGGATCCCTATGAGTGGTGATCAACCAATCAGATGAAGAGATGAGAAGAGAAGTATCTAGAAAACTCTTTAAGAAATCTTTAAATAGAGAAAATCAAAACCTATTTTGGTATGATATGGTGAAAAAGGAACGAGAAATCTATTTGTGTAATCATAGAGAAGATCAAGAGTGAAAGTGTGAACATTGTGAAGAATGCAAAAGAATTGAGTTTTGTTATTATAGAACAAAGGAAGTGACCTTACCAAGAATTGAAGGACAATAAAGATATATTAGATCATATTGAAGAGAGGAGATCCAAAGCCATCTTTCAGAGCATACTGAGGATCAGGTATTGGATCAGTTTTAATAGATTGAGTGAGAGATAATAGCTTAATAGAGTGGTTTTAATAAATTTTTTGTAAATCTCTTAACTGAGTCCTTACTTTATTGTAAGTGTAAAATCCTCTCAAAAGGTAAGATCTAATAGTCTTAAAAGTCTTTAATAGGGAAGACCTCTCACAAGATAGATGAATAGAAGTGATCAACATTGTAACCCTAACAAGTTAACTTTATTACTATAGTAGTGAATATTTGTGGGTGTCATCCCCACCTTGATTTTACCTTGATCTTGGAGGATTTCTAGTTAACCAAGTATTTGTGTAATGTGCTTACATTTCATACATGTGATTGATAGATTAGGTGTACATATTACAACAATTTGATTTTACAAGTTATGTTATGCATGCATTATATATGAGATGGTAAATTTGGTGAATGTACTAAATGTTAGAAATGTTTTAGAATAATTGAGGGGGGGTTGAGTCAGTTATTCAAGGTCCAAATGTCCTATTCAAACTTTTTATCAAGTAAAGTATGCCCATCTAACTATTCATTCATCCAAGCTTTAACTTTTCTGTTCAACAAGTTACTGTAAATCAACATGCAAACATAATACGTGAAAAGATCAACACATAACACAGTGATTTACATGGAAAACCAATTTGAGAAAAACCACCAGTAACATGCTACTCAATTCTCACTCTTCTGATGTGATGCCTTGTGAAAGGCCTGCCTTGTTAAAGGCTACAACACAATTTCTTCCTCTCTTGATCTATTATCTTGATTGCTTTACTTCTACTTCTCCCTCTTAGCTACTATATCCTTTTTCTTTCTTTTCTACTCTTCTTACATTCTCTCCCTCTATATGCATTGCTCATCTTTTGCTATTTCCTTCTCTGTCCATATTTTCTGATCATATTCTCCCTTAATTGTTGATTAGTTTTTGACATTTCTCCCTCTTTGACAACAGTGCCAAAGACATATTATCTTAGCATCTTAACATGGAAGTGTAGCATTTGTAGGTTCTTTCAATTTCTCCCTCTTTCACCTTGCTTGTGATTGATTTGGAACTTCATCACTTTAATTACTTCAGGAAAAATCCTAAAGTAAGTATCCTTTGCATCAATGTGTAATATTTTAATAATTAATTCATTTGATGTAGGGCAATTCTTGTTTTATCTTAAGTAGCCTTGGCTAGGGGCATCACCCCTAACTTACCTCTAAGATACTCAAAAGCATCTTTAGTTAGTGCTTTTGTGAAAATGTCAGCAATCTATTCCTTTGAACTGACATATTCCATCCTCATTTGTTTGTCTTCCACTAATTCTCTTACATAGTGCTACTTGATTGCAATATGCTTTGTTTTGGCATGCATTACAGGATTCTTTGATATGTTGATAGCACTTGTATTATCACAATAGAGTATCACAGGCTCATTTGCTTCTTCCTTCATACTTTGCAGTAGATATTATTTGATCCATACAATATTAGTGCAATTGATAGCAACATCAACATATTCAACTTCTTCTATTGACTATGAGGTACAACTTTGCTTTTTGCTGGTCCAAGTAATCAGTCTTCTTCCTAAGAAAATTTCTCCTCCACTAGTGCTTTTTCTGTCATCAATATTACCTCCCTAATTTGCATCACTGTAGGCTCTTAGTTCAAACTTTTCACTTCTCTTGTAGTACAAACCAAATTCATCAGTTACTTTTAGGTAGCTTAGCATTCTTTTCACTACCATAAGATAATTTTCCCTTGGATTTGTAAAAAATCTTGCTACTATTCCAATAGCTAATGCAATGTCTGGTCTACTATATACAACATATTGCAATTTTCCAATCATTGATCTATACATTGTCTGATTCGCTTCAGCTAACTCATCATTCTTTGATAACTTATGTCCTATCACCATTGGTGTGCTAACTTATTTTGAGTCTTCTAATCCAAACGTCTTGAGTATCTCATTGATGTATTTAGATTGGGTCACAAATATGTCATGCTTCAATTGATGTACTTGGAATCCAACAAAGAATTTGATTTCTCCAAACATTGACATTTCAAACTTATGTTTCATTTGATCAGCAAAATATTTGCATAAAACATCTTTTCCTCCAAATATTATATCATCAAAAAATATTTTAGATATCAAAATATCTTTACCTTTTTATGCCTTGATGTATAGGTTGTTGTCATCTATTCTCTCAAATCCTATCTTCACAAGATATGTGTGTAGTCTCTCATACCATGCTCTAGGTGCTTGCTTCAAATGATAGAGTGCTTTATGCAATTTGCAGACCATATCCTTGTTTCTATCATCAAACAATCCCTCTCATTGTTCTATGTAGACTTCCTCTTCTAGTATATTGTTCAAAAAGGTAGACTTCACATCCATTTGATAGACCTTGAAACCTTTGTAAGTAGCATATGCAAATAGTGTTCTTACTCCTTCTATTCTTGCAATAGGGGAAAATGTTTCTCCATAATCTAGTCCTTCTTCTTGTGCATAGCCTTTGCAAACTAGTCTAGCTTTGTTTCTAGTTATCTCACCATTCTCATCAAGTTTGTTCCTAAACACCCATTTTGTACCAATTACATTCTTATTAGCTGGTCTAAGAACTAGGGTCTAGGTTTTGTTCTTCTCAATCTGGTCTATCTCTTCTTCCATAGCTTTATACCAATCATCATCTTGTAGTGCATTTTTTACTGTTTTAGGCTCAACCTTGCTCAATAGACATGATTTATTTTTTAGTCTATTCCTTGTCATTGTTTTGGCATCCTTATCACCAATGATTTGTTCTTTAGGGTGATGTCTTCTCACATACTTGGCTAATATTGGTTCTATCCTTCTTTCCCTGTTTGATCCTTCAGCTTCAGAGTCATTTTTCTCTTCTCCATCTGGTACTTCACCATTTCTTTCATGTATACTATTTTCAAAATTAGAATGTGCATTTTCTTCATTCTGCAACTTGGCTTTTGAATGCAGTTCAACATTCACTGATTGTGACTCGGTTGATACTGAAATTTGTTGTTGACTCCCAACTTGATTGGCAGCATTGTCTTCAATAGTCATACCTTCATAGAAGTATATAAAAGATCTATAATCTTCTGATTTCTTAGATTCATCAACTTGGACTTTTTAATGCTCATCAAAATTTACATTTGCACTGTCCACTATCTTGTTAGTGTTAGTATTCAGACACTTATATGCCTTACTTCTAGTGGAGTATCCAAGAAATATGCCTTCATCACTTTTTGCATCAAACTTGCCATTTTTAGTATCTTTAAGAATATAGCATTTACAACCAAATATTTTGAAATGTTTGCCATTAGGTGAGTGACCATACCATAGTTCAAAAGGTGTTGCATAGCAGTACTTATAGCTTCTCTCCAGTACTTTAGAGCAACATTTTTCTCCATCATCAAGGTTCTCACATAATCTATTACTGATCTATTTCCTCTTTCAGCAATACCATTATGTGGTGGAGTTTTTGGTGCTGATGTTTGCCTTTTGATACCTTTGTCATTGCAGAATATCTCAAATTCTTTTGATGTAAACTCTCCTCCTCTATCTAATCTTAGGCATTTTAGACTCTTACCTATTTCCTTCTCAACCCTGGCTAAGTACCACTTAAACATTTGAAGTGCATCAAAATTTTTCTTTAAAAACATGGCATTCATCATCTTTGAATAGTCATCTACAAATAACATTATGTATTTGTCTCCTAGGTAGCTTTGCACTTCTATTGGACCACATAAGTCTGTATGGACTAGCTCTAGTACTTCTTTGGAAGTGTATATTTTTTTTTTAAAACTAAACTTAGTCATCTTTCCTAGTTGACATTGTTTGCACATTGTGTTTTCAGGCTTCTTTAGTTTAGGCAAACCTCTAACCTTCTTCTTTTTGCTAATGCTAATCAAATTGTCAAAGTTAACATGACAAGGTATTTTATGCCATAACCACACATCATCAAGTCTAACAACAAGACAGGTTGCATCTTCCATATCTACGTAAAACAAATTACTTCTGGTTTGTTCACCTTTTCCTATCAAATTTCCATCAGTGTCATAGATTTTGGCAGTTTTGTTTCCAAATTCTACTTTGCAACCTACATTTCCTAACTGTGATACACTCAACAAATTGTATTTTAATCCTTCAACATAGTATGCATTATCACATGAAATTTTCTTTGTGAGTTTAATGGAGCCTTTTCCTTTGATTTGATATGGAGCATCATTACCAAATCTAACACTATTTCCATCATACTAAGTAAAGGTGATAAACTTACTTTTGTCTCTTGTCATGTGATGTGAGCACCCACTATTTATGATCCACTTGTTATTCTTGTTCACACAAGTCACCAATGTTGTTGTTTCATCTTCATCTGATTCATCCTTCATGGCCACATAGACTACTTCATCATCATTTTCATCAGAAGCTTCTTCAACAATGTAGCATCTTTTGCCTTTGTCCTTGTAATCTTTGTTATCATCTTCTCTCTTGTTCTTGTACTTGTTTCCTTCTTTGTAGTTCTTCTGCTATGTACACCTTGCAGCAATATGACCTACTTCATTTCAATTAAAAAAAATGATAGGCAACTTACCTTTGAATATACCTTTGCCTCTATGGAATCTTCTAGCCAGTAATGCTTCCAATTGTTCCACATCTTCTTCATCTGTGCTACTCTCACTAATGCATGCTTTCCTTTTCTACTCTTCTTCTTTGATTTCACCTCCTCAGTGTCTTTCAATGTCAGCTTAGCCTTGAAAGCAGATTCAAGGTTCTCAGGTCTGTAGTTATCAAAATTGGACAATTCAAATGCAGTAAGTCTTCCCACTATTCCTTCAAAGGTTAGTGTGTTTCCTTGTACACACCTTAGCTCTTGGATCGTTGAAACTCTAATAGCATATATAGGGAGCATGGTTCTCAAGTATTTATTGTTGATAGTCTCTTCTTCCAATTTACCACCTAGACTTCTTATTGCACTAACCACTTCTTTCATTCTAGCAGCATATTGAGCAGCATTCTCACCTTCTTCCATTTTCATGTCATCAAACTTTCCTTTGAGGCTTTCTCTCTTTGCCCTCTAAACATTCTGATCTCCTCCATAGATATTTGACAGGGCTTTCCACATCTTGAATGTAGTGTCACATCCTTTTATGTCATCAAATTCAGCAAGACTTAGTGCAGAAGCAATCTCCAACATTGCCTGATTATGCTCCTTGCTTTTGTTCAAATCCTCTGCAGAGAGGGGTCCAGTTGGGTCTACATGTTCTGCTGCAATTAAGGTTTTTGCATAGTCACCTATTGATCCAAGGTGCAATTTCATCGGGCTCTGCCATGCAATGAAGTTGTATTTTTTGAGCTTGGGAACTTCTCTCTTGGACATCTTGATTTTCCTGCTTCTAGTACCTTGAAACTAAATCAGCAGATGGCTCTGATACCAATTGTTAGAAATGCTTCGATTATTCAAGGTCCAAATGTCCTATTCAAACTTTTCAGCAAGTAAAGTGTGCCCATCTAACTATTCATTCATCCAAGCTTTAACTTTCCTATTTAGCAAGTAACTGTAAATTAGCATGCAAACATAACACATGAAAAGATCAACACATAACATAGTGATTTACGTGGAAACCCAATTTGGGAAAAACCACCAGTAACATGCTACTCAATTCTCACTCTTCTGAATTGATGCCCTATGAAAGGCCTATTAAATGCTACAACACATTGTTAAATGTGACCTGGTTAAAGGATTTAACCACCCTGTTAGAAGTGGGCCTAGTTAGAGGACTTTAGAACATTCTTTGGAATGTCACCCTATTAAAGGATTTACAAATGGTTGTTGTGTATACTAATATGTTAGCAAGAAATACTAATCTATTAAGAGAACAAAGCATTAACTAACAAAGATTAATATAACATATAAGAGAGACTAAAGAGGAACCCCTAATTAGGAATATGAGCCAAATGAATGGACTCTCCCAATACGAATTAGCTCTTTGCTTGGTAGATGAGTCTAAGTAGAGGATTGGTATGTATGCTCAAGGCTTCTCAAACTAGCTTCAATGGTGTTCTTAATGGATTTTGGCTTAGGTGAATGGATTTGATGTAAAACTTGCTCTTAAAATGGCATTATAACTTTAGCTCAAGGATTGTGATGATATGGCTTGGGAGGGGATTCAATTTATAGGCAAAGGGCTTGAGGGTTTGAGGGCTAAGATGCAAGGATGGGGAAATGGTTAAGGAGGGCTAGGATTGCATGAGAGGAGAGCACATGGATTGTGCTTCCTTACAACCAATCAGGGAGTGACACATGTCACAGGGTGAGTGGATGGAGGAAAGGGCAAGGATGAGTCAAAAAAGGAGGCTCAAGGGATAATATCTTCATAAAAACCCTTCATAATGGCTTGTAAGAGCAATGAATGGGCTTGTAAGAGTCTTTTGTGACTTTGTAAGAGCATTAAAGGCTTAGTGGTTGGGATATTTTGGAGGGAGTTGAGATTGTTGACTTTGCTTGGCTTAGGAAAGTCTTAAGCTTGCTTAGGGAATGTGACAAGGTTAGGGGTGGGATTAGAGGTGATTTAGGATTAGACAAAGCTTGTTAGAGATATGCAAGTGGATGGCATTCAATGAGGGTGGGTGAGTTAGTAGCTAAGCTTGGTTAGTATGGGTGGATGGGGATGGATTAGGCTAAAAAGGGGGTTTAGGGATAGGCTTAGGGTTAGAATAAATAAAGTTTATTTATCTCATAGGTTTGGTTTGAGGAGATATTTATTAAAACATTTTTAATAAATATGAGAATTAATATTTAACCTTAGTTAAATATTTTGAGTTGGGATTAGGGGTAGAAAATGATGGGTTTAGCCTTTAATCGAAATTAAAGAAGGATTAGAAGATTTTGGAAGAGGTTAGTGGTCTTAAGGAAATTGGCCAAGTTTTAGGCAAAAAATAAATTAAATATTTATTTTGGGAGTTTTGGTCAATTTATTAATTAAATAATTAATAAATAAGGAAAATAATGTTTAAATAAGATTTAAACATTTTTGGAAGGGATTCCTTAATTAAATATTTTTAATTAAGATAAAGGGATTTAATGGCATAAAAATAAATTAATTAATTAATAAATGATGATGTCATCAGGGACTTTTTCAAAAAATAAAAATACTTTATTTTCTAAGGGATCTTAGGTGTCTACAGTTGTTAAACCAACCTAAGTCCATAGGATTTTCTTTTACCCTAACTAGTACAATTGCTAAAGAGTAACAATACGAGGTTTTGACCTGATTATAGCATACAACTTAACATGTAGATTTTAGATCACTCTTTACCTCATAACATTGTCTGGCTTTCAATCTTTGCAGCTCTTGATAGCTTGCCCTCCTTTCAAGCTTTGTCTCATTGATTCTCCATGCTCAATGTACTAGTGCAATCATCTCTGTCTGACCACTTATCAAAGAAAAGTATCTGTGCTATGTTGTTCCTTCTCCTAGATGCCTTCTCTCACTTCACAATTTGGCACACCAGCAACTCTTGCCTTTTGGTCTGTGACTCCTTAAATAAAAGTCTAGAATTTCTTTTCCCGCTCGATTCTTCCCTCCTTTAACTTCAATTCGTATGGATTAGGTAGGATTCATTGAATCTAACCCATATTTTGTTTCTTCTAGAAACATCATTAAGAATCCTCTTGAATTTGCTCAAAAATGATTTACATAGGATTTTGTACCACCAGCTCATCATCCTTATCCTCCAATTGGTTCACAAAATTCAAGGTAAAAACTTTCTTAGCTCAAATTTGGCGAATCTTTGACTTTTCTAATAATGCAATAGCTCAGCATTATTGTAATTCTGATGCTCGATACATACTGTATTACTCGGCATCAACTGTGTTTTACTAATGCTTGGCACCTATTGTGTTACTTGGCATCCACTAATTTTTTTGTATTTTCTCAACTCATTCTATATCACTCAGCACTTGAAATTCACATGGCACCTAAAGTTCACTCAGCACACACTAGATTTTCCATTTGCTCAACTCTAAATGGAAATTTGCTCGGCTTAAACTAGCTTGCTCGGCACCCATTGATGAACTTAGTTTAAGCTTTGTAGTTAACCTTGTTCCAACTTATATTTCTAGTGTTTCTCAGTGTGACTATCCTTTGTGTCTTTGAATATGTTACCAATACATCATTTAACCATTGTCTTAACTAATCCTTGCACTTCATTACAAAACCATAACCTAACCTTTCCCTTAGGTGCTTTTGTTACATCTTGTTGATCAAATCCTCTTCATCAATCAACTAAGTGATAGTACTTGGATCTTATAAGCAATTTTCATTCTTATAAATAGAAAGTTTGACATCAATGAAAAAAAAATGATTGAAAACATTCTTTTAACATCAATCTACCTCTTTCAATCAATCTTCTTCTCACAATGATCTTTTCAATCAGATTTCCAACACTAAAGTTGTGTTAAAAGATAAAAGTGTTATAGATCCTAATTCACTCCCCCCCTCCTCTCAGTATCTTAGATTCCCAAATAATATTTCCAACAAAAGTTAATGTATTCATCAAACTACACAAGTTGCACTGAACAACTAGGCGAAAGAAGAGACACACTATTAATCGAGTGATTACACTTGTCATCAAGAGTTTGGAAAAGAAAAGTTAAAGTTCAGTGTTAACTGACTGATATATTTCTTGAGTAAAGTTGCAATGTTCACCAAGTGAAGAACAAAAGAAAAGATTAATTTGAAGCTAACCTTTGATGAAAATTAAGAGTGTTCGAGAAGATCAAAGGATAAAGTCAAATTTAGTTACAAGATCTATTGTTGGAGAAATGTAATGAAGATCTGATGAAGGAGATTTAAGTGAAATGGAGATGAGGAAAAAGTTCAAGGAAGCTCTATTTTTTGAGTGACTAAATTCATTGAATCTAAGATCTATGATCATATTAAGTAGAAAAATCTAGAAGGATCTAGAATAGTGAAGTTTACAATTTGGGGAGATGAACGAGACTATTTTTGGTTGGTGATATTGTTGATGATGTGTTAATTGTGCAAGAATTATTGTTGAAGAAGAAGGAAGAGGAACAAGGTGACCTAAGCAGAATAGAAGTGACAAGGTCAAGTAAAGGAAGTTTAGAGTGATAGTGAAAGTGTGTAATTATTGCTTTCTTGCCATTGTAGCAGATGAAATATCTTAACCAAGTGGACCTAACAAGTCTTTGAAATCCTATATGGTAACATCTATCAGTGATGTTTGTAAGTCCTTTAGCATAGGCTACTCTTTAGTAATGAAAAGGAGTGATAAGGTCTACTTAATCTTTGGTTAAAATCCTCTAACCAAGTCACACTAAAAATGTGCATGTAAACCTTTAGCACGGTTGGTTCCTAGCAGATCGCACTTTAGAAGAGTGAAATTTTTGGGTAGCCAGTTTCCAAGTTGTTTTTCCCTTTATAAGGTTTCCATGTTCAATATCTATGTCAAATGTGTGAATACTTATGTGTTGCAAAGTTTATTTCATGTTTCAACTTGGTATAAGTTAAGTTAATATTTTGATACTTAGTAAAGTAAGGAAAAGTTAGATAACAATTTCAAGTAAAGTTGGTACAAGTTTGATTTAAGAAGTTGAATGTGGTTACCTAACTAAAGGCTAATAGATTCACACCCCCCCCCCATCTTAGTCACTCTTACAAAAATTAATTTGTTGGTTTTGCTTCTTCCTCTTGAGACCCAATTTTAATGGTAAAATGCTTATCATTTTCACCATTACATCAAAAAACAACTTAAAGTTAATACCAAAAGATCATGAGCCTTCCCTAATGACAAGTTTTTATAGTTATGATTGTTCTTATGCAATGAAACATTAAATACTTATGAAGGATATTGGTGCAAATAATTTGGGTCCTTTACTATCCCACTATATCATATTTATTCCCTAGAAACCTTGCATGGAAAAATTTATAATAAAATAAGTACATATGTTGTAACATTGAACAAAAATCATAGAATATTCCCACTTGAGCTTGGTAGATCTCATTCCACACATAACCATTTGATCTCCAAACAAAATCAATACAAAGATACATCAAAATACTAATATAATCCAAAAGTTGAGCATCTTGAACAATGCAAAATGGATTTATGAGAATTATTTTGGTGAAACCCTTGGAAATGAGGGTTTGAACGTAATTTTGAAAGAAATTGGAAGATATTCTTCTCCATTAAATGTGACTATTTGGGAATAAAATAGTAAAATGTTAGATAATTATAAATTGATAAAACTTTCCTCCAACCTCCATTTGTGTGTACTGCCAACCCAAGGAGACATTTTTGAATATTCGCAAAGTGGTTTTAATCAACTCCAATCAAATTTGAACTAATTGAATGATGGTTCCCTAATTGAAAACTTATTTTTCAAAGTTGCATAAAGTTGTCAAGCAACTTAAGTGAAACCTTTTTCAACTTTTAATCCTTGCTTCCAAATGACTCCAAATATTTTCTATGGCCTCATGGACATTCAAAATTCCTATTATGCCTTATTCCAATAGTCTTACCCCTATTTGACTAGTTGACCATTTTTGACAAATCTAGGGCCTCAAAGGTCAGATAGATACATAGTGGTTCAATAGGCCTTACAATTGCAATCCATTGTATACAACAACAATATATAAATATGTAAATAAAAAAAATGTCTTTATATGGTCATATTACAAGATTTGATCATTCATGGCCATAGTTGGATTTGTGCACCTACACCAACAATGCATCTTCTCAACAACATCACTCATACTTTCTAGATATAACTATTTGGTATGCTTAGTTGAAATATCTATCATCTCTATTTGTGGAATCCAACCTTTTTAATTTGGAGGATAGTAATAAGTACCTTAGTTTTCTTAATTGACAACAATGCACCAATCGTTGTATTATCATTTCCTTTGGCACTTTTTCTATATCATACTCGATATTTCTTTAATATATTTCTTTCTATAGTTGTATATGAGACTATCAATATAATATAGATGTTATTTAGGAGAGGAGGCCTATGAGATTGGGTGGTGGTTGGGGTAGGGAACTAAAATAAATAAATCAAAGAGTTTCAAACTTAGAGACCTCATGACATACGAAAAAAGAAATTCAAATAAATAAAAATTGTAAACATAAAGTATAACAAATTGAAGTATTAAATGATTAATGACCTACAAGAAAAAAAACATTGAAATAGGGAGAGAAACTGTAATGCCCTACCCAGAGATCCTTGGAACAAGGATAAATAAAAGCCAAGATATTTTTAAAAAAACAAGTATGGATGCACATGAAAACAACATACGAGTATCAATAAGATCACAACAAAAGACTTAACCAACAATCTCGACATCCAATGAATCTCCAAACATCACTACCAAGCTGACACACTCAAATTGAAGGATGAAAACCAAGGACGAAAATAGAATGTAAAATCTTTGATCTATTGAAGCCTGGTAATTCAAGCAATCACAAAGGGTACTCTAAACACAAAATTGCATTCTCCAAAAAAAAACAAAGATGTCCCCTATTTTATGTGCAAGAAATCACAATAGATAGTTTTGCATGAGGAAGTACAACATGCTACATGAGAAACTACCTTCTCGCGTAAAGATCTACCTAGCCCAGTAGCCAAAAACTACAACACTAATGCCAAGGTTCGCACAAGGAAGTACCAAGAAGCACACAAAGAAATGCAATCAGCCATGCGAGGAAACACTAGGTGAGAAGATAGGGAAAATAAATCCTCCACACTGAGGAATATTGGATCCATAAATCGAGGCTTAGACACTTGAACACAATAATTGCAAGATGAAGATTGCATCTAACCATCAGAGACATAGTAGTAAAGGAAATGTACTAAAAGCAACATCATAATGAATGAACATAAAAAAACTCATCTTTGGTTCCTCTCAACCATAATAGCATCATAAAATCTTGAAGGTCCTAGCCATCCCCCATGCATTACATCTCAAACCGCCAACTAGATAGTCAAAGTTTTCTTATGAGGGTGTCACTACTAAAGGGTAATAACATCATAAGAACAAGGAAAGCTAACATGCTAACAAGTAAAGCAATAAATATTCCAACTAATCAAAACACATCATCTAAACATATGCTAAACATTGTAATACATGAATGGATCAAATAAACTAACATCATTTAAAAATGATATCCAAGCATTCCAATGAAAGCATAAATCATAAGGAAACATACTCTAGATAAACCAAAATACCAAGTAAACATCGAGCACCAGTCGCACTAGAACAATAAATTGTCTTTGTACACCAGTCCCCAATAGTGGTGAAGGTAGCTATGCCTCCCAACCACTTGAAACCCATAGGTCCAGTCCTACCATGTTGATGGAGATAATGATCCAACCACAAACACACATAAAATAGATGTCCATGGCTAACACTCATGTTAGATAGTAAAGATGACTGAAACCAAGATCATGAGACAATGCAAGTACTACAAGTCATGGTCGGACACTCAATGGGTTACTATGTAGGGGCTCGCTAGATGGAGAGTCACTTGGCATCAAAAAGCCCAAGCTCGGTACCATGCAAACTCAACTTCTCAATGGAAGGCTTTCACACTCTATGTCCTTTTAAATTATCTTCATTGTATTATCCAATAACTTTATTTAGTTATCACTTGATTAAAACTTCATTTGCCAACCCTATGGTGCAATAAACACTAGGTTGCAAGATAGAAGCCTTTAAAACTTCTTTATGCCAACCCTATGGTGCAATAATCACCAGGCTGTGAGATAGAAGTGCCCTCTATAGTGCTACCCTACCCTACCCATGCTCATCCAATGATGACTGCTTGTGGGCATGCATATTCCCAACCCAACGCTAAATAATCATAACTCCACCAAAGTACAACCATGAGATAGGCCTCGCAAGTCACCCAAAAAATGCATGCACATGTGCTCGTGTGTGGCGCACCAACATCATGAAGATCATAACACAAGGACTGGATGAGAACACAAGCAAAATCACACTCAACCGAATACAAGTTCAGGAGGACGAATGCGGCATGCATCCCAATGCAACATAAAAGTGCAACAATGGTTTGACTGACATCCTACAGATGATCCAAGTCCATGACCAACATTAGACCACGAAAACCTGAGAAAACTAGGTGACATGAAAATTGAGGTAAAACCTCAAATGTTGAAAACTTTATTATTAAAACCTAGTTGGTCTTTGGGCACAAAAGCCATGAAAATCCAATAAAAATTAGGTTCGAATGCCGTATGCAAAAATAGCTAGCATAATGGTGTAAAACCCCAAACCCCAATCCTAAAAACTGGAAAAACATTCACACCTAACCAACTAGGCAGAACCAACAATCCAAAATGGAGGGGAACACTAGTTCTCAACCTCTTAACAAAAAACTACAAAAAATGAAAATAGAAACACAGCTGAAACATGAGAATGAGAGAGCCCTACCTAATAGCCAAAAGGGCTAAAATAGAAAATAATTCGATAAAATAAATATCCTGTGGAAACTATCGAAAGTCATCGTCTCCTCGAGCTAAATCCAACGAGACCAATATCATGAAGATCACACGCCTGAAGCTCTCACAACGAACAAAAATGTAATCCTTCAAAAGAGGATTTTGGAAAAAGCTCTCAAATTTGTAATTTCCAAAAGTGACAAGTGAGGAATTAATTTCCTCTTTGGATACTTGTTTACTTTTTGAGTCAATAATCAATTAGGATAAATAATCAGGAAACCTAGTTAGATCCTAAATCAACCCAAACGAAAATAGGCTATTCCAAGTAATTAGAATTCATCTATGGCAAAGCTGCCAAAAATTAAAATCAATAAGAATAAAGCCCAAAAACTCAAAATCACAAAAGATTACCTTAACAACTTTCGCGATAATGCAAACCTCTAAATTCACAAACACAATCACGGGTCTAATCACATAATGCAAATGTGTCTAGATTTATCAAATCACTAGAAGGTTTAAATTAAACACTTAAATAAGATACATTGACCATACATGGATGGCATTGGTAAACATGAATGGTTGAATCACTAACTCCATGTGCCACTGCTAGGGATATAAGTCTTGCACACTAAAACACATGATCAAGTGCAATTGCATATAATAACATAGCCAAAGTAATAAATGTATTAAATACCCTAATTTAACCATTTATTCAATTATACTGAAATAATCCATTTACATCACTCACATTCGCATAAAGCATAACAAAGCAAGAATGACGTAAACTACCCTAACATTAAATGCACTCATAACATAATCAAAGATACGTCCAAATAACGAATAACTAGATATCATCATAAAACATATTGTCATCTCAAACTGGCATCATCATGCAAATATGATCAACTGAACAACATAGTAATCTAACATTTATGATGTTGAAATCAAAGTATAACATTTGACCCTCAGGTCATCTTAAATGTATAAATAGCATGAGTACAAGTATCTCTCAAGTCAAAATAAACAAGATACAGATTGCAAACACGAGAGACACTACAGAAACATATAAATTCAAACAAAAATATGATTACTAATTACTTGATAAAACTAAAAAAAACTTCAAGAATAATTCAAGCTAAAATATAGTTAACTATAACCAAATTTCTAAATTAAACATTAATATCCCCCTTATCATTTTATATATCAATTTTAAATATATAAATATTTATACCTATAGTCCAAATACATCTTCATCCTTAAAAAATATATATATAATACAATATAATATTAGAAATATATTATTATATTTTATAAAAAAAAATCAAAACTATCTATCTTTTCCATTTTAAGTTTCATACTTTAACTACTATTACAAACATATTCAAACTTGTACCTGCAACCATCACAAACATATTCAAACTTGTACCTACAACCATCTAGATGCCTTGCAATATATAAAATAGTCCATTATGTGGGGTATTTTATACTTGACATAATTGCGTTGAGAACTCAAACTCAAGGTGATTGTGGTGGAGCACTACTAGGCAACCAACCAACCCAACTAGCATCTTATCCCTTACCAAGGTTGAAGTCAAATAGTTGGGGACCCATCGCTATCCATGTAAAGTTAAAACCAAATTTGTTAAATATGTACCATAAGATAAGTATATACCAATCAACGAATTTTTTCCACTTCAAAAATAATTATGAATTGTTGTTGTTAACATATTCTCCGACTATCTTTATCCATGACAAACTTTATGATTTAAGAACCTCTTACAAATCGAATATTTTTTTACATGAGTGGAGTGTTCACAATTTCTAGGATAAATCTTTGGAAGATTATCTTTATGCCCCACTATAAATTTATACTAAGTGCAAACCTTTAAAAGATTGGTAAGCGGTTGGCTTGGTAAAGTTATTTTTGGGCTAGTGAATGTTTATTTTGTATAAATAATTATTTAATTAGAAACTGTCGTGTTATATACCTTTATGTTTATGTCAAAAATGGAATTATAATGGGGCAAGGGATTGCCATAAATTGATAGGCAATGAAATTGGTCCCTTATTTATTATTTCAATTTTTGAGTTTGTGATTTTTTTATTCATTTATGTTATTTAGTAATTTTATTTTTTATTTTATAAATGATATAAGTTATTTTGTTTTTTCTATTATGTATATTCATATAAAAATGTAATTATAATGATCATAAGAAAATGAGGAGGTAAAAAAATATTTTAATATTAACTTGATGTTTATACTTTAAATACATACCTTTAAAAAAATGAAATTTTAAATATTTATGTATTTTATATTATGAAATTAATAGAAATTATATGTATTAAAGCATTACACAACAACAATCAATAAATTTTAACTAAAGATAGTCTTTGAGATAGACAACTTCTCTCTTTGATTCTTGCAATTTTGTAATAATTTTCAATAAAGGTACTAATACAACTAACAATTGGAAATTTTTCTAAGCTCTTTTTAGAACTATACGTACTGTAGATTCGAAGACTGCAACTTTCCCGCTCTAGCATTTTTTGAATTTTCTCCCTCAAAACTTTGTCTGCTTAAAATCCAAATGGGCAAAGGGAGCTCAAGCCATTGTTTATGAAAAAGCTTCGCTCTACTGCCAATGCCACTCAAAGTTTGGACATGTTGTCTCAAAATGCAAGCCCCCCCCAACGAAAAGGAGAAAGGATCATTTACAATGATATCCATGAACAATGTGTTTGAAGTGGGATCAATGTGTGTGGCGCCCCCTTTAGAAAATACTAACAAGGCTAGTTCTCTGTTGAAACTCATTAAGAAGGTTTTACTAAATGAGGTGGAGGATTACCCCCTTCCTTAAAGGTATCAATAATCTCTTGTGCACTCCTAAGGTTGTTGCTCCAACCACTACTTCTTTGGTAGCTTTGAAAGAAGGTAATATCTCCTATAAAACTCATTTTGGTGGGATGGACTCCATAAGGAAGGATGTCATACATCCTATAACACCCACCATGGGTGTGGTTCCACCTTCTATTGAAGAGGATAAAAGTAATATGAAGAAGGATGCTAACAAGTTGTTCTAGGGGGGTTTAATCCCTCTCATGACTGGAAATAATTCTAATGTCTCCCCAACCCCTTCCTCCTTGGTTGTTACTGAGCTTGGTGACAACCAAATAAGGCTTTGGCCAGGAAGTGTAGTCTACTCCCACCTCTCCTCTAGGTGTTGACCTGGGTAAATGAGAAGTTCTGAAAAGAAGAATGTGGGGTACCAAGAAGGTGGATGTGGGTAATGAGGTTAAACCCATAAGGTCTTTAAAAGGAAGCATTAGAAAAAAATCCATTTCAACAGAAATTGTGAGTGGATGGGAATCGACCCTAGAAGACTCCCAAAAGAGTAAGAAATAAAGTTCCTTTCATGGAGCACTAGGGACTTAAATAGTCCACAAATGAATTTTGTTGTCAAAATTTGGTTTTTAATTGGAAGATTGATATTATGCTAATATATGAAGTGAAAATGATGTACAATAATTTTGAGATCATTCTGGATAGATTGTGATCGAGACACAAGTTCCATTATAGTGAGGCAGTTGGGGCTTCTAGCACCATTGCTACGTTGTGGAATCCTAGTAAGTTGTCTAGAGAGGCTATTTTCTTCTCCCACAATTACCTAGCTACTTTTTTCAAAGACAATGATTTGTCTTGGTTTTTGTTTAAGATATACACCCTTAATACTACAATGGGGAGATTATTGGTTTGGGATGAAATTTCAAACTTCATGATTGCTAATGGGGATACCAAGTTTTTATGCATGGGAGACTTTAACACTCCCCTCTATCCATTAGAGAAGAAGGGAAAATCCATATATTATAATGATAACATGCATAATCTTGCTGATTTTTTAAGGTGTAATCAACTTTTGGATGTGGACCTTATGGGTGCCCCTTTTACCTAGTCTAGTAAAGGAAATTACAAGATCTTATCCAAGTCAAGCTTGATAGACTTTTGTGTTATTTTGGTTGGGATATTTTTTCCTCTCCCTCGTATTGCTTATGATAGCTCCCTTATTCTTTTTTTCTGGAAGGATAAACCTTGGAGTGGGCCAAGCTCATTTCATTATGAAATCATGTGGAATTCTCATCAAGATTTTAAAACTTGCATGTTGTAGTGGTGGGGATCATGGTTGAAGGAATGATTATGTACAAGTTGGCTATGAACTTGGAGAATGTTAAAAGGGAGGTAACAAGCTGGAGTAAGATTTCCTTTGGGGATATTTTTAAAAAAACATGTTATTGACAATAATAAGAAGAAAATGCAAGCTATTATGGCTAATAACATTACTTTTTTTGAGTTCCATTTGGAGGAGTTGTCTTGGAGGAAGAAACAGAAAGAGAATAAGGCCAAGGAGGAAGTCTTATTGGAAGCAAAGTTCTATAATCCAATGGTTTTTGGAAGGTGAAATAAACAATTCTTTTTTCCATAGGTTTTCTTCCAAACACAAGAAGATGAATTTCATTTTGTCTCTCCTTAATGGAAATAATATGGAAATGGCTAACCCAAAGGCTATTGGTAGATTTCCTTCTCATTTTTCATGAATACTTTGGTTGATCCTAATATAATGATTGATATTGCAGTTAGGGATAGATTGACCAACTCTCTCCCCTTTAACTTGCATAATGAGAATAATGAAGCTCTCCTTTTCCTTATCACTAAGGAGAAGGTAAGGAGGGTTGTATTTTCTATGAAGTTTTTTAAATTCCCGGGGCCAGATAGTTTCCACCATCTTTTTTTAAATACTTTTGGGATTTGGTCAAATTTGACCTAACCAAAGCCACTGGAGACCTTTTTAGAACTAGAATGCTACTCAAGAGTCTTAAGAACACCTTTATTGTGCTAGTTCACAAAATCCATGAACTAAGGACTATGACAGATTTCAAGCCAGTAACATTATGCAATACCGTTTCCAAAGTCCTAACTACCTTGATAAATTTATTTGCCTCTCCTAGACAAGCTTTTTTCTTGGAAAGGAAATCTATGATACTTCCATTTCCACCCATGAGATCATTCACTCTATGGAGAAAAGTAGGAATCCTAGAATGACCCTAAAAATGGACATCTCAAAAGCTTATGAAAGAGTGAAATGGGAATTCTTATAGGTAGCTCTAGTTAGAATTTTATTTAATTCTTAACTTATTAATTTATGGTTAAGGAAATGATAGAAACAATGTATTTTTCTATTATTGTCAATGGGACGCCTTGGGACTTTTTAAAATTTGGTTGCAACTTGAGGTAAAGGGACCCCCTATCCCCTTATCTTTCTATTATGGTTACTAAAGTAATTGGAAGTAATATCATTTCAAAGGCCAATTAATGAATAATTAAATGTATTAAAGTTGCTTCCTTTCCCCCTCCTAAAGTCTTGTTGCACTTTGTAGATGATATATTCCTATTTGGATTCTCTTCTATTATTAAAGCCAAACACTAGAAGATGATCTTGGATTATTACACTCAAGTGTTAGGGCAATAGATAAATTTTAGTAAAAACACGATCTATGTCTTTAGCTTAGATCTTGGACTACAAAGGTGTATCACCTAGGTGTTTGGTTGTCAAGTTACTGATATGCCAAATACTTACTTGGGTCTCCGTTTAACTATTAAGATGGCTACCTCACAATACAAGAAGACAATCTGGCTATATAGTTCTAGTAAGATTTAATTACTTACTACCTCTCTCCAATGTATACTGAGACATACTTCTTCTCATTATTTAAAATATACAAATCAATGGTAGAGAACCTAGAAAAGATTCAAAGGAAATTCTTGTGAATGAGAGATAGGGATAAAGAAAGGATAGTCTTTTGAACTAGAACATGGTTCACAAATCAAAATCCCTAAGAGGTTTGTGATTAGAATGATGACCAACTTGAATAAGGCTCCCCTCTCTAAAATTGGTTGGCATTTGGCTTTAGGCAATGGGGCCTAGGGTGACATTGTGAAAGCTAAATATCTTTTGCTTGATAATGATCTCCCTTTGGGATCTAAAATCTAGAACTATATTGCTAAGAATAGAGCTTCACTAAGGTATGGGCACAGGCAGTCCATGAATAAAGAAGGAAAAATTAGATTCTGGGAGGAAAACATTTTGCTGTGAGAAATTTCTTCCATATTATGAATATAGTGAAAAATAAATTTGAGTCCCTAGTCAGTGATTATATTTCCCCATATCGTCAATGGAAACCTTTTTTTGTCGATTAACTAGTAACCCCATAGGAGGTTAGTTTGGTGGAAGAGCTTCAGAATCTTGTTAATGGAGTCAAAAACATTTTTTTTCCCTATTAGTGATAAATTCGTTGGGATAAAAGCCAATATGGTGATATCACAATTTGTTTCTCTTATTCTTTTTGGTTAGTATAGGACTGGACTATCCTTGTTGGAAAAATATATCGAATTCACATTTTATCCCTAAGATCAACTTCTTTTGGTAGGTTGCCATGCATGGTAAAATCCTAACTATGGAAAATTTGAAGATGAGGGGTTCCCAGCTCCCCAAACTAGTGTATTCTATATAAAAGAGAAGAAGAGAATATCAACCACCTTGTTATTTCATGTCCCTTTGCTTTGGAGGTTTAGTACATTATCCTTAATAAGTAAAATTTAACTTGGGTGTTTAGAGAGGATTTGTAGCAATTTGTATTTTACTAGACTTTCTCATTTACACATCCACTTATTTTCCCCTCCATATTTTCTAGAATATATGGAAAGAGAGAAACAATTATATCTTCAAAGCATTTGAGAACATGGTGAGGGTGGTTGTTTTAATTGTTGTGAATTTGTTACAGGAGAACATTTAGGTCTCCAATCAGAAGAGGTCATCCACTCTACCATCCCAATAGGACAATTAGGTGGCTACTAATTGGAGCCTCCTAGACTTGATTTACACCTTTCATAATTCTAAGATTCTAGTCCGAGCTATCACTAGACCTACTAACCTTATTGAGTGTTCGACTAACCCTATCCCCTAGGTTTCACATGCTACTACCCCTTCTATTAGTGGAAAGAAAAACAAGAAAAATCCCAAGGTTAGATTACCTCCAAGAAGAAGCTAAAACTTGACGCTTCTATTGACCTTGATGATTCAGATGTGGAGCTTGGAGATAGGCATAAACACTCCTAGAGGATTGTTTCTAGTCCTAGGAAGAAATAAATCACTGACATAACTTTCAATGTGGAAGAGGAGGAATTGGGTTCTGAATCCAAAGAGAGTGAGAAAATTAAGGGGAGCAAATCAAAGAAAAAATATAAAGTTGTTAGGAGTATGTGGAAGAAGAGGAAGAGCTTTCAGGGTTAGAGAGTGGCAAAGCGATTTGAGAGGATGAACTTACTGTTAGTAGTAGAGATATGACTTATGAATGTGTCAACCAATTTTAAAATGGATACTGTGGACATTACTATTAAGGAGGGTGCTGAGAACCTTAAAGATACCTCCCCCCTCACCCTTGCGACCTAGGATACTTCTCCCTCCTCCCCTTGTAATCCCTCCTCAAAGGAAAGAAAATTGTGGATGATTTCTCTAATCCCCCTTCTGTGTAGGATGAGCCAATTAGAAAAACCACTTTTAAGTGCCAAGACGGAAACCCTTTGGCAAAAGACCTAAAGAGCCAAAAAGAGGAAGTGAAAATCTTGAATAGTATGGTTATCGAATTAGATTGGAGTTTCAATACCCTTGCTATTTTTTTCTTCAAGATGATGCACTTTATCATTACCACATTTCAGCTTCTCCAATAGGAGAATGTGAAAGGCTTAGGTGAAGGTGATGAGGGAAGCTCCAAGAGACTGTATAGGTTTCTGGCCGATGATTGGATGATGGCATTGTTTTCTTAACCATGAGAAATGAGGCACTATCATTTGGTCTTTTTATTTCTTATTTTGTTATATTTGGTTATATTGCCCTGCGTGACATTGAAAACTTTTTACTCTATGGTGATTTTGAACTCTCTTGGTAACAGTTATAGTTTTATTTTTATCTTTAGTAACTTAAGATGAACTATGTGGCTTTCTAGTTATACTTTACTTTCATGGTTAATAGTTTGTTAAAATTACTATCATGGTTAGTATGAGGAGGTTTTTAATATTTAAAAAGGAAATAGGATGATGTGTTCTTTAAAAAAAAAATGTTGTGTATCTGCTAATAGGGGTTTGCCTCTTGTTGTATCGATGGGTTAACCACCTTGTTTTAGCTAATTTCAATATAGGAAACAATTTATAAATTTTATGACAAGGTTTGAATAACTTATGTAATTTAATCAAGACACTCAATTTTTTTAATTTATAAGTGATATTGAAGTCAGGTAGGGATGCACACTATCTTCTATTTATTTTTATATCAACAAATTAAAAGATATATACATCTATAAAAGGGAAAGAATGTTGAATATTTTTTTCATGGAACACATTGTGAGGCTCATTTTATATGTTAACGACATCTTGATTGTGATATTTGTTCAAGAGTTTCAACGACACTCAAAAGTCTTAGAGTGGTTTTACCAAGAGGTAAATATTAACATTAAAGACCAAGATAAAAAAAAATTCAAATCAAAAGAAATAAAATTGTGGCAACTTTTTTCTTAAATAACATCATGGAGGAACCAAATGAAGTACACACATCTTTGAATAGTTCCACAATAGTTTGATTGGACCACTTACAAAGAAACAAAGTTTGCAAGGTTGAAGAAGACTTTTCTATCACAAAACTAATATAAATATATTAAATTATGAAAATCCAAAAGCAATTTAGGATCTTTTCAAACTATTTGTAATTTTGTTAGTGTTGTGCGAATTATGGACTATCAATGCATTAAATATAAAAGAAACGATTTAAAAATTCTTGATCACACAAAAAAGTTATAATATTTTTTTTTGAAGGCCTTATAGAGATGTTCTAATTAATACATGTGTTTTTCCCATTAATTTTTTTAATGTTTCATTTAAAAAATAAATTTAAAAGCTAGTTCAATTAGTTGATAGAATTGGTGAGGATAATGGTATGTTCCTTGTTTACATTATCAATCAAGTTTCAAATTCTTCGGAGGTGTGATAAATAAAGCATAACATTGAGATCATACCTTGGACAACTTTGACATAATAGATACCTAATAAATACTCCTTGAGGTTGGATTCTTGATCAAAAGAGTGTTTCTTGATTGTATCATCTATCAAGGCCCAAATCATTTAGAGGTACAACATAAAAATGACGAGGTTGCAATCATACCTTTGACAACTTTGATAAAATGAACACTCAATGTACAATAGAAAAAATGGATGACATTGTTATAGGCAACTTCAAGAGAATATATACCTAATGGGATACACCTTATTGAAGGCAACTTTGAGAGAATAGATACTTAATGGTACACACCTTATTGATTGGCTCAAAATCAAAAAAATATGTTCCTTGATTGCACTATCTATCAAGGTCCAAATTCTTCAAAGGTGCAATAAATAAAGAATGATGTTGGCTTCATACCTTGGAGTTTTGACACATGGATGCATCTGAGTGCTTAACTTTCAATCAAAAGGTATATTCTTCCACTACATTATCTTCAGAGGTGCAATAATTAAAAGACGAGGTGAGATTGTACCTTGAACAATTACATCAGAATAGACCCTCCATGAAAATATATCAATGATCATTGTACAATGGTTATCCAATGAACAACCAAAACTAGTTGACTTTGAAGTGGAAAAATAACAACTTTTATAATAAATAATGATAAGAATATCAACAACTTTTACACATTGTGTACCCAAATATCAGGATGAGTGTAGTCCTCTAACAAATAGTAAAAGCAACATCAATGTAGTGCTCTTGTAACAAATAACAATAGCAATACCAAGGACTTTTAGAGAATTTGCATCTCATCAATGATCGCACATGATTGATCTTGAAATAAAAAATATCAACATAGACACATGCTCCTTTAACAAATAGTAAAAACAATATCAATCTATCTAATGCGTGGCTTCGATGTTTGATTTTCAAATGAATAAATATCAAGAAATGAGATCAGTTTTGAGTTGTCTGGTTGGGTAGTAGACGTGCTCCTCTTACAAATAGCAAAAACAATACAATCTATCCAATGAATGACCCTCCATGCTTCCTTTTCAGATGAATAAATATCAACATAAATTCAGATGGGTTTTTCAATTGTCTGACAAATTGTGTAAGGAAATACTTTATATAATCATGTTATGTTATTGACTTATTTCTCCACTGCTATAATTTTAATTAAGTTTTACATAGAGAAATATAATGAAATAACTTGCTATCCTCTTTGTAACTCCTACCTATAACATTGTTTGTTCTTACAACATTTTTTAGGTCAAAGTAAAATTCTAAATCCAATAATAAGAAAACATAAAATTCTGCTTCTCTAACATAACAAATGGTAAAAACCATATAACTTTTACAGCAAAATCTCCAACAAATCAGAAATGTCATTAAAAAAAGAACTGAAGAGCCAGACAAAAGTGCAAGGACTGTCCTTCAGTTATGGGCCCTGGCAGGCTGTTGCATGGAATGTGGGGTTGAATGAACATAAAGCAGGAAAGTAAAAGGAGAATCGGCTACGCAATTGCAATAATTTGTTCCTTTTTTGGTCTAGTTACAGTCTGCTCGGCCCGTCCTGTCGGCAATGCGCACTTCATACGCTACCAACAGTTGATGGCATAAAGTGTGCGGGTCACAAGCCAAGCATAAGCCAGCTTCAAGGCAACGAATCCGCCATTACTATAATCGTCCAAGCTCTTTGCCTTTTCAAGAATCGGGTACAAAATTTAAACCAAAAGTCTCAAAGGAGTAAATCCCTGGCTGGCGATCCGTCCGACATTAAGATAAGAGTAGTTTGCCTGCACAATAGTGATAGTACTTGACCATTTTGTGGGAAAAAGATTGGGACTTGGAAAGGGTAATGTGTGGTTTTGAATTGCCTTTCTGTCACAAAAATCTAAAGGCAGAGTAGATTTACAAAGAGTGGATTTTTGTAATGCTTCAGGGCACATGGAGCAGCAGCAGGAAGGACGGTATACAGGGGTTTTGTATGGGCGTTCGATGCAGGACGTCTCGGCGAGCGGTCATGTGGGCTCAAGGCACGCCTTAGGGTTTCCTCTCGGCACCGCTCTTGTTTTGTTGATGGTTTTCGGCATGAGCGCCTTTTTCTCCTGTTGTTATCACTGGGAAAAGATCACCAGCTTGCATGGCCGCCATCGGAGCAGCGCCGCTAGTTTCCCTGCACAGTCTCAGCCGAGCAGCCGTGCCGCCACTGCTCTGCCCTTGTCAAATGGTGCCATTTGGAGCGGATCTGGCAAAAGTACTCCGCTTCCGCAGGTGATTTTGACTTAAATTTGCTCAGCCTTTACATTTGTATTTTGAAAAAAGACATTCAGTAGTTAGATTACAAAATTTCCTTCGGAAAAAAGGAATTCAGTATTTAGATTTCGAAATTTGCCTTTGGAAAATAGATTTTCAGTAGTTATATTTCGAAACTCTCCTTCGGAAAAGGGAAATTTAGGAGTTAAGTTTGTATCTTCGAGCTTTGGAGTGAAATATTTGCTGTGATGGCCGATTTGACAGAGCCGAAGCAGTGTGGCTGTGATGATGCCTGGAGACGATGTGCCGATGTTCATGGCAATGCCGTCTCCTCACGGATTTGCGCCGCAAAATGTCGGAGACAACGCCCTGCATTATTCATGCAACAGTCAGTCCAAACAGAGCCGCTCTTGATTACAGCTTTGCAAAATTTTCGACTATTTTCGACTATTTTCGAGCCTTTTCTCTCTGGAAGGGCTTAGTTATCAGTAACTGATGTATATTAATTAAAAATACTAAATGAGCTTTTGTTTATCTCTTGATCGTCTAGGATCAGAATAGGCGATCAGCAGTTGGTCAATTAGATCTTATTACAGTATACATTTTAGCAACACTGTAAATATTCCATCAAGTGCAGTTGTTTGCAAAGTTTTTAAAATAAAATTGTAAATTTGCATTCCTGATTAGGAGTTTCAGACTTTTAGTAGTTTCTTGCGGAAATCTGGTTCAAATCCAGAAGCGTCGATGAAAAAAAAATTCGAACTAGAAGCCAGAAACATCTTATGGTAATTAATGTAATTGTGATGGCCGATGTGATCGAGCCGAAGCAGTGTAGTCGTGATGATACCTGGAGATGTTGTCCCAAAGTTAATGGCGATGCATTTCCCGACGGGTTCGCGCCTGAAAATGTCGGAGACAACGCCGTGCCTCCTTCACAGATCAGTCAGTCTAAACAGAGCTGATTTTGACAACAGCTTTGCAAATTTATGGAGTATTTTCCTCCCTTTCATCTCTGGAAGATCTTAACTATCAATATCTGATGTATAAATAAAAATACTGAATGAGCTTTTGGTTGTCTTTTCTCAGTGGGATCATTTTAGGTGATCAGGAGTTGGTGCTTTAGAGTTTATTTCTGTATACACTTATGATTATCAAGCAAAACTGTAAATCCTCCATCAACGGCAGTTCATTCGAGAGTTATTTTAAATAAATTTGTAAATTTGTATTCCAGATCAGAAGCATCAAAGTTTCAAAAGTTCTTGCAGAAAACTGTTCAAATTCAGCTCCGTCAATGGACAAAAAATCACAGTAAAATCAAACAGCAAAATCGTAAATCCTCCATCAACGGCAGTTGATTGATCCCAAAGTTCTTTAAATAAAACTGTAAACGAGCGTTCCTGAGTATCCTGAACTTCAGGTTTTCACTAGTTCTTGCGGAAAACTTTTCAAATCCAGAAGCGTCCATGGAAAATATTTCAGAGTCTAATCCAGAAACATCTCATGCTTACCAATACAGTAATGATAAAAGGGATTTCCTTCCAACAGACACCAATTTAATCAATAAAAAATTCATCCAGGGTTAGCTGTATATGCATTGAAATTCAAATTGCACACATTAATTTTTGAAATAGTGGAACAATCATGTTAAAAGCTCGGAACTTGGAGAAAGCCAAAGTTATGAATGTCTTCCATGATCACTGCAAGTGAGAAAGGACGAAGCTACAAAAAAATTGAAAACAATCTGTCCTTGCAAGGACTCGTGTCGCACAGAAGTTTACTACGGTCGTCCTCCATGAAAAGTGAAGCAGCCAAATATTCAAGAGATGGTGACTTTTGCCTGCAATGTTGACAGGTTTTGTTTTGCTCGGTAGTTGCGAGTTACTTGCGAGGAGACATGGAGCCCTGATTTTGCGTATCAGATCTGACCATGTAAATATTTTATGCAAAAAAATGTTTTTTTCAGATTGTTATTATTCGTTTTATATTTTTTGAGGTGCACAACCCTTTCAATGATAAATTTATGGATAAAAGGTTACAATATTACTTATTGTGGGGAGACATTTCCTATTTTCCTTTTTTATATTAGATGAAAATTGTTATAATATTATTTTTTATTAAAAGATAAATCGCTGTAGTGCTGCACACTTTAGGGTAAATCTTTTAAAAGCTGTTTTTGATATTAAAGTTATAAGTGCCTTAATTTTTTTTATGTACTGATGTATGGGTATTATTTTTTAAGTGCCTAATGATGATGTTTGCAAGTGACATGGAAAAAATTACACTCATGAAGACTATAAGTGGAAAACTATTTTAGTCAAAAGGCTAGGCCCTTTAGACCACAAAGTAATTTATCAATCATATTGAATGGATCCATATTTGTGATATTATTCATGGTCATAGTTGTTTAGAAGATCGGTAGAAATTTGAGCCATATTGAAGACATGAATGACCTTTTACTTTTGCAAATCAACGGCATTTATTTGGTGACATCGTCATAGCTCCATGTTTTCATAGATGACACATTCTTTCTTTTGGTATAATAATAAGTGAAAGATATTAACTATTGTTTCAGGTCTAATAATCTTACTTCATAGTAACTTTCTATACTTATGTATTTAACTGTTTAGTTGATTTTATGTATCAATAGTCGATCATCTATGTATCAATAGTCAATAATTTTTAACTTTTTTTTATTCATGATTGACTCATTTGTGTGTTCCGATTGGGACATTTGTGAACAAGCATGGGTGATTTTGAGTGGATGGTTATTGGACCATCTTCAAACCAATATTAGACAACACTTTGAAGTGACCACTTTTTGACCCTTTTGTGCATAAGGACTCTTACTATGCATCATTAATACTTAGAAGTCGAAACCTTAGTTTAAACAATAAAGTCACATATGAAAACAACCAAAATAAAATCATTGAAATATGATATATTGTTTAGAATATACAAGTGTGAAATTAGCTATAGCAGTGTATTTCCCCTATTAATAACTTAAATGATCAAAATAAAAATCATGGGAACTTACACATGATTTCATTAAGTTTAGGATACATAGGTGTGTGAAATTAGCTATAGTGGTGTCTTTCCCCTACTAATAACTTAAACAATCAAAATAAAAAGCATGAGAACTTATACATGATTTCATTAAGTTTGTTATATTCAAATATTTTAAAAGTTTTCCTAAAATATGGAGAATTTTTGCTCTTAAATTGCATATTCAAGTCAACATTTGAAAAGTTTGGTGGATTTTGGAGAAGGGTTACTCGCAAGGATCATTTAATGGTATATTGGTCTACATTAATAGGTAAAACAACAAATTTCTTGTTCTTAATATGCCAACTTGCAATTTGAGTAAATTCCATTCTCTTTGGGTTTCATATACATAGTTCTCCTCTTTTGGCACAAATTTGACTACAACCTATCGATTGTGGCTTTGATTCTGATTTCTAACTCGCTCTCTAGCTCAACCTATTATTAATTATCTTGACCTCCTTTGTGGGCTTTTCTTGTTCAACTAGTGATATTAATAACCCCATTTTAGTAAATATGTTGGCTTCTAATGCTCATTTCTAATAGTTCAACTTAATTGTGGCATGGATTTACTATTTTTTAGCTAATAGACTTATTTAGTGGGGAACTATAGCTAGGTTGTTTAGACTTTCCAGCTTGTCTTACACTAGAAAGAGTGGGCCGGCATGATTTTATGGAGTCGTCTAGAAGTTCTCAAGGAGAGGAGTTGATACAAGTGTGGACAAAAGTGATGTAAGATGGTGTCATATTTCATTGTTTGCATTATTTCAATTTTCTATAGGAAGATACATGGTATTAATGCATTGAGTTGTTCAAATTTGTATTACACTAAGTGCTAACATGCAAAGCCCAAATATAGTGTGAGGTTTATGTTATAGTCATGCATAGATGCCCATTAACAATCACCTTGAGCACATTGTTTGTAATATCTAAATTATATTTTAGGGCCAAATATAGTGTGGGTTGCCTATAACATCCATGTCAATAAATTTGTGCAACTGAAAAATTTAGCTATCACCTTAATACTTTCCCTAGGCAAGTCCTTTGTACCTATAAATCTACCTTCACCTCCAACCATTACATCAAACTCTTTCAACTATAGTTTTTCCTTTTCTTTAAGTTGAGTTCTTTGCTTGTGTGTAGTATTGATAGAAAGCAACAAAAGAGAACAAGCAACTGGTGAAATATCAAGTCTATGTGGAGAGACAAATGTGAAGAAAACAAATGAGCAACATTGTGAAATATTAGGTCTACCTAGAGATAGAAATGTGAAGAAAATAAATGAGCAACATCATGCATCTTATGTGAATATTTTAGGGTCCTAAACATTCAAGTGAAATTGGAGTGAAGATACACAAGATTTTAGGATAAATAAAGAAGAGTAAAAGAAATTTTGTCTGCTTGGGAAGAAGAATGAAGAGGAAACAAATGAGCAATGTGTCAACCTTGCTCACCTTGCAGTTGCAGCAAAGCCCAAACATCTGATTGATAGTGAAAAGAAAGAACATCACAAGGTTATGTTGACACAAGTACATCTCATAACTAGAGATCTTTTTAAATATTGGTTGCTTCTCTTAATCCCTTACATAACCTCTTCAATTTGATTTTTTAAAACACAAAATAGTTTCATAATCTTTAATTATTTTCATCTTATATGATTTAAATGAACCTAATGTTGGCATCTTTTTATGTGTAGGCTAGTAACCATGAAGAAGAACAAAATAGAAATGATAGGGAATGTTATGAACGAGACTAAGGAAAAGATACTTGGACATGATGAAAAGAAGTCCAATTATTGACATAATTTTATGAAGTAACTAGTTATGTGTCAAAGTATACCACTTGAAGCAATGACATAATTTGAACAAATTCATAGTTTTATATTTAAAAAATTATGGCATGGCTTATAGAGTAAATTTTGGCAAAATGAATATGTTAATTGTGAAGGCATGGTCAACTTTTTTAGTGGCAAATTTTCACTAGTTAGCAATTTGTAGGGGTTGGGCGCATTAGTAAATTGGCAAATAGTATCATTATGAGAAGTGATCGTATCGTCTCATTTTCATGAAATATTTATCCCATAACCAATTTATTTGTCACCTTTTTGGACAAACAATATTTCATAAACACAATTTATTCACCACTGCTCATCTATGGTTTGAATATTTCTTGGTTATAATTATGCCTTGAATTTATGGACTAATGCAATAAATCACCAATTGACAAATGCATTTCTCAATATCAACACATGATTTTTTAAAATTTCAAGGGGCCATATCACCAAGAACATTATTTATTTGGTTCTTTAGACCATCCCCAATTTTCTCCCAATAGTGTTGAATGGTAATGCTAACTCCATAACTCACCTTCAAATTTAGAACTACACTACCACCATCTCACCCAAATTTGTATTTGCCAATTGTAGAATGACACACAATTCACCAAATGTTGTTTGATATTAATTCATTAGAACATGAAATTTAATAGTTTATACATTGTTCTAATCAATTTGCACTTCTAGAGGCTTTGGACATAAGTTTTTAAGGAATTTTTTAGATGTTGAGTTGTTGGAGGATGTTGTCACCATGAGAACTTAACAATAAGGGAAGAAGGATATGCGATTGATGCTAGTTTTTTCCACTTTGAGTTTTTGAAGATTTTACAATTTGCACCTTGTTCAGATCAGTCTATAATTCTAGAGGTGGGTACATGCAAGATCATGGTGGGCCAAAACTGGTGATGTGGAAAAAAAAAAACTAGTCTAAAAATGTCCAAAAGCGATTTGGAATTTGCTCAGAATTTTTTCCCCCATTCCTAATACCAAAGCAAAAAGATGGCTTCCTAGGCATATCAGGTATCCAATATATCAGATACCCAAAACCTGCACATAAATTTTTAAAAAAACCATAATTTTTTCCTCATTTGTTCCCAACAATCACATCCATAGTATCAGGTATCAAATAGAAAATCAAGTATACGATTAGGTCTTGCAAATTTCTCAATCCCAATTGCATCCAACTATTAGTAAGTTTATTTTTTATATTTTTTAGTTGATTTAGTTTTTCTTTTTGTAAATTTAGGGTTTTATAATGAAAATAGAAGTTTTTTGTTTGATTTAAAATTATTTATTTAAATTATAATTATATGTTCATTTGCATTATAAATAGGCATGGAAGACCCTAACCAACCTCCAAGCAATCCCCTACCGGACAATGATCCTTAAAATAATCTAGAACCACCACTACCTCCTCAAAACCCTCCCCAAATTCAAGACCCAATTGAAGAAAATCTAAATCAATTGAGTTTTTGCAACAACCATATAACACTATCCCTAGTTTATCTCCCATGCTAACTAGTCTTAATACTATTGTGGCTAATACTGAGACCTTTACCAAGTAGCATGATGCAGCTCTTCGTTGGCGTGATGAGATGCACTACTAGTTTGATGATGGTTTGGATTATGATGGGGTTATGACCCTTAATATTAGCAAAAATGAATTAACCAACCAATTTGCTAACCCAAAAATTGGTATAGTAGTTGACCCTAGAAAGATAAAATTGTCAATCAAATGATGCACTAATGAGACCATTAGAACTCATTTTTGGGATCACTGGTGGATGGTTTTTGAAAAACTGCCACACGACAATTTGGAGGTGCCCATATATTTCTTGAAAAAATTATATGTTGTTTGTCAAAGGGTTGCAAGTTAATTATTGGAGCATGAGGTCGAATATGGGTGTAGGAGGTGGAGCTCTGCATGATAGACCTAGGGTGAAGTAGAGGAAAACCACTACATTTATCTCCCCTTGATATCCCTACCGCTCCTCCAGTCCAACATCCTGATGTCATCTCTAAGGCTAATATGATATCTTTTAGAGCCATTCATCATTTGACTAGTCTACTAGTCACCCAAACTAGGTCATTATTGCCTCCTCGTATTGATGATACTAGTGCTAGTACATATGACACTTCCTCACATGTATGTGTCTCGCATACTTGCGTTATCTACAAGAATCTTTATCTAGGTCTCATTATTGATTCTAAGTTTTAGTTCAATGTTGGGGATGAAAACACATGTCAGACATGGTTGTAGGGACAAGCATATCTCTTACGAGAGACAAGGAGGGGTGAGCAAAGACATGGTCTCCTTCTGTTACAATAAGTCTATAAATTTGATTCATCATAGTATTGTTAATTTTAAATCAATATTTATATTCAATTTTTTTTTTATAACTTCATACTTATGTACATTATGTTAATCATTTATGTCTAGTTGATGACAAAGGAGGAGATGAGAGATTTGGAGGTTGTCACACTTTTGACCATTTCATTTGGCCTCGAGACCTCTACGGTATGTATTATTTGATTACTCATTAATTTCTTATTTGATATGGTATTTTACATGATTTATCATCTTCTTTTTCTCTTGTAGGTTTTACCTATCAGGTGGGAACAATGTGAGGGGGTTGTGCCACCAACCAGTGATAGTGGGAAGGTAATTATATGTTTTAAAGTCATTAAATGCATATATAGAGAGATATATACTTTTTAGTTGTTTGTACTAACAAAATTTTGTTGTATTATTTATTTTATAGGGGGTGGTCTTTGATGATGTAGATACCCAGATTCACCATCACAAACCTTCAAGCATTTCCATTCATAGTGAAAGTCCTATAGTATGTATATTTTTGGTTTATTTGTTACTTATCTTAAGTTTCTTAGATTATAAAGAAATGATTTTCATCATTGTAAAAACTATATTTTTTAATATTGCAAGAAACACCTGATGTGATGGAGGGGGTGGGCAAGGCTTTTGTTATGATTATGATATCAATGTCTACAATAACCTCGCTCACTTCTGGGAGATTCAATTTCATTTGGAATTGACACATTGATCTTGATTGATGCCAAACCTCAATTATTTCTCATTAAATTGGTGCACCACTGTTCAACTTTCAAATCGTTCGTCGTGGCATAGTTTTGTTGACATTATTAGCACCAGATGGATGGGTGAACCCCAATAACACTGCTATTTTGACCACATAGAGCCTAGAACATTCATGCGAAAGTTGAATTGGAATGTCTCCAAGGTGCCCTAGGCATGTTTGGGCTATGATATTCTAACACTTGTAACTCAGACCTCGTGAGGCATATCAAAAAACTGTCAGGTGTTAGAGGACTATGATATCGATGTCTACAATAACCTCTTTTAGTTTTGGGATATTCAATTTTTTTTGGAATTGACACAATGATCTTGATTGATGCCAAACCTCACAGTATTCCTCAGTAAATTGGTGCACCACTATGCAACTTTCAAATCATTTGTTGTGGCATAGTTTTGTCAGCATTTTTCGCACTAGATGGTTGGGTGAACCCCAATGACACTTCTATTTTGATCACGTAGAGACTAGAACATTTGCAAGCACCCCAAACTAGAGTGTCTCTAAGGTGCCCTAAACACGGTTGGGCTATGATCTTTCAATGCTTGTAACTTGGAACTCGTGAGGCTTATCGGTGAACTATCAGATGCTAGAGGACTATGATATCACCACAACAACCACTCTTAGTTTTGGAAGACTTATTTTTATTTTTTTTAGAATTGGCCAATAATCTTGGTCGATGCAAAACTCATAATGTTCTTGAGTGAATTGGTGCACCAGAATGCAACTTTCAAACCGTTCGTCGTGGCATCATTTTGTTAGCCCCATTAGTTCTGGATGACCAGGTGAACCCCAGTAACAACACTATTTTGAGAATGAAGAGCCTATAACATTTGTGAGCACCCCAAACTAGAGTGTCTCCAAGGTGCCCTAAGCACATTTGGCTACAATCTTCCAATGCTTGTAACTCAAAATTCATGAGGCCTATTATAAACTATCAAATGCTAGAGGACTATGATATCAATGTCCACAATAACCTCTCTCAGTTCTGGGAGATCAAATTGTTTTTGGAATTAGCACAACAATTGTGGTTAATGTCAAACCTTAGTATGTTCCTCAGTGAATTGGTACACCACTATGTAAATTTTGAATTGTTTGTCGTGGCATCATTTCATCGGTATTACAAGTGTTAGAATATCAGAGCCCAAACATGCCTAGGGCACCTTGGAGACACTCCAGTTCAAGTTTTATGTGAATTTTCTAGGCTCTCTATGGTCAAAACATAGGTGTAACTAGGGTTCATTTGGCCATTTGAAGCTAATAATGTTGACGAAATGATGCCATGATGAATGATTTGAAAGTAGCACAGTGATGCACCAATTCACTAAGGAACATTGTGAGGTTTGGCATTGATTGAGATTGCTATGCCAATTCCAAACAAAAATTGAATCTCCCAAAATTGAGAGAGAATATTATGGACATCAATATCACAGTCCTCTCACATTGACAATTTTCTAATAGGCCTCATGAGTTCTAAGTTACAAGCGTCAAAATATGGCATCCCAAATGTGCTTAGGGCACCTTGGAGATACTCTAGTTTGGGGTACTCATGAATTTTCTAGGGTTTCCATGGTCAATACAATGGTGTTACTAGGGTTCACCTAACCATCTGGAGCTAACAACACTAACAAAATGAAGTGAAAAATGAATGGTTATAAAGTTGCATAGTGGTGCACCAATTCTCTAAGGAACATTATGAGGTTTGGCATCAATCGAGATTGTTATGCCAATTCCAAACAAAATTGAATCTCCCAGAACTAAGAGAGGTTATTGTGGACATCAATATCAAGGTCCTCTAGCATCTAACAATTTGTTGATAGGCCTCATGAGTTTTGAGTTACAAGCGTCAAAATATCACATCCTGAACGTGCTTAAGACACCTTGGAGATACTCCAATTTGGGGTGCTTGTGAATGTTCTAGGATCTCCATGGTCAAAAAATGATGTTATTGGGGTTGAATCGACCATGCAAAGCTAACAACATCGATGAAATGATTCCACAATGAACAGTGTGAAAGTTACGTAGTGGTACACCAATTCACTAAGGAACATTTCGAGGTTTGGCATTGATCGAGATTGTTGTGCCAATTCCAAATGTAATTGAATCTCCTAGAATTAAGATAATTTATTGTGGACATTGATACCATGGTCCTCTAGAATATGACAATTCATTGATAGGCCTCATGAGCTTCAAGTTACAAGTGTTAGAAGATTTCAACCCAAATGTGCTCAGAGCACCTTGGAGACACTCTAGTTTGGGGTGCTCGCAAACATTCTAGGCTCTTTGTGGTTGATATAGAGGTGTCACTAGGGTTCACCTAACCATCCGAAGCTAACAACACCAAAGAAACAATGCCATTATTAAAGGTTCAAAATTTGCATATTGGTGCACCAATTCACTAAGGAACAATGTAAGGTTTGACATTGACTGAGATTGCTATGCCAATTCCCAAAAAAATTGAATCTACTAGAACTGAGAGAGGTTATTATGGACATCGATATTACAACCCTCTAGCATCTGATTTCTTGTTGATAGGCCGCATGAGTTCTATGTTACAAGAATTGAAATATCATAGCCCAAACATGCTTAAGGCACCTTGGAGACACTCTAGTTAGGGGTGTTACGAACATTCTAGGCTCTTTGTCATCAATACAATGATGTTACTAGCGTTCACCCAAACATTGTAAACATGACCAATATTAATCAAATGAACCAAAATTATGATTTTTATGCTCCATCCATGTTGTTAAATGACTTTGACTACTTTGACCATTTTGATCAACCTTTGACCAATATAGACTAATAGGCTAAGTGGTTACATAGATGTCTATAAGAATGTATCATTAACCTATTTAATATGAAAACACCAATTAGTGAACCTTATGAAAAGATAAAATAAATCAATGAGTTCATATTTCCAATATTTCAAGTGTTTCATTCATAATTACAATTGAATGATATAAATATGAATATATCTTTGCCATACAAAGTTATGTATATGGAACAAAAGATACAAAATGTACATTGTTGTGCATACTAGAAAGTCCTTGTGTATATCATTGATAGAACCATAATTTATGTACACAACTACCAAAAATTCTAGAGACTAAACTATCATAGAATTGTCTTTGTTCCACTCCTTAAAATTGTTTCAATCTTTATGCACTACTACTATTGAAGACACCCACAATTCAATATCATAGTAAATGTTAGTATTGTAGGCATTTTATATTAAATACAAGTATAGACATATAATTAACATACTAAACTAAATTTAAAGCATATAATGAACATATGAAACCTTGTTGTGAGTTATTATTACCTAGTGAAGTGTTCCTAAAGGGTCATCTCTCTGCTTGAGGGTCTCTAATATGGCTCTGTGATCAATATTACTAATAGTAAGATGTGAAAAACTTCACATTTGCTACTATAATAAGATGTGAACATATGAGAATTGTTTTGTGCTTCTCATAGTCTTTGAATCAAAGAATTCCATTCTTTCTAAGCATGTATGTCTACAACCATGTTCCAACAACAACATGCTAATAGTTAATCTAATTTCTCATCATTCCCCTATGGTGCGACCAATGCAAAGACCTATAATGGCCGAAGAAGATCTAATAGATGGGTATGGTCAATAGAACTATCCATGTCATCATTTTTGATAGAAGGCATGAGAGATAATGGAGTAAGATAATGTGGAGCCCATGTATCCACCCACTCACTCGATGCATAGTGATCCCAATGACACTAAAAAAAACTAGGACAAAATCAAGCTAGCTATCATGTCCAAACCATCTATGTACTAAAATGAGAGTTGTAGAATGAATGCATCTTTGAATAATATCTTACTGTAGCACAATCCAATCTATCACCTAAGGAGCCCTCCTCATCCAACCAAAAGAACTTGTGCACTACTGAATCAAGAGCCCCCCTTGTGATAATGCAAATGTACACCAATCAACTATGTCCTTGCTTCATCGTGCTCCCCTTTCCCATGTATAGACTCAAAAAAGCTCCAAATATGAGGTACATCCATCTTTACATGCATTCTACACAACCAATGAAATATGCGAGTATTTTTGAATTGACCTATGCAATTATATGACCAAATGAGATGTCTATCTATAGCAATATCATGTTCTCACAAACACTCAAGATAATTCTGGAAATAATGTTGGACAAAATCATGAGAGTGAGATCTATCATCACTCATATAAAAGTGGCACTCTCTGATTATCTTTTGGTTATCTTTTTCACTATTTAGGGCATGTCTATATGTTATGTGGACATAAATAGCAACCTAAATAGAGTTCTAATATTCATAATGTGTCTCATTTTGGGTTTGTAATTTATAGTTCTCTGTAAAGTCAACAACTAATATAATAGTGCCAATGGGAAAAGTGTCCTTACACATTCTAAATTGTTGATCCATCCACTAAGACCTATGACTATGCCTTGCATACTTGTAAAAAATATTTTCCTTGAAATCCGAAATAAAATCATCCAGACACATTTGTTTTGTAGCCAACTTGCATCTAGAGATTTCACCTCCATTCTTCAATATATGTTTCACTATTTCATCAACCTTCTTTAAAACTAACATCTTTCCAATATCTTCTTTGCACCCCTCATAGAAACATGTCACAAATTTTGATAAACTACCACATTGTGAGCACTTCTCATTTAAGTAATCATTTCTATATAAAAAAAAAAATGATCATCTCTAGGATATAAGAATTGATCTAGTAATGATCTTGATGATTTTGGAAGACAAGTAGTAGCACAAAACCCCAACATTTCATTAGTTAGTAAAGCAGAATGGATGGAGCCTAATACTTCATGGTGCATAGAAAACTCCACATGATATTTGCAACATGTATTTCAAATCTAAAGAGGCACACAATAAATGGCTTCATTGATTCAAAAGACTTTTGTGATATATGCAATGTTGGATTAGTATCACAAAACTGTTTGAACAACATTGTTTGACTTACCTCCAAATAATGTTTTGGATGTGGGGTATGATTTTTATTGCCAATTCTCAACTTCAAAACATCCTTCACATTTGGTGATACTCTTGAGCTAGAGTGCCAAAATTGTGTAATTTGTTCCTTCACACCCTCTATTAGTTTCTTATCAAATTGTGGAAGTCTCCCACAATAAGCCCATAAATTAGTTTGAAGAGGATCATCAAGTCTCTCTCTTCTTTCAAGAGCTCAACTAGAAGTCATATTAATTATGTTTAAGTCAATACAAGTTTTTCTAATAAACATCTCTTTTCTCAAATGGTGACTTACCAAGGAAGTTGTAATTACACTACACACAGTTTTATTGTCCTTTTCCTTGCTCTTTTTTCATATGGTATTGAAAGCATTGAAAAGATTCTTCACAATAATTGCATTTCTCTCCATTTACTTGTTGACACAAATTTTCAATTTTGATAGCATTGGTCTTAATTTTTGCATCCTTAATAATTGCACAAAAAGTTGGCATTGTTCCACCAATATCTTATTGCCAAAAAACTATTGATATAGTCTTGAAGCCCACAACTGAACAATTCCATGTGATCTCTTCCCTTTTAATGTGCTCAAAATGGCCTCATCAATCTTGAATAACCACTTCAGATTCTACCAGGTTTAGGGTCAAATGTTTGCCTCTCTTCATTACAAGGAACCTCACTTCGATTAAAATGAGGAGACATGTAAGGTTCATTTGTGACATTATCACTATTGTTATCAATTGTTATCTTTTCTATTTCAAGGTCTACATTCTCCTCTTCAACTAATACATTGTCATTCACAACATTAAGTTGATTCATATTATCAAATTCAATATCATCTTCACTAGACACTACTCTTAGGGGCTCGACCTCATTGAAATTTAACATAGCTTTCCTCTTTCTATGAGGGTTTTACCTATATTTTCTCCTATATTCTTTAATTTATTCATTTTTCACCTTCCTCTTCTATTTAGACTTTTGCCGACTGCTACTCCCTATAGTATCAGCAATTTATGAACATGAAATCAATTGATTTGATAACTTTTTGAAAGTTTGGGCGCTAGATCTTGTTTTTCATTTTCAAAACCCTCAAACCTTGTAAAAAAGTAATTGGATATTCACATGTCTCAAGTAAGGGCACCAAAGTCATTAAAAAAAAAAGTTTGCAAGTAAAATACTAGGCATATGATATATCGGGTTTTCGAAACAATATTGGGTATCTAATATTGGATACCCAATATTTGTCACCTAAATATATAAAGGCACCTTATGGAAAATGGAGGGTTAGGATTGAAAGTTGAGGAAGGGTCTTCATTATCCCCTCCATGATCCATGTGAGATGTTTTTGTGTTTGTGTCATGAGTAAGATATGATTGAATTGTTAGGTTAATGTTTAGATACTTAAATGATTTAATAAGTTGATTACACTTTTCTATATTATATTATATTATATTATGTTATATTATATTATAATATGTTATATTATATTATAATATGTTATATTATATTATAATATGTTATATTATATTTTATTCTATTCTATTATATTATAATATGAATTATATTTCCTAGACCCCTAGGGATATATTTTAATTGATCATATGGGTCGACAAAAGGTCTTATAGTGTTAATATCATATTGGTTTTGACATATGAGTGATAATATACTTAAGTCATTTACTTAGTTCATGCCGAACAAGTAATACATGTTGATCATAAGTTGCTAGATAGTATATGCTAAGCGAAAGATATGTAGTAAGTGTTGAGTAACTAATAAGTACCAAGTCACTCAAGTGCTGAGAAGATAGTAAGTGCAGAGTCATTCAGATGTTGAGTGATCAATGGATGCCAAGTCATTCAAAGGTTGAGTTACAACATTGAAGGTGCAGGTGATGCCAAGCATTAGGGACCTCAAGTAATGAGCAATACAGTTTTGCCATAGTTGTTTGTAATGGCACAAACTATTATGTAAACCATTTTGGAGCCGAATTAAGGATTGTTTTGCAATCTTAGATGATAAGGAAAAATCTTTATTGAGAATTCCTATGCAGTACATGCAGCCAATCAGAAAAAGAGAAGGATTAAGTGGCAATATGGGTGAATCACAGCCATTGATTTATACCTAACCCTAAGTCACCTAGGTCTTCTTAAAGAGGACAAACCCTCAACTTTTTATGAATGTAGAAGGAGAAAAGAGATAAGTTTGCATGCACAAACAGAGAATTCATGGTGACTAAGGTATGGTGAATTGAGATACATTGCAGAATCAATTAAAGGAGAATAGAGGAAAAGAGTTAAATGAGAACAAATGAAAAGAGTTAGAGGAAAGAAGAGATACATCTGATTAGAAAGGATCAAGTACACATCAAAAAAGAGGTGATCTATTATCCAGCAGCAAAGTGCTAACCGCAGGATCATTGCCAATACATTCTAACTGGTGAATCAGTTAAATCTCTTAATAGAGTAGTCTTAACAGACCTTAAATCCTTTAACAAGGTGCTTACTTCATTGTAAGTTAAAGTATTTTACTAGGCACACTTCTAATATGGTGTTGAAATCTTTTAACAGGGTAAGATCTAACAATCTTGTAAGTCTATAACAACACATACCTTTCATAGGGTAGATCAATTTTCATGATCAAACATTGTAACCTTCATTAGATACACTTTATTACTATAGTAGTGGATATTTTTGGGTGTCATCCTCACTCCAGTTTTAACTTCTCCTTGGAGGGTTTTTGGGTAACCAAATATCTTGTATCATACATGTGTTGAATGTTTATTTACTTTCAAGTTATGGATGTATATGCTTAATTTGGTATTTCAATTTACAATCATAGATTGTGATATAGATGTGTGGTGAATGATTTTAAGGTTGAAGTTTTAAGTGCTAATTCACACCACACACTGCCTCCCCTCTCCCAAAATAAGCCCATATATTAGTTTGAAGAGGATCATCAAGTCTCTCTCTTCTTTCAAGAGCTCAACTAAAAGTCGTATTAATTATGTTTAAGTCAACACAAGTTTTTCTAATAAATATCTCTTTTCTCAAATGGTGACTCACCAAAGAAGCTGTAATAACCCTACACATAGTTTTATTGTCCCTTTCCCTTCTCTTTTTTTGTATGGTATTGAAAGCATTGAAAAGATTCTTCACAATAATTGCATTTGTCTCCATTTTCTTGTTGACACAAATTTTCAATTTTGATAGCATTGGTCTTAATTTTTGCATCCTTAATAATTGCACAAAAAGTTGGCATTGTTCCACCAATAGCTTATTGCCAAAAAACTATTGATATAGTCTTGAAGCCCACAACTAAACTATTCCATGTGATCTCTTCCCTTTTAATGTGCTCAAAATGGCCTCATCAATCTTGAATAACCACTTCAATGTTCTACCAGGTTTAGGGTCAGATGTTTGCCTCTCTTCATTACAAGGAACCTCACTTCGATTAAAATGAGGAGACATGTAAGGTTCATTTGTGACATTATCACTATTGTTATCAATTTTTATCTTTTCTATTTCAAGGTCTACATTCTCCTCTTCAATTAATACATTGTCATTCACAACATTAAGTTGATTCATATTATCAAATTCAATACCATCTTCACTAGACACTACTCTTAGGGGCTTGACCTCATTGAAATTTAACATACCTTTCTTCTTTCTATGAGGGTTTTACCTATCTTTTCCCCTATATTCTTTAATTTATTCATTTTTCACCTTCCTCTTCTATTTAGACTTCCATTGACTACTACTCCCCATAGTATTAGCAACTTATGGACATGAAATCAATTGATTCAATAACTTTTTGAAAGTCTAGGCCCCAGATCTTGTTTTTCATTTACAAAACCCTCAAACCTTGTAAAAAAGTAATTGGATATTCACATGTCTCAAGTAAGGGTACCAAATTCATTAAAAAAAAAGTTTGCAAGTAAAATACTAGGCATCCGATATATCGGGTTTTTGAAACAATATTCGGTATCTAATATCAGATACTCGATATCTATCACCTAAATATATAAAGGCACCTTATGGAAAATGGAGGGTTAGGATTGAAAGTTGAGGAAGGGTCTTCATTATCCCCTCCATGATCCATGTGAGATGTTTTTGTGTTTGTGTCATGAGTAAGATATGATTGAATTGTTAAGTTAATGTTTAGTTATTTAAATGATTTAATAAGTTGATTATACTTTTCTATATTATATTATGCTATATTATATTATATATGTTATATTATATTTTAATATATTATATTATATTATAATATGAATTATATATCCTAGACCCCTAGGGATATATTTTAATTGATCATATGGGTTGACAAAAGGTCTTATAGTGTTAATATCAAATTGGTTTTGACATATGAGTGATAATATACTTAAGGCATTTACTTAGTTCATGCCAAACAAGTAATACATGTTGATCGTAAGTTGCTAGATAGTATATGCTAAGCGAGAGATATGCAGTAAGTGTTGAGTAACTAGTAAGTACCAAGTCACTCAAGTGTCGAGAAGATAGTAAGTGCAGAGTCATTCAGATGTTGAGTGATCAATGGATGCCAAGTCATTTGAAGGCTGAGTTACAACATTGAAGGTGCAGTTGATTCCGAGCATTAGGGACCTCAAGTAATGAGTAATACAGTTTTGACATAGTTGTTTGTAATGGCACAAACTATTATGTAAACCATTTTGGAGCCGAATTAAGGATTGTTTTGCAATCTTAGATGATAAGGATAAATCTTTATCGAGAATCCCTATGTAGTACATGTAGCCATAGAAAAAGAAGAAGGATTAAGTGGCAATATGGGTGAATCACAATCATTGATTTATACCTAACCCTAAGTCACCTAGGTCTTCTTAAAGAGGACAAACCCTCAACTTTTTATGAATGTAGAAGTAGAAAAGAGATAAGTTTGCATGCACAAATAGAGAATTCATGGTGACTAAGGTATGGTAACTTGAGATACATTGTAGAATCAATTAAAGGAGAATAGAGGAAAAGAGTTAAATGAGAACAAATGAAAAGAGTTAGAGGAAAGAAGAGATACATTTGATCAGAAAGGATCGAGTACACATCAGAAAAGAGGTGATCTATTATCTAGCAGCAGAGTGCTAACTGTAGGATCATTGCCAATACATTCTAACTAGTGAATCAGTTAAATTTCTTAACAGAATAGTCTTAATAGGCCTTAAATCCTTTAACAGGGTGCTTACTTCATTGTAAGTTAAAGTTTTTTCACTAGGAACACTTCTAATAGGGTGTTGAAATCTTTTAACAGGGTAAGATCTAACAATCTTGTAAGTCTATAATAGCGCATACCTTTCATAGGGTAGATCAATTTTCATGATCAAACATTGTAACCTTCGTTAGATACACTTTATTACTATAGTAGTGGATTTTTTTGGGTGTCATCCTCACCCCAGTTTTACCTTCTCCTTGGAGGGTTTCTGAGTAACCAAATATCTTGTGTCATACATGTGTTGAATGTTTATTTACTTTCAAGTTATGGATGTATATGCTTAATTTGGTATTTCAATTTACATGCATAGATTGTGATATAGATGTGTGGTGAATGATTTTAAGGTTGAAGTTTTAAGTGTTAATTCACACCACACCCCCCCTCCCCCACCCACCTACCACCCCCCCCCCCCCCACACACACACACACACCTTAGAGTTTACTTTTTGCATTATATTTCCAATAATTAGTATCAGAGCCTTGCTGTCTGGAAAGTAAAGCTTTGCAACTTTGAGGAAAGATCTTGGAGATGGAAATCAACAAGTTGGGAAATACTCTTAAGAACTAGAAGATTGAAATACAACTTTCCCTACATCAACTAAATGAAGCAAGAGATAATCTAAAGTGTTCACTCAAGAGAAGGAAAGATATAGCCATTGAGGAGAATGACACACAATACCAAGAAATTGACACTATTGGATTATTTGTAGATGGAAACACAAGTGAATTTGATGCAACCATTGCATATCTGATGGAAAAGAATGGAGCCCTAACTGAAGAGGTCAAAAATCTAAAAATAGAACAAGAAGTCCAATCAGTATTGCTATGTGAGGTGACCGAGCAAAAAAAGAAAGCTAAAGAAGAAAAAGTCATGATTGAAGATGACAAAAGCATACTGATCAATAGACTAGAAGAGAGGACATTAAAGGTGAATATGATTTCTCACATGCAATTGGAAACATTGAATCAAATAATGATTGCAAATCATGAATTGAATGGAAAAGATATTGAGATCACAACATTGAAGTTGCAAAATGAACAATTGAGAAATGATCTAAAAAGAGAAAAATAATTTGCTAAAAGTTTCAACAACCCTAGTGAAACCATGAAGTATTTTGAGCAATTGATGAGATCTCCTAGATCCAATAGTGATACTACTGGATTGGGTTATACTAGTACTGAAGAAGGAGAATCATCTAAAAGTGGTGAACAAAGGAATCCTAATGTTAAAAACTCAAAACTTACTGGTCATAATTGTGGTAAGATAGGTCATACTGCCAATGTTTGTAGGAGCAAGACTGCAAATCACAATCATAAGTAGAAGTTCATGGGTCACCACCACAAATGCAACAAACAAGGACATCACACACATGAATGCATAACCAAGACCACAAGTACACAAGGATTTGAAGGATACTATTGTAACTATTAGAAGTATGGACATAGAGAATATGAATGCAGATCCAAGCCCAAATGGTCATCAAACAAACATACAAAGGTAAAGCACAATGAAAAATCTTATAATTTGGATTATAATACTAGGTATAGTTCTCACTATTGTCAAGAGTGTGGACATGTTCCCGATAACTGCATAAGAACACATTTTAGAAGCGACTACAAAAGATGGTTGAGTCAAACTACATGTTTTAGTTGCTTAAAGATTGGTCGCATAAGCAATAATTGTCCAACAAGGTCAAGAGCACCAAGCAGTGAGTTCTATAAAGGAAAAGGAAAGACAGATGTTGAGAATGTCAAAGATGAGATGAACAAGACATGGAAGAGAAAGGAAGATTGCAACAAATCAAGTTCAAATGGGATCACTTCACCCAATGGGTCGGGTGATCACACCACCTCCAATTAAGCAATCAAGAGGTATGTGTGAGACTGATATTTAAAAGATATATTATACATCAATTCCAACAATTTAGTTTTAAAAATATTATATTTGCACAAAGAAAGATGCAAAGTGTTGTTTAGAATTTGGAAGAAATATTTATGTTTTGTCAATTTTCATGTTGCTATTGAGCATGAAAAGTTTCATTTAAGCTACCAAGTGAAATCTAGTTAATGTCGAGCTATTGTAAGTGATAGTGTTGACCAAGCTCATAGTGGTTTGTGAGCTTAAAGAAAACTACATGAAAGTCAAGTGAGTTCAAATTTCTATTCAAGCTAAGCTTACAGCTATGTAAGCATTGCACATTAATTGAGAAGTTTTAAGGTCAATATGATCAATTTTTGACTCATTTGACATCATTCAAATCTGGAGAGTGCACAAAGAGCTAAAGGTGAATTGAAGAGATCATTCCAAGCATTCGTAGAGTGAATTTAACCACTATTCGGCACCATTCATTAGATTTGTGAAGGTATTTATTGTGCATCGAGCTACACTATTTGAATTTATGCAAACCCTAGGTATTAAATGTGTTATCTAGTTCTTTTGCTACTAAGGTCAAAGAGGGAAAGGAAGTTTTAAATGTTCAATTGATCAACAATGAGAGTAGACAACCAAATTTCAAGGCAATTTCTAACATTTCTTATAAACAAGACCTGTCTGGTGCATTATCCATGATACCACCACAAGTCTTAATGATTGAAGATGTGAGATGTTGTTACACATGCAAGGTGGGTAGCATAGGTGACATGGAAATCAAATAACTATATGAAAAACTATGTGAAAATAGAATACTAAAGGAGGAATACAATATTGTAGAAGGAAAAGGGTTAAATCATTCCCTAGATTTCCCTAATGTTTTTAAGATAGAGGGGATACATATTTTTTTGAGAAAAATTCATGACAATTCTCTATGGTTAGAAGATGGACCTATCAAGATTTCTAAGAAGATTGTGTAGAGGGTAACATGGTATCCAACCCTAGACAGACCCAAAACTATGAGAAGTGATGCCAAAGAGGTTATTGAGAAAAACATAAGGGCAATTTAGAACAAGATTTGAATGATAATTGATACCATCACAGATCCCCTAATTGCTTTTGCAGTAAGGATTATTTCACACAAATTATTTCAGTCAAGGAGGTTGAATAATGTACCTTGTATTACTATTGACATAGGCTACAAGATAGTGAAGAAGGATCATTCTTATGACCTTTCTGAGCTACACTTGCAACAGTTATCAAAAAACTTGAGAGCCATAAGGAAAATCAAGAGTGCACAACGCAAGTTTGGATCAATACTTGTATGTATATTTTTCTATGTGTAAAGTTGCATGGAATAAAAATAAATCTATTGTAGTATAAATGGGTGAATTTATTGAGAAAATGGGAGAGAATTTTGAGTCTATTATGACTAGTTACTTTGAGGACTTTAAGAAGTCAACGAAACAAAGACACAGGATTTCAATGTCACTAGTTGAGAAAAATTTTAATGATGTTGGATTTCTAGTTGATACTAATTTCACATATGTACAGGCTCCAATTCCAAGGGTAAGATAGTTAAGACCTCTAGGATATGAGATTAATGTGGATGAGGCATCTGTAACAACCACAAATTTTCTTGTAGAAAGAGTAGATAATAATGCTACTGCCTTTGGTAATTATGATGTTGCAAAATCAAAGATAACTATTGACTTGAAGACAACATCAGTAATGCGAAAGAAGAAAAAGAATGTTAAGAAGCTTAAAGAAAAATTTGGTGAAGGAGCAGAGGAAGATGAAGAAGATGGAGACAATGAAGATGGTGATGAAGAAGATGCCCCTACTCAAGCACCACTGGCCCTAACCCAAGGTCAAGGAGAAGATCAAGGTGACTAGGAAGTTGGGCTTGAAGAAGGTGTTGAGGGAGAAGAAGCCAGTGAAACACCTATATCCATAGAGAAGAAGAAGACAAAAGCTAAAGCTCCAACAATTAGAAAACCAAAGAAGGTTTTAAAACCTAAGCCTGTAGTTCCAGCTACTAGAACCAACACAAGAGCTACTGCTAAGAAAGCTCAAGAAGTGGCAAAGCCAAAAGAAAAGAAGGCTAGGAAAGCTATATAAGATGATGAGTTTGAGAAGAGACAATGGAGAAAGTACATTGCTAAAGCTGAATTAGATGACGAGAGGACAAAATTTGATGATAATAGCCAATTCAAAGTGGTAAGTCACAATCCTTCTTCTAATTTGGATCATCTATGTGAAAATATCAAGAATAATACAGATTTAAGTGGATTTTCACATATTGAATTTGATAAGCTTGGGAAGATAGAAATGGATAAGGTAGAAGAGTCTATATATGCCATAATGGCAACATTTAGATGACTCCAATTAAGGTTTCCAAGTATCTACCAGGGAACTTATATGATAGAGTTGAGTAGAGATGGAAATATAGTCTCACAATAGAGAGAAATATAAGAGAAACTACACTTGCAAGAGTGATGCTAGATTTAGATAAATTTGGGATGACAAAGGCCATTAAGAAGTACACATGATCTCCAAAGTACCAAGCATTTAATATTTTGCAGAAAAGAATTAAAGATTTTGTTTAGTAGAGTACCCAAATATGGAAGGTAATTTATGGGCTCACAACACCTAGGGAAATTGAGTATACACTTGTTGAGTTAGGTGATGAAAAAGGTGAACAAGAAGTAACTAAGGTTACTAAATTTGATATTGGGACAGATGCACATGGGAAGGCACTAAGACAAATGTAGATATACAGGCAACAATTGAAGATGAGCATAAAAGAGAACAAAATATACTAAATATCTAGATGTTGAGTGCTAGTTCACATGTGACAAAAGAAAAAACTTAAATTATACAGATCAAGGATGTTTCTAAAAATGTGCCTTAGAACATCAATCCCCTAATGGAAGAGGACATGGAGAAAATAATGCTAGACACCACCTCCAAGGCACGACTATGTAGTCATCCTATATTCGTGAGTGTAGATGAACTTAAGAAGGAAGAGAAGACATCTATAGAGGTGGAAGCACAAGACATATCAAAAACCCCTCAATTTATTACCCATTTTAGTGTATCAAAGAAAAGAGACATCCATCACAAACATCAGCAAATTGGTGCACACTGTGTTAGTACTAAAAGTTGCTATAGAATCACATGTTAGAACACAAGTTCAAACAGGTTAGGTAGATACTCATGTACCAACCTAGAAGTTCAAGGTGAAATTGAAATTAAAAGGCAAGACGAGGAGAGGATTGAAGAGTCAGACTTGATTACAAAGCTTGAGGAGAAATTAGCAATACAAACATTGGTTACTTTGCCAGAAATTGCTACTCCTCCAAGTCAAGAACTTCACAGGCCAAGTGTAGAAGCTACATCACTATAGTCATCAAGGCCTAGTCCTAGTACATCCAAGGTAGATGAGGTTGCATCATTTGGTGATGTCAACTTGGATGAAGTGATTGTTTTGCCAAAGTTTGACCTTGCAACAATCACTATTGAACAAACGAGTATACTACAGGATGCACTTGCAAGGATAAAACATTGGGAATTGTTCAAAGGGGAGCATAGGTAGAAGCAAGAATTGCAAGACATTAAAAAATATATTTCTTGATGCATTCAACCTACCAGCACCTAAAGAAGACAATCCTATCATGGAGCACTTGGTAAACATTATAGAATAGATCAATGATGCAGACCTAGATTCCAATGTAAAATTACTTGAATGTTTTGAAAGAAAATTTCAAGAAAAATTCAATGAAAAGATATGAAGTGCTATTGCACTTAGTCAATTTGAGTTAGAAACCAAGATTTAAAGTGTAAAGAAAGTCTTAGAGAATATTTTCACACTTTACACCAAGTTGTGTGATACAACTCTATTCACACAAGAAGTGCAGTGCCATATTCCAAATCTAGAGGGAGATGTGAAGCTAATAGGTAGTACTCTACCAAATTCTCCAACTTAGAGTCATAAGCACTTCAGGAATTTGATGAATTCCCAAGGTCATTTGGCAGCTTAACATGCTCAAGATGTAAATATTCAGGTTACATTGATTGTCATCCAGTCCATGGTAACCCCTCACAACCTTTGCAAAGACATTAATGCAGAAAGATCCCGATCTTTCTACACTTAAAGGCTTAGTTCATCTTGTTGTTGAGTTAGCCATCCAAACCAAATCATCAAAGGTATCTTGTGATAATTGGGATGCAACTCTAAAGTTAATACTTGAGATCGATAAATCTTTCTTGGATAAACATACTATACGTGTATAACCTTTTGACATAAGTGTCAAAAAGGTGGAGAAATATATAAAAGGAGCACTAAGTTTTGAGAGTGACAATGACTCCAAGGAAAGAATAGATACAATTTTGGGGGAGACCAACCAAAAGGGGAGTCAAAGAAAGTAAGAAAAGTACATTACAATTCAACATATGCATATTTACTTAGTAGGAGTATTGGTTCAAATTCAGAACAACACAATCAACTCAGGGGGAGTTATAAGATTTTGAGGTATGACTATTAAGTCAAGTTTTTGCAAAATTTTGAAATTTTGTACATATGCCAAACAAAGATAGTGAGTGTTTGAGTTATGCTCATGAGTTAAGATTATTTATGCATGACCAAGTGTTTTTACCACTCATGTCAAAGGGGGAGATTGTTAATCTCATATTGGTTTTGATGTATGAGTGACAATATACTTAAATCATTTACTTAGTTCATGCCAAACAAGTAATACATGCCTAGCATAAGTTTCTAGATAGTATATGCCGAGCGAGAGATATACAGTAAGTGCTCAGTAAGTATCGAGTCACTCAAGTGCCAAGTAGATAGTAAATGCTAAGTCATTTAGATGTCGAGTGATTAATGGATGCCGAGTCATTTAGAGGCTGAGTTACAACATTGAAGTTGTAGTTGATGCCAAGCATTAGGGACCTCAAGTGCCAAGTAATATAGTTTTGACATAGTTGTTTGTAATGGCACAAACTACAATGTAAACTATTTTGGAGCTGACTTAAGGATTGTTTTGTGATCTTAGATGATAAGGACAAATCTTTATCGAGAATCTCTATGTAATACATGCAACAAATCAAAAAAAGGGAAGGATTATATAGCAATATGGGTGAATCACAATTGTTGATTCATACCTAACCCTAAGTCAACTAGGTCTTCTTAAGGAGGAAAAACCCTAAACTTTTTACAAATGCAGAAGGAGAAAAGAGAGAAGTTTGCATGCACAAATAAAGCATTCATGGTGACTAAGGTATGGTGAATTGAGATACATTGCATGATCATTTAAAGGAGAATAGAGGAAAAGAGTTAAAGGAGAACAAAGGAAGAGTTAGAGGAGAGAAGAGATACATTTGATAAAAAAGGATTTACACATCAGGAATGAGGTGATATGTTATCTAGTAGCAAAGTGCTAATAACAAGATCATTGCTAATACATTCTAATTGGCGAGTCAGTTAAATCGTTTAATAGAGTAGTCTTAATAGGTTGTTGTAAATCCTTTAACAAGGTGCTTACTTCATTGTAAGTTAAAGTCCTTTTACTAGGTACACTTCTAACAAGGTGTTCAAATCCTTTAACAAGACAGACCTTTCAAATGGTAGATCATGTTTCATGATGAAACATTGTAACCTTCATTAGATAGATTTTATTATTGCAGTAGTGGAGATTTGTGGGTGTCATCCCCATCCCAGTTTTACCTTCTCATTAGAGGGTTTTTGGGAAACCAAACATCTTGTGTCATACATGTGTTGAATATTTATTTACTTTCAAGTTATGAATGTATATGCTTAATTTGGTATTTCAGTTTATATGCATAGATTGTGAGACGGATGTGTGGTGAATAATATTAAGGTTGAAGTTTTAAGTGTTGATTGTAGTGCCTGCCCCTAGTTTGCATTTATGTTATCATTGTTGAACTCTTTTAGGCCAATTTTACGCTTATGATTAGTAGCATTACTTTGAGTTTATCAGTTATTGTTTTAGATTTAGTTGATTTTTATAATGAGATTATTTGGTACTATATATTTCATGTATGTATGATGATTATTCAGTGTTTTCAGTTATTGATGATGATTAGTTAGATGGATTATCTTATGTGTTTTCTTATGGATACTTACCCCATACTGCATGTGTATGGTGTGCGTGTTTGTTTTCTTTATGTATGGCATCTCTGATGTGGTTAAGGAAGGGAGTCATAGTCACCTGCTAGTCGGGATCTACACGATGCACCACTTCTTGCCATTGCCTATTTAGCTTAGAATATTGTGTTTGTAAATGCATGGATTTTATGCAGATTGTAGGTACTGAGTATCAACTTCCTTGAATTGCCAGGATGAGCGTACCCTATCGCATTATCTCAATGGTAAGAGAGGGGAGATAAATTCTTGAGTCCAAATCCCAACCCTATAAGCCATTTGTCCTAGTTGATAAT